>OU015754.1:21213948-21234666 GCA_907169655.1 Acomys percivali | reverse complement strand
TTTCTTTCTTTCTTTCTTTCTTTCTTTCTTTCTTTCTTTCTTTCTTTTATCAACTGGACGCAAACTTGAGAGGCACTCATGAGGAGGGAACTTCAGTTGAGAAAATGCCTTCATCAGATTGGCCTGTGGCCGTGTCTGTGAGGCATTTTCTTCATTGATGGCTAATGTAGGACGGCTCAGCCCTCTGTAGGTGAAGTCATCTGTGGGCAGGTGGTCCTGGATAATAGAAGGCAAGGTGAGCAAGCCACGGCGAGCAAGGCAGTAAGCAGCATTCCTCCATGACCTCTGCTTTAGTTCCTGTCACCAGGTTCCTGCCCTGACTTTCTTTTTCATTTCTTTCTTTCTTTCTTTCTTTTTTTTTTTTTTTTCTGGTGATGATTCTGACTTGTAAACTGAAATGAACTCTTTCCTCCCCAAGTTGGCTTTGGCAATGTTTATCAGAACATCCTATCACTGAATAAATGAATGAATGAATGAGAGAATTTTTTGGGGGGGGGCAGGTTGGGAGTGAGACCAGGAGGAGAAAGGTGTGTGTATGGGGGATACAGGATTAGTACCCAGGCACACAAATATAGGTGGCATTCTGTGGACACACACCCTTGGGTGGGACTGAGTTGGACAGAAGATGCCTACATCTCATATTTGTTTCTGGATCCTTCTAACCCCAGGCTGCTGCCTTCCTGTCATCCATTTTATTTTGGCTTCAGGTCAATCTAAGCTCTACTTCAGAAATGGCCTGGATTCCTACCCTGACTACATTGTCAATGCCTTGGTCTGCTCTCCCACTTCCTGCTGCCACAGGCCTCTTTGTCTCCAACCCTCTAACACCTGTACCTCACCTCTGTCTCTGTCGTGAGGTGCTATTCCTTCCAGTCAAACTGCCACCCGCCATCGTTTTCAGGAGACCAGTTTTGCCTACTTGTGAGGGTCGACCCCAATGGGGCTTGTGTACACTCTCACCTAGAAAGAGGGGCTGGGGACATCGTTGGACCCTCACCTGAGATTCCAGCGCCCCTAGCTATTTGTATGTAATTTTACTTTTTTATATATGGCCTCAGGGCTGGAGGGTGGGGTTGGGAGACAGGCTAGAGTATATTGGCTGGGTAAGACTAGAAAGGGGACCCCCATCTTCTCTGTCATGGAGAAGCCATCATCCATGCTGGGTGGAGACTTTCCAGTGTGGATTCTTTGGGGTCACTTAGGCTCTGTAAGTTAGGCCAACTGGTTGCCCAGGGTGGACTTCAATAGACTCACACTTTGGTTTGTTTGTTTGTTTTTTTTTTTGGAACTTTAGGGTGAGGGGTTAGATGTTCCCTGGGGAGGAGATCTTATCAAAGGTCTTTGTCCTCTGTTCTTCTCACTCTAACTATGTACTCTACACTTTGCTCATGGTTCAGAAGTTCTGTGGGCCCTATTTGCCCCATTTTATGCACGATGTATTGTTTAAGGTCAGTCACGGTGGTCACAGTGAAATTGAGAGGAAGGCCTGAGACTTCCCTACAGATGACCAGCTGCGTCCCCAAGAGACAACCCTAGCAGGGGGCCTGTTTCTGTAATTGGGCATTCTTGTCCGCATCAGACACCAAGGGTCCAAGGTTCACACGGGGGTTCGCTCCTGGCGTTGGTGACAATCTTTCATCTTCTCTCGGCCTGTTGCCTGTGTTCTTCCGGGGCACAGACAGCCCCAGAACAGAAGGGAAGGGTGAAACACGAGTTTCAAAGCTTCATTGTCCCTTCCCATGTCTTCACACAGAAGGCCTAGCCTCCCTCAACCATCTCCTTCCATCCCCTACCCCCCCACCTGCCCCTCCCACCCCACACCCACCCCACCCCCCACCACCGAGGCTGGAGCAGAAGCCCACCTCCCTCCATCTCATTCTCCCCTCCCCGCCCTCCCCCCCCCTCAAGTCCCATGAAAATATCAAACAAGAAAGTAAATCTCTTCCTGTTTTTCAGAAGCCAAACTTTAGCGAGTGGCCTTTGATCCACAGATGTAATTAGCATTAGAATTGGAGATTGAACGGATATTTGTCTAAAAGCATTAATTTAAATCTTGGCCCAGTTTCCCCCTTATCAGCGCTGTAATTCTAACAGTGCCCCTGGCAGAATCAGAAATCAGAAGGGAAGAATGAGCAAGCGGGTCCTTGCGCACCCAAGAGCGCAGGGAAAACCCCACGGAATTTTTTTTTTTTTTATCTTCTGGACCAGCACAAATGGAAGTGTTGTTGACACACAAACAAAACCCCAAATAGTTCACTCCTCAAAAAAAAAGAATGCAAGATAGTTCATTCTGGAGTCAAATATGAGTGACCATGGCCTGGGGACACAGATTGATTTGGTGCTCCCCAAATACCATATTCCAATGTGGTAACACTGTCATGAAGTTTCCGTAGTAGCAGAAGAGAGTAATAATAAGTCAAGTCACTTTTCAACTAACTCCACTGATGGGAACTGTGATGGTTTGAAAGAGAATGTTCCCCATAACTTCATATATTTGAATGTTTGGTCTGCAGTTGGTGGAACTGCTTAGGAAGGATTAGTAGGTGGAGCCTTCTGGGAGGAGGTGTGTCAGTAGGCTTTGAGGTGTCAAAAGCCCATGGCGGGTCCTGTCTCTTTCTCTGCCTCCTGCCTGAGATCAGGATGTACGTTCTCAGCTACTGCTCCAGCACCATGCCTACCTGCCTATTGCCATGCTCTGCATTGTGATGGTCATGGACTAACCCTCTGAAACTGTAAGCAGGCCCCCAAATAAATGCTTCCTTTTATAAATTACCTTTGGCCATGGTATATTGATTTTCACAACAATAGAATACTAACTAAGGCCACTCGCTAAAGTTTGGCTTCTGAAAAACAGGAAGAGATTTACTTTCTTGTTTGATATTTTCATGGGACTTGATGGGGGGAGGGAGGGAAGAGGAGAATGAGATGGAGGGAGGTGGGCTTCTGCTCCAGCCTCGGTAGGGACTGGAGGGGGGTGGAGGGCGGGGCGAGGAGATGTTTGAGGGAGGCTAGGCCTTCTGTGTGAAGACATTGGAAGGGACAATGAAGCTTTGAAACTCGTGTTTCACCCTTCCCTTCTGTTCTGGGGCTGTCTGTGCCCTGGAAGAACACAGGCAACAGGTAAGGTAGGTGCTGGGTAGCAGTTCCCTCCAGGATTGAATCATTCCGTTCTTCAGGGAAGCTCCTCAAAACAGGAAGTACACAACTCAAATTAGCTTCAGGAAGTTCCTGAAACTGAGCAGATTTATTAGACTCCTCTTTCCCCAAGATTATATAAACAGAAAAGACTGACGAGAGGCTCTCTCAGATGAGTCGAGCTGCAAGGAAGACTCTTTAGACAGGCCTAGATACATGCAGGAAGCAGGGACCAACTGAACAGCTAAGAAAAATATCAGACCAGCTGAGGTGCCTGGAAGTGGTTCAGACCAACTGAGCCATTAGGGAAGGATATTCTTGAATCTGGTTGCCTGCCTGCGGGTCCCAATAACATGCATTGGTTTATGAAGTCGGACTTTGATGCTATCTATACTTTGGTCTGTTGTGGGCTCCCAATCTGGAGTGAGTAGACGTATGTGTGTGTTGGTCTCCCTAGGAAAAGTTTCCCATACATAACAACAGCAGTTTACAAAGCAAAGCAGAGAAACCTGAGCTGTATAGGTCTCAGATGATATCTGATAACTGCTTTTGGGTCTGCTAAGACTCTATTACAAAAGTTTTTGGCTGAAGAGATGGCTCAGCCGTTGAGAGAGCTCTTCCAAAGGACCTGGGTTCACTTCCCAGCACCCATGTAGAATGACTCACAACTGTCTGTAACTCCAGCACCAGGGAATCTGATGCCTGATTCTGGCCTCTGTGGGCATCTGTATACACACGGCACTTGCCTATATGGAAACATAGACAGAAAAATAAATGTATTTTTAAAAGGTTTACTTGATAGCCAAAAGAATGCTAAGTCAGTCACAGAGGTAGGCAGTGAATGGCTTCTTAAGGACATCATTTGGCTCCAGATGGCACTACTCCAAGTCTCATAGTTCTGAACTTCTACTCAGTAGATCAAGCTCGTAAAACTTTCTGTTATTGTTGTTTTGTTTTTTGGGTTTTTTTGTTTGTTTGTTTGTTGGTTTTTTTTGTTTGTTTGTTTGGTGTTTGGTTTGGGTGTAATAGCCCTGACTGTCCCAGGACTCACTCTATAGAGCAGGCTGGCCTTGGACTCACAGTGATCCACCCGCCTCTGCCTCCCCAGTGCTGGGATTAAAGGCATGTGCCACCGCCCCCTGGCTAATCTTGTAGAGTCTTTAACCCAGGTGAGGCTTCTCTTCTGAGAACTTCAGTTTGCATGAGCCAAGGAAGAAAGTTGTCTTTGCATACCATAAACCCTCACTCCCCACCTGAATAGAAATGACCATCCAACTGGTCTCAGTTATTGACACATACTCTCACTTCTACCCAATGAAGTCCCTTTAAGCAAAGATACATAAAGACCCTATGAACAAAGACTGCAGACTTGGTCCTTCATTCTCTGGTGGTACTCAGCAGTCTTCCCCCAGCACCCTAGGAGATGCTTTGGCTTTTTCCCATAGGACATTCAAGCAAGTGTTTTACAATCAGAGTTGAAGAGTTACATGAAGGCTGAGCGTGTATAAGGTCCTTCACTTTAAAGTAGAAGACCGAAGAGCGTTATATTTAGAAATTAATTTCTAATCATTCTAGTATAGCTCCTAGAAATATACTAGAATTGGATGCTTAGAAATAATTAATTTCTAATTATGCAAATATGTTTAGAAATATAGCTTAACTTAGAAATTAAATTGCTACCTGCTGTGTTAGAGCTCATATAACGTGGTACCCATGGCTGAGATGGTTAGCAGAGCCTCATGTCCCACTGCTGTGGAGGCTGGATGCCTGAGGTCAAGATCTCCGGGTTTGCTCCTTGGCTTTTAGATGCCGCCATCCTATTGGGACGGGACCATCTACTGACCTCATTTCTTAGTATTTGCCTTTGTGTGACAGTCTTGTCTCAATTCATTCTCCCTCAGAGCACCGGGGAGTTGCAAATTTGAGCAAGATCTTAGTAAAGAATTCATAAAATGCTAGCTTCTTAATTTTTTTGATTTATTTCACACATGCATATAACATGTGTTAATCAAAGCCAACTTCCAATTTCTCCTCATTTCCACCATCACTCTCCCCCCCACCAGTTTTGTGTGTTTGTACACGTGTGTGAGCGCACGCGCACGCGCACATGCACGTGTGCATGTGTGTGTGTTCATGCACGTGTGTATATGTTTTAAATGCTCTGAATCCACGTAGTATGTGCATGGGTGTAAGACTATTTATTGGAGCATGGGTAAACAGATTCCTGGTGACCACATCTCTGAAAAAACAAAACGAGACAACCCTGACTCTCCCTCCCCAGAAGCTGTCAGTTGCTGGTATCTCCTTGGGTCACAGCAGGGCTTCATAAGTTCCTTCCCAACCCACACTGGGATTCTGTCTCGCTAGATCTTGTGCAGCCCGTGTGCGTGCAACAGCCCTGATGTCATGCCCTGCCAATTCTCTCTCGCTGCATATATCCACTCCCCCTGAAGGGACAGCTTCTTGTCTTGCCTGTGGGACAGACAGCCTTTAGTTCCTCCCTGACTCAGAAGGCCCACCTCATAGACTTGACCTCACGGTTTCTGGCAGGAAGTAGAGGCCCCTTCCAAGCAGCTTATAAGCCACCAAGTAGTGCTGCGGTCTCTGCCCATCCCAGACAGTGGGTTCTTCTGCCCACACACAGCAATCTCTTGAATCCCCTGGCAGAGCTGAGAGCTGCCAATAGCCTCCCTTAGTCTCCACAAGTGCCTCTTTGAGGGTGGCAAGACTAACGGTATTTTAGTGGGCTGGTCTCGTGTTGATATTCTACTGCCCCTCTCCTTAGATCCTGTTCGTCTTTCTTCATTTCCTAAGGAGGAAACAAAGTGACTTCGGCAGAACAAAAGCCAGAGGGACAGCGCCCAAGGCAGCCCTCAGAACTTCATCAGAGCCTCCGCGGCAGCGATAATCACTGATGCTGGAGGGGTACCATCTGTGCCCAGGGCCCTTCTCCTTTCAAACAGGATAAAGTAAATGAAAAAAATACCACGGGAATTCCGTGGAGAGGCCAGGGCTGGAGCCACGCAGGCTGGTGCGGCTGCTTCCAATGTCCCAAACTCCAGGAGACGAACAAAAATTGTGATGGGATTTGGGGTAGGGCTGGGGAGGAAGCCAAGGCGATAAGGCAATGGTGGCCAGTGGAGAACTTTATTATTTAGTCACTGCTGTGACTGCTTCTCAGTCTCTGTTGGAAAGGTGGGTGAGTCCATCACAGGAAAGCGAAGCTCCCTCCTGCCCAGGATCGGGTCATCTCCTCTCTGTCCAGTAGAGCCACAGTGGAAGTAAGTCTCATGTCCCTAAAATGGGCTGTGAACAAAAACAGAGCTTGTGGGACAAGATTTTAGTCCCGATAATCTCCTTGGCCATAGCTCACCCTGGGATAGCTGAAATAGGACACAAGGGCCCTTAAGTTAGAGACTCAGAGACATATAACATGTTCTGGGAGGGAGGATGGTGAGGGTTAGAATGGATGCATGTACAAGGACCTGTGAGTGAGGAAGTGTGAATAAGAGTGATGTACTTATTACGTCTGTGTACATGAGAGCATATACATGTGTCCATGTATGTATCTGGGAATGCATATACCTGTGTTTGCATAGATGAGAGAAATTGAGTGTGCGTGATTATGCGGGCTCAAGTGTGTGTGCACGTGATCATGTTCATGTGTGAATGTAGATGACAGTGTGTCTTTGTGTGCATGTGTACATATGTGTACATAGAGAGTATTTGTAAGAGGGAAGATGTATGAATGCGATCAATTGTGCACATGTGTGTGAATGCATGTGAAAATTCGTATACACGTGTGTAAGGATATTTCACTATATATGTCCATGGGAGCATGCATGTGTGTCAGAGACTGTTTAAGCATGCAGACCAATATGTGTGTGCATGTTTGCATGCATCAGTGTGTGTTAGCATGTAGAAGTGTGTGAATGTAGTGGTTCCAATGAGAATGACCCGTAAGGGCTCATATATTTGAATGTTTGGCACCCAGTTAGTGGAACTATTTGGGAAGGGTTAAGAGGTGTGGCCTTGGTGGAGTAGGTGTGGCCTTCTTGACGGAGTTGTGTCACTGGGGGTGGACTTTGAGGTTTCAAAAGCACATGCCAGGTTCAATCTTGTTCTCTCTGCCTCTCTGTCTGTGCAAACTCTCAGCTACTGCTCCAGCACCCTGCCTGCCTGCCTGCTGCCATATCCCCCACCATGATGGTCACACACTAACACTCTGAAACTATAAGCAAGCTTCCAATTAAATGCTTTCATTTATAAAGTGCCTTGGTCATGGTGTCTCTTTACAGTGATAGAATAATTACTAAGATAATAAAAGAACATCTTTATGTGTATGAATACATACACATATGTGCCAGCAAGCATGTGTTACTATTCTTTTTTTTTTTTTAAGATTTATTTATTATTATGTATACAGTGCTCTGCCTGCACTCACACCTGCAGGCCAGAAGGGGGCATCATACCACATTATAGGTGGTTGTGAGCCACCATGTGGTTTCTGGGAATTGAACTCAGGACCTCTAGAAGAGGAGTCAGTGCGCTTAACCTCTGAGCCATCTCTCCAGCCGTGTTGCTATTCTTAACAGTTATAAAGCCGCAACAAAAGTAATTTTATGGGTGGGGTCACCACAGCATGGAGAACTGTATTAAAGGGTCGCCGCATTAGGAAGGCTGAGAACCACTGAGCTACAGGCCTGCCAGTCTCTCTTCTTTTCACTGGCCTCATCTGGATCATCGCTTTGTACAGCTTGTGGAGAGGAGCCTCCGTCCACTCAGAGGACAACAGATAAAGAGCAGTCAGACAGCAAATATATCAAAGGACCCTTCGTCTGGGGTAGGGAGGTCACCTCTGGCAACCTGGGAGCCTGGCAGTGGGCAGGAAGGTATATTGAAGGGCAACTCCCCCTTTGTGAAGGACAGCAAGCCTGATGCCTTGCTGGGTGGTGAGCCTGCCTGTGGACTGAATGGCAGGGTCCCCTCATGTGGAGAGGGCACATTTGCTCTTGTAGAGCCAAGGCAGTGATGCTGCAGGCTGAGGCCCGCCCTAGGAGCCATCGACTGGGGTCAGTGGTAGGAGGCTGGCCTCTCTCCTCTCTGCCCCTCAGTAAGCCTGCCTAGGTGTTCTGCAGTAAAAAATAGCCTGTGCCTGCTGTGAGTTGTGTAAGGCCCACTGACTATATTCTACACAAGCCCCTGTACCCAGTATGGGGTGGGGTGGGAGGGGGATGGCCCTCTCTCCATTGTCAAAAGGAAATGGTTGGTAGGGCTTTGATTTAAAAAAAAAAAAAAAAAAAAAAAAAAAAAAAAAAAAAGCAGTAGCTACTTTCAAAGTCAGGAGAAGCATTTTTTTTTTTCTTTTTTTTTTTTTTTTTTTAAATACAAAGAGAGAAATAGCAACAGTGGGGTGCTGCCTTGTTCTGTCTGAGCCCTTTAAAACTCAGCTTCGGAAACACTATTTTCTTCTCCCTTTTCCGGCACCAGGCTCTGAACAACACCCACCGTGCGGCACATCTCTGGGAGAATTAATTTAAGATCACTTGCCACTTGGGATGTGGAGTGTGAAGGGCTTCCTTTACCTACCGCCTTCCACCCAGGCTGTACTCCATTGTCACCCCCAAGAACAGCAGCTGATCCTGCAGCCGAAACCAACTGACCGCTCCCTGGCCTGGGGGAGGCCAATGGAAATTGGTTAGGTCGGTTTTCCCTTCCCACCTCCCCATAATGCAGGGGCACAGATGGGGTGACCCCGGAGCAATAACGACGGTGAGTGGGGTCAAAGTGGCTGAATAGCAATAGAATGTTCTATGCCTTATAACCCACCTCGCCCGGACCCTGAACTTCCGCGAGACAGCTTGCGATCGTTACCCGACAGGCGTCAGGCTTTCTACTTCTATGATGTTCATTTTGTGGAAAAACGCAGGGGTTGGGGGACAGGGAGCGGTGCAGAAATTGCTTTGTGTTGTAGCAGAGACCAAAGTCTAGAAGGCTTTCAAGATTAAGTTCCGGGAGCCGGACCAGCTGAAGTACAGTGATCCTGTAAGGCTGATGTTGACCCTGAACCCCTCAAATGAAGGGATTCAAGAATAGGCTATAGTTTGATAACTCACCTCAGTGATTCTTTTTTTTTTTTTTTCTTGCCGAGACAGTTTCTTTATGTAGCCTTGGCTGTCCTGGACTTGCTTTGTAGACCAGGCTGGCCTTGAACTCACAGAGATCCACCAGCCTCTGTCTCCCCAAGTGCTGGGATTACAGGCGTGCGCCACCACGCCCAACTTTCAAGAACATTTTCTAACAAAGACAATAAAATACCTTGCTAATGCTACACACACACACACACACACACACACACACACACACACACACACACGAATGTGTACATGCAAAGGCAGCTTGAAAGAGGAAATGGTTCACTTGTCCTTCATGTCACACTCTATCACTGAGGGAAACCAGAACAGGAATTCAAGGTTTTTTTTTTTACTGGCTTGCTTTCCAGCTCAACATCAGCTTTATAGCCTAGGACCGCTTGCTTATGGGTGGTTCAGTCCACAGTGGCTGGGGCCTCCCCCATCAATTAACAATCAAGAAATGCCCCCAATGACATGTCCGTAGGCCAATCTGATGAAGGCAATTCTTCAGTCAGGGCAGGGGTGGGGGGTGGGGGGGCGGTTGTCTCTCTTCCCAGGTGACTGTAGGCTGTATCAAGTTGACAATAAAAACTAAACCAGGACAAGTACAACCACCAAACAACCCGGGGATTGTGCTGCGAGTCACCTTTGGGAAAGAATTGAAAGCAGAGCCTCAAAGAGCTGTTTGTGGCCCCATGCTGACCGCTATGTGTTGACCGCTATTTGAAAAAAAAATGGGGGGGGGGAGGGAAAGGCACCAGAGAGAGGAGTCTATTGACTGATGAAGGGCAAATGGAGCGCAGGAGACTCGTGCATGCTGCTGGCTGCCTTCATACACACACACACACACACACACACACACACACACACACCGTCATCTCACCACCCTCTCATGCACTCCTTCTGTCTCTTTCTGTCACTACTATGGCTCTCTGCAGAACTGACAAGGGTGACAGAGCCCACAGAAGGGGATGTTTCACCAGGGCTACCAAGGAGGACATTCTAGGTTTGCTCCCACTTTTATCCCCCAGCCTATTGACTCTGCTGTCATGGCTTTTATCCTCTGGGTTAGTACAAGTTTTTATTTCAGGAAGATGGGATTGTCTACTTATTCCCTTTTCCCAGCAGCAATGATAACTGCTCCTCCGGAGATCTATCAAGGTGAGTGTTTCTTAACCTGTGGGCTGAGACGCCTTGGAGGTGCAACAGCCATTTCACAGGGCTTGCTAAGACCAACAGAAAACACAAGGTATTTATATTAGGATTCATAACAGTCATAAAATTACATTTATGAAGTAACAACAAAGATAATTTTATGGTTAGTGGTCACCATAACACAAGGGACTGTATTGAAGGGTCACAGCATTAGAAAGGTTGAGAACCACTGTTGTAAGTGGTGTTTCCACTCCCTCCAGTTCACTGAAAGACCTCTGATAAGCTCCCACAAGAACCCAGGAAAGCATGCTTTCTTTTTTAATAGGAGATTTTATTTTTCTATTATTTATGAATATGTGTACACATCTGTGTGAGTGTATGCACACATGTGTGTGGGTACACAAGGAGGCCAGAAGAGGGCATCAGAGCACTTGGAGCTGGAGTCATGGGCATCTGTGAACTTCCCAACATGAGTACTGGAATTCAAATGCTGGTGCCCATGTGCTCCTAGAGCAGTGGTTCTCAACCTGTGGGTTGTGACCCCTTTGGGGGTTACAGTTATCAAGTAACAATGAAAATAATTTTATGATTGGGGGTCACCACAACCTGAGGTTGCAGCATTAGGAAGGTTGGGAACCACTGACCTAGAGCCATGTAAACACCAAGCCATTGTGTGTGTGTGTGTGTGTGTGTGTGTGTGTGTGTGTGTGTGTGTATTTCTTTCTATATATATGATATCTATACAAAGTGTCCCGGACAAGGTAAATATACAATCATAACACATGTTACCAATATCCTCCCATGTGTGGATGAATCGTGACCAGTCAGCTTCTGCTCTCGGTGCCAAGCTTGCCCACCCTGATAGATACCATCCCTCTGGAACCATGAGCTAAAATTCAGACAGCAAGCTTTAAACTGTGTCTTTAATTAAGAGAAAAAAAAAAATAAGAGGCAACAAAAGAGTCAAGATTTTCCTTTCCTTTGTAGATGAATAGAAGGAGCCTGGGGGACTTGACTGCTGTTATGTAGCCCATGAACCAGTGAATGCCCACCCACCCATGCACATGGGTAGGGTTAACTGGACTCAGGGTTATTGATAACAATTAAAGAAGAGACATCATAAAATTGAGAGGGAGATGCGGTGAAGACTCATGGAGGAGGGAGGTAGTTGTGGATGGATATAGCCAGTATACATTATAGAATTTTATGAACTTCAAAGAATAAACATTATTATTTTTTTAAAGAAATGGGTGTTATATGGTGTGGCATACCTTTAATCCTTGCACTTGGGAAGCAGAGGCAAGTGGATCTCTGTGAGTTTAAGGTCAGCCTGGTCTACATAGCAAGTTCTAGGGCATCCAGGGCTACAGCAAGAGAGCTTATCTTGAAAGAAAGAAAGAAAGAAAGAAAGAAAGAAAGAAAGAAAGAAAGAAAGAAAGAAAGAAGAAAGAAAGAAAGAAAGAAAGAAAGAAAGAAAGAAAGAAAGAAAGAAAGGCTCATGGCTGGATCTGGAGTTTGGGTTTTAGTTTTTCATTGGTCAATGCTTTCTCACTGTTACCTTCTATCTCTGTCTTACTGAATAGTTCACTATGTACAACAATGTGCATTTTACAAAGACCAAGTCCCTATAATAGATAGTACATTGATGTTTAGTCTACAAACTTCTATACTTTGTCAAAACCCTATGATTCACTTTCCTGCATCTTAGGAGATGCTCTTAGGATGTTTAAAAATCGATAACATTGTAAACAAAACACTGAGGAAGGGAATCTGTTCAATACAGAATAGAATTGCAAAATTTGATGTGGTAAAAGGAAATGGCTGTGTGTGTGTGTGTGTGTGTGTGTGTGTGTGTGTGTGTGTGTGTACATGCAAGAAAGTATGTGTGCATTGAGTGTATATGGTGCATGCATGCATGGGTATGCATTTATTTTGTGCATGCATCCATAAGTGTGTGTGCATGGTCTAAAGAGAAGGTTCAGTTTTTAAGAACACTTACTGTTCATGCAGAGACCCAGGTTTGATACAAACTATCTACATGGTGGCTCACAACCGTTTGTAACTCTAGTTCCAAGGGATCTAATGCCCCCTTGTGGCCTCCATAGGCACTGTATGCATGTGATGCACAGACACACATATAGATAAACACTCATACTCATAAAATTACAATAAAACTTAAAAATCTTTTAAAGAGATGTGCATAAAGGCATGGGTAGTGGTTTTAATAAAAATGGCCTCCATGGGCTCATATATTTGGATGCTTAGTGGCCAGAGAGTGACATTATTTAAAAGGATTAGAAGAATTAGAAGGTATGGTCTTATTGGAGGAAGTGTGTCACTGGGGGTGGGCTTTGGGGTTTCACAGATCAGAATAACGCTTTTTTTTTTTTCAAGACAAGGTTTCTCTGTGTAGCCCTGGCTGTCCTGAACTCACATTGTAGACCAGGCTGGCCTCGAACTCACAGGGATCCACCTGCCTCTGCCTCCTAAGTAAGTGCTGGAATGAAAGGCGTGCGCCACCACCACCCGGCCAGAATGAAGCTCTTAAATACTTCTCCAGCAGCATGCTTTGCCACCATGATACCCACCTTGATGAAAATAGACTAAGCCTCTGAAACTGTAAGCAAGCCCCACCCCCCCATCCCCCCCCTCCGCCATTAAACAACTTAATTGATAAGAGTTGCTGTGGTCATGGTGTCTCTTCCAGACAATAGAACACTGACTAAGGCAAGGTGTGTGTGTGCATGGGGGACTCATTTGCTCCTGTAACATAGCCCATAATAGGAAAGAACAGTTAACTACAGCACAACCCGTGTATCTACTCTCGAGACAGTTTATTTATTTAAGGTGTTCTGTCTTGATCACAAGTGCTATCACAGGAATACATTTGATGAGCATGGCTTCCTGGTGTACAGGGCGAGAGCCATTAATATCAAATACAAATGTAAAATTTAAACGGATGCATTTGTTGAGGGATGAGCCCTTCACTTAAACCAATATACAAACTGCTCTGGGACTAGAAGTATAAATAGGAACACAGTCTGTGGATGTAAATAAATAAGAGTGAATGAATCCTATGAATATTAATGGGGGCGCTTTCAGCATCAGCTATGGGTCCTCAGGCAAGTTTTTTCCCCTCTGAGCATTTGAATGGGAAGAGACCCCAGTTCCAATCTTGAAAGCTTTCTATGGGGATTAGGCAGACAGTGCATAGGGAAAAATGAGGCTGTATGGCTTGACAGTTTCCCCCTGAGGGTCCTAGAGCGGGGTTTCTCAACCCGTGGGTCGCGACCCCTGGGGGATCAAAGGATTCTTTCACAAGATTCACCTAAGACCATCAAAAACATCAGATATTTGTTTTACGATTCATAACGGTAGCAAAATTACAGTGTCTGGCTCCCAAGTGAAGGGTGTCAGGGCTTGAGAGATGAAGGGAAGGCTGCATGCAGTAACAAGGAGGTTTAGGGGAAGGCAAAAAACCCTCCTCTGGCCCCTGGAGGAACACCCAGGCTGTACCAACGTGGAAGAAAGCCGGGAATACTCAGAATACAATGAAACATCATTCCGGGATCTTTGGAGGGAGAGAGAAGGGGGTTATTTATCCCTCTGAGCGTCACCTGAAGCCATCTGTGTTCTTACTCTGAAGATAAGGCAGGTGTTGAGGCCCTCCAGTGCCAGGTTCAAGGTTGTATCTTCTAAAGCTGCTAGAGGGAAAAAAAAAAAAAAAACAGTCTTCAAGAAACACAGGCTGGCATTGCTAGGGCCTCCGGTCTTGGGGTCGCTCACCCGAGACTTCACAGACAAAACTTCAAATTCCATGTTTGAAAACGAGCCAACACTCAATTCAGGAAAAGGAAAAAGCGTTTGTTGACAGAGATGATTGTTAGACACATTAATTTGGAAAATATTTGGGGGTAGGGATTTCCTTTAGTACTCCTTAAGAGGTAACGGGGAGGCAGGGCTGAGCTGTCTTCCCCACGTTCTGGAATGAGGCCGAAATGCTTTCGTCATTAATTAGATTGTGGCTAGGATGACAAAGAATGCATTGAAGTCACCCTGCCCCCCCTCCCCCATTCACTCCCGTCTCTCTCTTTGGGAAAAAAACATATGGCCCAACTTTATTATGCATTAAACACCGCCCCCCCACGGCCCCCATCCATTAACTCTGCCTGTAAAATGTTTCCAAGGATCAGCAATGAGAGGAACACACGCATTTCTGAAGAGTCCCAACCCTTGTAGTTTACTGAGGGACACCTCTCCCCTCCACCCCCCATCCCCCACCACCCACTCCCCCAATCCCCCCATCCCCCACCCAATTTCCTTGTTTGTCTCATGTCATGCCTCGGGGTTTTTCCAGAGACCATCTAGGAAAGAGCCGGCATTCTAAGCCACAAAGAAGAAAAAGGAAATGAAAGGTAGTCAGTAGATTCACAGAGGAAGGGTGCACAGGGAAGCAGGACACTCAGCCTTCCTGGCGGGGGTGGGAGGTGGGGGGGATTGAGGGGTGGGGGGGAGTCGGGGGTGGATTGTAAAGGCAGATGACGTGAGGGGGTAGCCCCAAATACAGTAGTGGAGGGCTGCAGAAACAAGCTGTGAACTTGGACAAGTGAGGGTAGCTGCTTAGCGTGACACAGCTCCCATTCCCCACTGAGACACATGAGAGTGGGTATACACGTCACTTGTATTTGGAGCCAGAGTGTGGAGCATAGGTGCTCGGGTGCTGTCTCTTCCTCTACCACCATATCCTGATCCCTGTGGACGCACCACCCTGACAGGTAGCACCCGCTTATTGGATGATCTCATCAATTGAATCAGACCTTGGATGGCACCAGTGATCTGGTTTCAGTTTTGCAAGTTGCACTCATACCAAAGTGGTGTCTACCTCAGGGCCTCACGAGCCCCTTCTTGTTTGGGCCTGTTAACATGATACGATCTAGAGTAATGCAGGAGACCAACCTCCAGGCATATATCTGTAAGAGGGTTCTAGATCCGGTTAATCGAGGTGGAAAGACTCACCTTAACTGTGGTTGGCACCATCCCAAGGACTGGGGTCCTAGACTGAGTTCAAAGCAGAAAGTGAGCACCAGAATTCATCTCTCCTCGGCTTCCTGCTTGTGGGCGTGACCTTCCCTGCGCTCCCACCACTGTGCCTCTTCCCTGCCACCATGGACTGTGTAACCTTAAACTGTGAACCAAGATAGCCTCCTTTTAGTTTAAGTTGCTTTCATTGCGTATTTCATCACAGCAAAGAGCAAAAGTAACTAACACAATACTTAAGCTGTGTCATTATCTACAACTTACCTGTATATTAAATTAATTTATGCACGCCTGTAATCCCAGCACTCTGGGAAGCAGAGGCAGGCAGGTCTCTGTGAGTTCAAGGCCAGCCTGGTCTACAAAGCAAGTCTAGAACTGCCAAGGCTACACAGAGAAACCTTGTATAAAAACAAAAAACAAACAACAACAACAACAACAACAAAAAACCCAACCAATTAATCAATTTACAAAAATACACAATAGATACAGTGGAATCCAGAGCTGCGCATCTCTGAGACCTTCCACACTCTTCTTTACCACTTGATTCCTCATCATTCTCCTCCTGGTCCCACCAATTCTGCTTTTAGCAGTATCCCTGCCTTGTGGTAGCCATGGAGACCTATACATACCTCAGATATCTCCCATTACTCTGAGGCTTCAACCTTGCACTAATTTCCCACACCACTCAGAGAGGACATCAGAGTCCTAACAGAGCCGAAAAGACCCTCCCTCCCACAGGCCTCATCTAGCTCAGGGTGTGTGCATCCTTCGTGCACTCTAGGTGTACCTGACCTGGAGCTTTAGTACACATTGATTCTCAGCCTTAACACTCTCATGTTCCCCCATCCCCCATCCCCCCCCCCCACCAATTCCCACTCAACATGTTTCCTTTCCCATCTGTGCTAGGTCTTTTTTTTTTTTTTTTTTTTTGCTGTTGTTTTTGTTTTGTTTTAATAATTTATTTTTATTTTATGTGCATTGGAGTTTTGTCTGCATGTGTGTCTGTGTGAAGGTGTCAGCTGCAATTACAGACAGTTGTGAGCTGCCATGTGGGTGCTGGGAATTGAGCCCGGGTCCTGTGGAAGAACAGTAAGTGCTCTTAACCACTGAGCCATCTCTCCAGCCCGCTGGGTCATTTTATATCTACCTGATACAAGCTAAAGTCATTTGAGAGGAGGGAACCTCGTGTGAGAAAATGAGGTAAGATCAGGCTGTATGCAAGGCTGTAGGGCATTTTCTTAATTAGTGGTTGGTGGGGGAAGGAAGGTCCAGTCCATTGTGGACCGGGGACACCCCTGAGCTGGTGGTCCTAGGTTCTATATGTAGGCTGAGCAAGTCATAGGGCATAAGATAGCAAGCAGCACTCCTCCATGGCCTCTGCATCAGCTCCTGCCTCCAGGTTGCTGTTGTATTTGGGTTCCTGTCCTGGCTTCCTTTGATAATGAACAGTGATGTAGAAGTGTAAGTCAAATAAGTCCTTTCCTTCCTAAGTTACTTTTGTTCTTTTTTTTTTTTTAATCATAGCAATAGAAACCCAAAGATACCACCTCAATTCTCCATTCATACATCTGCATCCCTGCGAGAGATATGGAAATGTTGCTCAAAATTCTAGCCTGGGACCTCAGGATTATCTGTCTTTCCACAGTCCTGGTCACTAACCAGCAACACCTCCCCCTCCCCCACCCCCTGCTACCCCCGACATACACACACATACACACACACATACACACACATGCACACTGCTATGGGTCTTATTTAAGGGTGACTCAGGATAGCTGAAATTGCTATGTATCTTTCTATCATCACTACTGGGTCTTCGTATCTTTGATAAGTCTGTTCCATGATGGGTGCTCAGCAAACACTTGTTGGACAGATGAATGAGTGAGATTATAATATATACATTGGATTTATAAGCTCAGTCTAGTCATAGTGATAGGCTAGAGGATTCTTTTTATCATGAAAGAAGAGAGAGACATTACATCCGATGGCCTTTCTTTGCAAGCGTATCAGTGCCGAATACTAGAAAGCCAAATAACGAAGGGGGCCTTCTTCCTTTAGCCACAGGCTTCTTTTAATGCAGCATCAAGAATGATGTGATTTTGGCATATGGAGAATTCTAGTGCTTTAATCATGATCCACCCATCGATTTTCCAAGAGGAGCTGTACACGGGGTTTCCACTGTTTGATGTCCCCCTAATTAGAATGCAAGATCCCCCCTATTCCCCCCCCAACTCCCCCCACCATGTCTGTTTCAAAAGCCCAAATCTCTTCACAGGTGTCCAATCCCAGCAAGAAGCAGGCTGCGATCCTAAGGAGAGGTGTTCTAAGGAACCTGCGAGCACTCTTATGATCAACATGCCCAGATGTGCATACTCAGCCATACCCTTGGCCTCCCTTAGAAGGAGCCACACCATGGTCAGCAACTCCTCTTACTTGTTGGCTACATTTCTACTGTTGTCTTTCAGACGTTGAGTGTCCTGGACAGCCTCGCCTGAGTCTGTTTCTGTAGGGATGGACATCATTGTTCCTGTCTGGTGTGCCAAACCTCACTCGCCCCCGTTTCCTACCCTCTGTGCTCCTCCTTTTCTCACGTTGAGCGGCCTGTGTTCCCTGCCTGATGTCCTGGTCCTTGCACACAGATGGTACCACAGAACATACATTATTGGGAGGAGGTCCCTGTCATTTCTCCAAACAGCAGACACACACAGGGAAACTGGTCCAGGAAAATCCAAATACAGGTTCCTCTTTTGTATCCGTCACCACTGTTCACAAGCAAGTCTGCCTAGTTGGTATCCAGACAATGGGAGGAGTTATAGACAGGCTACAGGGACACTTGGGGTACACAGCCCTGGGGATGGATCAGAGCACACTCCAAGCCTCATGCTCCTCAGCTCTGACTGCAAAGAAACCCCAACACCATGGCCACACTCCAGAGAGGATGTGGCCTTGTGCTTTCTGAACTGTATCTGAGGGGAGGGGTGTTCTTCCCCTCTAATTAGTTTATGTGCTTTTATTGATTTGATCTTTATATCGTTAGCCTACATTCATTGTGCCAAATGGTCAGTTTCGCGTGTGTCAATCATGTGCTTTGTTCATATTCATCTTCCCTTCTCAGATCTCCCTCTTACACATATTCAAGTGTTTGCATATACATATATGTATCATATGTACTCTGGGTCTGCCTTACTTTGCTTTATGTAACTTGTCTTGGTTGATTTTAAATGTCAAGAGTCATCTAAACATTTAGTTTAGCCTGTGTGGGGGGAAATGTTTTGAATAGTAATTGATGCAGGAGGGCTCAGCCCACTGTGGGAGGCACCATTCCCTAGGCAGATGATTCCCCAGCTGAGTAAGAAATCTGGCTGAGCAAACAAGAGAGCAAACCAGCAACCAGCATTCTACTACTGCTCCTTCCGGTTCCGGCTTGGGCTCTTGCCCTGACTTCCCTCAGTGATGAACCATGACCTGGAAGTGTAAGCCAGATAAACCCCTTCCTTCCCTAGGTGGTTGTTGTTTAACCAAGTGCTTGTTACAACAACAGAAAGAGAACTGAAGCTCCTAAGAAACTCCAACTCCATCCTTCATGTATTTGTCTTCCTTGTGGCTGAATCAGGCTCTGTTTGTGTTAGGTGTACACAGGTATTTTCTTTATCCATTCCCCTTTTGTAGTTTCCTAACTGAGGCTCACTGAGATGCCCCATGGGGTATTTGCTGTTTTATAAGTCTTCTAAGGCTGTTCAAATAAGGATCTGCAAACTTAGTAGTTTAAATACATACACGCTTATTCCCTATCCTTATAGGGGCTGAGTCTTGAGCCAAGGCACCAGCAGGCTCATTTTCTTTCAGGATGCTTAGAGCCTGCCTTACTCTGTGTCTCTCCAGCTTTAGCTCATGCCAAGAGTGCCCCTTTGCTTGAAGTCTTAGCCACAAGTTTCTGTTTTTGTCATCAGGTGGTGTTCTGTCTTGGTGCCACTGTACACTAGTCATTGGACAGATGTCCTTCTTAGTCTTCTGTGTATAGTCTTAGCTACAAAGGCCTCTATACAAATAAGGTGTCATCCTGAGGTCCTAAGGGAATGCAAAATTTCAACCCAATACCATCATCTTCCCACTTTATAGCTAGAGGAAGTAGGAGAGACTGGGGGCCCAATAGACTTCTTTGCTCAGTTGACAAGGAAGGGACAACTAGTGTTCCCAGGTTAGGTCCAGCCATCTTCCTTGCTTTGTTCTTGAAGACAGTAGCACTCTTGGTCAGCAAAGGCACCAGAGGAAGAAGAACGGTGCCAACAAGATGCTACATTCGCAGGAGCCACTAGGAATTTCCCAATGTCCTCTTACGTGACACAGACACCATTACTGCTCTTTCACCTCCACCTGGTCACAGTAGCTTAAATTCCAACAGCAGTAGGAAGAAGCTCCTGAGCGCTGCCATTGTGTGGGAGACTTATTTCAGGTGAACATGGGTCCCGTGGGTGGTTCAATCCCTAATCTCTCAGAACTCTTCCATATAAGCCATTTCTAGAACCTCTTAGCTTTACGGAGAAGTACTAGCAGGGCCGGTTTTGTGTGTCAACTGGCCACGAGCTAGAGTCATCACTGAGAAAGGAGTCTCAGTTGAGAAAATGCCTCCATGAGATCCAGCTGTAAGGCATTTTCTCAATTAGTGATCAATGAGGAAGGGCCCAGCCCTCTGAGGGTAGTGCCAGCCACCCCTGGCCTGGTGGTCCTGGCTTCTATAAAGGAGGCAGGCTGAACACACCAGGGGAACAAACCAGTAAGCAGCACCCCTCCATGGCCTCTGCATCAGCTCCTGCCTCCAGGTTCCAGACCTGCTTGAGTTCCTGTCCTGACTTCCTCCAGTGATGGACTATGATCTGGAAGTGTAAGCTGAATAAACCCTTTCCTCCCCGACTTGCTTTTCGGTCATGGTGTTTTCGTTGCAGCAATAGAAACTCACAGATGTCCACTCAGTGTCCCCCACTGTGCCTAAGTGCTGTTAGGGATAACTTCCCCGACACTAGTTGGTATTCTTTGCCTTCTGAATGATGTCTCTGCCTAGCTCCACACAGAACCACTCAAGCTTCCTTCACACATGAAGCCCCTGCATACAACTGTAAGATGTTAAGATATTGAGTGAGTAGTTGCTAATGTGGTAATTAATAAGATATTGACCCTCACACAGTGCTCTAAGAGCCTTGCAAAGATAATCATCTCTCTCTCTCTCTCTCTCTCTCTCTCTCTCTCTCTCTCTCTCTCT
>OU015754.1:21195543-21213938 GCA_907169655.1 Acomys percivali | reverse complement strand
TCTCTCTCTCTCTCTCTCTCTCTCTCTCTCTCTCTCTCTCTCTCTCTCTCTCTCTCTCACACACACACACACACACACACACACATTGAGACAGGGTCTCACTGCATATCTCTGGCTAGCCTGGAACTCCTTATATAGACCAGGTTGGTCTTGAACTCTAAGAAAGAATCAGCCTTCCTCTTCCTCTCAAATTCTGGAATTAAAAGCATATACAACAGGAACCAGCTCCCCATTTCTATTTTCATCTCCAATCTTCAGATTGGGAAAATTAAATCCAGAAAGAATTACGATATATGCATAGTCAGATGGCTAACAAGTGTTTCAGCCTTTAAGATCACAGTCATATTTAAAAAGAAGTTGGAAATCCCAGCACTCAGGGAGGCAGAGGCAAGCAGATCTCTGTAAGTTCGAGGCCAGCCTGGTCTACAAAGAGAGAGAATCCAGGACAGACAGGACTATGCAGAGAAACCCTGTCTCAAAAACAAACAAACAAACAAACAAAAACAAAAATGAAGAAGTTGGAAAAGAAAGCCATTTGGAAAACATTTTATTTCTACTCAAGGTAATAGCACTTGAAAGTTTCATGAGAAACTATATTTGCACGGCCTCAAAGCACCTCACTGCATGCAAAGCAGGTCTTACTCATGAGGGAGGGAACAGTCGTTTGGCAGAAGATGGATCTGGCTCAGTCTTACCTGGAGAGTCATTAGTTTACCTTTAACCAGCATTTACCACCTGCACTGCTAAATAAAACACTGTCCTTGACCCAAAATAATTTAGGCCATCCATCTATCATCTCTACATGTCGACCATGCAAAGGACGTCTGAGGTCGAGCCAACTTCCCTGGCTGGCTGGGTGAAAAGATTAAAAAGGTAGGTGGGAAGGGTGGGGGCTCGCTGGGGGGAGGAGAGGTTGCATAAGGTCCTTGTCGAACAACTGTACTCTCACCAGGCACAAGTAACAACATGAAGTGGAGGCCCCAGAGGCAGTGTTTACACTGAGCCCTTTTCCTGTGAAGAATGGAACGGGTGCAACTCCTTGGGTAGTGTCTGGTAGCCTAAGGAGACTTGGAGAATACTATTTGAATGGGATAATTAATGAAGGTGACAGAACCAGCCTTAACTCAACTGTGAGCCTCTGTGACAACTTCCACAAAGGTACTAATGCATTTACCAGACATTATGTGGGACCAGAAAGCAAGTAGATTTTTTTCTTCTTTCTTTCTTTCTTTCTTTCTTTCTTTCTTTCTTTCTTTCTTTTTTCTTTCTTTCTTTTAACTTAAAAACAATGCAAACAGGGAGGTTTCTTTGGAGGAAAATGGGTTCTGTTGCCTACCAAATCTAAAGGTGATGTGAGAGACCACAGTCCTACTGTGAGGGTGTTACCTTTTGGGTTCAGCTTTCTTTTCCTCTCCTTTATCTTATAATTATAGTCTCTTTCTAATACTCTAATACGTTGCAATGTTCATTTAAAAAAATGCAATGGCCAGATGTGGCACTGGCCTCTAATCTCAGCTACTCAAGAGGATTGAAGGTTCAGGGTTTGTCTGCCCAGTGAGCTCAAAGCCGTCTAGGTGACTTAGGGAGACTCCCACCCCATCTCAAAACAAAACATAAAAAGAAGGTTAGGGATGATGATGAAGATTATGGTGGTGGTGGTGGTGGTGGTAGTGATGATGATGGTGATAACTATGGCGATGCTGAATGTACTGGTGATAGTGATTACAGTGATGGTGATGATGTTGATGCTGATAATGGTTATATCTGTGCTGGTGATGATAATGGCGGTAATTAATGGTGATAGGAGAGATGGTGATGATAATGATAGTGGAGTTGATAAGGATGATGTTTGTGGTGGTGGTAATTATGAGAATGATGATAGAGATGGCCAGTGATGGTGATAGTGAAGACTGTGTTGGTGGCAACTGTGGCAATGGTGATGTTGGTGGTAGAGGTGATGGTGGAGATGATGGTGGTGGAGGTTGGTGGTGACAGTGATAATGGTGCTGATCATAGGAGGAAGAGCTAAAAATAAGAAAAAAGGAAAAAGAAGAAGAAGGAGAAGAGAGAAGACACTGTCATTGCTTGTCAGAGAGAAAAAACTGGAAGCCTAAACACCCACCCTTAGCCTTCCTCCTAACCAAGAGGGATGTCCTTACACAAATTACTTAATGTCTCTGGGTCTTACTTTCTTCATCTTCAGAAACAAGGCTTATAAGACCTATTTTAAGGCTACTGATAAAAAGTAAGCAGGAATATCATTTAAGTTTTTAAAGCCAGCAAAGTGCTTTCAAAGGGCGTTTGATCAAAGAGGCGTGTTAATACCTGCTTTTCCCCCGTCTCGATCCAACTCTCCGGAGACTGCACAAAAAATGTAATTATACACGCTTTTAAATTTGAAGATCTTGGGGGAACTAAAATGCTGTTGTCAGTAGAAAATTCCAGAAACACCTGAAAAGAGGAAAGCAGCTGGGGTTGGTAAGGGGTCAGATGGGTCAGTAGCTGGTTATGTCCAGCAGCCAGGGCTGAGAGGACCAACAGGGGCCACTCCAGAGGACCTGTGTGCCAGGGCAGGAGGGTGCTGGGTACTCCGTTCTCAGTATTTTTGGTAGGGGTGAAACTTTTGCTCTTAGACATCAATAAAATTTGAGAATGAATGTAATTGAAAACTTACTTTACCTTGAGAAAAATATAATCACTGTACCGAACAACTAAAGGCAAGTAGCATAGGTCCAAGTGACTTAGCTCACTTTTTCAAAAGAGGAAAATCGAGAAGGTAAAAAAGACCAACAGAAACAACCTGTTTATACCACAACACAATGATACAAAAAAAATTCATATTCAGGCAATTCTTCCCCCCAAACTGCAAGATCTATTCAGATTCTGTCAGAACTGTGCTGTGTTGGCGTATGAAAGGCATATTTAGAATCCACAAAATTTGAAAATAAAGGAATATGCAAAGAGTGCAATGCTAGGGCTAGACAAATTCAAAGTCAGAGGACAAAAGGAAGTTCAGACTGCCAAAGGTATAAAAAATTAATAATTTTAAAAGACATTTTTTAAGTCATATATGTCTGTGTGTGTATCTGTGCACCATGTGTGTGCGGGTGCCTGTAGAGGCTAAAGGAGAGTGTGGGATCCCCTGGAGCTAAGGTTACAGGTGGCTGTGCACGAGGAGTCAAAGAAGCTTTGAGAAAATGTATAAAGAGTGAATGAAGTCCTGACTGACTATGTCTTGTTGACATGGGCAGTGGGCAAGGCCAATTCATTCATTCATTCATTCTTTCTTCCTTCCTTCCTTCCTTCCTTCCTTCCTTCCTTCCTTCCTTCCTGCCTTTCTTTCCTTATTTTTGGTTTTTCGAGATACGGTTTCTCTGTGTAGCCTTGGCTGTCCTCAAGGGCCAATTCTTTCACTGGACTCATGGGAAATTGGCAACGCCTTCCCCCATACAAGCCAGGCTTGGAATGGCAAAGCCTTCCTCTGGTCCAAGTGCGAGTATTTATAGTTGACCGATGTGTGCAAAAAAAAACCAAAACAGTAACTACAACTTCCTCACCCCAGATGTTGACAGCTGGAGACCATCATTCACTTACACACCCTGCCTGTTGGGTCTCACCCCTCCCACTGTGCTGTACATGAACACTCTGATGTTTGTTCCTGGTTGTTATGCAGGTGGTTGACGACGTTCCCTCAGAGTGCTCAGAGCCCACCTGGACCCAGCTTTTCTGTCCGCATGAGTGCCTTTTTCTTCATTCTTTTGCCACCAACCTATGCAGGTCTTGGCAGATGTGAGCCACCCAGTGTGGGTGCTGGGAACCGGAACTCCGCAATAGGAATGAATATTCTTAACTACTGAGCCGCTTTCTTCAACCCCTCTCTCCAGCCCCTGTAATGGGCGGAAAATTATACGTGGTCACTTGGACTCTGGAAGCAGAGGGTGGCCCTGTCGTGCCTATGTACTGAGAATAGTCAGACAACTGACTCAAGGAGGACAGTGATGTTAATGCAGATGCAGGACTTGCCAGGCTGTTATGAAGGCTGGGTACTGCAAGGGCCAGAACGAACCTGTAAGCCCCACTTGCCCAAAGACAGATAACTTCCTGAAACTGTTGATCTTGTGAGATAGCAAGTCACAGATTTTCACTTCAATAAACAAGGTTGGCGTCCCCAACTGTACAGGATGTGCTTGATCACACATAGGCAGGAGACACATAGGCAAGAAATACGTCAAAGTTGGGAAGCACTGTAGCTTTGTGGGTTTAGCCTTTATAAGCATCTGGCCAACATAACTCATGGCCATTCTCTGGGAATCCCAGGTATGGACCCGGCCAGTGTCCATCTTCCTGGCCAGTATTAAACAAAGCTTCCTTTATTTGGATCATTGTGGATCTGGTCTTTTCTCCTCATGACTTTTCATGCTTAGCAGTATCTCTTTGGCCTTAACTGCCCACTGCAGTGTTGTGCTGGTTCACGTTGAGCAAAACAACAGTTGCAAACCAACACACCTGACATGGGTGGTTGTCACTCTCCACCACGAGAGCACTCCTGATGAGGTCAGCGTCAAGCATAGCTGGATACCAGGAATCAGTCACAGTGCCTCCCTGCAAACAAACCAGATTCAGTTCAGCTCAAGAGCGTGTGGTGGCTCCCAGCACCACAACCAGAACTCAAGTAAACAGGAAGGGATCCATGATGTTTTTCACGATTGTAACAGACTATATGAGTTAATCTTGATTGGTAACTTGACAGAATTTAGAGTTGCCAAGGAGACACATCTTTGGGTATGTCTTTGAGGGAATTCCCACAGGGCTTTAACTGGGGAGGGGAAAACCCTCACTTTTAGCTATGAGTGACTGCCTCATATGGGTTGGACTCCTGGACTGAATAAAAAGAAAACGAACAGAGCACCAGCTTCCATCTCTTTTTCCTTTCTGGTTGCAGATGCCATGTGACCAGCTGCCTAGTGTTCCTGCTGCCATGCTTTCCCAGCCAAGATAGACTGTGAACCCTCAAACCGTGAGCCAAAACAAACTTTTCTTCTTTAAGTTGCTTCTGTTTGGTATTTTGCACATCAGTGAGAAAAGTAACGAACACATATATTTTACATAATTGTAAACTTATATAAGTTAATTTTTATTAGTGCATAGTCATTGTACATAATAGTGGAGCATATTTCTATTATGTCGAAGGTCTTACTCAGCCTTTACCTTTTCTTGTCCTTATTCCCAATTTTGACTGGCTCCTTTCTTCCTCCTCACATTGGAAACACACAGAGACATTTGTCTTTATTACTAATCTGGCTTATTTTCCTTAATGTCATGATCACTTCTTCAATTTCACCTATTTTCTCCAAATGGCATATTTCCATTCTTCTTTATGGCTAAATAAAACTCCATTGCATATACACATCACATTTTCTTTATTTATTCATCTGGCGGTGGGCACTGAAGTGGTTCCATTCCTGGCTACTATGGATAGCACAGCAGAATAACCAGATGTGCAGTCCTGGTGTCTTTAGGATACACATGTAGAAGTGCTCCAGCTAGGTCTTGTGGTAAATTCTAATTTTTAGTTTTTTGAGGCCCCTTCAAAGTGATCTCATTGGTGTCTGCATACTTTTACACCTCCACCAATAGTGTCTAAGGATTCCTTTCTACCACATCCATGCCACCATCTGTAGATAATGTAATTTTTATTAACACTATGTTTAGCAAAAGGCTTAAGAAAATTCCAGAAGATATAGCCATCAGCTCTTCCTGGCTGGTACAAGCTGCTTCCAGCTCCCCATCGCCCAAGGCTGAGAATTTACAATAATGTTAAGTGGAAGAGCCATGTGAATTCCTGTCATACGGAGTCATATAAAGTTAGAAACCTTGTCACTCACTGTCCGTCACACGAAGACTTGGAGTACCTATATGGTGTTGGCTGCAGCCATAGCGCAAGCCAGGCAGCTTACTCATGTTAGCCATAGCATTTCAGTACTGGAGAGAAACCTGCTCCATGCTACAAATTCCAGCTCATTCTGCTAATGGGGAGGCAAACGTTAATGGGAACTGAAGCCCCCCGAAGTGGCTCTCCATTCTCCGTCACCCCAGGGGGGGATGAACGAGAAAGAAAACTGGCGGATTATAATTGCTTAAAATAGGATGTGATGTAAAAATCTAATCCCTTCTCCCCATTCCCAGTAAAGTTCTATAGACAGAGAAATTATGCTTAATGCCAGTGCGTTGAAGGTAAAAAGAGAATTCTGCTCTCCCTTTAGGGGAAGAGGAAGGACATCTCTTTAGAGCTGTCGGCTCTCACAAGCCATGATAAATTATTCCTTTTCATTACCGATTTGCTAAGCAGGAGGTTTGGTGTAATAGCAGAAATTTTCATCTAATTTTCCCAGTCATAGATGATCGAGGTTCCTGATCTGAAACATACTGTAGTTATTTAAAGGAGGGAGTATATTGATCATCATGTATTAGGTGTACCTTCAGGAGAAGAAAGCTATTCATATAACATGGATGTTGTTTGGCTGGAGATAAGACACTAGACCTGTTCTAAGGATAATCTGTGTAAGGTGCACATTTCTCAAGATGCTTTTGTTTGGGAGTGTTTGGCAGTATAAAATATCAAAAGTAGGCCCAGAAACTTCAAGCTTAGGACTCACAGGTTCCAAAGAATTCTTGATCAAGAATTTTTATTGGAATGATGTGTGTGTGTGTATATGTGTATGTGTGTGTGTGCACATGTGTGCACATGCCTGAGTGTGCAGTGCTCTCAGAGGCCAGAAGAAGCCACCAGATCCTCTGGAGCTGATGTTGATGGGCAGTTGTGATCTACTCAATGTGGGTGCTGGGAACTGAACGAGAGTCCTCTGAAAGAGTTCTTAACTGTTGAGCTATCTGTCCAGGCCATGTGTGTGTGTGTGTGTGTGTGTGTGTATGTGTGTGTGTGTATGTGTGTGTGCGTATGCGTGTACATGTGAAGAAAACAACTGAACAAATGTCAGAGTCCTTTATGTCACTAGAACTTGGGTGAACCTACATTGTCTTGGAATCTCTCAGACACATACATGTAAATTTGTAATTTTATCATTTATAAATAAGTCATATATATATGAAACTAATAATGCAGAAGTGCAATTATGTGCACCATATCCATGTACACTGAAGAACAGAGCCCCTTTGGTTAACTTCCCCCATTGTTTCTGCTGGTCTGATGCTCTCAAGCTAAGCTACACAGCTCCCTCCTACTCGAAGGTCTTGCTAGGGAACATTCACACTCATTTTGGGCCCTGAAAGAGGTACTTTAGCATCTTGGGGGAAGACAACATCCTCTAACCACCCAAAGTCAGATCTGGAAAAGCGTGGGGCACTTACTAAGCAGATGGCATTGAAGTGGGGACTGTATACGATGATGAGATGGATATGAAGTAGCAGCTATGAACCAGTAAGATAGCTAGGTATCTTCAATAAGAAGTGAGGACTGTAGTTTACCTATTAATCTATTTACATTTCTTTATTTTTGGTTTATTTATTTATTTATTTAAATCAAAGTCTTGCTATGACACTATAGCTAGTCTAGAACTCCTGTCTCAGGCATTCTCCTGTCTCAGACCCCCAAGTGTTAGGATTACAGGTATGAGCCACCACATCCCATTTATTACATCTTATTGGATTAGCAGAGTAAATAGGAATTACGTCACTCTAAGTCACATGATTTCTACATTGTTCTAGTGGGCTTCATTTAATGATACTAACCTCCAAGTTGGCCAAGCATAAATTATTATTATTATTATATTAAATGAGGACTTGGACCATATTCTAAGCATCCTCTTTGCGTGTTTACCTGGATATCTACTTGGTTTATTTAGCTGGCCAAATAGCTGAAATCATGTCAGGTTCCTCTCTCTTGATCCTTGCTACTGAAATCCAGTTTATATGTGGTAGTTTTCATTATTGGGACATCCATTTCTATGATCAGCACTATAGCTCTTCAGGAAGGAATCACTGATCTGCTCACCACTGGTTCCCACCACAGCAGTACAGCAGACACTCAACAAATATCCATCGGCTGGTAATACATGTCCTTCATCTGCAACTTCCCTCAGGGGTTCCGGTGCTGGAGTCCTGGCCTTGCGAGGGGTGCTATTGAAGGGTGATTGAATGATGAAGGCTCTGACCCAGCTGGTAGGTTAACCTCATGTGGATTCATAATAGAATGGACGATCAGGAGGTACTGAAGACCATAGAGGGGCCTAAGAAGAGGCAGAGGCCATTGGAGTATGCCTGAAAGGGTCTGTCTTGTCCTCGGACTCCTCTCTTTTCTTCTTGTTGTTTCCTGCTTATCATGAGCGGAGCTGTTTTGTTCTAGGACGTGCTCTTTCCATGATGCTAAATCCTTTGGTTACTTCTATGTATACTGTCATCAACATGACCACCACAAGCACCATCCCTCACTTTCATCACTGCCACCACAATCACCACCACCTTCATCATCATCACCACCATTACCACCATCACCCTCAATGTTACAGTCACTATCATCCTCACTACTATCATCATCAATATCATTACTGCCATAACTACCATCATCATCACCATCACTGTGCCGTTTTTTGTTTGTTTGTTTGTTGGTTGGTTTTGTTTTTTGTTTTTTGTTTTTGTTTTTTTTCTAGAGACAGGGTCTCTCTGTGTTAGCCTTGGCTGTCCTGGACTTGCTTTGTAGACCAGGCTGGCCTTGAACTCACAGTGATCCACCTGCCTCTGCCTCCCAAGTGCTGGGATTAAAGGTATGCACCACCACACCCAGTTGTTGTTTGTTGTTTTTGTCAACTTGACACAAGTTATGGTCATCTGGGAAGACAGAACATCAGTTGAGAAAATGTCTTTATCAAATTGCTCTGTGGGAAAGTCTATGATGCCTTTACTCAATTGATAATTGATGTGAGAAGGCTCACTGTGGGTGGGTAATTCTGGGTTCTATAAGAGATCAAACTGAGTAAGCCATGGGGAGCAAGCCAGTAAGCAGCATTCCTCTGTGATCTCTGCTTCAATTCCTGCCTCTGGGTTCCTGCTTCGAGTTCCTGCCCTGACTTCCCTCCAGGTAAAATGTAAGCAACTTCCCTAAGTTGCTTTTGGCCAGTGTTTTTTTGTTTGTTTGTTTTCTTTTTTGTTTTGTTTGTTTGTTTGTTTTGTTTTTATCATCACAGCAACAGAAACCAAACTAAGACATTCATGACTACCCCCATCTTTATACCATTATTACCACCACCACCACCACCACCACCATCAACTTGAGGAAGTGGGTACTGGGACAGGAGGAAAGCTCTTGCCTGCCGAACATTCTTGTATTCTTGTTTTCCTACCTCCTCCTCCCCATAAGTCCCTGGGTCCTTCAGGCTCAAAAATCCTGCTATTCTGCCCACAGCCAGCCTCTCAAGATGGTGCCAGAAAGTACCACAATACAGCTTCAAGGAAGAGAGACAAAAAAAGTTTCTGCCAAGGTATTGCAGCCCTCTGGAGGGAGCTGGTATTGTTCGAATGAGAACCAGCCCTGGGCTGCCACCCACCTGCTCACTCACGCCCAGGCCCCTCCCTAGAAGACACCTGGGCATATAGGACCTGGAGTGGTTGTTGGTCCAGTTGGCAGATGCTAGCAAACGGGTGCGGGCTGTATTCACAAAACCCAATGATCCAGAAAACCATTACAGGGAAAGGATTTTTTTTTTTTTTTTCAATCTCAACGGAAGAGGGGAGGGGTAGAAATTAAAGGGAAAAAGGAGCAGAAACAAAAATAACAAGGCCATTAATCTTTCATCAAGTTAAAGGGATGAAAAGGAATCGCTTTAAGAATCTTTCTTCCCTAGCACCACAAGCATGTTGCCCCCTGCTAACTTCAAAGGCTCTGACGAGAAGTTGGTTAATATTGTTGGCACAGTCTCAGGCCGCGGTTTACCATTGCTTCAGCGGGATCTTTCCTTGCTTTTAAACAAAGAAAGCATGAGGGTCGGGCACTCATTGAGAGGAGACACGCAACGTAAAAGGTGCCTTTGTGTCCCATGTGAGGCCTTCAGAGACCGGCTCTCTGCCAGCGCACATTGGTGGCAGACCGTTTGTCACAGATTCGAACCATCATCAAGCCCACACAAAACACCACGGTCCCACCCCAGAGAGAGGAGAGAGGAGGAGGGAGAGGGAGGGGAGGTGGAGGTGGAAAACATTATTTTCTTAACTCAGCAGGAGTCAGGCCTGGCCCTTTGCTCAGCATCTGGCCTCCTGGTGGTCTCAGCTGAGAGGCAGTTGGCCAGAAAGCAAGCCTGGAACTTTTCTGCACCCACAGTCAATGTACCCGGGAGCCCCCTCACCTGTTTTTAAGCTTGAGTGATTGGATGTTCTTCAAGGTGGCTGCTATTTATACTGAAAACAAAGCTAATTGGTGGTGAGTGGTGGGGCTTTGTGGTTGGGCCACGGCTCTGCTGTGTAGGTGCTGCTATGTGGGTAAAGTGTACCACCTTGCTAAGAACTCTGGGAAAGCCTGTTCCGGGAAGATGTTGTTGGAGTCCACCAGAGGCAATGTCCCTCTGTGGGTGTTGTGACCGTTGTCCCCCAAGGCAGTGGAAGGTTCTTATTTCAAGTGTCGCAGCACAGTGGCTGTGACTTATAGCTCACCATGGTGTGGATTGTGACCAACATTCCACGACAGTAGAAGGTCGTACCAATGTCTGCCATTGTAAGTGTGGTTACCACTGTTACTCCATGATGGGTATTGTTGCCAGTTTCTTTTGGGTAGTTGCTTTGAAGGAAGCAGGCAAGGAACAGGGAAGCAGACAGAGAAATCGTACAAGTTGATTTTGCAAAGCCGGAGGAGGTTTGGTCTTGCTTTGAGTCAACTCTCCCAGATCAAGACGCAACGAAGCAACAATCTCAGTTATCCTCCGCCTCCCCAGAGTACCTTGGAACTTAGAGTCTCTATCTTCCATGTCTTCTGGTTTTTTTGAATGTGTCTTCACTCAGCCTTGAGAGCTTTTAGAGCCAGAGTGACTCGGGTTGACCTCTGCTTCGCTGGCTTTGTGTGTGATGCTTGGCAAGCTGGCCTGAGGTTCCCTGTTTCTACCTGGTAAGGACCACAAATGTGCTCAGGAGAATGCTGAGTGATACTTGAGACAGAATACAAGAAAGTGTTGGACACACAGAGGACTTAATAAGCACAGCTTGACCATCAATCTGTTCAGAACAATTAAGCAAGGTGCCTGGGAATATGAATGTTATAATTAATATTGGCAGAGTCTAGGATCATCTTGAAGAAAAATCTCTGTGTATGTCTATGAGGAAATCTCTAGATTAAGTTTATTTATATTAGGTAGATTTTTAGGTAGAAAAATGTACTTGAATGCGGGTAGCACCATTCCCTGGCCTGGGGCTTTGGGCTGAATAAAAAGGAGAAAGCAAGTTCACAACCAGCATTCATCTCTGTCTCTGCTTCATGGCTGTGGATGCAATGTGACCAGCTGCCTCACACTCCTGCTTCTGTGACTTTCCCACCACCCTGGACTGTGCACCCTCCAACTGTGAGCCAGAACAAACCCTTCTTCCCTTAAATTGCGTCTGTCAGGCATTTTGTTATAGTAATGAGAAAAGAAGCTGATACATTTAGCTTCCTCCAAAAGAGTTACTTGAGGAAAAACAATGTAATTTTTTTTAAAAATTCCACAGATATAGACTTAAATAAAGCTTCATAGCAGCTTAATTCCTCAAGAGATCCACACAGAGAACCCCAAAGAAACAGAAACAAGCTTGAGGGAAAAGGCAGCCAAATGGTGGTCACTCAGCCCCACCTGCAGAAGCATGCCAAGCCTGGAGGTTAGATCTGGAGCCTTCCATGCCTCTCTTCCCGTGATATCTCCATCACTTGCTAACTGCTTCCTTCTTTGCAAATTTCAGTCCAGTGCTACAACTGCAGGCATGCCAAATCTAGACACTCCACTGCAGAGGTCTAAGTCGGCTATGGATGAGGAGACCCCATTATGCTAGCATCCCACCCTCCTTAATGTCATCTCCTATTTGATACCCATTACCAGATCCTCTGAGCCACACAGATTCTGGAACCTACAGGCATTTCTTATATGGAGGCTCCACCCCTGCCCTTGGCTATCTGCATGCATCCCTCAATTGCTTCTGATGGTCATCAAATATATGGTTGAATGAATGGCGTTAGCCACTGGTAGTTGAAGCTTGGACCTGTGCAAATTACACTTTGAAAGAAGCTATTCGTTTTATTCTTCTCTATTTGATTTGTATGTGTGTGGGGGTTTTTGCCAGCATGTATGTCTGGGCACCACATGCATAGAGAACTGGCAGAGGCCAGAAGAGGGCACCTGATCCCCTTGAACTGGAGTTACAGATGATTGTCAGCCACCATGTGGGTGCTGGGAATTAAACTTAGGTATTCTGCAGGAGCAACAAGTGCTTTCCATTGCGGAGCCGTCCATCCAATCTGCAAGTGTTAAGAAAAAGTTACATTTTTAAGAGTAAGGATTAAAATATATATATATTTTTTTTGGTTTTTTTGAGACAGGGTTTCTCTGTGTAGCCTTGGCTGTCCTGGACTCCCTTTGTAGACCAGGCTGGCTTCGAACTCACAGTGATCTGCCTGCCTCTGCCTCCCTAGTGCTGGGATTAAAGGCGTGCGCCACCACCGCCCGGCAAGGATTAAAATATTAAGCCTTTTGAGAATCCATAAATATTTGTCAATAAGCACCACCAACAACCAAAGAAAGGCAGGTTGATCTGGGCACGGGGGCAAATGTCTGTAATTATAGCATACTTGAGAGGCTGAGGCAGGAGGATTGTGAGTTCTAGACATGCCTGGGCTACATATTGAGACCCAAACTTAATATATGTAGAGCAATCAAAAGAGTGAAGTCCAACACAGATGATTCGGTAGAGGAGAGTAGGCTGTGTGGCACAGGGCACCAGTCACAGGTAGGAACAGAACAGACGCGTGCTGCCCACTCAGCCTTGTGCCTAGGAACCTAAGGGTCCCATCCAGCAGTGAACTTTACTTTCCCAGCATTCCCTGTAGTGTTGAGGAGACAGGAAATGCTAGTGAGGACATCTCTGTCCACCATACCAAGTCGTGCTCTGCTTGTCTCTCGCCGGAACCCGCTCGTCTGAAGGTCTCTTTGTCTGAGCAGCCGCTCCTCTCACCAATGGTCAATGCAGTCAGCTGCAGGGCTAGGGTGGCCTCCTGAGCATGGGGATCAGTGGAAAAAAATGAGAAACATTCAGTTAAACAACTCTGAGGATGGACTGTGGACCAAGAATATGTGGTTTTGAAGCAATGGGGAGATTATTTATAGTCACGGCTGAGCAGAAGGCAATGAAGTGAAAAGTTCATTGCACATAATTACTGGGCTTTACAGGGATTTAAAAAATATATATACTGTGATTTTAAATACATATTTTCTTCAATCAATGTGCATGTGTGTCTGTGTGTGTTTGCAGATGCATGTGTGTGTAGGTACTCTCAGAGGCCAGAAGAGGGCATCAGATCCCCTGGGGCTGGAGTTACAGTAGGCAGTGAGCCACCTGGTGTAGGTGCTGGGAATTGAACTTGGGCCCTCTGTAAGATCAGCAAGCGCTCTAACAACAAGCCACCTTTCCAGCCCCCTATAATGTATTTTGACGGAGTTGTCCCGACGACTCCCTCCGCTCTGCACTCCTCTTGGCCCCTTCATTCCTCTACAGCAGTGTTTCTCAACTTCTGGGTCACAACCCCTTGGGGGGGGGTGTCACATATCAGATATGGTGCATATCAGCTGTTTACATTATGACTCACCCCCAGTAGCAAAATTAGAGTTATGAAGTGGCAGTGAAATAATTTTGTGGCTCTGGGGTCACACAAGATGAGGGATTGTATTAAAGGGTCGCAGCATTAGGAAGGTTGAGAACCACAGCGCTAGACACTTTCTCTTATAATTCTATGTTAGATATACACATATGCTTTTTAATGTAGCTATCGCTACACATAATATATAATTTATACATGAGAGAAAACATGGGATATTTGTCTTTTTAAAGCTCACTTAATATAGTAATATCCAGATGCATTTATTTTCCTACAAGCAACATGACTTCATTTTTTCTTTATGGAGTAGAATTCCATTGGAACACAAACCACATTTTCTTTATCCACTCCTCTGTTGACAGACACCTGGGGTGGACCCATAACTTAGTATTGTGAACCATGCTTCAGTGAGGATTAAAAATAAAGCTTGTAAAAAGGCAGTCCAGTAAGAGTGTTAGCATAGCCTTCTCCTGGCCTCATTTCCTTGACTGGGCTAACGTTTTGCATAGGACAGACCCTTGGTTAAGATAAGGAAATCTTATCTTCTCCCGCCATCATCCTCAACCTGGTTCCTATTTTCACACATTTTTGGTTCTTTTCTTTTCTTTTCTTTTTTAATTTTCCGAGACAAGGTCCCTCTATGTATCCTTGGCTGTCCTGGACTCACTTTGTAGACCAGGCTGGCCTCGAACTCACAGCGATCCACCTGCCTCTGCCTCCCGAGTGCTAGGATTAAAGACGTGCGCCACCACCGCCCGACTGTGTTTGTATTTTTCTTCTCACAAATATTTAGGTTCCCAGACTGCCACCTCTCTTCATTCTCTGGTCTGTATACGGTATTCTAGACATCTTGGCCTTGAATTTGCAGCGCTCTCCCTGTCTCAGTTTTCTGAGTCCTGGGTTTATAGAAGTGTGCCACCACGCCAAGTTTAACTTTACTCTTAGAAAGATCTGCCTTGCTCCCTAAAAGCTCAATTCGCTAGCAGTCAGCGGAGGCTGGTGGGCCATAAGCATGGACCAGTTTTCATAGTCACTCAGCAGGTGGCTGAGGGAAGCCTCTCTGTGAGGCTGGGAGGACTCACTGAGCAAATGGCAAGAGGATAGCTGAGGAAGAAGCATGAATGACCCAGACAAAACATAAACATGGCCTGGCCTGCTACAGGAAGAGGATGCAGGGTAGCAAAAACTGTGCAAGAGACAGGGGCAAGAGTCGGAACCCATGACAGGAGGTGCCCTAAGTTAGCACAAGGGCTGTGCTGGGAGCCTGGGAGGAACTGACAGACCACTTTTAAGAATTTGACTTCGGGGGGGGGGGGCTGGAGAGATGGCTCAGTGGTTGAGAGCACTGACTGCTCTTCCAAAGGACCCGGGTTCAATTCCTATCACCCACATGGCAGCTTACAACTATCTGTAATTCTGGTTCCAAGGGATCTGACACCCCTACACCAATGCACATAAAATAGAATTAAATAAATTATTTAAAAAAAAAAAAAGAATTTGACTTCGGGGCTGGAGAGATGGCTCAGCAGTTGAGAGCACTGACTGCTCTTCCAAAGGACCCGGTTCAATTCCCTGCACCCACATGGCAGCTCACAACTGTCTGAAACTCCAAGATCTGACACCCTCACACAGACATACACGCAGGCAAAAACACTAATGCACATGCAATAAAAATAAATAAATTATTTAAAAATATAATCCATCTCTGGTTGCCAACAACACAACAGCACAGGCTGGGGAGTTATAGAGACAAGAAATTCATTATAACACACAAAGTTAAAGGTTCAAAGTCAAGGGCTCCATCTGGGATAGCCTTTTGCTAGCAAAGTCCTGAGATGAGTGTGGTATATCACATGGAAAAAGACAGCATGTGCGTGCGTGTGTGTGTGTGTGTGTGTGTGTGTGTATGTGTGTGTTCTCATCTCTCTCTGTTTGTATAAAGCCACCAGGATTCAAACTAGTGACCTTATCTAATCCTGGTCCCCTCCCTAAGGCCCAACCTCTACACGCTATAGTTGGATTAAGTTTCCACCCTCTTAATAGTTGGGAGTGGCCACTTAATTTGAACATGTGAATCCTTGAGGCTATTTGGACCACACCAAACCAAAGCATCAGACTGGAACCACCGGCAGGGAGAGGAGAGAGAGAAGATTTGGAATCCTGGCTGGCTGGGGGAAGCGCGGGGGGGGGGGGGGGGGGGGGGGGGCAGGGGGGGGGGGCGGCGGAGTAGATAAGAGAAGATGCACAGATCTGTATACGGAGTGTGGTACCAGACTGCATCTGTATAAGGGAGTGGTACCTATTATGCAGGACCATCCTCCAAGCCAAAACCCTCTATTTTAGGGGTACTCAGTTGTACCTTCCATTGCAGTAGATTACCCCGGTTGGGCTTATTGACGGATACCCCCTCATAGAGGGGAGAGGGAGTTCATAAGATCCCCCCTGAGTGTCCAGCCACTCCTTACCACCTGTTGTATGCATCTCTGTCCCAATTGCACTTGGCCTCTATGAGGGGCTGGAGCAGTAGTTCTCAACCTGTGGGTCGCCACCCCTTTGGGGCTCGAACAACCGTTTTATAGGGGTAGCACATCAGATAACCTACATATCAGATATTTACATTACGATTCACAACAGAAGCAAAGTTACAGTTATGAAGTAGCAATGAAATGATTTTATGGGTCGGGGGTGGTGGCCACGACAACAACGCCCCCCCCCCCCCCCGACAACATGAGGAACTGTATTAAAGGGTCGCAGCATTAGGAAGATTGAGAACCACTGGGCTGGAGAATATAGGCAGGGGAAGATCAGGGGAGTGCGACGCCATCTATGCAGCTATGGGAAAACCATCAGCCTTGGTGGATAAAGACTTTCCAGTGTAACCTTTTGGGAAAGGATCACTCATTGACCTGTAGGTAACCTCATGTAGGCTATGTAAGGAAGGCCAATAAACCAGCTTGTTTCCCAGAGTGCCTGTCTGTCATTGGGGCCATAGGCAGAGGAGTAGATGTCCTTACATTTACCTCTCTCTCCATGGGGAGGAACTTTAGCAACAGCGCCATCTGCATAAAGCCCTTGAGTATCAGACCCAGGCCCAGGGCTGGCGCTGGGCGGATCTAGATGACAGACAGCATAGGAGTGAGAGCTTTGTGGGAATGATCCATGAGCCGGCCCATCCCAGTCTAAGCTAGCAAATCTCATTCTGCTATAGGGGACCAAGCGGGAAAAACCCAGAGGATCCGAGAACCCTGACGTGTCCTAACATCTCAGTCATTTCAAGGGAATTCTCCTACAGTTCCTCAGCATCTAAATGTCTCCCCTGTGTCCCATCTGACGTGGCCTTATTGCTCATCACTGACCTACTTACAGCCCTTTGCTTTGTTATTATTACATTTATTTGTTTATCTATCTATCTATGATTCATCTATCTACTCACTTATTTATCTATCTATCTATGAATCATCTATCTATTTATTTATCTATTTATTTATTTATTTATTTATTTATTTATGGGCGTGTCATGGCATGGCATGCATGTGAAGGTCAGAGGACAACTTGCAGCAGCTGGTTCTCATTGTCCACTATGTGGGGGCGCAGGGATCGAACTCAGGTCGTCAAGCTTGACAGCAGGTGCCTTTAATTGCCGAGCTATCTCACCAGCCTGGGTGTAGATTTGTTTCCCCCTAGCTCCTACTTATTTCTACTTTTCCCTTGGAGCATGGGGCCCAGAAATTGAGCCTGAGACCACCAAAATTGTATGTTCCAAGCAGATGGCAGCAGGCTCACTACCTTCTATGTAAAAGTCTCGGCTCTGTTGCTCTCTGGGGAAGCACACGCTGATATGTAGTATCGGGATGGTAGAATCTGTGCCCTCAAGCCTTGTGCTAGGTTTCCTCTGCCCTCAACGTAGCATTCATTCAGCAGACAAACTCCCTGGGTACAAGGCCCACTGTCTTCGACCTCAGGGCCTCTCTGTCCTCACTTTCTGTCCACGAAGTCGGTGATGAATCTGGCTACAGCACAGGCAGTTAAAAAAGACCTAATGCAACCAAGTATAGCGAGCCACATAGATGCATGGCCATTTTCATCTGAAGTATAGGATGCTATCTCAAGTATAGGTTTGTTCCAAAATCACAAACTTATATCCAGACCTGTTGTTCTGGTTACTCAGGAGGCTGAGGCAGGGGGATTATAAGTTGAAGGTCTGTTGGGGTCTATGGAGGAATTTTAAGGCTAGCCTGGGCAACTTAGTAAGACATCACCCTTATCGGAAAATAGGAAGTACAAAGAGGGCTCCAGGATGTAGCTCAGCAGTAGAGCACTTGGCTAGCACGCTCAGAGTATTTAATGGTTCGATACATAGAGTGGCAAAACCAAACAAACAGAAATTTGCAGCAAGCATGGCTAGATGGCTCAGCAAGGGGAGGGGCTTGCTGCCAAATCTTGATGACCTAAGGTTTTTTTTTTTTTTTTAAAGAATTTACTTTATCATTTTCAATTATGTGTATATGAGGAGGGTATATGCAGGTGAGTGCAGGTACATGTGGAAGCCAGAGGTATT
>OU015754.1:21169456-21195143 GCA_907169655.1 Acomys percivali | reverse complement strand
CAGTCACAGACATAGGGGAGGGGAGTAGGGTGAAGGTGGGAGCGAGGGAGGAACAGGAGGAAACAAGGGATGGGATAACAATTGTGATGTAATATGAATACATTAATAGAAATTTTAAAAATTGTAGTACTTCGTGCACCTCCTCATCTCTGCAATAGTTTTTAGGCCCTGCTTGTTATTCCTAATAGCTAGCATTTCTAATCTCCCAGAAACACATGAACGTTATAAGAATGCAACCCTAAACATCCACCAAATTGAGGAGAAAGGCCACAGAGCTGTATACAAACCAACAAGGCTATGTTTCCTGCAGGTTGAAGTGTTTGGAAATAATGGGTTTTCAGTCTTTTATTTTTATTTTTTATTTTTTGGAGATAGGGTTTCTCTGTGTAGCCTTAGCTGTCCTAGGCTCTCTTTGTAGACCAGGCTGGCCTTGAATGCACAGCAGTCCACCTGCCTCTGCCTCCCAAAAGCTGGGATAACAGGTTTATTTTTATTTTATGTATGTGTGTTGCCTGCACCGATGTATATGCACCACAATATGCAATGCCCACAGAGGCCAGCAGAGGGCATCTGATCCCCTGGAACTGGAGTCACAAAGGGTTATGAGTCACTAATAGGGTCCTTCGCAAAAGTACTCTTAAAACCACCGCACCATCTCAAGTCCATGTTTTTTTATTATGTTTTTCCTTGAGACAAGTTTTCATGTAGCCTAGGCTAGCCCCAAACTCACTCTGTAGCTGAGACTGAGGCTGGTACTGCTTCTACCCATCCTCATACTCTGGTATTATAGGCGTGCTCTGCTGTATTTGTTTGTGTTGGAAATAAAACCCGGGGCCTTCCTTGCATTAGGCAAGCATTCTACCCACTCGGCCACAGTTGCAACTCTTAAGTAGTGTTGTTTTAATAAGCCACTTGCAGAGGTGCAGCCTTCCTCTGGGCTGACATCTCAGAAGCCCTGAGATGGTACAAGCTCCTGGCGGCATCACCCCATCCTGTCCCCTCTTGCTCCCAGGGGTGAGTCAGCATGGCTCTGGAGAATGAGCCCCTTGGCCATCCTTACCACACCAGGCCCCCTTCCAGGTAGGTCTGTGGTGTACACGCTCAAGTTAAGGGTGTTACAAATGGCCCGAGTCAGAGCTGCCTGCTGTTGCCAGGAAGCTGGCTGGGGTCGAGGGAGGGGGGGGAAGGTGGCACACAGAGCCTTTTCAAGGTGGGATAGGACTTTAGACACACCCTTCGCCAGATGCTGGGCAAAGTCGCCCCAGGGGACAGTTTTCTCACTGCCTGGCAGAGCCAACACCAGCACCATAGACCAGAATAACAGAAACAGGGCCTATACAATTTAGCAGAGATGAGGAGGCATAAGGTTACAATAAATGTGACATATGACCTCGAAGAAAACCGAGGAAGCTTTTAAGGTGGATCTCTGAGAAATGCGCCGAGATCCTCTGAGCAGTCCAGGCGCCTTCGCTGTCCTCTAGGCGGCGCTGGCTACCACTTCACGGGGGCCCTCAAAACTCCAGAGACCTTTCATTTTTCAGATGGCATGTAGCATCTATGCTCTCCTGGCACGGCTCATAAAGATCAAACCTAAAACACCCTTAAACCTATCTGTGCCCCCCCCCTTCCCCAAACTCAACGTCAGGCCTCCGCTGAGATGTCTCTGATTAAGTCTAAGCTTGGACCATCCGAGGCAGTTACATATGTATTTAATTTGTTTAGAAGCGCAACGCTTGTAAGGCACCTTGTATCAGCGTCGTGACAAACCCATTCGTGCGGTTGGGTGATTTATTAATGAATTTAGTTTTCTGCCCATTTATCTCAGTGAAAGCTCTAGCTTGCATTATTTATGCATTTGTTTGCATGCTGGGTTGGAGGAGGCAACACACACACACACACACACACACACACAGAGCTTAGGAGGGTACTCCAGAGGAACTGACTTTCCATCTGGTTGACTACGTTGTTCAGGTTTCCCAGGGCAGTCAGCCCATTCGTGGGTATGAGCTTGGGTGGCAAGTGGTCACACACCTCTCCAGTCATTCTCGGCTATGGGCAGTTTTGACTTGCAGTGACATTTGGCAATGCCTCACTTGGCAATGCCCGGGCACAACATTGCTTGTTGCAGTTAGGGCAGGGGTGGGGGGAGGGGGGAGGGGGGAGGGGAATTGGGGCTACAGGCATGCAGTAGGCAGAGGTCAGGACAGTGCTCACAAAGAACTACCCACTCTGAATGCCACGGTGCTGAGGTGGCGCAGGTACGGCTTGTGTTAGTGTTTTACTTTGTTTTGTGTCCAGGTTTGTTTCTTAACTCATTGTCACTACCTTTCCTCAAGCCACATATCCCCCCCCACACCCCCGCACTCCCCCTCGCCAGGGTTTCCTTTGAATGGGGAAGTTTCAAGGTTCCCCACAAGCCACAGATCCACACCCCTTTGTGGTCCCTGCCCCCGTGTCAGTGAGCAAGACATGCATCTGTCAAGAAGTGATAACCAAGGTCACCTATTACTTCTGGGTGAGACATTTAAGTAAAATGAAACACACCACCAGCCATCCCTGCTTGCTTTTGCTCGGAAACAGCCTCAGCTTTCTGAGCCACAGATTAGGATGGGGCTGAAAGTGTCCTCTGGGAACATAGTCATTCTCTGGGCCGGAACAGGATAACATAGATTCTGGATGAAAGACATTGTCATTTTCGAAACGGACGTTGAAATTCGTCGTCCCCGCCCCCTCCCCCTTTACCCTTCACCTAACCTCAGTAAAAAGACAAGTTATTAAAATAAGCAGAAAGCTTGCTTGAGCTGTACACGTAGGGCCAGCCCACCACCCTGAATAAAAGATAGCAAGTGTGTGTCAAGAAGAGGGTCAAAGGTGTTACAACTTCATTAAAAAGCCCTAGAAAGGATGGATCACTCTCTGTCTGTTATTACAGGAAGATTTTCTTTTCTTTCTCCCTTTAGGGCTGGTATTTGTTTTACTTCCATAGAGAACAGAAGCGAGCTCCCTTTATAACATGTGTGGCAGGGCCGCAGTCTGGATCTGACCTTCCACAACTCTGGGCTGGACAGAGACACAACTGTGATAGAGGGGAAAAGGGGAAGGGGGGGGGGTACGAAATAGATCCCTTTAATCAGCTTAAAAAAAAAAAAACCCACAGCGAACAGTCACTTCTCTTATTGAAAAGTTTTAACTTCACCTTCATCAATTTATAATCAGAGTTCCTCTGGTATGTTTGATTCCCGACAAACAAGGATAAAAGTCTGGTGCCCCCATTGCTAATGAGATGATAAAACAGCAGGGATCGAGTTTTTAATTACTACAGACGAGGCACTGGAGAGGTGCGGGTGATATTTTCTGTTGCATGTCTGAGTTGTAACTTCGGGCTCATGACAGTCCTGCTGAGAATCGGAGCCTTTGATGATCACTCATTTTTTTTTTTTTTTTTTTTTTTCCGGAGAACATACAAAAAATTTCTGAGCTTGTGTCCTGGGGGGCTGGCAATTATTGGCGTAACCTGGCCCAGGTTCACTTCTCCCAGCATCACCACGCAGTACGGATCTGGTTTCCTGACGCCACTCGGACGAGAGGGAAATTGGACATTTCGGGATGTCTGTGAACTCCGCCTGTTCTGCCGTGCCGGCCTTCCCGCTGTCCATGAATAATAAAACGCTTCATTGAATTGGGAGCTTTCTAGTGTATACACTTCTCAGTTTCTTTTTCAAAGTCACGCTTGAAGTTTTGTTTTTAATCCTGATTTTTATGCACATTCATAGGCGTATATCATACATTATCGCGCCAAGTCGTTCGAAAGTGTCTCTCAAGCTATTTCCTCTGGTGCTGTGGAGAGTTGGTAGAGTTCTTTTAAACGTGCCATCTTAGGCCAAATATAGAGGTCATGTGTTCGTACCCTGTTCTAATGGAAACTGGGACTAGACTCCACCCCTCCCCCCCCCTTATTGGATGGATGGCCAAAACCACTCAGCAAGTAAGGCTTCCTCCATAGTCATGTTTTAGCTATGAAAATCTGAGCGGGGAATGAGTCAGGTGAATTAGTCAACCACCACTGCGACAAAATAACTGAGGATGATAAACTAAAAAAAAAAAGAAAAAAAAAGTTTTATTTCAGTTCATGGTTTCAGAGATTTCCATCCACAATCCATTGGCTCCTTGCTTCTGGGCAATGGTAAGACAGAACGTGATGGAGGGCAGGGCGTGGTAGGATGGAGCTGTTCCTCTTGTGGCAGACAGGGAGGTAAGAGGAAAGGGACAGGAATAGGGTACATCCAACATCTTCATCCTGCATCCTGCATCCTGCATCCCTATGGTTTCTGCCACCTCCCAATAGTTACACAGCTACACCCCTGTCAATTGCATATTCCACTGAAGAGCACAGTCCTGGTGATGCCCTCACTTCCCACCTCTGAGCTCAGAAGCCCCTGGAGACAAGAGCTACTGTAAAAAAACAAAAACAAAAACAACAACAAAAAAAAAAACCACACCACCACCCCGCCCCATACACACCTGTTTCAATTGTCATCTACGAGGCTTACTGCCTCTGTCTGCTAACCTAGGGCTAGCTTCTGGAAGCTCCTGGAAGCTTCTAGCCTCTGCTTAATAAGCTCACCCTTTATATTTTGTTCTTACTGAGCTCAGAGCTGGCTGGTTCAACTCAGCTGTTCTGGCTCAAACTCCTCTCCCAGCTGACTTACTCAACCTGGCTTCTCTGTCAGTCTCTGAATTGCTCTGCTTGGCCTCAGACTAACTTCAGCAATCTGGTCTAATCTCCTGCCTCATTCTTGTTCTGTCTTTACCTATGTCTAGCTTGTTCTCTCTTTCAACCCCCATAAAACTACATCTATCCCCTCCCCCCTCCTCCCCCTCCTCCTCCCTCTTCACATTGCCCTTTAAATAGCTTCCCTTTCCTCTCTTCTCCTGAGAGTTGGGCGTATCCTATTCTGTCAAGTCTTATCTCTGATTCGTCACTTCTTCTGCCACTCAATTAGACATCAAGTTTCAAACATGGGTGCTTCCTTCTACAAACTAACTTTACCTTCATTGTTTGGGATTAAAGGCATGTACCCAACCATGCCTGGACCTAAGCTTTTCTTTACCTGATACTTGCTCTATACCAGGCTGGCCTTGAACTCAGATCTGCTTGCCTCTGTCTCCTGGATTAAAGGCGTGTTTGTATTCCAGCTGGATCATACAGACCTATAAGGCCTTTGGATCTGATCTCTTGCCAGAGCAGCCAGGCTCTGAATTAAAATTCTACAGCCTTCATTGCATAAGCTATTTGAGAGGACATTTCAAATCCAAGCTCTAACTTTGTGGCTCTGTACTTTGTGGGCAATTGCCACAACAGCCTAAATCTAGCTATACAACTAATCAGCCAGCTTGCCACAGCTTTCAGCACTCAAGTCCCTTCTAACTTTCAGAGTAAGACCCTCCCAGCAGAGGCACAAGCATACACTGAATCTACAACATGGTTCAAAATTCCAAGACTTCGGATTCAAAACTTGAAAACAGACTCATTTTTCTGCGAACGGCAAAGGTCAACCGGACCTGCTTTATTATCCACATCCCCCCCCCAACAGAATCCTCGCTTTTTTTTTTTTTTTAAAGATATTTCCATTCTTTACCAAATACGGTTCCAATGAGACTGTCTTTCATAGGCTCATGTAGTTGAGCACTTGGTTTCCAGCCTGTGGTGCTGTGTGGAGGAAGCTAAGGAGGTGTGATCGTATTGAAATATGTCTTTGAGTTTTTAAAGACCATGCCATTTCCAGTTGCTTTCTTGGCTTTGGGCTCGTGGTTGAAGATGTGAACAGCCCGGCTTGCTGCTGCAGTTGCCGTCAGGGCCCCCCAAACTACGATGGTGATGTACTCTTATCACTCTGGAATTGTAATCCTGAACAAACCATTTCTCCTATTGTCTTATTACATTAGTAGAAAAGTAAGAAAACAGCAATGTAAAATTTCAAGTCTTCAACGGACTATGGCGTGTAGCTGTGTTCTTGACAGCCGAAGATGGGAGTATTTTAATGGTGGCTTTAGAATACACTGTCTGTGTGTGTGGACACACAGTGTGGACAATCCAGACTTCCGTGTTGACTATGGTATTCTGTGGCTCCTGGGATCTGGTGGGCACAGCCAGCAGGGCTTCCCTCCCAGCTGCTGTCCTTGAGGCTCAGCTCCTTTGTTCTGGGATTCCCCAGCTCTGTGGAAGGCCCGTGGTTCTACCAGGCTCTGGGCAGTTGGTGGGGGAGGGGAGAAGCAGCCCATTAGGAGTGGTCCAGGAAGTGGCCAGCTTGATTTGGCCATGTGTATGGAAGCAGTCAATTGGGCCTCTTTTTTTTTTTTTTTTTTTTTAGGATTTATTATTATGTATACAGTGTTGTCTGCATGTACACCTGTGGGCCAGAGGAGGGCACCAGATCTCATTATAGATGGTTGTGAGCCACCACTGGTTGCTAGGAATTGAACTCAGGACCTTTGGAAGAGCAGGCAGTGCTCTTAATCACTGAGCCATCTCTCCAGCCCCAATAGGGGCCTCTTCAGATGCAAGGCTAGGAAGGAAGTGAATCAGTATGACCTTGACTGTCCTGCATTCTTGCCATGCCTTTACCATGGAAAGTTTCATTACAGCCAAGGTTCCGTTGACATCTTCCATTCATCCTCAGTGTCTTGGAAACCAGAGAAATGTTGTTGTTGACAGACAGGGAAACTGAGGCTGACACTTAACTAGTGTGACTAGAGATCCAACAGCTGCTGAGAGCTAGACAGGAGTTCTCAGGTCTCTTTCCTGCTCCAGAAGTCAACAGCACTCTAGAAATAGTTATTTGAAGGTCACCTGTGCTGTGGATAGCTGGTACCGAAAGATACTTATAGGCCGGGGCGATGGTTTGGTCACTAAAGGGCTTGCCATGCAAGCGTGAGGACCTTAGTTAGGATTTCTAGCACCTATATAAAAAAAAGCCAGGCATGCCAGAGAGTACCCATAATCTCAGTACTAGGAGGTAGAAACAGGTAGAGTCCCGAGGGGGGAGGGGAGGTGTGCAGCCAGCCTAGCTGAGCAGATGAGCTCCAGGTGGGGGTGGGGGGGCTGGCAAGATGGCGCAGCAGGTGAAGGCGATGGTTACCGGGATTCCCAGAACCCACAGGGTAGATGGTAAGACCTGACTTTTGAAATGATCCTCCAATCTACACTCGTGTGCCGTGGCTCAGGCACATAGACAAACACGCATGCGCACACACAATGTACAAAAATTAAGGACGTTTAATCTGCAAATGGAGATGATTGCAAAATACTATACTAAAAGCCTGGGGGTGGGGTGGGCGGACAACCAGGACACGTAGAGACACGGTTTCAAGTCTTTATAAGATTGGGTAAATTGGGGGTATCAGAGAGTGAGGATCTTCAGCTGTCAAAGCGATGTGTCTTGAAACTTATTTACAGACCCTATACCACTTAAGGATTCAGGGCCTGGTGGCATATCTGTAACCCCAGTCCTTGGGAAGAGGATACAGGGGAATCAGAAGTTTAAGGTCATCTTCAGCAGTCTTCAGTTTCATAGTGAGCTCAAGGTCAGCCTGGGGAACAGGAGACCCTGTCTCAGAAAACAAAAACCCTCTACCTCTGGCTCTCCCAATCTTCCACAGTGATCCCCAAGCCTTGCAGCAGGTGGTGTGATATAAACATCCTGTTTAGAGCAGTGCATTCTGTAGTCTCTTATGCTCCGCACACGTTGACTGGCTGAGGGTCTCTGTTAACTGCCATCTGCCACAAGAAGCGTCTCAGAAGGCAGCTGAAAGATGCACTGATCTCTGGGAGTATCGAGGAGTCAGTAGGAGTCACTTTAATACCATGTCCATTTAACAGAATAATAGTGGTGCTTTTTCCATTTTCCGAGTCTTTTTGTTTTTGTTTGTTTTTTGTTTTTCAAGACAGGGTTTCTCTGTGTAGCTCTGGCTGTCCTAGACTCGCTTTGTAGACCAGGCTGACCTCGAACTCACAGTGATCTGCCTGCCTCTGCCTCTCGAGTGCCGGGATTAAGTGCCGGGATTAAAAGGCGTGCGCCACCATGCCCGGCTCATTTTCGGGATTCTTAATAAAAACACATGGAAGTGAAATTTCATAGAGCTCCCCACCTACACTCAGATGTGGCCAATTCAGAATTCTCAAAAGTAAATGTGCAGTATAATCCTCTCTTTGTGTTTTCTTTTTAACTATTAGGATTTTTTTAGAGCAGTTTTTTATTTAAAGAGAACCTAAACAGAAAGTGCAGAGGGGAGCAACATTCCCCACCCAACTCCCCCTTCCTCATACCGTGAAATCCCTCTCTGCTTGCTCATCCATCTTCCTCTCCCCCAACTCCTGCAACCCCCACCCCCCACCCCCCACCCTACCCGTGCATCAGTCCCAGCACCCATAGTTTTCCTTCTCTGGAATGCCATGGAATTTTCAGAGTGGCTTCTTTCTCTTGGGAATAGCCATGTAAGTTTCTCCCAAGTCTGTGTGTGGCTCCGTGACCCTCCCCCTGGCACAACAGTACTGTGTGGTTGTGCCGAGGACTTTTCATCTGTTCACTCAGGGCAGGACAAGTCAGTTGCCATCGAGTCTGGGCCGTCATGAATAGAGTTGCTACAGACCGTCTGTGCTGGGCTTTTTATGTAAGCTTTTAAACCCTTTGGGTAAACACCGAGAAATGCGTCCTAGTTAGGGGTTTTGTTTCTTTGTTTTTTTTGTTTTTTTGTTTTTGTCAATTTGACACAAACCAGAGTCACCTGGGATGAGGGAGCGCGCCTCAGTTGGGGAACTGTGGGAGAGCCTGTCCGCTATTTTCTTGATTGCTTACTGACTTACTGAAGAGGCGGGCTCAGCCCACTGTGGGCGGTGCCACCCCCTAGGCAGGTGGTTCTAGGTTGTTTAGGAAAGCCGACTGAGCAAGGCACGGGGAGCTAAGCCAGTGAGCGGTGACTCTCCATGGCCTCTGTTTCAGTTCCAGCCTCCAGGTTCCAGCTTGATTTCCGGTCTTGACTTCGCTCAATGATGGACTGTGATGTGGAAGTGTAAGTCAAAGAAACCCTTGCCTTCCTGAAGTTGCTTTTGGTCACTGGTTTTCCCACGGCGACAGGAAGCAGACTAGAACGGCATGGCTGTTTGAGAATGTGACGAGAGTATGTTGAGTTTTTGCAAGAGACTCTTCCAAACTGAGGACCGTAGCCCTTACCATCTTTACCACACTGGGTAAGTTCGCCTGTTTTCCTACATCCTTCCTAGCACCTTCTGTGATTGGTGTTCACTATTTAGAGTGTTTTAATAGTTGCACAGAAATATTTTGTGGTTGTTTTAATTTGCAATTCCCATGGCTGCAGAGATGGCTCCATTATTAAGAATGCTTGCTGCTCTTTCAGAGGACCAGAGTTCAAGACCTAGTCACTCTTGTTAGGTAGCTCACAAATCTTGTTGCAACACCTCTATGAGCTCTGTTGCCTTCTTCAGCCTCCCCCAGGCACCTGAACATATGTGTGCATACATACACATACACATAAAAAAATCAACAATAGGGCTGGGAGTGGTGGTGCACGCCTTTAATCCCAGCACTAGGGAGGCAGAGGCAGGCGGATCTCTATGAGTTCGAGGCCAGCCTGGTCTACAAAGCGAGTCCAGGACAGCCAAGGCTACACAGAGAAACCCTGTCTCAAAAAACCAAAGGAGAAAAAAAAATCAATAATAATAATAATAATAATGTGTTGTAGAAAAATTTAAATATCTAATATTCATTATAAAATTAGTCTATACTTATTTCGGTGGTATTACCTAACCTGCTTTCATAATCAATAAAGACACAGACAACTGTTGTATTTTTTAGAATAGCCTCGTTTTACCTGGCGCTGGGCAGATATTAACCCCCTAAACTACCCTTATCACTTCCCAGCCCCCATCCCAGGCCATCTGCTTTAATCATTTCTATCTGGGCTGCTTCCCATCCGTAATCCCAAAATACTTGCTAGTGTTTTCTTCATATGGGCTGCTCTCCTCCATCCATGCCGATCGGCCATGTGTTTTTCTCCATGCTAACCCATCTCGACCTGTTTCTCTTTCTTCCTCCTGTGCTTGTCTTCTCTTCTCTCCTGCCTCGTGGTCCCCTGACCCCAGGCTTGCCAACCTCAAACTCTGCCTCTCTCTCTCTCTCTCTCTTCTGCCTAATCTCAAGGTTCAGCAATTTTTTTTTTTTTAATTAACCAACCAATTTAAAATAGGTAGAGCAAGGTTTACACAACAAGGCTAGGTGTATGTACGTGAGAATCTGCTCCTCTGGGCAGCAACCAGACCTTGGGAGCCGGGAGTTAGCATCAGACTACATAGCACCAGACCAACCCCCAACAATAAGGAATTATATTTACAGTCCCCCAATGACTTTAGGTCGAATGGCTCTTCTTGGGTGACCTTGCCATTTCTAAGGGAATTTAAATAGTTGCTTCTTAGACTCCTCAGCGTCTTGGCTACAGACCTAATGGGCCTCCTCATTTCTCCACTCCTCTAATGGGCCGGTCCACCTCTCTGTGACTCGGATAGACCATTCCAGTCCTCCATTCCCTGCAGAAAATGAAGCCCACCCCCACCCCCACCCCAGCTCCTGCTCAGATAACAGACTTCACTCTAGATGAAAGGGACTTGGGACCAAATCTTAGTGGATGCTTTGTAACTCTTTGAGCAGAAAAGGTATGCAACACTAAAAAATATTAATTCTCTTGTGTCAACATTCAAAAAAAAAAAAAAAAAAGACAATACAACCCCCAACACCCTAAATCTTCCTCATAGACGAAAGGGGTTAGGGAAAAACAAATGAAATCTTGGCTTTTCTTATTCTGGATAAGCGTCAAGTGTTTTTACAAAAGTGGCAGGTCCCGAAAGGCAAATTGTCGGATAGATTCAAAAGGAAATTAAACCATGTAGTTAGCGAAAAGATCTGACCTAGAGATGTTCAGTGTCTTCGTATGTCCTGGCACCAGGAGAGAAAGACACTTGGCTGGCCATTTGTGGTGGTGTTGACACATCTGTCCTGTGTGTCCCTGCCCAGAGACCAACCAGTCACACCCTGGAAAGCCCGGGAGACAAACGCGGGAAGCCCTTCGGGCATCCCCCTGCTATGTTAAAAATGCGTGCCTATTTTCCCAAGCATGCTTCGATTAAAGGGAGCACATCTGTTTTAAGTCCCCCTTTTATGAAAATTACTGCGTTTCCTCTGCATGCTTATCTTTTAATTTTGAAATTCTTTGTAGCAATAACTCAAGATAATAACCAACCATATTTCTGGCCCTTTTAAAAAATAAAGGCGGGGGATGGGAGGAAAGGAAAAAAAAAAAAAAAAAAAAAGGGAAAATGGCTCATTTTTTTTTTTTTTTTTTTTGAGCTTTGAACTCCAGGTGCTGATCCTCCCCCCTTTGGGCTCATGGTCTCTTCATTTGCGTTTAGAAAGGAGAAGCCCCCTGGATTAGGCTGCCAGCCTCCAGGCCTCTGCAGACAGGGCTCAGCTTGAGACTTGGGACTGTTCATCACGCCCCCGGCAGGGGGGAGCCCTCCTCTCTTCCCCAGCTCATCAGAGCAGCTCAGCTTCCTTTTTTCAGACTCTCTGCCCCACCCCCAGCCCTTCCCACAAGCCTCTCACTGGAGGGATGGATGACTGTGGTATTTCACCCATCTATACCGCACTTTGGACGCGCATGCGCCTCACACCAAACCGATCACAGTTTGACACCCAAAGCTCCCACCCACCTGGCATCCTTGCTTTGAGTAATTCAACAAAGGCAGAGTTTGTTTACCAACTGTCCTTTGCTTTTGACACTTTTCAAAATTCTTATTTAATGTGGGGGGGGAGGGGGATGGGGGCGGGTTATTGTCCTGCACTTACAGCATATGCCTGCAGTGCCCACAGAGTCCAGAAGAGGGTGTCAGATCACCTGAGACTGGCATTACAGCTGACCGTGAGTCACCGCGTGGGGGCTGGGAATGGGACCCAGGTCCTCTGCAAGAGCAGCCAGTGTGCTCTCCACGCTGAGTCATCTTTCCAGCTCCATCTCTTTTTGTTTTTAAAGTGTGTTTTGAGGAATTTGTGTGTGTGTGTGTGTGTGTGTGTGTGTGTTGATGTGTGTGTGCGCACGTTGATGTGTGTGTATAAGCATGTGCATGCCATAGCATGGACATGAAAGGACAGCTTTGTGGAGTTCTCTCCCGCCACCTTCACCTTGGTTACAGTGCTGGAACTTGGGTCCTCAGGTGTGTGTGACAAGTGCCTTTCCCACTTGTGAGCCATCTTGCCAGCCCTGAACTAATTTTTTTCCCCCCAGAGACAGAGTTTCTCTGTGTAGCCTTGGCTGCCCTGGACTCGCTTTGTAGACCAGGCTGGCCTCGAACTCACAGAGATCCGCCTTGTCCTCTGCCTCCCGAGTGCTGGGATTAAAGGTGTGCGCCACCACCGCCCGGCTACTATTTTTAAAGCCCACTAAGTTCTCAGGTTGTATTTACTCTCCTGGCTTCTTGCTCTCATTTGTTACCTCCAGTCCTCTGAGCACGGGAACACGGGGAGAGGGAGCACGGGGAGAGCCTTAGCAGGGGACGTTGTGCACAGCTGTTGTTCCAGAGCTTGGGAGCTGAGGCTTGAGAGATGCCAAGAGACCTGAGCCAGCCTGAGCTACAAAGTGGGATGCTGTTTCACCCCTTCACCCCAAAGAGAGATGGGTCTATGAGAAGGGAGCACACCGGGAAGGTGTCTAGAAATGTTTGTCAGAGATGGGAGGAGAATGGGGGTCCTGGAGGACTCAAGCAGGTGGATGTTTTGCCTGACTCACTTCCTGGTGGCAAGCGACCCGTCTGGGCCCACCTTTCCCACTCTGTCTGGAAAACGAAAAAAGACATTTTCTATAATGTCCATGATAGATAGCTACCACACCCCATGCCTCTTTCTCTCTCTCTTTCTCTCTCTTGGTCTCTCTCTCTCTCACTCCCCTCTTCCTCCTCCCTCCCCTCCCTTCTCCCTCTTCCTCTCTCTTTGCTCTCCTTCCCTGCTCTCCCTCTCCCCACCTCTGCCTCTTTGGGCACCAGAAATACATATGGTACACTTATATACATACACGCAGGCAAAACACTCATATAAGTAAGATAAATACTTTAAAAAGTTGGAAACCTCAAGTGTTCTTGCACACCCAAATGGCAAAGGCTTTGTCAGTCATCTTTGACATCTAGAAGAGAGAGAGGGGAAAAAAGATTTTGGGTTTTCAGGACTGTTGGATGAGGCAGAGAAACAAAGCGTATGCGAACTTCACAAAGAATCGGGCTGCTTTGGCGTGGATCCTCCCACTTTCTTTCCACTAGCCACTTTGGCAAATCTTAGCCATCACCAATTATACACAGCATTTCCCACAGTCCCTCAGCTGTGCCCACAAGAAGTCCTCCATTGCTCTGACACCCCGCCACCCCTACCCCCAGCTCCTGTGCAGAATGCTGTCATATGTGCAGGGTCTTCAGCCTTCCTGAGTCACGTCTTCAGACAAGGTAGAAAGATGGAAAACTAGGGGAGTACGGGAGGGAAAGGAGCCGTCCCCTGGAGTCTGGATGAAGCCACCAGAGGATCAAGATTCCAGCACAATTAACAGGAGTTGCCAACAGAAATATTCCTTTCCTGTGGAGAAGTTTCAAATAAGAACATTAAAGAGAGGGGCTGGAGAGATGGCTCAGTGGCTAAGAGCACTGGCTGCTCTTCCAGGAGACTTGAGTTCGATCCCCAGCATCCACACAATGCCTCAAAACCTTCTGTAACTCCTGTTCCGGCGGCGGGGGAGTCTGATGCCCTCTTCTGGCCTCTGCAGGCACTGCATACACATGGAGCATAAGCAGACATATATGCAGGCAAAACACTCACACATGAAATAAAGATAAAGATTTAAAAATGAAAACAAGGGGCTAGAGAGATGGCTTAATGGTTAAAGGTTAATGCTGCTCTTCTAGAGGATGTGGGTTTAGTTCCTAGAGCCCACCTTGAGCAGCTTGCAGCCACCTTAAATCCAGCTCCAGGGAATCCAATGCCCTCTTCTGGCCTCTGAGGGTACTACACACAAATGGCATCTAATCTCTCTCTCTCTCTCTCTCTCTCTCTCTCTCTCTCTCTCTCTCTCTCTCTCTCTCTCTCTCTCTCACACACACACACACACACACACACAAATAAAACTAATTTCTAAAAAGAACATTAAAATGGCAATTGGTGTACATGACAAAGTGTATAGCTTTTCTCTTTTCCCAGATATAAACCTAGATTTTTTTCCCCCAGGAATCTTACAAGAACCCCCATTTACAAAGAAAGATGATGACTTTAATTTTTTTTTGTTAGGAGCATGAGTGTTTCAGCAGTATGTGTGTACGTGTGTTAGGAGGCCAGAAGAGGACATGAGATATTCTGGAACTGAAGTTGCAATGTCTGTGAGCTGCCATGAAGGTTCTGGGAACTGAATTCAGATCCTCAGCAAAAGCAGCCAGTGCTCTTAACCACTGAGCCATCTCTCCAGCCCCATGAAAGATAATCTCTTAGCCTCATTATGTGACCCTTGAGACACCTCGTAGACACTTGCCCAGTGTTTCTTAGAGGATGATGCATCCCACAGAGACAAGACTATCGTGTGTGTGTGTCTGTGTATTTTTATGTGTGTCTGCATGTGTGTAGAGGCCAGGTGACCACACTGTGTGTCCTACCTCACCAGACATTCACCTTGCTTTTTGAGACAACATCTAACTGGCCTAGGGCTCAACAGATAGCTTAGATTTGCCAGCCAGTGAGTTGTGGAGGTTCTTCTGTCTCTGCCTGCCTTGGGATGACAAGTTTGCACCAACCATGTCTGGCTTCTGATGCTGAATCGGGGGGGGGGGGGAGGTGAGGAGGGGATCAAGCACTTTACCAAAGGAGCCATTTCCCAGCTCCAAGAAGTGAGAACATACTGAGGTGAAAAGAAGAGCTTGACTGTATTTCAAGCCGGCCGTCTTCATCCCTTAACTGTTTGCTCTTACCTTTTTCTTTGGCTTCGAGAAAGCCCGGGCTGTTGGCTCCACATCCACTCTCGGCGTCACAGTCTTCATGGAGTTCCCTTGCATATGTGCACAGCCCCGTGGGTCCCTTCCTGTAACCCACCTTCACCTGCCCCAGCGTGCCAGGCTCAGGCTCATCTGCGGCAGTGGTGTGGCGCTCGTGCCTCAAGCCTCCCTGACCCCACCATGCCCACACAGGCTTCTCTGGGACAGTGCTGTGTCCTGATATGCAGGACATGGCCCTCAGAACAAAACAGCCTCTTGTCTTCCATGGCATCGGTGGCTGTGCCTGCTTGCAAGAGGCCACCCTGAGTGGGCTTGTTGACAGTTGCTGTCCCCTCAGAGAATGTCACCAGACCCTCACCTACTATTCCAGCTGCTCTCTCCTGCTCCTCTCAACCATTCAGGGGGGATTCTGCCTTTATCAGTTCCAGGCTGCCAGTCTCCAACGTGCTGGGATTTACAGACTAGGGAAAGTGAACTGTGGGGTGTGTGTCTATTCCGTCTATATGCAGTTTGGGGGAAGCCATTATCCACACTGGGTGCAGACTTAACGCTGTGGCTGCTTTAGGGTCCCCCACATTCCTGTCTGTAAGTTCTTAATGAAGCTTTGTGAATAAGCCCAATAAACTAACTCATTGGTTCCCCCCGGGGTGAAAATCAATGGGATGGTACTTAGTATTGTCAGGACCTTATGGGGAAGGGACGTGATATTCTATATGCCTCCCCAGGGACAGAACTCTCCAGATACCTCCTTGTCCCGTGCTTTCTGGCCATGCTGCCCTCCTGCACCTCTGCAGCACAGTGGCTAGCCATTGCACAGAAGGGAATTCCTTCAAACCAAACCCTGTTCTTGCTTTCCTCATCCATCCTGAGTCAAACCACAGCTTTCCAAAGCTTTCTGATTATGGAGCATGGCCAGAAAAGCTCACACGTGATGGTTGTTGCATACTGTGCTGTTTTCTGTTCTGTCTGCTTCAGGTTTGTTGAAACTGCTGGTGGTCATTTGATGAAATTTACACCCCTGGCTCCGTGTAAGTTAAGTGAGGCCACTGAGATCACCACAGTCCACCCTCCAAGAGGCCCAAATCACTACACTTAGGGTCCAGTCATCTGTTGGGATGTTGCCCTTCCTAGCTAGCATTTTTTTTCTTTGTTCCTTGTGGCATTTTTTGGTTGCCTGTGACTCTTTCACACTTGTCTTCACCCAGTAGGTGGCTGGCTGTATAGGAGACAGTGTGTGTGTGTGTGTGTGTGCGCGCGCATGCCCCTTTCTGAACCTTTCCTTAAAATACCTCCCATCCCCCCATCTCCTCTCTCCCCACTGCAGGTCACCATGGAGATCTTTAGAGTTTTCCTCTGGGGCATCCATTGACCCTATTTGTCATGGACCAGAGCCTGTGCCTCCCTTTCTTAATGCTGCTATGTGGCATGTGACAGCCTCAGCCTTGCACTCCCAATCCCACTTGGCTCCACCCGAGGCTCACCTCTGCTACTGGAGAATAGCACTCCTTCATGGGTCCTGGTCCTGGAAGGACCTCTCAGGCTTATTGAGGAAGCCGGAGTGAGTGGGGGGATGGAGGGAGGGGGAGGGGAGAGGGGGAAGGGGGTAGTATCTGTGGCCTGCCCTTTCCAGGCCATTGCTACCACAGAGAAGCAGCAGAGAAACCCATGGCAGCAGAGGTAGATGACAGAAACAATCCAGAGATGCTGGCATGTCACAGAGTCACTGTGGGGCAGAGGTGACATGGTACTGGGGACCTCATCCAGAGTCTGGGACTAGCAGAAAGTGGTACAGGACTTCAGGGTTGGGAAACCATCAGCAGAGTACAGACAGAGAGGTCCAAGGAGGGATGCAGGCTTCTGGTCCCCTTTGGTACACACACACTCCATGTATACCAACCCTCCTGGTTCTTTTTTCAAGCCCCGCCCCCGTGCCCTCAGCCCCCTCAGCCTCCTTCTCCTTAAACTAATATTCACAATGGTTCTTATCTCCACAGCCCAGTGCCCACCTCCTGAATACAGTGACCGTTTTGATCTGTGTGTCCTGCTTGTTGCTCTTCTCCCAGCCACAGAGTTCTCTGACATCCTTTAGGCTTTCCTCAGACATCACCTTCTCAGCAGTAACACACAAGCTCTCTGGCCACACTTCCTAAACCCACGGCACCCCACCCTTGGCCCCAGCCCTACCACATTTTTCCTTTTTTGCTTATACTATTGTCCCACCTCCCAGGATGGGCTAAGAACTTTGCACAGTAGTTGTTATTCACAAAGGATCCTCGTGAGACCTATGAACCATGGAGCTACCCCACAGTGGCCAGGACACAGGCAGCACTGGCTCAAACCACCTAGAAAACAGGGCTTAGAAAGTATGTCTGAGCCAGGCGTGGTGACGCACATCTTTAATCCCAGCACTCGGGAGGCAGAGGCAGGAGGATCGATGTGAGTTCGAGGCCAGCCTGGTCTACAAAGTGAGTCCAGGACAGCCAAGGCTACACAGAGAAACCCTGTCTCGAAAGCCCCTGCGCCCCCCAAAAAAACCCAAACAAACAAAAGAAAGTATGTCTATTCGGGGCTGGGGGTGGGGTGGAGTGGGGTGGGGAAGGTGGGGGGCACACCCATTCCTGGAAAGCCACACCCCTCCTTACTGAGGCCATAGTCCTCTACAAAGTGAATGGCAGAGAGACTTCCCCAGATGGGCACCTGCTACCCGTTCCTGGCATTCCTAAGTAATCAAATTCTAGCCCCTGAAATAGCAAATCCAGCTGCAGATTGAGCCTTGGAAAGAGATGACGTATTTCCTTAGCTAAAAATTACCCACAGATATTTTCAAGTTTTAATTACCATGATGACCTGAACAAGTGTCCCAGCTTGGAAAAAGAAAAAAAGTCTCCTCATGGTGACTGCTCTCTGCTCAAAAAATAAGGCGTGTCCTCATGAGGCTTGCAGAGGTTTTGCTCTAATTTATCTAGTTTGATAAGTACATGTCTATAGAGATGAATAATCCTTTTTAAAATAATCTTTTTTAAAAATTTATTTTATGTAAGTGTTCTCTCTCTGTCTCTCTGTCTCTGTCTCTCTCTGTCTCTGTGTGTGTGTGTGTGTGTGTGCACGCGCGCATGTGCCTGCCTGCCTGCCTGCCTGTCTACCTCATACACACAGTACCATAAGACCACCATAACTAGAGTTATGGAGGTTGTGAGCCACGGCATGGGTTCTAGAATTGAGCAGTACCTGTTCATAACTGTTGAGCCATCTCTTCAGCTCTGAGATCAAATCTTTATTATATAAAATGTAGTGTAAATTCATTTATTTTCATTATGTGTAACTGTGTGTATGTGCACATGTGTGCAGGTATTTCAGGAGGCCAGAAGAGGGCATCAAATCCCCTGGAGTTGGAGTTATAAGCAGTTGTGAGCCACCAGAAGTGGGTGCTGGGAACTGAACCTGGGTCCTCTGCAATAAGTGCTTTTAACCGCTGAGCTATTTCTCCAGCCTTTATGACGTGATATATTGAGTCACACTGACAGGCTGATTAGTTCTTAAGCAGAGTTTTTTTTTTTTTAATTTTTATTTTTGGATTACAGAATATGAGTGGTATACATTTTAACCTAGTCTCTGATGTTTACAAACAAATATATTTTATTTCGTCGCCTGAGAGGAGATAAAATATTTAGATGTGAAGACTTCAGTCAGAGACTGGAAAATGGAAACAGTAGCACTGAGTCAAAGGTATGCTGGGGGCCTAAGAAGATGATACATTAGCTAAGAACCTGCTCTTATAGAGGACCTGGGGTTTGCTCCCAGCTCCCAGCCCCCTGTTATTCCAGCTCGAGGCAACCCAGTGCCCTCTTCTGGCCCATTTGGGTACTGTACTCATAATGTGCATATCCCTTTATATACATAATTCAAAATAAAACAAATCTTAAAAGAATGCTTGGTGGTAGGGAGATGGCCCAGTTAGTAAATCTTGATGCACAGTGATGAGGACCTGAGCTTGGACCCCGAACATCCATGTAAGAAGCTGGGCATAGGAGTGTGCATCAGTAACCCCAATACAGCAGGGGTAGAGGGAAGTGGGTAGTAGGAGCTCGCTGGCCGGCCAGCCTAGGCAATCAGCTCCAGGCTCAGTAAGAGACCCTGTCTCAAACATTAAGGTGGGGAGTGATTAAGGAAGACCCCCCAAATGTTGACCTCTGACCTCCACACATGCATATGTGTACACATACGAACACACACAAGCAAGCTTTTCCATACCATAATTTATATTTAGCCTCCTCCCTGCTGTGCCGAGGACTCTGCATGGGAAAGCAAACACAAGTGACCAGACTCAGAAGAGCATAAATCACACAGTCACAAATGGTTAAGGCCCTGACTCTTGTGGGCTTTGAAGAGATTTGAGCAAATAAGTTATAAAACAAAGATCTTGGTAGGCTGAATGCAAGGAAATAAGTTATCTCCAAGAGGCTGGAGTTTTTCAAATAGATTCTTTCAAACTCCACATTCAAAACTGGAAGTTGTAAAGTCTCCAATCTGATGATGTTTAGTGTACTTGTGTAGCTGCGGGGGAGGGGGGACACCATCAGTCTAGGATTTTAGGATATTTTTAACCCCACACAAAGCACATGTTGGTGAGCAATCCCCACACATTTTACCTTCCCCCCACATCTGTCAGGACTGGTTTGCCTCTAAAATGGGCTCGGCTACCTGTGTTCTTCTGTGCCTGGCTTCTTCCACTCAGCCAGAGGTTTTCAAAGTTCACCCATCTTGTGGCATGTATATTATGTTCCTTTTCCTGGCTGAATAACGGTCCATTTCATGACTATACCACGTCTTGTTTGGCCTCTTGTCTACTGGTGAGTGCATGGGTTATTTGCACTTTATAGACACGAAAAACATTCAAGAGCAAGCCTTTAAATAGCCAGGCTACTTTCAGTTCCCTCGGATGTATACCTGCAGGTCTAATTGCTAGGTCTCGTGACAACTCCATGCTTTAATCTTTGCATAGACTAATAAACCATCTTCTAGAATAGCCACCCCATTTCACAATCAAACTAACGTTGCATAAAGGTTCCAGTTTCCCTTTGCTCCTCGTAAGGAGGCTGTGCATACTGTTGTCTGTGAACCTCCTTCCTGCCCACTTCTGGAAGGTTGGGACAGCTGCTAATGTGATGAATGACCCAACACAGGAGGCTTTGTATGCACTGAGGATTTGAACTCAGGTCTTCATGATTGCACAGCAAGTGCTTGTATACACTGAGTGCCCTCCTCAGCCTCTTATTTTGGTTTCTGTAGGCACGATTTTTTTCTTTCTTCTTTCCTTCCTTCCTTTCCTCCTCCTTCCTCTTCCTCTTTTTCTTTTCTTTCCTTCTGTTTTTTCTTTAAAGGCAGAGTTTCTCTGTATAGCCTTAGCTGTCCTGGACTCACTTTGTAGATCAGGCTGGCCTCGAACTCTGCCTCCCTGAGTGCTGGGATTGAAGGCATACACCACCACATATGTCTAACGGCTAATTAGGTTTCGTGGCCATTCAGAGACATCTGTTCAAACCTCTGCCCATTTTAAAAAGCTGTGTGCACACTCAGGGAGGCAGAGGCAGGTGTATCTCTGAGTTCCCTGCCTTGAAAAACAAACAAAATAGCAACAGCAACAAAACTGTGTGCACAACAACACAATTGTGTGCACTACAAACGAGTTGCAGAGAGACAGTGGCTAGGTCTGAGTCTCCTGTCTCATACGTGGCTTCAAAATGCATCCATGGGTTCTGAGAACTCACTTTCTAGCTCTTCAACAGTTATTCTGAAGCACTGATTTTTTTTTCCCAGTGTCCTTGCTCCATTTTTGTGTCCATTGATATGTTCCACACAGGACAGTGCAAGGTTGGGCCGCACCTCCTTTCTGCGGGACCGTGGAGTAGGCTGTTCACTATTTAATTGAAAAGATCGGTCCCCATACCATCGTGGCCCTCCCGAGTGTAGCAATGCAAGTTTCAAGCATCCTCCTTGGTAAGCTTCTTTCCCTGTGACTGGTTAGGGAAAGACCGCTGTAGGAAGCTGTTTGCCACTCACATGGGAGCTGTGCACTTAACTCCCTTCCCTCCTGCTCTTCAGCAACCCACTCCACATCCTGAGAGGCTGATGGAGCAGTTGTATCCAATCCTAAAGCTAACGTGATAAATGACACCAAACCAGGAAGCTTTGAATAGCAGAAAATCACCCTTCTACAACTTGGCTGGGGGGGGGGCGTGGTGGTAGGGGGTGGGGATGGGGGTGGAGGGGGTCAAGACTGAAGGGGAGAGTCTGAGACCCCGATATCAGCAAAGCCTCTGGGAAACTTTTGTGATTTTCTTTTCTTTCCTTTTCTTTCTTTCTTCTTTCTTTCTTCAGGGTGTTGGTGAGGGTTGTCCTGGAAATTCAAGGTGTCCCTCTGCCATAAGCTTCCATGCACCAACCTTCATCTCCGTCTGCCTGTGGCCTTTTCCTCCGTGTGTCTCTCTGTGATTTCTCCCTTTAAGTCACTGGCCATCGGCTACCGGGCCTGTCTGAGGGTAATTGTTGATAAATTAAACCTATGAAGGTGATTTCTGAAGGAGGCCACCCTGAGATTGTGTGCAGACATGAAAGGAGAGGGGAGGAGTCTCACCAGGGGGGGGGGGGAGCCCAGCCAGGCTCTTTTGCAGAACGGGTTCTAGCCGTGACCGTGACCGATAGCAGCTGGGATCAGGGTAAAGAGCCCATGGTGGGTGGGGACAGGACATTTATTCCTACCCCCTTTCGGCTGTGGCATCCTCAGCAAAGTCTGACTGTAACCTGGTTAGTCAGCTCCAATGCCCTCCTCTTCATCCCCAGACATGGGGACAGTGACAGACCCATTGTTATCGGTCCCTGTATGCTCAGCTCCCTCTTGCTGGCTCTCTGACCTCTGTGGGGAAAACCCTTATTAAAACACAACCGCCTGGCCACCTAAAGCGAATCTGTCCTCCCACTGGGCCCCTGATAGAGTCAGCGATTGCGGCTTCTTTGGGCTTCTTTGCTCCGTACAAGGGATAAAGGTGATCTCGGCTGGGGTGAGTGGCTTTTGCGCTTTATCTACGCAGCAGCAAAAAGCAGATCTGTGGGGCTGTGCTGCACACTCTAGTAACACTGCTAAATTAAAATTCCCTTTAAAAAGCAGGAGTGCTGAAGGATGCTATCCCTGCTAAGTCAGCCAGCCTGGTGTTCTTGCTTCCTGCAGTGCCCATATTCTCCAGGGCTTCTCCCGCCCAGGCCCGCTATCTCCCTACTGTGCCTGGTGGTTTGATTACCAAGCACGGCTGGTGTCCCGTTTGATAATATTCCTCTGAGGGACCAATCCGCAAACCCTTGCAAGCGCTGTTGCATCCCGCCACGCTCACTGAGGCCTGGAAAGACAGGCACCCTGTGATCCTGGCTACGAGGTCTGGCTGCCAGAGATAGGAGCATGCCCATTCTGGGGGAGGGGGATTGCGGAGGGGGGGGGTCTGTCTTTTCTGAGGAAACAGGGACTCACATTTGTGCTCCCACATGGGGCGTAGGCAAGAGGGTAACCTCTGCTGCGCTGACGGATGGTGACATCATCTCCCCAGAAAAACCATTTTAGAGACAAGCCCCAAACTATAGCCTCAGATGCTCTCTCTGCTCCATCTGCACTGACTGTTGGATCCAGGTCCCTTAAGTAAGTGGAAACCTGTACCTTATAAGGTTTGTGTGATTTGCGTGCATAGGGGGAGCTTAGCTTTCCTTCCTTTAAAATATAACACATGCATATAAAACAGAGTTTTCACATACTGCCAAGGATTCTTGTGTGACTATCAATAATTGCTGCATAGATTCACACTCTGAAGCCACTAATGGCTGCGTTAGCCAATCATCTGTATTTGGCATCAGGTTTGTTCTAGATTTTTCAGTGTCAACACCGACAGGACCGTGAGCATCCTTGTTTCAGGTCTCAGGTGTCAAAGGCCCCCACATCTTGAAGAACTTTCATGTGTGTCATCAGCAGATCTCATAGAGCAGTGGTAGTTATCTGCGTCCCACCAACATGCTGCTGCCCTCTTTAAATCTTTATTTATTATTGTGTGTGTGCATGCACACATGCAGAAGTCAGATGACAATTTTCAAAAATTGATTTTCACCTCCTTCCACCTTTATGTATGTTGTAAGAATTGAACACGGGTCATTGGACCTCCACTCTGAACACATTTTCCCACTGAGCCATCTTGTTGACCTACTATGTCTCTTAGACTTTGTGAAGAAGAAGGTCTGATACCATTCCATTTGGTCTCCTGCTGAGTGGTACCATATGTACAAACATGTTTTTTTTTTTCCCAGTCACATGTGCGACTATCGTCCCCTGAGTACTTTAGAGGTATTGGCTAGAGTAGTCGGGAGGCTACTTTGAAATTAAGCTTTGCCAGAAGCAACGTGTTCCTAGTTTGTCATTTATGCTTCAGGTTTGCTTTTGAAACTCGTCTGGAGATGGAGAAATTAAAAGTGGGCGTGTAGCCGTGCTCGTCGGGCTTTCCCATAATACACTTTAATGACTCATCCTCTTTTATCTTAAGACTTATTCATGTATGTGTGTGATCTTGTATAAATGCCTATGCCAGTGCGTGGACAGAAGCCAGAAAAGGGCATCGGACCCCCCAGAACTGGAGTTAGACGCATTTTCAGGACACCTGACTTATGTGTGGGGTGCTGGGACATGAACTCTGGTCCTCAGAATTGCATAGCAGTCAATCTTAACCACTGAGCCATCTCTCTCCATCGCTCCTCCTTCAACCTTAGAGGGATTTGTCACGACAGATTTAAAGATTTGTATATTTTATTTTACATGCATGGCTGTTTAAAAAAAAAGATTTATTTTATTTATTGCCTATGAATGCTTTATCTGCAGAAGAGGGTATCAGATTACATTATAGATGGTTGTGAGCCACCATGTGGTTGCTGGGAATTGAACTCAAGACCTCTGGGGGCGTCACTCTTTACCACTGAGCCATCTCTCATGCATGGCTGTTTTGACACCATGTGCATGCAGTGCTCATGGAGGCCAGAAGAGGGTGGTAGATTCCCCCCAGAGTTAAAGACGGTTGTGAGGCACTGTGTGGGTGCTGGGAATTGAACCCAGTTCCTCTGCAAGGACAGCCAGTGCTCTTAACCTCTTCAGCCTCTGTTTTTGCTTTTATCTCTTTAAACCACCCTAGATGTATGTTCTAGATGAAGTTATAAATTAGAAACTTTTGTTTTGTTTTTCAAGACAGGGTCTCTCTGTGTAGCCTTGGCTGTCCTGGACTTGTTTTGTAGACCAGGCTGGCCTTGAATGCACAGCGGTCCTCCTGCCTCTGCCTCCTGAGTGCTGGGATTAAAGGTGTGTGCCATCATGTTTGGCTATAAATTAGAAATGTTGATAAACTACTTTTGTCCTTAGTTGCTATCTAGTTGTCTGAAAATTCTTTAGCCTCTGCTTTGATTTGAAATGTTGTGTTTATTAATTGGTCTCTGTCTTACTGTCCTATTCTAATGACCTGTTTGGTCCTTTGCCTTAATAGTTACATGTGTATATTTTATATATGCACATAGTTTGGCTATAGGTCCTAAATGATCTTTAAGTGTATTGTGTGCATGCACCTGTATAATCTGTTTGCATAATCTTCCCTATGTCATTTTTCCGAGATGGCCACCTGCTATATTAATCCAGGTCCAGGCACGCATGACACAGGGGCTACAGATCAATATAAGCATAGAATGTTTAATACAAAGGATAAAAAAATGAACTACCAAACACAGGACACCCCAGGTGGGGGTACACTCAGCTCTGCTCAGAATTCATGCGAGGGGTCTTTGCAGTGCTCTGTGGGACAAGGAAAGCCTGGTCTGCCTCAGGTTAGGTGGCTTCTCAGACACTGGGTCAGCAGGAAGCCCCCTTGGGTACGGGTGTGAGCCACCACCAGTAGCCAGGTGCATGGCATGGAGAGAGAAAGTTTTGTTCAGGCTGGAACCTGGCGCTCAGAGCATCCTTGTCAGGGGACCAAGAAAGGTGGCCTCAGATAGGGTCAGCATAGAAGTCAAGGGTGAGCCAGGTGCTCTGAGTGGATGGCTGAGCATCCCTGCGTCCCTGCACCTGTGCTTCCATCCTTCTGTCCTTCCGTCTGCGAATTGGAACCAGTTTACCTGACTCAATTCCTGTCTCAAGTATTGCCAGCCTTTCCCAGGACATCATTCACCTCCATGTCCCCATCACCATCAGCAAACTTTTTAAGCAGTCACTGTTTAGTTTACTCTCGTTTTGACATTTACCCCACCCCTACCCCACCCCAGCCCCCACCCCGCAATTCACCCCCCTAAGCTCATTCACCAGCTGGTTTATCAGATCTGAACGAAGAAGCCCCCAGTCTGGATTGTGATCTTTGCAGGCCTTAGTCTCCTCTTCCCAGTAGGTGGCGCTGTCTTAGTAAGGGGAATAGCCCATCCCAGTTGGAGCTCTTCTTCCATACCAGCTGTCTTGTCAAATAGCTCTGGCCCTCATGCAGCCAATCGTGTGTGTGTGTGTGTGTGTGTGTGTGTGTGTGTGTGTGTGTGTGTGTGTGTGTGTGTGTG
>OU015754.1:21153065-21169446 GCA_907169655.1 Acomys percivali | reverse complement strand
TGTGTGTGTGTGTGTGTGTGTGTGTGTGTGTGTGTGTGTGTGTGTGTCTGTCTGTCTGTCTGTCTGTCTGTCTGTCTGTCTGTCTGTCTGTCTTCCGTATCACTGTCTCCACCTTTGCTTCTGCCCTAACCAGTGACTCAGCCTGCTGTCTCTGCCCTGAGGCTCTCATTGACAAGTGCAGCCATTCACCCTCAGGTACCCTGGGCCACTGGCCTGCGTCAGCTTCACTAGTGTTCAGGAGAGGCCTTCCTACTGCTCCGGCCACATCCTGACCCTTGCATGTGCTGACTGGCCCAAAGCAAGCACCCTGCAACTTCTGTGTGCCTGTGAAAGTACACTCACCATCTCATATTCAGATCTCTGGGCTGTCGGGATTAACTTTCCCAAACAGAGCCTACCCAATGGGAGTATATCTCCAGGTTTCACAGGCTGGCAGCGTGGGCAACGCTGGTTCCTTTTGAGGTCTGAAGGGAAAAATCTATCCAAGGTCTCACACTTCTGGCTTTTAGTGGCTCTTGGCCCATCCTTGGTGTGCCTGGGTTTGTTATTTGATCTTGCCTCTGCCTCAATACCTTCACTGGATTTCTGTCTATGCCTCAATTGCCCCTACTTTAATTTTGTGAAGGGTCTCATGTCTCCTAGGCTGGCCTTGAACATAATGATAGAGCTCTCAGGATAATGAGGAGCTTAAGCTCTTCCTGCCCCTCTCTGCCGAGCGCTACAGGCCCAGCTCCCATAGCCGGGTTAGAGGCATGTACCACCGAGCCTGGCTCATGGAGTTCTGGGGCTCAAAACCCAGGGCTAGACAAGCACACTAGCGACCAAGTCACACCCCCAGGCCCCCTTGTCTTCCCTTTTATAAGGACACTGGTCAAAGTGTCTAGGGACCATCCTTATGACCACATGGCGACAATGACATCTCCAAAGATGGTTTCCAAATAAGGCACCAGCCTGAGTGCCCAGGGGGACACAGCTTTGTCTGTACCATCTCTCAGTGGGGCTTTGAGAATCTACTAGGGCCTATGTGTACAATACCGAGAGAGGTGCGTAGGTAGGTGGTCTCAGAGGCTGCCAGCTGCAGCTGCGCTTTTGTTGGCAGTGGAGCACTAGACCTACTGTCTCCTCTGAGCCACCCCCTGCTGCCCCAGCTTGAGAGGAGTTCTCTCTCTTCTAGTGTCATGTTGTCCTTGCCTTCGGCAGATAAATGCACAACTTGGCCTCTTGCTACAGTTTCACGCTGCCTTTTGAGCAGAGCTAGCACTCCTGTTCCTTGGCCCCCTCACCCAGCAGACAGACAGATAACTCACCATGAGCTCCCACGTAAGCTTTCCTTTCCTCCTCCTCTTTCCCCACCCTCCCTCCCTCCCTCTCCCCCTCCCCACAGGCCCCTCCTCCTCCTCCTTCTCCCATCACTTCCAAGAAAAGGAAATACCTGGTGCTGGGCCTATAGCACAGACTTGTCATCCCCAGCTACTGAGGAGACTGAGACAGGGGGATTACGAGTTCAGAACGGCAGAGTAAGTTCAAGGCCAGCCCAGAGTACATAGTGGAACTCTGTTTCAGAATAAAATGGTGGAAAGGTCTTTGGGATGTTGATCAGTGGTGGTGTTTGCCTAGCATGTGTGAGGCCCTGAGTTCAATTCCAATACTGAGGGGGGGGAGGGAAGGGAAGGGTCAAGCATCAGACTGCTGCAACAGCTTGTGACCAAAGCCCTGGGATCCTGATGGGCAGAACAAATTGGCCTTTCTAAACCTTCCTGTAAGGTGCAAACCACCATTCTGCCTTTGAGAAACCATCAGGTTTAGCTCCCTGTCTATGATGCCACAGCATGGAAAGACCCTGAAAGCTCCAAATCATCGGTCATCCAACCCTAAGCATTCTAGGGATGCCATCCGCCTCAGTGCCTGCAGCGATGGACCAGTCTAAGCTTTCCAACCCAGAAAAGCATCCAAGATGTACTGTCAGCCCTAGGCTTGTCCACTGCCAGTAGTGTTGAGTTGGGAAGACACCTGCCTGGTTCTACCGGTACAAAGAGGGCTCAGAATAGCAGGAGAGGGTTTACTGCCATTAAGAGATGTTAGAAAGAAAACAGAAGCAGGCCGTGGTGGTGCACACCTTTAATCCCATTACTTGGGAGGCAGAGGCAGGCAGATTGCTGTGAGATTGAGGCCAGCCTGGTCTACAAAGCAAGTCCAGGACACCCAAGGCTATACAGAGTTTGAAACCCTGTCCCAGGGATTGAGGTTGAGGTCGGGGAAGGAACAGAGGGAGGAGCAGGAGGAGGAGAGAGAGGTGCTTATAGTCAAACCAGAAAACCACTGGACCAGGAAAGCAAATCTGAAAGCCGGATGTTCCTAAGTCCCCTCTGGGCCAAGACTCCAACATAGAAACTGACTGGTTAAAAAACATGAGCTCTGTGGGAGGGGGGGAATGCTATATTCTGTGTGCACACGAGTGTCACTTGCCTGTGTGCGCACTTTCTACCTTACCTTTTGAGACCAGGTCTCAGTGAGACTGGAACTCCCCATTTTGGCTAGCCAGGATGACCAGCAAACTCTGGGGTTCCACACGTCTTTTCTTCCTCAGTGCTGTGCACCCAGCTTTCGCAGGGGTGCCAAGGATTCAGATTCAGGTCCTAGGGCTTGTGTGGCTTATGAGGCTTATGGACAGAGCCATCTTCCCAGCCCCCTCCCCAGAGCAGGGGCAGGGCTGGATGAGGGGCGGGAGGGAGGAAGCGCTTATACAATACAGCATGCCGCAAGCTTTCTTGGAACTTGCCCCAGTGCCAAGCTGTTGATGGGAGGATAGACTTCGGGTTTTCCCAGAAGCCACCACAGGAGGACAGATAGGTGTGTATGCCATCTGCGCAACAGGGAGACGCTTGAAGGAGGTAGAGGTGTGTGTGACCACCAAAGAGCCACCATAGAGTGTGAAACCATTCACATGGTCCCCAGTCCCGCCCTGTTATACCAGCTCTGTGGCAAATGCAGGATCCAAAAACAGCCCCCCTTCCACACACACACCCCTCTGCCTGTACCCCGAGGGGTGCCTTCTACCCTACTGCGCAGAGGGCCAGGAAAAGACAGCCTTGAACCATCTCAACTCCGAGATAACTCCTACTTTAGCTGTGGCTTTGGGGAGCCAGGGGTACATCCCGACCTGGTTTTTCAGGACTGTGACAGTCCTGACCTCCCCTTCTCCCTTCGCCTGCACCCCCATCGCAGGCCATTTAACTAACATTGTTCAAAGGCTTTGATGGTCCTCACTGTTTGTCTTCCCAAAGAAGCTGAACACAGATGCCTCTCACATCATATTTATGTAGCTTTAACCCCCTGACCCACCAGAGAGCCCAGCAGGCTCCCGCTTAACAAACGTCCCCCCCTGTAGGGAAATAGCCCAGGGCCAGCAAAGCCTGCCTCGGGAAGCTGCACATGAACTTACAAAGTTTTCATCTTGCAATGGACAGACATAGGAGCCTTGAAGCCCCAGGGAAGGCTGGTGCCATGGGCCTCTTTCTCAAAGCTCAGCCTCAGTGTGCTGAACGGCTTGCTTCCTAGGGTCCTCAGGAGTTTGACTTGGTGTGACATGTTCCTCACTGAGGTGCAGGCGATCCGCAAAGCCTCTGCCTGCTACACCAGAGCTGGTGTTCTGTGTTCTGTAGTCCTGGCTTTAAAGTGGAAATAAGCTCCCAAGTTTTGACACATACCTCGGAACTCAAAATCGGCATCAGAATGCAGAGTGTGAAAGGCAAAAATTACCGCTATTGCCCCAATCCAGGGTTATCTGTCCTTATGCATCTCCACCTGCAACGTGGGTGCGGACATGCAGTATGACATACTTGAGAGAGAGATGCAAGAGAGAAAAAGAAGATGGTCCAAAAAGAAGGTGCGAGGGAGGAGAGAGGCAAGGATGAAGAGAGAGGTTCCCCCAAAGAGGTCATGTTAACACAAAGCAAACTGGCAATTGCTTAACTGTGCACTGTTTTGTGATAATAAGCACACACCTACACGTAGCTTTTTTAATGACTGAAAATTGCTGTGGCGTGTACCATAACTTATGCTAACTTGCATAATACCCACACAACTGGGTATTTCTGTGGTTGCCACACAGCCTGTTCTCCTGACATTCGCTTTTTCATAATTAATTCCTTTCTTCCCCTTAGGGGGCTGATGGGCACAGTCACCCTTAAAAGTGGATTAGTGAAAGCCAATTCGGAACTGTACTCATAGGTACTGTGATTTGAGTAAGAACCGGTCCCATAGGCGGGTGTGCTCGAACACATGGTCCCCAGTAGGTGGCGCTGTTTGGGAAGGTTGTGTAACCTTTAGGAAGTGGAGCCTTCTTGGACTTTGTCCCTGGGGGTGGGCTTTGGTGGTTTATAGTCCAGCACTGTTGTAATTTCTGCACGTGCGTGCTTTCTCTGCCTCTCTCCCCCTCCCTCCCTCCCTCCCTCCCTCCTCCCCTTCTTCCCTCCCTCCCTCCCTCCCTCCCTCCCTCCCTCTCTCTCTCTCTCTCTCTCTCTCACTCTGCTTCCTGTATGCAGATAAAAGGGTGATCAGCCAATATTCCTGCTCCTGTGACCACACTTTGCCTGCCTGTTGCCATGCCTTAAGTTGCTTTTGGCTATACATATCACAGAATCTGAAAAGTAACCAATATAGAAATCTAACGCTGAACTTGCATCAACTTAGTCCGTAAGAGTGTTTTTTCTTACTTTGAAATATTGTGTCTCCAGTAAGGAAGAAAGAGTGGTTGGCACAGAAAACAAAACAAAACAAAGCAAAAACAAATAAACAACAACAACGGAAAAAAAAAAACCCAAAGCAACAACAACGACAAACAACAATAATGAGAGGAATAATGAGAATGAGGCCGCATTTAAGAAAAAAAATTTAAAAGTCTTGTAGCATTCCTAACTGTGTGAGGAAATTCAAATGTATCTGTGAAAAATATCATAGTTTGTTGAAAGTTGATGGGCAACTCATTCTCCCTCTTTGTCAGACCTTATACCTCTCTGACTAAGGTCTTCTTCCGTCTCTGCTCATCCACCCTGGGGTGTCCACAGCCACCCTTACCCCACCTCCTACCTCAGCCCTTTGTCTGTCTCAAACTCCTGATATATACCAAGCCATGGGTCCCCACAGTAGGATCCCCGTGCCTTCAGCATCACCCAGGACCTGCTGGAAATATACGCAGTGGTCCAGCCCTGGCATGCTGAACTCACGCTACGGGATCATTAGGCTGGTATATCAGCACGTAGCTGGCCACGTTTGCTCAGATTCTTTTCTGCTGGGAGAATTGCCGAGCGGGTCAGCTACTGTTTCCTCATTCTCAGGATGACTCACTTATACCATGATCTCCAACAGCCTTGGTGTAGTAGCCCTCAAGACTGTTCCTGACTTAAGCCCCATATGTGTACATATTCCTCAGCAGTCACTCCACCTGGCCAATGCCTGTCCCCTTTTGGTTTTGGCATAAATGCCCAGTTGTGGATATACAAAGCAGAAATAGGTACGGGTAGGATGTATGACAAAAACATTTTTTTTTTCTAAACAAAGAGAACAATCTAAATGCACCCATATCGTGTGTGCACAGACATGCAAGTGTGCGCGTGATGTTAGAGACGGAGCCTCTCACAGGCTAATCAAGCACTCTACCATTGAGGTATACCCTAGTCCAAAATAAGCTTTAATAATACGATCCCTTACTATCCTGAGGGGTTTGGTTCTGAAATGTTTCGTAAGTACTAAAATCCTCAAGTGCTCAGACCCTTGTATAAATGGTGTCCCACATGCCTTATAGGATTGGGGTTCATCTGCTTATTAATTAGGATAGGTAATACAACTCAATTCTATGTGATCGGTTGCACTGTGTGATCATGGAGAGACAACACGGAAAAGACAGTATTCATAGACACAGAACCCACGGGTCACAAGGTATATTAGTTAGCTTTTGCTATGATAAATTACCATAGTCCAAAGCAACTTAGAGAAGACACTGTTTAAACTTTGGCCTATAGGTCCAGGGTGATGGGTGTGGTGTCATCCTGACAGGGATGGCATGGCGCAGGAGCAGACAGTGGAGAAATCATATTAAATCCATCCCTAGGGAGCAGTGGGAAGAGGGGAGCAGAAAGTGGGTTGAGGCTATAAGCTCTCAAAACTTGCCCCCAGTGATAGGGGGCAACTCTCCACCTCCTGAAGGCTCCATAACCTCTCTCAGCAGCACCACCTACTGGGGACCAAGTATCCAAACACCTGATCCTGTGGGGGAGATTTCTCATTCAAACCACCACAGAAGGGCTGGTTGGCTCAGTGTGTGCTTGAGTGGCAGCATCTCAGAGGCTGTGGTCAGCGAGCTCCATGCCTACTCCTGATTCTCAGCCACTTTCTCGTGCCTCATAAGGGCTCTCCAGTGCTACTCACCATGACCCACCTGTGTGGGCTGTTCCTACCGTGATAATCATAGATAGGTCCTGAAATGTGACATGTATCTACTCCAAGCCTGGATACCTGCAAGTGGCTTGTAGAATCCCAGCATCCCCAGGAGTTTGATATTGTGGTTATTGTCGTCATCATCGTCATCATCATCATCACCATCCTCTTCTTCCACCACCATGCAGCACACCAGCCAGCCAGCCAGCCCACTTCACAAGTTCAACAGACCCTCTGCCTATTAGCTTCCAAACCAAGAATTCATTTTGTTGTCATTAGTGTTTTAGACCTGGAACTCATTCTGTCGACGAGGCCTGCCTTGAACTTAAAGAGAGCCACTTGCTCCTGCTTCTCAAGTACTGGGAATAAAGGCATGTGCCACTCTAGACTTGTTTCCTGATCTGCACGTGTGTGTGTATGTGTGTGTTTCTTCTTCTTTCTTTTTTTTTTTTTTTTTTTTTTTTTGACAAGTTCTTGCTATGTAGCCCCAGGCTTGCCTGGAACTGTTGGCCCTTCTGCCTTAGCTTCCCAAGTGTTGAGGTTACAGGTTGTATGCTGCTACACCTGTGAAGGAAGATACAGTTTTATCTAATAACTGATACTTTTAGGGTTCTGGCCAGCTGTCAATAGAGAAGACAACTTTAAATTACAGTGCTATCCTACTTCTTCTCTGGGGATTTAAAAAACTTGAGGTGAGCTTTGTGACATCAGACGCACATGTTGTTGGGAGAACTAGGGCGCTGCCTGCAGCTTGTGGTAATGCTTCCGAGGTATTTAGGACTCACCATTTTGTACTTCATGTACCAAGCTGTTCTACACACTTGGTTGCTGTCATTACTTCCTCCCATCCCCTCTATCCAAGGACCTGATTGTTCCCTGGTTGGGTTGTATCAGTTTCTTGCATTACTGCGACATCTACTGGTGCCCTTGTGGAATAGCTTGCTTGTCACCTGCAGAAAAGTTGAGCTGTTGTCCAATTATGACCTCAGGTGCTTAAATGGCGCATGTCTATAATTCCATCGTTTCGGCGGCAGAGGAAGAAAGATTATTGCAGGTTCGAGGCCATCCTGGCCTACATAGTGAGCCAGCCAGACTTTAATCCGGGCAGGTAGATCTCTGTGAGTGCTAGGCCAGCCTGGTCTACAAAGTGAGTCTAAGTCTGCCAGGGCTGTTGAACAGAAAAAACCCTGCCTCAAAAAAACCTAAAAAAAAAAAAAAAAAAAAAAAAAAATTCAGTTAAAAAAAAGCCATTGTAAAACTATCTGTTCTTCAGACTGCTGTTTGCTCCAGCCTTGGCATTTCTCATTAACTTTTGTTGTTGTTGTTGCATTTTTTTCAAGATCTCTAGCCTGGCAGTGGTAGCACATAACTTTAAAATCCCAGCACTTGATAGGCAGAGGCAGGCAGATCTCCCTTAATTTGAGGCCAGCCTGGTCTATAGACCAAGTTCCAGGCTATACAGAGAAACCTTGTCTGGAAAAACAAACAAAAAAGACAAGGTTTCTCTGTGTAGCCCTGGCTGTCTTGGATTCACTCTGTAGACTAGGCTAGCCTCAAACTCAGAGATCCAATTGCCTCTGACTCCAGAGTGCTGGGATTAAAGGCGTGTACCACCACTGGCCAGGCCTCATTAACTTTCTAAGAGTAAATGAGACAGGCTTTTCGTCCCCCTTCCCTACATACATCAGGCTAGTTTTTCCCCCAGGTCCTCCAGCATGCTGGTATAACTGGTATGCTTCCCATACCTGAAGCATGCCAAGACTTTTTTAAAAATTCCCTTCTCCCATCCCAAAGATACTGAATCAGGGATGTGTAAGCTCAATTTTCTTATCAATTATATTTTATTATGAACTTATTAAACAAGCCTACCTCCCTAACAACCTGACTAACCCAAACAATCTGAAAAGGATATCCAAGAACACTATAATGAAACCTTACGGATATCAGTTCCGAGGAATGATTCTCCTGGTGTAGTTAGCAGGATTTCAACAGACCAGCAATTCCACCAAAGTTGCTGCTGGAACCAGGAGCAGCAGCTGGAACCTCAAGCCTCAGTGGGAGTCCAAAGCCTTGAAACTTTCCCTGGAGCAGTTCTCTTTAGGAGCCTCTTGAAGTGCAGAGATGAACAGCCAAAAACCAAGTCCCAAACAAAAGCCTCCTCTCTCCTGTTTTGGGCTGATATATATAAATATATATATATCCGTATCCTCTCAGTCTGTTCAAGGATGTTTTTCACCAAGCTCCCTCACAAAGTAGTTCGACTTCTAAGTGGAAAAGCATCCTGTTTTCTCACATCTAAGTGGTAAACATCCTGCCCTCTTCTCCAGCCCACACTTAGGATCAGAACACAAATAGGTTTGTCTCGCCTTCAGGGATGTGTCTGGTTTTTAGAAATTCATGACTCTTTATATACTCAGGCTAGCATGGGAAACCTGGAATCTAGCCCACCTCTCCCCTTCACTCAGTAGGAGACTATAGGGCTGGAAAACCATCACCCCACTCCCTCCCAGCTTCTGGCAAGTATACTCTCTCAATAGTACATGTGAGATGGTACGTCTGCTTTGTAACTGGAACTTATACGCAAACCAGAGAGAACACCCATATGCCTCTAGGTTAAATATTCCTATTCTGAAAACCACAAGTCTAAAGTTCTCCAGAGATTTAAAAAAAAGAAAAGAAAAGAAAAGATAAGATAAATAAATAAAACCAAAAAAAAAAAAAAAAAACCCAAAAAAAAAACCTCATGACAACTGACATGATGCCACTGGTGGGGAATTCCACAGTTGACCTCACAAGGTGGCCCCAGAGTGCAGGTACACCAAAAACCTGGCAGGAAAAAAAAAAAAACCATTTTAGGTTATGTGTAAAGTGAGCTTGAAACATGAGTGAATTCCAGGGTTTGACTTCATCCCCAATTCCAAGATAATCTTATTTTTGTATAATGCAAACATGTTGATAACAAAAATTATCCAGCTCCCTCAAACACATGCCAGGCACACTGGAGAAGAAATACCTACAGCCCATCTTTATTTAGGTAACTCAACAAGAACACAGCTTGATTCTCAGGTTGGTGGCCTTTGGTATGTATGGCTAGCATTGCCATCTGTGGGGAAGGTCAGCCTTATCTCATAGCCCAAATCGCGTGGCTGGAACGGCATGAGAGGCTCTGCTCTGTTTTATGATGTTCCCACTGATTTCACTGGAGTGTTGCTTCCATGAGGGACAAGTGTGCCAACAGCTCAGGGTGGGCTGAAACAGCTGCTTAATAGATCATGTGCAACTGTTTAGCATTCTATCTAATCAAATCAACTCAATAGCACACGTAGTGGGTAGGGGACAGGGTGACTTTTTTTTTTTTTTTCTTTTGGAGACAGGGTTTCTCTCTGTAGCCTTGATCTCGCTGGCCTCGAACTTACAGAGATCTGCCTGCCTCTGCCTCCCAAATGCTGGTATTACAGGCGTGCACCACCCGGCTGGGCCACAGGTGGACTTCTTAACCTGTACTGTGGTGACGCTGCATCAAGTGGCCTGCTACATTTTAGTCGGAACGAGCCAGCCAGGACTCCGAGAATTTGGAAAATTAACCTATTGACTTCTCCTTTTGTCTTTAATTCAAATCTCACATTTCTAAGGGGTGGGATGGCTTCTTTTTTTTTTTTGGTTTTTCGAGACAGGGTTTCTCTGTGTAGCCTTGGCTGTCCTGGACCCGCTTTGTAGACCAGGCTGGCCTCGAACTCACAGCGATCCACCTGCCTCTGCCTCTGCCTCCCGAGTGCTGGGATTATGGGATGGCTTCTGATGAGTCCAACTTTTTCCTCGGCGGGAAGAGGCCGGAAGACCACTATTGAGGGGGGGACTCTCACCTGGAGCAAGGACCAGAGGGTGGGGCTTGGAAGGGGGTGGGGTGTCGCGAGGCCCCGCCCCATGCAAAACCGCCATCTGTGTGGCAGCCAATCAGGGTTCAGCACGTGTCTTCCTCGCCCGTTAATCCCGAGGTCTGCAGAGGTGTCTCTCCAAGGCCTGTGCGGAGGGGCGGAAGGATCTGGCAGTTGGGGCTGTTGGCAGATTCTGCGGCAGGTGCAGCAGCCAGCGGTGCGAGGTGGTGGCTGTGCCCGGCTGCGCCCGCGAGAAGCCTGCGGCGGCGGCGTGAGGAGCTCAAGGATTGCAAACCTAAGTGTGCCGAGCAGGATAGGACCTGACGCTGCCGGACTACGACTATCAGGGTCTGGAACCAAGTTGTGCCCACCTGTGCCATGGCCTCGACAGACCTGTGCCCAGGCCTGATCCTCGCCTGTTCCTAGGCTCGGCCCTTGTCCCCATCTCTCCTTGTGCCTGTGCCTGGTCCCCACTTCTCTCTATGCCCGGGCTTCATCTGTACCACTTTCTCTGTCTGGACCTTGTCCTTTCCCTGGTCTGGGGCTTTTTCCCACTTCTCTCTGTACCCAGGCCTCATCCCCCACTCTGCTTGTGCCCAAGCCTAGCCGACATCCCTCCTCCTGCCTGTCCTCACCTCTCCCTGTTCCTGGACCTTTTCCACGTGGCGCCCTGTGTCTGACCCTGGTCCCGTTCCCAGATCCTGGGCCTGGTCCCCAGCTCTCCATGCTCAAGCACATCCCTGCCTGTATCTCCACCTGCTGCAGCCTCCAGCCCTCTCTTTCTGTATCTCCACTGTTTTTTCCCACTTGCTGGACCTGTCCTTTCACATCTGACCTCTGGTAGTTACCGCTGCTGGTGCTACAACATGGAGGAGGGAGCATTGAGTTCGCAGGGCAGGTGCCTTTGAGACCAAGTTACCTGGTCTTTTCTTACCCAAATATCTAAACTCCATGTGGAGTCCAGACCCCTTGAGGGTTAAGGAATCAATTCAAGGAAAGGCGTTGTCTCTTGGTGCTATGGGGATGAGAGCCAGGGGAGCCCAAAATTGTGAGCGGGCGATCTTAGTGCATCATAAAGCCAGCTGGGAGGTGTTGAAGTGACTGATTAGCCCTATAGTTTGTGGACGTGACCCCCTAGGCAGGAATTTGAAGAGTCCAGATACAGGGGACTGGAGAGGAAGCGTGGGGGGGTGTCTTTGCAATGGGAGAAGACTGGCACCTTAAATTACTGCCGTCCTTTGTGGGTCCTCTGGTGGCGTGGTCTGATGCCAGCCGGAAGAGTGTGCAGCCACCCATGCTTTCTCTTGCTGCCAGCTATCCCCCATAGCATCTTTGCCGTTGTCAAACAATAGCTGTTTGGTTTTGCTAGCTGGAGGAAGTCTTGTCTCCAAGTCCCTGGCAGAGCTGCATTACTGGATGCACGGAAGCCGCGTTTTAAGCTGTTCTTACCTGCTAGGCTTGTGGTTTTTTTTTTTTCCTGCAGGGGTGACCACACCAGCATCCAGACTGGGACACTTGTGGGATTGGAAGGAGACCAAGCTGAACGCCTGAGCTGCCTGGGTGAGCACAGGGCAGGATCCCTAACAGGACCAACCTCCTCATGCTGCTCAGGCAGCCCTGTAGCCCTGGCTCTAACAGGGCTCTGGGGTGACCGAAGGTGGAGCAGAGCTCACAGCAGCAGCATGTAGTAGAAGCTGCCCGTCAGAGTCAGCTCTGAGGACATGCCCTGTAGGTGGCCGCTGCTGAGCCCCTTCGGTGCACTTTGGGAGCCCTTAGATGTCTCCTCAGGTAGTCCTTGCTCGCACGCCAAGCTCTGAGCCCAGTGCAAAGGGGCAGACTGATGAGAGCCAGGCTGCAGTTGGGGTGGGGGTGCATGTGCCATGTAGAAGCAGCTATGGAGAAAACATAGAGGAGAGGCAGTTGTTTAAGGCTGGCCCTTAAAGGATGAGCTAGATTTCTTCCGGTTCACAGAGAGGGAAAGTACGTCAGCCAAGGCATCCGTGACATCCTGGAGTCGTGAGGTTGTCAGGAAGAGAGTTGTATTTGCTAGAGTCTTCTCCTTCCATTAAAGCAAGGGTATGACCCAGCACTTGACACAGACCCATTGTACGTACTGGGCTTAGCGTGACACTTGGCACTAGCTGTGGTGTGCTATGCCTGACAGATAATCATGTGTGACATGCTTGGAAAATAGCTGGCCCAGGTGGGATGTGCTCAGGATGCAGGCACTGGAGCCCAGATGACTGCAGCTTTACTTTCTCGCCCGTGTTGGACCAGGAACCTCCTGCTTGTAGCAGGCTGACTGTGGTGCAGACATAGAGAGGGGTTTAGAGAAGAGAGTCAGCCCTGGGTCTCCCTCACAGACCAAGGCTGCGCATACACACATGCGAACAGGACTCTGGGAGGCCCAGGAGGTGGGGTGGCTTGGTTTGGGTATGTTCCCTTCAGCTGCAGTTAGAATTGAAGAAGACTTTGGAGGACACCATGGGTCTGAGGAAGGGCTCTTTTGGGGGGGGGACCACCTGGGATTATGCTACAAATGTCCCCTTCTTTGTGGATCTTATTTGGTGTGTGTGACTCATAGTCCCACCTGGGAAAGAAAGCAAGCCCATCTCAGCACTGTAATCCTCTACACACTGGCTCCCTAAGTTGTCTTATTATAAATAATAAAAAAAATTTAATTTCATTTTGATTATTATGTATGTATTATGTATATGGATTATGATTTTTATATATGTGTGAGGTGTATGCCTGCCTGCATGCATGTATGTATGTGTAACGTGTGGGCCTAGTCCCTGTCAAAACCAGAAGAGGGCTCTGGATTCCCCGGAACTGGTGGTTGTGAGCCACCATGTACATGCTGGGAACCAAGCCCATGTCTACTGCAAGCGTAGAAAGGGTTCTTAGCTGCTGAGCCATCTCCTAGGTACCCTGGCAACAAGTTGCTTTATCCCAGTACATTTCCACTTGAGCTCTGCCATTTAGCATAGTGGCTAGTCCCCAGGTTTGGGGATGTTACCTGGCATGCCCAAGGCAAGTCCTCAGTAGGGAAGATTCAAGCATATGTAATTTGGGGGCTAATTTTAGCACCTGAAAAATTTTAGTGGCGACAGAGTGGTTGAATACACATGGGTTCATCGAGTGATATCTGCAGTTCTTTGCTCTCTGACAGAAAATGACGGGCCGAGCTCGAGCCCGGGCCCGTGGCAGAGCCCGCGGTCAGGAGACGGTGCAGCATGTTGGGGCTGCGGCGGTGAGTATCCACCTTTGCCCCTCAGAAGCGTCTTGACATCTGGCCAGTGGGCCCCGGGGCAGGGAATGAAAGATTTGGCCTGGGGCTTAGTAGTAGAGTACTCCTTGTTCAGCATGCAGGAGGCCCTGGGTTCCGTCCTCAGTACCACAGCCAAACAGGTGTTACCGGGTGCTGGGGGAGAGGAGAGGAGCGGTGACTAGGTTGGGACACATTCTTTCTCTGGTGCCCACCCTGCGGCATAAGGCAGTTGTCTTTGTGTGTGACCAGAGCCAGCAGCCTGGGTATGTCCAACCGCGACCTCAGCAGCCCCCCGCAGAGGGGGACTTGGTTGGCCGAGGACGTCAAAGAGGAATGGTAGTTGGCGCCACGTCCAAGTCACAAGGTAAGTTGGAGGACAGGGGCGGGCTACCATATGCAAGGTGCTGGGTGCCTCCATGAGGCCCTCACACCACACACTGCAGAGAGGTAGGACGTGGGCTGCCCCATGCAGGCTGTAAAGGAGAGGCTGCGTGTTGCCAGGGCCATCTCAGCAATCCACAAACTTCACACGGGACTTCAGTTTGTCCACTCTGCATCAATAAGTCATTTTGAGATGGTTGCCTTGGCATCAGAAGCTGGACCAACTCTACTGTGGCTTTGGTTTAGACAGTGCGTCCTCACGTGTGGGGCTGGCAGAGAGTCAGCACAGCCAGCTGCCAGCTCTCGGGCACTTTGCCAAAGTGTCCCTGGCTGCCAGGAGGGTGGGAACGCTTGTCTTTGAGGAACATTGCTCCCCATATATGTCTTGCTCCTCTGAAGGAGGAGGGGACTGGATTTTGGAAAGCCTACTAGCAGGTGCAACTACAGGAAACCTACCCATGACTCCAGCTGGAATGCTACTAGCTGGCCGCAAAGCCAAGGTGGCCCCATGGCCCCTGTGTGCTGTTGCTCTCAGATGCCCAGCTATGAACACACAGCACATGGGATGGATGCCTTGGGAACCTCAAAGTCTTAGGAGTGTTACCAGAATAAGCACAAATTGATGGGTTAATACTGTTCCATGCCCAGTGTGACCCAGTATGGGAGTGTATAATGCCCCTGCTTCTGGTTGTGGGCAGAATCAAGTAGTCAGGAAGCTACCTGTCACACTCATGTCATACCCAGGCTATAGACTGAACAGCCTAACCTAGTAGTTCTCAACCTGTGGGTTGCGGCCCCTTTGGGAAACCTCAATTTCCAAAATATTTACATTATGATGCATAATGGCAGTAAAATTATGTATGAAATAGCAGTGAAAATAATTTTATGGTTGGAAGTATTAAAGGGTTGCAGCATTAGGGAGGTTGAGAACCACTGCTTTAATCCCTGGACCCCTTGAGACTTATAATTTAAAAAACCTTATTTCCCAATCAGCAAATGCATGCCTTGGGTCCTGGCATCATAGCCCTGGTGTCTGGCCTGTTAGAGTGAAGTAGGAGTGTAAGGGGCGGCCAGAGGCAAAGTGGAGATGGGTCTGTGAGGGATGAGCTCACAAGATGGCAGGTGAAAAAGAGTGGGCTGTGTCCCTTACCTTGAACCACTGTGGGGATGTTGTTGTGTTCCGACCCACTGTAATGTGAGAGTTGCTTTCCTGTCTCCTCAAGAACTGCAGATCTCAGCTGGGTTTCAGGAGCTATCATTGGCAGAGAGAGGAGGGCGTCGCCGGGACTTCCATGACCTTGGTGTGAACACCAGGCAGAACCTTGACCACGTCAAAGAGTCAAAGACAGGTGGGCTCAAGGAGGCACCTCTTTACGGGGCACATTTCATGGCACTGGCCTGCAGCACTTCTCTGGCTTAGAGGAGGAGAGCACTCTGCTTGCAGCCTTTCCAGTCCTTCCCGCGCACGTGTGTGTGTGTATGTGTGTGTGTGTGTGTGTGTGTGTGTGTGTGTGTGTGTGTGTGTATGTGTGTGTGTGTGTCTCATACACACAGTTGCTACATGTCTTAGCTGTGTATTCTGGCACGTTTTGTTAAACATTGCATAAACCCCTTGTAAAGAGATCAGTTGTTTGTGTGGTGGGTTGCATGATCTCCCCTGGAGCAGTAGGGCAGTGGCTCTCAGGCCACCTGCCTTGCTGGGGGACTGCTGACCACCGTCCTCAGTTCTCGTATACAGCATAACCATGCCAGGGGCTGACTGCGTGGGGTGGCCCCTCAGGCTCCTCGGGCATCATCGTGAAGCTGAGCACCAACCACTTCCGGCTGACCTCGCGCCCGCAGTGGGCCCTGTACCAGTACCACATTGACTACAATCCGCTGATGGAGGCCCGCAGGCTGCGCTCTGCGCTGCTTTTCCAGCATGAAGACCTCATTGGGAGGTGTCATGCTTTCGATGGGACAATACTGTTCTTACCTAAGAGACTACAGCACAAGGTTATTTCAGATGTCTCCACTTGCAGAGGGAGGTGGGGGTGTCCATCCCAAAGCAAAGCTCAGAAAGGGTCTCCTGGTAGGGGACATAAGGCTCCCAGAGACTCCCTAGGGGACAGAAGGACAGAGTTCAATGAGAGCTTCTACTCAGACAACATCTTAGTCTCAGGTCACACATGCCTATGCTTCGAGAGGCTTCTCTGTAGTACAGGTGCCCCAGGAGCCTGGGCATACTTTTCTACACAGAGTTGAGACCTGGGTCCTCACCTCTCTGGCTTTAGGTGACGGAAGTTTTCAGTCAGACCCGGAATGGAGAGCACGTGAGGATCACCATCACCCTGACCAACGAGCTGCCACCCACCTCACCCACCTGCCTGCAGTTCTATAATATCATCTTCAGGAGGTGTGTGCCATGGCTGGTGCATGC
>OU015754.1:21142150-21153055 GCA_907169655.1 Acomys percivali | reverse complement strand
TCCCCAGGATGGGTGGGTGGCTGCTGGGACAGGTGGTGACCACATGGGGCGCAATTAGCTTTCAGTGTACATAGTGCAGTTTTCCAAATAAGGACATGTTCTCAGTGCTGGAGGGGAGATGGCTATGCAAGCGTGAGGACCTGAGTTCAAATCCCCAGCATCCACATAAAAGCCAGTAGTGACCATTTGTATATAGAGCCCCAGTGCTGGGGATAGGGCAAGACAGGAGAGTCACTGGGCCTGCTGGCCACCAGCTAGCCGAGCTCCGGGCTCTCTACAAGACTCTGTCTGAAGGGAGTGTGGTGTAGAGAGTGTTAGAAGATGATACATGATGCCCTCCTCATGTGTGCATACCACACACATGCACAAAGACATGTTCTACAGAAGACCTCTCCCTGTGAGGAGCCATCTAAATGGGGCAGTACTTGGGCTCATTACTTACTCCGTAAGCTCATAGATGGCTCCTTAGTGGAAGCATACCTCAGTGTGAGGGACACTTGACTGGAGTAAATGCATTGGCTTGCTGCATTTGTCTTTAAAGGAAAGCTACCTGGGGAGCATCAGGCAGCTGTTCACCTCTTCTGTAGCAGGACAGAGCCACAGATGGCATGCAAATGGGCTATCCTGGTCTACCACAATAAAATGGAACTGGCACAGTTCAGTTGGGCCTTGAAATTTTTTTCCCAACATTTTAGACATTTTAAGAACCATTGTTAACTCCTAGGCAGTGTAGAAATGACTGGCCTGGCTAGGGGTGATAGCTTGCCAGCCCTTCCCTCACTGCATATGGCTCCAGGTAGTCCCTAGGATTTGCTGTGCTAACTGTTCTGACTTGCAATTTGCAGGCTCTTGAAAATCATGAACTTGCAACAAATCGGACGGAATTATTACAACCCGAGTGACCCGATTGATATTCCAAATCATAGGTCTGTATACTGTAGAAAGCCCACTGTCCCTCCCTCGGGCTGCACAGATTTAGAAAGGATCTGTAAACTAGAAACGGCCTGCTGTTGGGAGCATGCAACCCGGCCTGAACGATGAACACTCATACCAGACTACTTAACATTAAAAAACAAAACAAAACAAAACAAAAAACTACCCCATCCCAGTCAGAAGCACAGACTGTGTGCCCTGTTGTTGGTCCTCAGTGCCGGCTTGGGATGTTAGATGGCCCACCGTAAAGACAAATTGAATAGGGTCTAGTTAGTGTGTATGCACTTTCTGTGTCAGACACAGGGAATGGAGCCTGGGACTGCCCCTGACCCCCCCACCCCTGCCCCACCCCCTGTGTCGGCAGGTTGGTGATCTGGCCTGGCTTCACCACTTCCATCCTTCAGTACGAGAACAACATCATGCTATGCACAGATGTCAGCCACAAGGTCCTCCGCAGCGAGACCGTTCTAGACTTCATGTTCAACCTGTACCAGCAGACGGAGGAGCACAAGTTCCAGGAGCAGGTGTCGAAGGAGCTCATAGGCCTGATTGTCCTCACCAAGTACGGGCTTGGCTTCATCTCAAGAGCCTGGGGGCTAAGAGAGCAGTGGGGCTGGGGGAGTCAGGCAGAGGTGAGCAAACGTGAGCCAGATGTGTGACGTGTGTTGCGGTCAGGTACAAAGGACAGGTGCCTCCCGCTTTTTACCTTTTGTTTCCAGCCATTGGTCAGTCAGTCCCTTCCCCTGCCCTCCCCTCATCATACATTTCCAGGGGGCTGGGAATTTGAGTTGGAGCCCCAAGTCCTGGATGCCCACAGGTACAACAACAAGACCTATAGGGTGGATGACATCGATTGGGACCAGAATCCAAAGAGTACCTTCAAGAAGGCGGATGGCTCGGAGGTCAGCTTCCTGGAGTACTATAGGAAGGTAGGTGGTTTCCTGAGTGGTGTGTGACTGCATGCGGACCTTGCTTGGTCTTGCTGACATCACTAAGATTCCTCATATGTCAGAAGCACCCTGCCCCCAGCGGCTGTCTCGCAGAAATGCATCACGGGAAAGAGTGGTACTGCTAGTGGGGGCAGGCGGCTTGTCATGGCCCCTTGCTCTGTAGCTTTGCCTGATCCTTGGTCAGCCAGCTCTGCTACATCTGGGTCTCTGACCACTCTGGAATTCACAGCTCTCTGAGAGGTCCCAGTAGGGCAAAGCTGGAGCCTGGCAGATGACAGGATGCCAAGGGTCATCCCAGCATCTGTGGACTCGAGCCCTACCTACCTAGGTCCTGTGGCCATGATTCTAGTGAAGGCCTGTGAGATGGGGAGAGGGACACCCCAAATTCCTACCATACTAGCCATGCATGTCCAGTGATGTCTAAAGACCCCATCTAAGGGAATATTAACTTTTTAACCCTTGGTGGTTGGTTCTTTAGGGTACAAGAGAAAAGACATAAGTCAGTTCTTTAATGGCATGGCCTGCTGCTGACACCTTGATTTCCAGTGGTCATAGTAACTAGACTGGTCCAACTTAGCTTACTGCTATGATATCTCTTTTATGCTCAGTGGAAAAAAATTAATCCAAATTAAAAAGGGAAATGGTTGTAGAATAAGCAGCATCTGGGACTATAGGTGTCAGAAAAGAACCTTCATGCCACGGGGCTGGGAGCACCCTGAGAAGAAGTCTGTTTTATGTCACCGTGGTCAGGTCTCCATAGCTAAGTCCTGAGGACTTGGCTACATGGAGCTTATTCACCTAGGACAGCTGGGTCAGCCCCATCCTTCCTGCTCCCAGACCCTCAGCTGAGGCAAAGAACAGCTGCCGCTGGAGTATACATATCACCCTCAGGATGGTTTGACACGGCATCTATCTAGCCCAGCTTGGTCCTCGGCTTCCATTGTTAATTAGGCGCCTACTGCACCCGCGGGTGTGGCACTCTTCCTAGTTGGAGCCTAGCATATCTTTCTCTCCTCCTGAGCAGCAGTACAACCAGGAAATCACAGACTTGAAGCAGCCAGTGCTGGTGAGCCAGCCCAAGCGGAGGAGAGGCCCCGGAGGCACACTGCCCGGCCCAGCTATGCTCATCCCGGAGCTCTGCTACCTCACAGGTGCACAGCAGCTTCCCTCCTGCCGTCATTCACCCCTGGCCACCCCCACTGGGGGCTCTGCAACCCCACTGACTGGCTCTCGCCCACCCTGCTCTGGCTGTAGGTCTGACGGATAAAATGCGCAATGACTTCAATGTGATGAAGGACCTGGCGGTGCACACTCGGCTGACACCTGAGCAGCGGCAGCGGGAGGTGGGCCGCCTCATCGACTACATCCACAAGTAGGCAGCTCAGCATTCCCAGCTTCTGTTTTGCGGTTCCCTGTGGGCCTGGGAGGGTTCTGGAAGGCAGGAAATGTGGCCTCCTGTGTTGGCAGGGCTGCGGGAGGGCTGTCCTGGATCCCTGATAGCAGTTGCTTCTCAGGGAGCCAGGAAATGGAACCTCATGCGCAGATGTGTCCTTTGTAATCCTGCCATGGAAAGGCAGTAGAGAGGAAGAGCCTGTGTCAACTGTGGGTCACTCAGCGGGTGGCAGTCTGGGCCCTGGGACTCTAAGAGGGTGGAGAAAAGCTAATCTTATTGAGTTCCAGGCCCAGGGTGGCCTTGAAGTATGCTGCAACCCACAGTGGCACTCTGTCCACTGGAATGTGGGTCAGTGGGTTAGCTGCTGCCTGCTCAGCAGTGCTGGGTACCTGTGCTCAACCCACAGGGATGACAATGTTCAGAGAGAGCTTCGCGACTGGGGCCTGAGCTTCGACTCAAACTTGCTGTCCTTCTCTGGAAGGATCTTGCAATCTGAGAAGATCCACCAGGGTGGGAAGACGGTAAGGCTGGTGGGGTGTGGTGTCTGGGGTAGGAAGAAGGTAAAGCTAGCAGAGTGATGTCCCAGCTAGATGTCCCTGAGATGAGAGACAGGCCACCATGATCCAGTGTGCCCTACCCTCCATCCTGCTCTCTGCCAACTCTTGAAAACCACCAGACCCACCACCCACCACAGAGGCATCTGCAAGACACAGCCTGCAAGTCGAGCGTGCATAGAACCTAAAGCCCAGCCCTTGGAATAAGCTGAGATCTGCTTTAAAAAAACAAAAACAAAAACAACAACCAAAAGAGTCTGAAGAGCCAGCAGTAGTGGTCCACACTGGGGTGGGGATGGGGCAGAGGCAGGCTGGTCTCTGAGTTAGAGGCAAGCCTGGTCTTCAGACTGCCAGGACAGCCAGGGCTACGTAGTGAGACACTGTCTGGATTAAAAAAAAAAAAAAAAGTGGAAGAAGAGAGAGACTGAAAATTTTAAGCAACAGTGCAACTCAGGGTGCAAAAGTCCCACTGGAATGTCCTATTTGATTAGCTTTGTCTTCGCCTAAGCCATGTAGTTCTCAGGAGTCATGCTAAATGCTTTTGTGTTTTATCTTCAGGAACAGAAAAATAGTTTCATGAAATCAAAACGCTGCAAAAACCTACCCTTTTAAACTGTTTATAGCAATCTGTGCCTTTCTGCCTAGGTAGGACTGAGAGAAACAGTCTAGCCAGGTGAAGGGGACAGCAAGCTCATAGGGGACCTTCTTAGAAGCTTTGGGTCTCTGGGTGTTTGCTGCTGTGGTGACCATGAGCGGCTCTGTCCTTAGTCTGCTTCCCTGAACTTGACACCTCTGTCAACAGGTTTAGCTTTCTTCCCTGCCCCAGATAGGACTTCACTACGTAGACCAGGCTGATGTCTATCACATGGAAATCTGCCTGCCTCTCCCTCCTGAATGCTATAAGCCACCTAAGCCACTCTGCCCCACCCCCACCACCCCCATGTAAGCCATAATACATACCTTTATCATGAGGAAAATAGTACCCTGTATTTCAGTAAAGTCTTAAGGATGGAGAGCTTGTCCTGGGCACTTGGAAGGTTGTAGTGTAGGAAGGGCCCTTCGCATGTATCTGGTGTCTTCTCTGCTGGGGACTTTTGCTCTGTCACTCTGACAAACTTAAGAGTGGTACTCTCTGGTACCAGGTGCATGATGGGATTGTGCAAGACCAGTGGCTTCATCACAGCTGACAGTAGCATCTCTGCCCTTTATTCTAGTTTGATTACAACCCGCAGTTTGCAGACTGGTCCAAAGAAACAAGAGGCGCACCACTGATCAGCGTGAAGCCGCTGGATAACTGGCTGCTGATCTATACCCGCAGGAATTATGAAGCGGCCAACTCACTAATACAGAACCTGTTCAAAGTGACTCCGGCAATGGGCATCCAGATGAAAAAGGCAATCATGTGAGTGTCTGCAGAGTGATTGGCAGTTATCAGAAGGGTGTGCATGCTCCAAAGTGATGCACCGGTGAGCTCATGGAAGCTCTTAAGACTTTCTGTGGCTCCAAGTAACACAGAGAGATGGGATGGGGGAAGAGAGAAGGTAGGAATGTTGTAGGGATAGACCCTGAATGAAGCAGGGATGGTGGTGCAGCTTGTTAGCCATGGCCCTTCACGGAGTGGCCTCTCCTCTATCTGCTCATACCAGGGATTGGTACAGGAATGCTGGCTGGGTGACAGTCTGAGGGGCGTGTGCCACCGTCTTTACTGTTGATCCTAGGATCGAGGTGGATGACAGGACAGAAGCTTATCTGAGAGCCTTGCAGCAGAAGGTGACGTCAGACACTCAGATAGTGAGTAGCTGCAGGGTGTGGGCTGTGCTGGGGCCGAGGGGAGGGGTCTCAGGGGACACAGGACAGGGGCTTTGAGCTCCATTTCAGACAGTAGTCCTCAAAACACACAACTGACCTCAGTAAGGCTACTGAGCTGGTGCCTGTGTGTGTGCCCTGCACGAAGTGAGGAGATGCCAGAGAGAGGAAGGCCGCGCTCTGGTTCCAGAAGCTTTGGGGGAAAGCAAAGGCGGAAGAGGAAGAGTCAGTTCTTGGTTGTTCAACAGACATCGGTGTGTAGCCATACTAGAAACTGTGGGGGTCGCAGGGCGAGCTCAGTGGCCAGACTGCGGACCCCAGGGTGAGGTCAGCGTGCACAGGCTGCTGCAGCACTGAGCGTGCTGCCACAGGCACCTCGTGTGAGCTGGGATGCCTCAACATTGGTGAGTGCCATCTCTTTGTCATGTGAGACATGGCATCCAGGAGAGGAGTGGTGACAAGGTAGACTGGTGGCAGTAAATCCCGTGTGTGCTTGCGGGTGTCCTCACAGTGGTGTGAGGTGTGACTAGGGGGAACATCGAGGCTGGAGTGCTTTGGGTTACCTGAGGAGAGTGTCACCCCATTCTCTCTCACTCTCCACCTCTGACTGTATGAGTGGTCCAGCTTTAGGCTGGGTCTTAGAAGTATAGACACCACCCTGGACCACTTAGTTCAGACATGTTGTCTGTGGCATGACTGTGTTGGGGCCCATGACTCCCTCACCTGGCACTGTACACCAGGCACATGTCTAAGTTGGTGTGTTTCCTGCAAAGACTTTTGACTTTGAGTGAAGGCTCAGCTACCCTGATCCATGATGATGCCACTGCTCCCCCATTGCTGTTTGATTAGGCCTTCACAAGCAGGGAGGGTATTGGGGGGACACTGATCAGTGCAGCAGTGTGGGGAGCAGGGCTGGTATGTGTGTGTGGGAGCAGCAACCAGCCTGGTGTGACCTTGTTACTGTCCTCTGTCCAGGAAGCACAGGCCTTCTGTGTGTCAGGAAGCCATGACAGGCTAAAGGTGGGAGATTGGCTGTAAGCGGACCAAATGGAAAGATTTATTTTCTCCCCACTACCCACATCCACAGCCCTGTGAGGGGCAGGGTCTTGCACATTTGGACTTGGAAATTGGCTGATTAATTACAATCTCTTCAAGTTCCCCCAGCCAAACATGCCCCACATTTTGTTTCATCTTGCTGATCTCTGTATCCTCAAACACGTTGCACAGCTCATTAGCTTGGGAACTGACGGCAACTGCTTGTAAAGTCATTGGCCTCCAAGAATGAAACCCAGCCCCAAAGGAAGCAGATTCTGTGACGCCAGTAACTGTTTAGGCTTAAAGCTGTGATGCCGGTGACCTGAAGCGAGCGAGAGTTGTGGCACTCCACAGCCCCCAACCCCCGTCCCCGTTGCCTTTGTACCTTTGTGGGAGCCTGTGAGTTGCACGTGGTGAAGAAAACAAACAGGAGAATGGACCTCCAGTGAAGGGGATGCGGTCCTCTGTGGCTGTGGTAAAGATAGCTTTGTGAGTGGGGATGCAGCATCCTGGCTTACAGCCCACTGCTGACAGGAGTGTGTGTATAGGCGTGCTGGTCAGACTTTTGTCCCTGAGACAGATCCAAGAGGGCAAAGACTGCTTGTCACTCATGCATCAGAGGTCCTGTCCAGGGTCTCTTAGCTCCATTGTCTCTGCCTATGATGGAGCAGAACGACCCAGGAGGGAGGACGTGGGGACTGCTCACCCCATGGTGGTCCCAGAGTAGAGAGAAAAAGGACCACATACATCCTTCAGTGGTGGCCCACCCCTGCCCCATCCCAGCCAACTTCTACCCACTTCAGCTCTTACCATTTCCACCATCTTCCACCATCACCGAGGCGTCGCTCAGAGGCAGATTAACCTCTAGTGAGGGCAGAGCCCCTCTGTGTCCAGTCATGTGGCCAGAGCCCACCTCTGCCCATGGCTACACTGGAGTCCAGACCTTCATCAAGCCAAAGCCAGTGGTCTTTTAAGAGCCAGGTAGAAGCTTCTGTGTGGCTCATGCAGAGGCAGTGGCGAGCACAGAGGCATGTCCCATATCCTCTGCCTCAGGATGCCACACAACCATGGGGGACGAGCAGGTTGCCCATGCGGCTGAAGACCTGATCAGTGGCCTGCCATGCCTCATCAGCTGTACCTTCTGGCCTTCATTTTCTTCTCAGAGGCCGTGTTCTCTGGAGTGTAGTGGAGGGAACAGGTGGAGCCTAATTTGTTGGGGACCAGAGATAAGATGAGTCCGGGTACACACTGCGGGTTGCAGCCATGACTCGCAAGCTAGATTTGACTTTAGAATCTTGAATGTGGATCCTCAGAGTTTGGGGCAGGGGGACACGCTGGTCAGGGACTCCATCTTGTCCTCAGAATTGTCACCATCTTCCTGGGAAAGTACACATTCTGACCAGATTTCCAAGCCAGAGCCTTAGGGTTTGAAAGCCGTGGGACTACGGGAGCTGAGAGCCAAGGTCTGCCCACCTGTGGGGCAGCTGGACTTGTGTTCCCTGTTTTACGTTGGGCCACACATGCTGGTTATGTGCTGTGCTCAGGTCTCCGGGAGCAGTGGCTTTGTTTCACTGCTCTGGCTTGTTTTTGTGCAGTGCCTACCATGTAAGTGCCTGTCGCTTAGAATAAAATGAGCAAAACTGACGTGTCACTCCTGTTCACCGAATTACCACAATGGCAGAGTTGATTGGTGACATGAGCGACAAGTGTCCTCGGCAGCACAGATCTGTCCCCTTGCTCTCAGCCTCCCACTTCCTGGTTCTCTGTAATGAGGTGCTTGTTTGTTTTCAGGTCGTCTGTCTATTGTCAAGTAATCGGAAGGACAAATATGATGCCATCAAAAAGTACCTGTGCACAGACTGCCCCACCCCAAGTCAGTGTGTGGTGGCCCGGACCCTGGGCAAGCAGCAAACAGTCATGGCCATTGCCACCAAGATTGCCCTGCAGATGAACTGCAAGATGGGAGGCGAGCTCTGGCGGGTGGACATGCCCGTGAGTCTGCTTTCCTCGGGAGACAGGGCGGTTGCTTGGTTATTTAGGGAAAGGAGCCTTGCTCATGGCTGCCAGCATCCTACTATGCCTAAATGACCCTATTCTCACTAAAGCTGAAGCTGGCAATGATCGTGGGCATCGACTGTTACCATGACACCACAGCTGGGCGGAGGTCCATCGCAGGATTTGTTGCGAGCATCAACGAAGGGATGACCCGGTAAGCCAGGGAGCAACAGCGGCACCATGAGGTGGCTGGCTCTGAAAGTGCCTTGGTTTGTCAGCTGTTCTTGGCCCTGACATGTGACTCATCCAGTCCTCTGCTTTCCAACATTGGTTTTCACTGTGTTTGTGGAATGAGGGAATAGCCCACAGCAGCAGAGTCTGGCACCTGGCCAAGTGCAACTTGTAGATACCAGTGGCTGTGGCCTTGGTCTTGGGAAGCAAAGGGAAGCATGGAAGACGTGATCTCTCAGGAGCAGAGCAGTGAGCACTTGTTCTGTTGGGCAGGTGCTCCTTGGTGACCCCTCTGGTTACTCATTGTCCCCTTGCTGAAGAAATTACACAGCTGAGTTAGAATTTGGGCTTCCTGGTGGGTGGCTTGAGATGGTCTCTTGCTCTTCTGCTTAGCTGCGGTCTCCTGGGACTGTGGAGAAGGTGGCAGGAATCTTCATAGGAAGATAGAGCCCAGAGCTGCCCAGCCTGGTGGAGCCAAGTCCTTAACACCCAGCTTTTCTTCTCAACAGCTGGTTCTCCCGCTGCGTCTTTCAGGACCGTGGACAGGAGTTGGTGGATGGGCTCAAAGTGTGCTTGCAAGGTGAGTCCCTGTGCCCTTGTCCCGACTTGGGGCCCTTGGGCTGTTACTGAAAGTGGCTGGGGAACTGGGCGAAACAGGGACTGTTAACTCAAACCCTTCCCCGCTTTTTGCAGCTGCTCTGAGGGCTTGGAGCAGCTGCAATGAATATATGCCCAGCCGTGTCATTGTGTACCGAGACGGCGTGGGAGATGGGCAGCTGAAGACCCTGGTCAATTATGAGGTCCCACAGTTCCTGGACTGCCTCAAGTCAGTCGGGAGAGGTTACAAGTAAGTACAAGTAAGGTCTGACCTAGCTGCCCACTCTGCGATTAATGTCACTGAATGGCAAGGGGCAGGGTGTATGGGCTTCATAGGAATTGAGCAGGAGGTAGTGATGGGTGAGGGAGGCAGGACTGAGCAGGCAGCCAGGGCAGCCTTCCTGTTCCCTGAGCACTGGGTCTGGTTACAATGTAGCTCAGTGCTGCTCATTTCCTGTGCTTGGCTCAGGGTAGGACCCTTCTGTGGTCCTTAGCAGTCCCTGCCAACACACCACCCTGAGCTCCCAGCTCTGTGCACAGACCAGGCAAACAGAGATATTTGACACAGAGCCCTGTGAGTCACAGCACACGGATGCAGGACCCAGCTGTGTTCTGTGTTCCGCCCAGAGCTTCGAGCAGCTGGCAGGACTTGCAGCAGCAAGAGCTTCACAGGCAGCTGGTGACATTTCTGGCAGGGCCCTATCTTCCTGTCCATTGCCACCATGTTGTAGAGGAGAGGCCCCCAGCGTGGGCCATGTGGGCCCCACGCCCAGGCTCTCAGGAGCTGCTTGATGACTGGGGGGAGGAACAGTTACTGAGTAGCCTGTTCTTAGGACCCTGCTCTGCCTGAGAATGGGGTCAGCCGTGTCTGAGCTTGGGAGGAGCTGACGCTATCTAGATCAGGACTGTCAGTCATGTTAGATGGAGCCTCATTCTGAGGCCGGATTCCCTGACTTCCACGTGGACTGGGGCTGCACATGTCCCAAAGAATTAATTAAAGAGGAGCTTGTCAGAGATGAGAGGGTGGGATGGTGAGTCTTCTGGCAGACTCCTCACTGCCCCTAGGGAGAATAGTGTACAGGCCACATGCACTGGGTGGGCACCTAACAATCCCTTTTAGTGTAAGCAGTACAGAGGGAGCTGGTGGTAATGCAGATATACTCCAAAACAGCCGAAGAGCACAGGCTGTAGGGTCCCACAGAATGTCCTTGAGACTCCAGGGAAAGGGGGAGCATTGAGTGTTAGATTGTCTTTCCTGGTGATGTGTATTTGGATTGAACATACTGCACAAATGTTAACACAGAACACACTGTGATATACAGTAGAGGACGTGTGGGTATATACACACACACACACACACACAGAGAGAGAGAGAGAGAGAGAGAGAGAGAGAGAGAGAGAGAGAGAGAGA
>OU015754.1:21108704-21137301 GCA_907169655.1 Acomys percivali | reverse complement strand
AGGCTCAGTGACCCAGAGCATCCTCAGGGGCGTCTGGAAGTAAGGCTAAGTGACCCAGAGCATCCTCAGGGGGGTCTGGAAGTAAGGCTCAGTGATCCAGAGCATCCTCAGGGTCTGGAAGTAAGGCCCAGTGACCCAGAGCATCCTCGGGGTCAGGAAGTAAGGCTCAGTGACCCAGAGTATCCTCAGGGTCTGGAAGTAAGGCTCAGTGACCCAGAGCATCCTCAGGGGGGTCTGGAAGTAAGGCTCAGTGACCCAGAGCATCCTCAGGGTCTGGAAGTAAGGCTCAGTGATCCAGAGCATCCTCAGGGTCTGGAAGTAAGGCTCAGTGACCCAGAGCATCCTCGGGTCTGGAAGTAAGGCTTATGTTCAGATAGAAGGCAAGAGGTGTGCACAGTGAGGCAGTTGTAGTAAGGGAGTGTCACACCCACCTCCACATCCTGGCTTTCATTCTTCCTGCAATATCAAGATATTTCTTTCCAGAGCACAAGGCCCCCTCTGGCTGGCAGCAGAGTCCTAGACTCTTTCTTATGCACCATGAGACTCCTAGACAGATTCCAATTTCTGGTCTCTGTTGTTTTATATTATATCAGTTTTGTATTGTATCAGTTTTTCACTCTTAACCAGACATGAGGCTTACATCTGTCACCTAAGCCCTGGGGGAGCCACGGTTATAAAGAATGCCATGAGTTTGAAGCCAACCCAAGCTTCAGCCCAGATCCTGTCCTCTAAACAAAAACAAGCCTTTGACTTTGTTTTGTATTTTCTGAAGCAGGGATTCACACACAGGGGCAATATGCAGAACTACCTGTTCATTCCCAAAACGGCACTAACAGACTAAAGAAGCCATTCCACTGGGGACCACTTGGGTGAGCCAGTATGTTTATTGGGGTTACTTACAGGTGCGTCACCTAAAGCCCTCCCACCCTGGTGATGGCTGGTCAAAGTGGCTTCAGTGGAATCCCACTCAACAATCTGCCCTCTCTGTACTAGATGTAGCATTCCCGCCAAACCACGTGCATCCTAGGTGGGTGGGTGAATGGGGGCCGGCAGGAAGGAATGTTGGCTGTAATCTCATATGTGGGTCTGTTGCAGCATCACAGTCAACCCACAGAAGTGAGCATACAGGGATGCAGCGCCATGCTGTTGCATCCTTCCCACCAGTGCGGCCCTCAACTCCATGGGACAGGACCACTACTGGGAAAGAGAACACTCTGAACTGTCTTATTTATCCGTACTTGATCACATCTCTTCTTTCCTAAGTGGGATTCCTTGGAGACACAATTCATTTAGAGGGCACGAGCATGCATCAGAGACAGAACAGTCGAGTCAGCAGCTTGGCCAGGCGGGAGCCTCTGTCCTTGTCTGTAAAGTACATGGTCAGGTTTAGACCTGAGTGACCCTGAGCTAGAGGGCATTGTGTTATAGTTGTGTTACTCAACTAGGGATGTGGGATCCTGTCTGCTGTCTCTATTTTATGAACACACTACTGATAATTTCTGATGAAGCATTAGGCTGCAGAAAAGGCACATCAGTGTATGGCATCTCCAGGAAGGATACTGGTGTTGGCCTTTGAGCCCAGTGAGGTTGTGGTGAAAGTCCCTTTCTTTTGGCAAGAGGAGCCTTGATTGTGAGAACTTTATAGTCACTTTCAAGCAACAGGATGAGGGAGAAAGTTCAATCTAGCTCATTAGCATCTTCGATTTGTCCCTGTTGTTATTGTTGGGGGTGGTTGTAAATGTTATCAAAAGGTCGAGCATGATGGTCCCTCTTCCTCATGGGCCTGAGGGGCTTCAGACTCTCCATGGACACCCCCCTGGACCTGTCTGTGGTGGTGTTAGGGGAGGTGTAACTGAGGAGGAAAGGCCCGCCCTACGCTGTGCAGCTCCATCTCATGGGCTATGTTAAAAAAAGGAAGGTGAGCAGCATCGTACACCAGCTGCCCCACTGGGTGCAGGGTGGTGTGGCCAGCTGCCTCACAATGGGTGCACCCACAGAATAAACCCAGCTTCCCTTAGAACAGTGAGAAAAGTTGCCAACACAGTGATCCTATGATCCTAGTGATCCTGGCTGGTTCTCCATTTTGAGAATTTTGCTTAAGTGTAGTAAGGAAAAGTATAAATTCTGCATGAATAACATTGTGGCAGTGACTCTACATAATTGTGCCCATGAAGTGATGCATTTGAACTGTTATTTTCATCTTGCCATAAACAGTCTGGTTTTATCTCTTAGAACAATTTGCTCAGGCCATCTGAGGGGCTCTTGGGAAGGGACTGGATGGTGAGGGCGATAGCTTCATCAATCAATCTATTGATAAGTTAGTTCATACCTGAAAAGGCTCTTAGGAGCTGGGGTGTGGCTGGAGAAAGTGGGTGGTGGGAACGTGGCTTTGTGGGGAGTGCCTGTCCCCTGGTCCTTTGTGCTCTCTGCTTTCTGGCCATAGTGAGGAGAGCAGCCTTTCCCTACCATGCCCTTCCATCTCACCACATCCCAGGAGAAATGCAGCCAATGGACCTGCGCCCACAAAGGGGAAACCTCTACAGACCTCTGTGGTAAGTTAGGCTTCATTTAACTGTGTTGGGTCTGAGGGGTTCTTTATTACACTTCCTGGAAAAGGTGCCAGGGACACTGCCAAGAGGTTTGAGTCCACAGTTCAACAGATTTGTGTGGTCTCTGCTGTGTGTGTGTGTGTGTGTGTGTAAACACAGACTCAATGCTAATTACCGCTGTCTGTTTTTCCACAAAGACCACCACCAGCAGTGTCATATCACCCAATGTCTCCTAGGACATGGTTCAGAATCATAGTTTAATTACCTCCAGAGACTCCAAGCCCACGGACGTGTGGGAGGAAGGGATTCCTGTCCCCTGCCATGTTAAATAAAGATACAAAATGTGTGGCATTGTACAAAATAACAAAGTTTATTTCTAGAAAATAAGTCACCCTAACTGTACACATGCACACATCCACACAGCACTTCACACGCCGAGGAACAGCCTTTTAATCAGTGTACCACATACAATTATATTACAATTTACAAGATAGTTTTTGAAGACACAGTGGGGAAAGCTTTGTCATTCATTTACAAACCTTCCAGAAGTTACAAAAGAAAGGCAGTCTGAAAAGTGTGTATAAAGAGTAAAAACAGTTTACAGTGGACAGGAATTACAAAGTCAGTGACCATCACACACATCTGCCAGCATTTCAGGAGGTCTGCTGTTCAGTGCTAATGGGTAAAGCTGAGGGTGGGGCTATGTCTTGAGAGAGATCAACTTAAGTTCCTCCTGGTCTGGCTAACAAAGGAAGCAAGCGTGTGGTGGCTTTGCTGTGTGTGCTGTTGGTGTATGGGGCAAGCATTTCAACAAATAATGAAAGTAACAGAAAAAATAAAAGCCCCAGGATGGGACACTGAATGCAAAGACTCTCAGCTCCCTGGCTGGCTAGGGGATGTGCGTGTGTGCTGCCTGGTTGCTCCCTCTCCTTTGCTCTTTTGTGTGGTGGGAGAAGTAAACATTTCCTGTGTGTTGCTGGCTGGCTTTGTGTGAGAGACCCAAGACAGGCATCTGAAAGGGTAGGGCCTGGGCCGCTACCGTGTGGAGCCACTGGATCTATCAGTGAGCATGAAGACAGGAACGCACGACACACGCGAAGTACACACGGTGTTTTTATTGGACAGTACAAACCATTGTGCAGTTATAAGGCCAGAACATCAAGGCGAATTAAACCAGGAATTTCAAGACCAGAGTGGAAATGACAGTTATGCGTAACGAGGCAAGCATCTTGAGAAGTGGGGGAGGTCAGAAATCCTGTATGGGCTGCTGGCAAGTGTGTGCTGGCTGGAACTGCAGGTGGGGGAGGGGCTGCAGCGAGCCCTCCCTCCCCTGCTGCTCAGCCAGCTGCCCCTCCCACCCCCAGACCTTGGACAAAACCTTGGGAGTGGAGAGGGAGGGGCCCCCCACAATGCAGCCCCTTCCCCGGTCTCTCCAGTGGTCTTACATGGATGGTGGTGTACGAGTGCATCTCTCTACTGCTGGGGGTGGGGTCAAAGTTGGGTTTTGGGAGTCATGAAAGCCCTAGTTTGTAATTAAAGCAAGTGACATGGATTTTGGAATTGTCCGGAGGCTCACGGGTCACTTCACCGCACCCAGCCTTTTCAGCAGTTTCTTGCCTCTGGAGAGCAGCCCTTTTTTCTTTTTCGAGGACATTTCCCTGCCTCTCCCAGGACTACCAGAACCCATAGATGACGTAGGTGACCCCGAATGGAGATGGGCTGTGGGGGATGGAGCTCTCCTTGCTGTCCCTGAACCCTCGGGAGGAACCTAGTAGGTACATTGTGACAGTTTTATTGAGTGTGTCAGCGCCAACAATAATTCACTTGGTAACATGTACTGCCCCATCTCCCGCCAGCCAGGGGAAAGGGTGGGTGGTTCGTTTCTTCTTTCAATTTTTTAAAGTATGCCATGAGACGCACACGCCCGCTCCCAAGGCCCCTCTCAGAGAGAGAGGCTGGCCTCGATGGGCTTTCGCTGTCTTTGTCTTGGGAGATGGGGTGGCCATCGCTTTGGCAAAGAAAGGCCAGGTCATAATTTACTCTGAAAATTCAGACTAAAAGCAGGGGAAGTTATTGTCAATCAGATGGACAGGCAAGGTGGCTGAGTACCCATCAATCAGCATTGTGAAGCAAAAGCTCTCAGCGGTAATTTGGATGGATCATGAACTAGGTGGGGTAGATTAAAAACCCTGCTATGGCGGAGTGAGCCCTTGGGTCAGTTAGAATCCTACAGAAACTTTGGGGATGGCACACTGTTTGAAAGAAAAAAAAACTGAAATGAACCTTAATTGTAATCTAAGGAAGCTCAAAGGCCCTTCTTGACCACTCTCACCATTTCCAGATAGAGGAGTGCGTGCTGCCCGCACCACAGAGCACAGGGTTTCGGAGAGACCAACAGTGCTCCCGAGGGGTGGAATTTGACTCAGGGACTTTGAGTGCCAATTTCACTTTATTCTGCAGCTAGATGCATGCATGCCTGAGCACGGCCAGGAATTGCCAGGCCTCTGGTTCACTGAACTCCCCGGAGCAAAACTTGGCAAGTGAGAGCTGGGCACTCATACATGGTATACAGTGGGCATACCACACAAGGCAAGGGGGCCCCAAGCTTGCTTGGATTTAAAATCAAGGTCTAACTCTAATGGAGAACACCTAGGGGTGCACCCAAAGCACACCTGAAGATACCATGGGGCCAGCTAGTGCAGTCATGGGAGCTGCCAAGTCAGGAGACAGTATTGCATTGGCGTGCCAGCACCTCTCTCGCACCTCCATGAGCTCTGAATAATCACACTTTGAGGAGAGGGAACACCCCCTCCTAAGGTCAAGGGTCTGCCCCTGGGTGTTCCGGCCAGCTTTGGCATACCCAGAGCTAAGGCCACCCCTCAGGGCTTGATCTGGGATTAAAGTTTTGTCTTGGCTACTATCATGCGTCAAACTTGCTACAGTAAACACATGGATCCGGTTGTGCTTTTTAACCGAGGGCAGCTGACAATGCAATAGGCAGCTCTCCCTGTGAGTACACGCTGGCGCACTCTGTGTAAACAAACACCTTTAAGAAATATGTTCCCAAGGTTGGCCTTGCCCATATTCTCAATGGACGTATTTTTTAAAATGATTGTTCGAGATGCTTCGTTTCACTAGGAATCCAGTTGCCGGGCAACCATTACCAGGTGAGATAGCCTAATACTTTAGGTCCAATGGGTGTTTTGAGACATATTTCTTTCTCTCTCTCTCTCTCTCTTTAAGCCCACATTGAAGTCTTAAGACTACCGCGCTGTCCGCTTAGGGTAGCTTAAGCCGGTATCTAAGGTGTCTTCGGTTGCTCACTTACGTGAAGGCTACATGCCTGATTAGGGTGTGAAATGAACACTCTTCTTCTATGTCCAAGCAGATGAGCGAAGAGATAAAAACATATACGTAAAATACAACAGATAAGAACTCGCAGTGATGGCGAAACGTAAAGATGAGACACTCAAGAGAATGCAGTCTCAGGCAGGTGTGCTACGCTGCGTAAGCCCTGCCATCTAGAACCCTAAGGGGTGAGGGTCCCCAAACCTCACTCTCTGTCACCTGAACTGTGCACCTGTTGTCGAGGCCAGGGAAGACCTTGGGGTCAGGCAAACTGACTGAAACCAAAGGGTCCTTCTGCGGGACACCAACTTACAAGTTGGAGCTAAGCATTTTCGGTCACAATGCCCAAAGAAGGACAGAGGGGGAAAAAAATCAGGGCAGATGCTGGTGGGGACCAAGTTATTGAAAGCAGCAATGCAAAGATTGCACCAGACCATAGAGAGGGAAGGAGGGAGGCAGGCAGGCAGGCTGGCTAAGGGGGATGGCTTACCCTTTTGGCCTTGGAGCGCATAGGTGGGTCATGGGAGTAGTGGGACGGAGCATCAGAAAGGTGGACCTCCACGTCATCAGGCACTTCTTCCAGAAAGTTGGAAGGCACCAGGCCTTTCTGCCCATTCAGCTCTCCCTGTAATGGCAGGGTGGGGGAGAGGGTCAAGAGAGCCACTTTTTCCAGAGCCTATTTTCTCCCACAAGGACACCTAGCTTAAGAGGACAGATGGGAGCAGTTGGTTCTGACCAGAAGTACCAGGACTTGAAGGGATGCTGAATAAGCACCCCACCCCCACCCCGAAAGGGCCTGGATTATAAGAACAAGCCCAGCTGTGCACAGGTTAGTAGATTGGAATAAACAAAACAACACAACACATGAAGCATCTATTTGTTGCAACAAACAAACAAACACCATGCACCAAAACAAGCAAAATGCACCAAAAGGCAACACTTCCCATAGGGTCCTTCCCTAGGATGGTCCAAGAAAATGGACCTAGAACACAGGCAGCTCTTGCTGCTCTAACATCTGACGAAATAGATGTCAAACCAAATGAGTGAGGAAAGGTGACTTCATACTGATCAAGGGAGCAATCCCTCAAGAGGACAGCATCATCCTAAACACACATGCCTGAATACAGGGAGCATCTGAGTGCACAAACAAGTGCCGCTAAGATGTCACAGAAGAGCCCCGCCCAGTAATAGTGGGTGACAGGTCATTCTCACAGAAAAACATCTGAGTTAAATAACATCCTAAATCAAATGGACTTGACACCCAGAGAACATTCCATCCAACCACTCTGGAATACATATTGTTCTCAGAGACCCGTGGAACTTTCTTTAAAAGAGATTGTTATAATTACACGCTCAACAAATGCAGAAAAACAAGTAATTCCTCGATCTTCTCTGATGACCAATGGAATAAGACCATAGATGGACAGCAAGATGACCCCTTGAACATCCACAAACTCACCAAGATTAAATAACACACAGCTGAGTGATGAACAAAGACATCAAAAATGGAAATAAAAACATAACTAGGATCAAATGAAAACGAAAACAGAATGTACCGACATCTCTTGGATACAACGAAGGCAGACCTAAAAAGGAACTCTATAGATACATTTGTGCCTCTATATCAAGAAATCAGATCTTGAGTAAACAGCTTAACATGACACATTAAAACTCTAGAAAAGGAACATGCCAAATCGGCACGTGGAAAGAACTAATTACATCAGGGCAGCAATTGATGAAATGGAAAAAAAGGAAGTAAACAATCAGTGAGCAGAGAGTTGATTCTTCAAAGAGAGAAGCAAGATTCATAAATCCTTAGCCAAGCCAACAGAAAGAGAGGGAAGACCCAAATGAGAGATGAAAAGGAGCCATTACAACAGATACCAATGAGCTCCAGAAAATCATCATTACCTTAAAAACCATATATTCCAACAAATTGGAAAATATAAAAGAAATGGTTAAATTTCTAGACATGACCCACCAAAATAAACCAGGATGAAATAATTTAGATTTGGAACAATCAGCGATACTGAAACAGTGATTAAAATCTCCCAACATTAAAAAAAAAAAAAAAAAAAAAAAAAGGTTCAGGCCCAGATGAACTCACTGATGAATTTTCAGAGAAGAGTAAGATCAATGTTTCTCAAAATATTCCATAAAATAGAAAAGGAACTTTACTACTTTACCACATTCTTTTAACAAAGATAGGATGACAGAGATACTAAAAACAGGCAAAGAGTCAAGAAAAGGGAAAATTACAGACCAATTTCCCTGCTAAATACAGATGCTAAAATGCTCAACAAAATATTTGCCAACAAATCCAAGAGCCTTCTCACAAACTGATGAGTGTATTAAGAAAGAAATTAGAAAAACAAGCCTTTTAGTATATATGCATGTATGTGTACATACATACACATATACATTACATGGTCAGTGGGTTCAGAAAAAAATCACTAACCATGACCAAGTTGGGTTTGTTCCGAGATGCAGGGACTGTAAATCAATAAACATGTTACATTAGGTAGATATTGTCAAGGGCAGAAGTCACATGGTCATCTCAATAGATGCAAACAAAGCTTTTTAACATCTATATGTTAAAAGTCCTGAAGACACTCAAAATAAAAGGAACACATCTCAACATTGTGTCTCAACATAATGAAGGCTCTACATGACAAACCCACAGCCACCATTATGTTAAATGGGGGAAAACTTCAAAGTATTTTCATTAAAACCAGGAACAAGGCAAGGGTGTCCATTTCTCCATTCCATGTGATGTAGAAAGTCTTAGTCACAGTAGTAAGACAAGAGAGAGAGAGAGGGGCATTTGAGCAAGAGAGGGGGAAGTCAGAGTGTCTCTATTTGTAGATGTCATGACTCTATGTGGGACACCCCAGGACTCCCAACAGGACACTCCTTACAGCTGATAAGCACCAGCAGAAGAGTGGCAGAACCCAAGTTAAAATACAAAAATTATATGCGCATCCTATATAGTCACAAGGAGTGTAGTAAGAAAGAAAGCAGGAAACCAAGCCCATTCAGTGTATATGCATCTGTCTATATGCTTATGCATATAGTCATATATGCACACATATATTCCATGTCAACGTGTTAACAAGAAAATGAATTAAATAAACTACATCAGGAAGACAGCGGTCCACCCTGTGTAGACAGGTCTGCTACTGAAGTGTACAACTGAATCCTGTGGTGAGTCGTGGGATGGCTACCCAAGGGGAGTTATTCAGCACTGTTCTGAGTATAAGACCATAAGTGGAGGTTGACAGTTATAAGCACCAGGGACAAAAGAGTCATCACTTGGAGCACTCAAAGAGAATCAGCTGATGACAACAGATAGAAACACATTCAAGGCAGTGGCTCATGGAGAATGCACACATTCCCACTCCACTCAGGAGGCAAGTTCAAGGCCTGCCTGAACAGTGTAAAGAGACTGTTATCTCAAAATGAAAAATTGAACTAGAGCCTGCAGTAGAGGATAACAGATCCGTAAAAAAAAAAAAATTTTTTTTAAATTTTCAAGACAGTGTTTCTCTGTGTAGCTTGACTCTCCTGGACTCACTTTGTAAACCAGTTTGGCCTCGAACTCAGAGAGAGCCATTATCCTCTGCCTCCTGAGTGCTGGGATTAAAGATGTGCGCTACCATGCCTGGCAATTCATAAATTCCTAAGAATGATTTAATGCTGGGTGTGGAGGCATGCGCCTTTAATCCCAGCACTTGGGAGGCAGAGGCAGGTGGATCTTTGTGAGTTCAAGACCAGCCTGGTCTACAAAGTGAGTTCCAGGATAGCCAAGGGCTACACAGAGAAACCCTGTCCCAAAAAAACAAAACAAAACAAAAAAAGAATGCTTTAAAGACATATAAAGGTGTAAGAATAAATTTCTGCACCTTTTTCTATATAAAGAGTTTTCTCTGAGCCTAACCTAAGTATGGCTTTCTCTATGCTACGGGTTTGTGGTAGGGGCAAAGCTCATTACAAAATTATTCCCCTGGACATATTATAAAATACATTATAGAAACACAGATTGAAAGAGCAGACTAAGAACTGTGGTCTATGCAATCCTCCATACAAGTGGGATTTAGTGTATATGATATGGGGCAGCTTTCTTTAAAAAAAAAAAAAGCTTTATTTACATCTGTGTTTGCGTGTGTTTGTGTGAGTATACGCTGCATGTGTGCAGTGCCTGCCAACTGAGGAGGCTAGATGAGGGAGGTGGAGTTAAAGGCAGTTGCAGGCCACTGGGCATGGGTGCTGGGAACCAAACATGGCTCTTCTGTAAGAGAAGCAAGGCTGTTAGGCTCTGAGCCAGCGAGCCAGTCCCAGGACAGTTTCTTTTAGAAATGATCCTTATAATGTTCTAACTCAGAAAAAAAAAAAAAAAAAAGCAAACTAACATAGCCACAAGTTCGCACTAGACAATAAGCACAGAACTGGAGAAACAAGACTTTCCATCAGTGTGACGAGCTTTCTATACACCATCTGTGAAGATAATGAACGGCAACCTCATCCAAATCCATAGAACAAAACTGCTCTCAAAGCAAAAAGCTAAAGTGGAGACTGTGACCTAGAGGGAGAGACGCTGCCACTCTGTGCAGGGAGGTGTGGCTCTCCCACCCAAGCCTGCTGTGAAATCTTGGCAGCTCTGAAACCCTGCATACCTGAGGCTTCTGCAGAGAGGGGTCCTCTGGGGCCATTCACCACTGCATGGAGAAGCAAGACTCCCAGTTGTGTTCAGAGGGCCATAGATGGGTGGCCCTGGGGAGCAGCCACAGGAGAAGGCCACAGGGATGGGGGGGGGGGCATGCAAAGAACCTCCAGTTATAGAAGCAGGAAGCCAACCCCACCCCGTGTACAGCCACCCTGACTCCTCAGAGAACACTAGATAGCTGTAGAACAGGAGGGAGGCTCGTGGCTGACACAGGCAATGAGTGAAGTGGGGGGGGGGGCAGTAGGGACGGAACTCAAGAGTCTGCCTGTGGGTGCAGGGAGCTGTGAAGCCAGGGCTGGTCCACCTGTTTGTTTTGTTTATCCTATTCTCCCTGAAGGAAAACCCACCGCCCAGGCCATAAATAACCTAGAAAATCAAATTGTTTTGTAAATGTTTGGATGGTGGCAATTTTGTGTTCGCTTTGTCTACACACAGAAAATACTATAATTAGTGGAGAGCAACCAGAGACCATAGTGCCAGCTTCCTTCCCTTCCCTTCCTCCCTCCTTTTCTTCTTTCCCCCTCTCTTGATTCCTCCCTCCCTCCCTCCCTTTTCTTTCATCGTTCCCCCCTTTCTCTGCAACTCTTCTGTTTTTGAAACAGGGTCTAAGCTATATAGCCCAGCCTACAATCCTGCCTCATCCCCCCAAGTACTAGGACATGTGTCATTTTGGCCCCTAGATTTATATATTCTATACAAAAGATAGCTCAGCTCAGCTCAGAGAGGCAGCAAGCAGGCAAATGTATCAGAACGTGGCATATTCAGATCACAGCTCATGTGCTAATTTAAGAGAGAGAGAGAGAGAGAGAGAGAGAGAGAGAGAGAGAGAGAGAGAGGGAGAGAGAGGGAGAGAGAGAGAGCAAACCAGGGGTTGGGACCCACAAAATGAGCAGCATTTCTTGATGTTCCAAAAACTTACATAATAAAATCCATCTTCATCAATTTCACCAAAAACAGTAATAATATCTCCTGTGCAGAACGGAAGTTCAGCCTGCAAAGACAGAAGACAGAGCTAATAGCATATTGCCACGTGTTATAAGTGTTATAAAACAAGGCGCTGCCCCCCCTCCCAACCCCCACACTTAGAGAATTAACCTGCCTCTCAACTGTGTCAAGATGCAGGGTGCGAAACTGAGGGATTGAGGGGGATGGGTTGCTCAAAGCTCAGGGGTGGGGGTGGGGTATTTGCTTAAAGCTGGGGGACTGGGGGCAGGGTCTGTTCTCAGTAAGCCTGAGAGGAACACTGTGTATTAGATGTCATTGCCTCCTGGTAATGCACAGGAAATCTAGTCACATGGTAACTCTATACCTGAACATTGGGGGGAACACTCCCTGAAGACTGAGGACCATTGGTCAACACCCTCTCTGCCCCCAAGAAAACCTCCAAATTCAACATCATCAGTTCAACACCCATCTGTTAAATGCCAGCCGAGCGTCAGGTCCCAGTGTGGGGACAGCAGAGAACATTGAACACAAGCCCTGGTGTCCAGGAGTCAACTCTCCTTATACCCTTTGGACCAGAGAGCCTAGCAGAAGGTAGAAACAGAAAGCTGGCCGAGGAGCACTGTTAGTGCAAGAGTGAAGTGATTAGGTTCCCCAGGTACAGCCAAGCTGTGCACAAGTCTCCGGATCAATCAGGTTCGAGACGGGTGACTCTGGAGGCAAAGACCTCAGCCTTATTTCTGAGTTTCTCCTTTACTGTGTCCGACTGCCCCAGGCCCGTGCACACTGGAATATCAGCCCTCCTTGCTCAACATCTTTCATCTGCACGTGAGGGATCATCAGCCACAGTAAATTTATTTCTCTACTCCATATTGTCATGCCCAGTAAGTACGGGTCCCGGGTCACTCTTCCAATAGTTATGCCAGGAAACTTGGGGGATTTGCCACCATACCTGTCCTTGTGACATCAAACACTTCACTGATATCCAGAGACCACCACTCTACACATAGGCCAGGTGCATTCTATGCATACATCTCCCTGACCCAGTGTGTAAACTAGACACCCTAAGAGATGAACAGGAACTCAGAGCACAACGAAGCGAGTGGACCGTACTCTGGAATAGGGCTAAGCCTGTCTGTACTCTCAGTGGCAAACCCGTGCGGTATACTGGGTCAGAGTGACTCCCAGCTGTGTGGGGTAGAGTGGGACAGTTTGTGAGTGAGGCTAGGAATGACCATTTGCTCACTTATCAGTGACTTCTGGGGTTTCTGCTGGCATCCTCAGACCTTGACTAACCATGGATAACTGAAAATGTGGACCTGTGTTTGCCGGGAAGTGGCTGATCACTGGGTCTCCCTCTCTACCATGCTCAGGAGTGAGACTTAAAGGCATGTGGCTGACATGTGCTGCCCACCAGAAGCTTAGCCAGGCATTACTCATAGTTCCAGGTCAGCAGGAAAGGACCCGGAGCTGGTACCTCAACGTCCACGTTGGGGGAGCTTTCCCTCGGATCGTAGTCGTAGAGCGCCACCATTCTTCGCGTGGGCACAGAGTGACCCCGGCCACTTCTTCTACTTCTCTCTGCAAATCCACAAGGTCTAATTGTGAATATCCCCAAATCAGTGGTGGCCCTACTCAGCACCCAGAAGAGTGGGCGCAACTTGCTTGGGCCAACTGTCTCAGCCTCCAGTGGCTTTGTGTCCACCATACTATGGGTGCTCCATCAGATAAGGGACCTCCTCCCAAAAACTGAATCGAAGTGGTCTCAGGCACCACATGGTTATGGCTTGGGGAAGCCTCGCAGGCACCATGAGGTTCTGGGAAAGAGTCACAGCTATCCTTTGAACTGACCTGGAAAGAAGATGGAGGCTTTTTTTTTTTTTTTTTTCCTTTTTCTTTTTTTGGTTTTTCGAGATAGGGTTTCTCTATGCTATCTTGGCTGTCCTGGTTTTACTTTGTAGACCAGGCTGGCCTTGAACTGACAGCAATCCACTTCTGCCTTTGCCTCCTGAGTGCTGGGATTAAAGGCGTGCGCCACCACACCCAGCAGATGGAGGCTCTTAAGACTCAGGAAACTAAGGAAACTTACAAAGATCAGGATACTCAGAAATTTACAAGACTCACAAGGCTCCTCCCCTAGCTTCTAAAGCTGTGAAGAGAATGAGACTCCGGTAGAGTCACCTGCTAGGTGGGCAGGAGCTCCAGGGGTAGTGTTGGTGAGTCATCACCCATACCGGGCTGACATCTTTTTGATGCTGCAGCTGCCTTTGGGTCACCCAGAGTGACATGGCCAGGTGGCAGCTTCGAATCACCAAAGGCAAGGTGAATACAGTTACCGTTACAGACAATACAGGGAAAACAGTGACTCCAATGGTCTGACTTTGGGGACAGGCTAATTAATCGTGGCCTATCAACCGGTTTCCACACTTGAGCCAAGTACCAATCCAAAGCCCCTTAAATGAAGAGAAAAAGACAGGTCCCGTGAGGAAGGGCCATGTTACAACACTGACAGGTTTTCTGTTAGCCTTCCTCCCATCCTCCTCAGAGAGACCGACGGCGTTTTATTAATGTAACTGTACACTGGGGAGGGGAAACATCAACATGGAGGATTTGCCTCCATCAGATTGGCCTGTGAGCAAGTCTGTGGGGCCTTTATATTTTGACTGATGAGATGATTAATGTAGGAGTGCAGGACAACCCTATGAGGGCAGTGCCACTCCCCCCCCCCCCCCCCCCCCCCCCCCCCCCCGGCCATGGTCTGTGCCTTAGTTCCTGCCACAGCTTCCCTCATTGATGGGCCCTAAGGCGAAATGAGCCTTTTCCCTCCCCAAGATGCTTTTGGTCCAAATGTTTTATCACAACAGAAAGCAAATTAGAACAAGAAGCTAAGACTTTTAAGTTCTACTTTTCCTATCCGCGCACAAATACTAGGGTATGAGAATGTTCCTAAAGTGCACAGGTGTATTGCAGCACTGGTATGCAGAGTGAGTTTTACCCAACAATAACGGATAGCAAATCCTTCTGAGAACTGGGCACTCAGAGGCGCTGCATGGCCTGTGCTTCTGGGAGCTGCAGCTGCTCCCTGCTACGGTCTGCTGCAAAGTGCACATGCAGCCAAGGAGCCTGAGGGACCACGCTCACCTATTTTCTCCACAGGTGTATTCAGGGGGAGGAAGCCTTGTCTCAGGAGCTGGTCCATCATCTCCTCGTCATCCGCGTGGATCTCGGAGACCATGTTACAGGGAATGAGGCCAAGCCGGGCGCAGGTCTCCCCACGGTAGAAGCCATCTGCGTCTTTGTCTCCATATACCTGGAGTCACAGGAGATGTCAGACCATTCTGATAGGCTAGCTCAGCCATCCATCAGCCCCAATGACAGCAGAGTCACCCAAAGTCAAAACTGCTTAGAACACACTTTTTAAACCCCATCTATTTAGTTACAGGCCTGCTGGACCTGTGACCATGGCTCCTTGCCTCCTCTGCCCCTCCCCCTTTGTTGGTATGCCTGCTTGAGGTTCAGGCGTCAGACACTGAAACCACTGCTTTTCAAATTCAGGGTCTGTGAACACAGGCTCAGACTGACCATGTCGTGCACAGGCCACACTTAGGTGTGTAGGCACAGGTATGTGCACAATCCTATAAGACAGACAGGCGAAGACAGTGCCCCTTTTCCTAGGTGAATTATATGCAATGCTTGTCCTGTGTTCAAGGCTTTCACAGCCCTGAACCATCTCCTCTAGCAGCCCTTGGGGCCAAAGGGCTACTCCTGCCCTGCCCATGCTTGCATGAGCGCCGCTCCATCTCCGCCACCAGTCTCGGCCCCCCCCATCCTGTGGCACCACACCACTACCTTGATGATCTGTCCTTCTTTGAAAGGAAGCTCCTCTTCTGCAGCATCAGGGTTTGGGGACATGGTGAGGGGGTCGTAGTCAAACAGAGCCACAAAGATGCGGGCCGGGAGCTCTTCGGTACCAGGGTCCGTTTCAGACTCGTCATAGAAGTCTGGAGAAAGGCGGTCTCGCCCAGTGTATTCATCTGGAGCATGCAGGGGACAGAGCATGGGGGTCATGTGATGCCTGTGGAGCAATTGCCGGGGGGGGGGCGGTGCAGCTCACACATGAAGTGAATCTATGAAAAGGGGCAGCCCTGTGCACCCATCTTTGCTGTTTGGGCTCAGCATGGGGCCAGTGATTGGCCACGGAAGTGAGAGACCTGAGTCTGCCAGAAGAGGTGTTCAGTCCCCTCAGAGTGCAGAGGTGACCCCTCCCCCCCATGACATGCCTCTTGGGTCCTCAGTGGAACACAAGGCTAAGTACAAGGTTATTTTCCACCCTCATATTTCAGAATTCAACATGGTTGATAGCTCTGTTCTCCCGGCTCTGAATGTTTAACCAGCAGCAGATACACCTTTCATGGAAGGAAATTAACGCTTTTTCAGTATATAATTGTGATTTTTTTTTTTTGTATCCTAATGTGTGTATCTGTGTGTGCATGTGCCTGTATGTGCATGTACCTGTGTGTACAACTTGATATACTGTGAGGTGTGTGGTTGTCTAGCTATAACTGCAAGATGCTCACTGCAGACTCTCTCGTGCAGACAGTAAACTCCATAGTAACCCTGCCCCTTAAATACGGGCACTTTGCATCTGCCCTTGGACGCCTTTTCAAAAGGATTTATTTCTAACTATGTGCAGCTATGTGCACCTGAGTGCAGGTGCCTCAGCGGTGGGAGGCATCAGATCGTTCCGTGCCTGTGGGTCTCATGCAGCTTCTAGAATCAAACTCTTCTGAGTCCTCTGGAAGAGCAGCAATCCATGTTCTTAAATACTGAGCCACCTCTCTAGCTGTCCCCTACCCTCACCCCATCTAGGACACTTTAATTGGCTCCACTACAGTGCCAACGCTAGACTGTCCTACTGTCCCAGGAGTTGTTGAAAATAAAAGTCTGTGTGTGTTTGATACGGGCGGAAGTGCTCTTCAGATACTTTCTATCTATAGCTGCTCCGACCTGAGAATGTGGGACCTGCAAATACAGAGGCCAGTTATGTATGTGTGCGTGTGCATGCGCATGTGTATGGGCATGCACTTCATAGAGGGGGGACAACAGAGCTGCGGCGCTCAACCTTCTCAATGCTGCAACCCTTTAATACAAACACTAATAATACTCACAAGGGCAAATATTAATTAAAAAAAACATGGCGTGTATGTGTGTCTCTCTAATATTCAGTAAACCTAAAAACAAAGTATAATAAATATTTTAATAATGAAATATAATTATATATTAAATATAAATAATAAAATGTTATGATAATAAAATATTATTTTATAATAAATAAATGATAATTAAAATAATGTTATTGTATTTTATTAATGTAAAATAATATTGACAAATAATATAAAATAATAAAAAAATATAATACAGAGAATATTCTTTAGGGGCCTGAAAGGCTTGGGTTTTTTGTTTTGTTTTGTTTTGTTTTTTACATTGAAATCGATGTTTTTGAAACTACATGTCACAGACAATGTGCTGTTTCGTGATGCATTGTTTTGTTTTCCGTGGACCTTTAACTTAATCTTAGAATAAGATTCTCGACAACCTGTTAATTTCTTCACTGTGGTTTTGGCAGACAGCAGCCCAAGAACTCTCACAGTCACTCTTACAGCGTGCGTGGAACCCAGGGCAGCTGTGAGACCCCACTTTGGAGATAGCTGGGGTTTGCAAGAGGAACTTAGCCCCCTGTCACAGGACCTGGTTAGATAAGTTTCAGCTATAGAAATGGCTCAGGGATGGCAACTTCTGGATGTGGCTTTGACCAGCATTTGGTGTCTGGTGAGTTCTCTGTGCTTTTTGGGGTTGCGTTATATGGCTCCTCTGTGGACAGCAAGCCTCTGGCATCAGGAGCTGAGTGTGAGCCTAAGGATGGAGGCCTATGGTCAGCTTCCCCTAGAAAATGCTAAGTCCCCTGGGGTACCTACGAAGTCCTTTACCTACGAACAACTAATGCACCCGATGTGTGGCAAGTCTCAGCTAAATGTCTGATGTTCTCTGTAATGTGCAACCTTTTCTTGGCAGGGATGGGCTCTTTCTTTTGAATTCAATTCTCTCTTTTCAATTCTCTTTTTTGTTGTTGTTGCTGTTGTTGCTCTTGTTGTTGTTGGTTTTTTGAGACCAGGTTTCTCTGCGTAGTCATGGCTGTCCTAGACTCACTTTGTAGACCAGACTGGCCATGAAATCACAGCAATCCACCTGCCTCTGCCTCCCAAGTGCTGGGATTACAGGCATGTGCCACCATGCCCGGCCTAGTTTTCAATTTTCAACATTTCCTATGAACATAGGATACCCTGTATCCCCCACACACCACTGGGAGAACAGGAAACCATGGAGGAGAGTACAAGTTGATTATTAAGATAGACACCATTATGCTCAGATGGGTGTAGCCATTCATTTCTCAGGAAAGCACCCCCCCAAACCCCACCCTGAGACCTTGCATTAGATGGGTAAGTAAGAAGATTAGCACAAAGGCCAAAAACTACTCAGGCAAAAATCAAGCACAGGGCTAGAGAGATGGCTCAGCAGTTAAGAGTACCATTTGCTCTTCTAGAGGTCCTGAGTTCAATTTCCAGCAAGCACCACATGGTAGCTCACAACCATCTACAATGTGATCTGATGCCCCCTTCTAGCATGCAAGTTTACATGCAGGCAGAGTACTCATATACATAAAATAAATAAAATCTTTTTAAAAAAATATCAAGCACGATTAAATGTCTTTGGAAACAGGAAGCCAACTAGTGACCTGGCACCGTTAGGCATGGGGCTGAGGAACCTGTCTTTTCAAATCATGCAGAACATGCTTTACTTAGTATTAGTACTACTTAATACTTACTTAATAAAGATGCATAAATAACCACATAGTAGCCACAGTATTTTACTTGGTTGTGGCTCCATTGTCTATTAAAAATACACCCAGGAAAATATGATATGAAGATTCTATTACCATGAGGAAAGAAAAAAATAGTACTTTTGAATATAGCAGGTTTTTAAAGTACTAATTGCTAATTTTTTTTTTTTTTTTTTTTTTGCTTTTCACTTAATATGTATATATGCGCACTGTGCATATGTGGATACCAGAAGAGGGCATCAGAGCCCCTAGAAGTAAAATTCAGGTGGCTGTGAATTGCCGGGTGGGTCCTAGGAAGCGAACCCAGATCCTCTGCAAGAGCAGCAACTGCTCACAGCCACTGAGTGAGCCTCTCTCCAGACTCTATGTGCTACTGTCTTAGCATGAAGGAGAGTCAAAGACCAGAGGAACACGCCTTCCTGCCCCCTGGTTATTAGTCACTGACTCCTTGGCCCACCTCCCTGGTGTTCTTCCTGGGGAGTGGCAGACCTATCACAGGGACGTTTTCCTCTGTGTGCATGGCCATGGAGGTTTGTCCTTCCTCACACAGGCACCCCACGCCAAGTTCTGGGTTAAAGTTAATGGTTTTTCACAGGTCTTGAAGTGCTACAAGAACTAAGACCAGGTGAAGGGAACTGGCATGGGAGCCTGCTCTTTCAAGTGTTAGGATGAAGGGTGTGGTCTCCGTTACACAGCATCTCTCTCCCTCCCTCTCTCTTTGGGACCAGTCACATGCCTGAAGCCTTTCTGTTCTTCATCTAAGAACCCAGACAAAACTCCCATGAGATTCAGTGACAAGGGTACCAGCCAAAACAGTGAAGTCTGTGCCCGGCTCTCAGGGACAAGGACACCTGACATGTCTATGGGCATGGAATGTCCCTGCCTTCTTGGTCAGTCTCTGACTTGCTGTGGTAGTAGCATTAAGTTCCTGGTGTGAGAGACTGGAATAGGAGCCTTACCCTACCTCCATTAATGACATATATCTCACTGCCCATAGGAACATCCTCTCCTGTTTATGGTGTCTCTGCTGAGGAAGTGGAGACTGGACAGTCAACTTGGCTAGCAGAGCGTGAGGAGGCCCGCCAGTGGGCCGGCCCTGGTTCTCAGAAGCCCCACTGAATGGGACAGCCCAAACCCGTTTCTGCTCACTCTGTCAGGATTGGTTGACCAGGCACTGGGATCAGGGCACAGAGCCCCGTGCTGATCTGCTGTGTTGGGGTCTGTGACTTTTTGAGTCTGGCCGCACAACCCTTGCTATCTTTTGTTTCACGACAAACAGGTTTTGTTGGTAATTGTTGGGTGGATTTTGGTGTGTGTGTGTCAGGGGGCTATCTCTTTGTTTAGGGTCTTTTGCCGGTGTGGCTGTGGGGATGGAATCCGAGGCCTCACCCTCCACCAGTTAAGCCTCATCTCCAGCTGGTAGCACAAGCAGCTGTGCATGTCCAACATTCCATGGCATCTTTACTGGCAGAACAGATGCTTGGTGGAGATTGTAGAAGATGCGAAAGAAAATGCTTCGGTGCCCACCGCAGGGGGAAGGCATCTAGAAGGGATTCTTACTGCTGTCTGCATTGCTCTTGGGCTTGAGGGAAGAACAGTATTGCAAAACTTCCTGCCTGCTGTAATCCGAATCCTTTCCAATTAGGGTCACCAGAGCAGGTTTCCTTCAGCTCTGAAATGTTGACCCTGGTATTGTCCCTAGCCATCCCTGCTGTGTGTGTGTGTGTGTGTGTGTGTGTGTGTGTGTGTGTGTATTTCACAAAAGGTTTATTTGGCTCCTCCCCATCCCTGTTACTTCATGAACACCATCTCTTAGAATAACTGTCCCCGTGACTCCATGTCAGTGGCTGCGGCAGCCCCCCCTGACCTGTGGCCACCCTTAGCACCGGTGGATGACAACAACCCAGGTGTCATCAACACCTGGCCCAGGTGTCATGAAGTAGGTGAAGAGAATGGGATCGGGATGGACGGTGAGGGGAAGGAGTGGTGTGGATAGGAAACATGCCCTGGGGAAACTCTCAGGTTCCAGATGTTCCCAAGACCCGCATCAGTGTGGCCTGTGCACTCAGAGGACCCTGCACACCTGGAGCTCACCTGGATAGTTTGGGTATACAGTCAACCCAGTGACTCTCTCTCCTCAGGGAATTGCTAAAGCACACTCTAGAGCATGTCTATGGTGGTAGATCCAGGGAGGACTTTGCAGAAGGAACTGCATCCTCCGCATGGGGATGTGGGAGGCGCCATCCCAATGGCTGGGGTTGGTGGAGGAGGAGGAGAAAGGATAAAGCCAGTCGATACAGAATGTTCTTCTCTCTCTCCTGCTCCTCCTCTCTCTGTCTCCTTCCTCACATTGATGGCTGTCATGAGGTAAGCCTCACTTTCTCTTCCCTCACACCCATGGCGGACTGAACCCTGACAGTATGAGGCATGTTGTCTTTTTTCTCCTCAGTTGCTTTTCTCAGGCATTTGTCACAGGGACCTGAAGTCCTAAGATATGATCCCTGAACTGTTTTTAAACAGGTGGTGGACAGGAAGTAAGTGATACCAATCAGGCCACTAACCAATGGATGGCGCCATCGTCGGCCGGTGCCTCTGAGGACCTCCGCCGCCGTGCGGATACCTTCGGCTCACATGATCCATCCGGTCTGCTCGTCCCATCAAAGCAGAGTTTCCTAAAATCTAGACCCAGAAGAACACTGTGATTAGACAGGGTCAGCCTCGGAAGGCATGGAGGAGTTTAAGCCAAATCAATCCGGATTGGAAGCAGAAGCGCTAAAGGCAACTAAACGTAGCTTTTAACTGAAAGGTTAGCTGAGTGACCTGGGGAGAAGCCAGCCGGGCCCAGGACCCCGCTTTCTACATCTGGGTCCCTTCTGGACACACCACAGTGGGGCTGGTAGTAAAAATGAGTCATAGGAGGAAGCTTTGGGTTGACGTTCGTGAAGCCAAATCCTTTGAACCAAATTGACTATGGCTTACAGCTCAGGCTCCATTTCAGGTTAAGTCTTCTTCTGCTTTTGTTGTCCCCCCCCCCCCAATTGTCACTAGTAGAGACACACTGCCATATTTCCCAAAGTCCATCACAGACAGAAGGGGTAGAGAGGGTTCTAGACACTCAGGGAAGTGCCTGTGTGTTTTCAGCCTTCATCGTGCTCCGCGGTTAACCTGGGCCTGTCTAGAGCTATCTACTTCTCGGTTGGACTCGAGGTCAGGACTGACTAACGGAGAAGCAGATCGCTACAAAGCAGGCTGATGGCGGCCACTCCCAGGAGCTGGGGTGTATGAACCTATAGCTATGGGTGAGACTGGGCGACGTGGGGTGCAGCCAGCGCCTGGAGTGGACAAATCACAGAATGCATAGCTCAGAAGAAGGCTTGCTGCCATGCTGGGGCCCTCCTGTGTGACCAATGACAGTTGAGCAGGGGGCGGGTGGGGGGTTGTTGTAGAAAGGATACAATTACAGAGATGAATGAAGCCTTGGATGAACCCCTGGTGTGTGGTAGACACGGGCGGGGGGGGGGGGGCAAGACTGGAGTAAGGAAAACATTGGATACAATTTACAAAAATGGGTTTCTTCCCTAGTTATTCTCTGTATTTTTAAACTCTTACAGATGAAAGCCAAAAGGGGAAAGAAAAAAAAAAAACCCTTAAAAAGACAAAACAAAGACAAAAAGCCTTTCAGCATACCAGGAGTCCTCCGTGAGCCTGTAAGGATCACTTTTTGGGGTGGGATGGGGGAGTGTGTGTTTCAGTTCAGCTAACCCTTAATTAAAACTTAGATTCAGTTGTCCTTTAAGTAAAGCACCCGTAACCACCGCTGATTCTGTGGGGGAAATTGTTATTCCAAAGCAAGGGAACCTTCGGGATGGTGAAGCAATTGGGAAGCGATGGGACTGAAGAAATTTAAAAAAAAAAAAAAATGCAGGGAGAACCAAAGAGAGCAGCATTGAGAGTCCCCCAGATGCCCGCCAAAACCCGAACCAAAGGCAGAAACCAACAAAAGGATGAGCACGGATTGGTTTGGCAAACGCGCAGGGAGGATGGTTACTTGACACACCAAAGGGCCGTCTGCCACTTGGGGAGGAGACTGTGCGAGGCGCTCAACTGCCCTACTGTTGGGCATGGCTGAGCTTTTCCTCCAGACACCCCGAAAATCGTCGTGGTCGCTGGCCTCGTCCCAGCCATCCCTCCTGGGCATGGGCCTCTCCGGGCTGGGCTGGGTGTCATCGCTCCTGATCACGTCACTGAGGTCCACCTGCTCCCCAAAGTCCTCTTCGATGCTGCTCTGTCGGGTCAGCGTCCGCCTCCGGGCCAGCAGGGGCCTTGGGCTTCTCCTACAGGGACAGTGACCAGGGCCTGGACTGCACTTGGCCGAGGTGCTCCTGAAACTAAATCGAGACTCCTCCTCCTCACTGCCACAGTCCAAACCACTGTCCGGGCTCCTGGTGGCGGAGCGGCTGAACCGACAGCCTCTGTCTTCCAGAAAGAGATCCTCCATATGGATGCCTGGGCCCCTGTGCTCTGCAGGGAGCCAGGATCCTTGTAGGACCGGATGTCCCCAACAGGACCGCACTGGCCCACGCTCCATGGCCAACAAGGCCCTGGCTCTGGAGGACCCCATGCCCTGCCTGAGCAGCGGCTCGCCATGCTCCGTGTCCTCCTCAGCTACCTCGGGGATACTGAACAGTCTCTTACTGCGATGGGGCTGTTGGGGGAACTCGGGCTGCTCCAGGAAAGCGCCTTCCAAGCTCCTAGCCTTATGGCATTCCTTGGGGACAGCATGTGTGAGAGAGCGGTTGTATGACCAGACATGAGGCGGTGGAGGAAGGAGAGAAAACACACACAGAATTAGTCTTGGCAGCGAGGCGGTAGGGGCAGCGTGAGGCAGCCTCTGCTCATGGGGACAGGCGGCATGCCTGCTGGGGCTCTTAGGATGGAGCAAATGGGTCATGTTGTGGGTGCAGAGCAGAAAGTGGGGGACAGCACACAGACGAGCCAGCGGGACGGACGGACGTCAGGAGCAGACGCCATGCGGGTGAGCCACAGGGAGAAAGGGTGGCCTAGGCAGGAGGAAACAACGCTCCCAGGCTCAAGCCTGGTCCTATGCTGAACAGATACCCAGAGAGGTGGCAGGAATTTGTCTGCCACCATGGCTGTTTCCCTGTAGCCCATGGATAGCCACCTTTGACTGCCAAGTGTAGGGGGAAGTGGCCTCACATTGTCCCTGTCTAGTCCTCCGGACTATTTCCTTCCCAGCTCTTAGCTGACCATCTCCCCATTCCCTCAGCTAAAGCAAAAGCCCCAGGAGAAGCTTGGTCCTTTAGGACACACTTGTGGCCTGGTGAAGGTTGCCAAACTTCAAGTGCCTACTTGGTACCTACAAAGGGCCAAGGTCCTCTGCCTTCACACCTGAGAGTTAGCACATCTGGCCCATAGGGGTCTCAGCACCTAGCACAGAGCTGGCCACTCATGAGGTCACTACATAAACACTCCTGCATTCCGGCTTTGGCCTGCGTTTCCACATGCACCAGCTCCTACCCTCTGCCTTTGTCTCAATCCAAAAAGCATATTGTGATGCTAACCACTGCTTTATACTCTCCTTTTGGGGAGATGTGGCTGACCCTAGGAAAGCTCTTCATATGGCCTGCTGAGATCTGGGGGTGCATCTTATGATGGGTGCCCGTGATGGCCTTGCCAGCTGCCCTCTCCCCCGCCACTGGTCTGTGGACATCTAGTATAGTGTACTGTCTTCTTCTGCCACTACCCATGAGTGCGTAGGCCCAGGATCTGTTAACTTGTGTATCTTTCTCCCTTATAGTGCCACCATCAAGGATTTGGAGTTCGGGTGTGTTGAGCACTATGAGGGTGAAGAATGACAGCTGAAAAAGAGGGTAACACAGGGTAGGCGGGTGAGCCAGGCCAGTCGGGGAAGAAGGGTCCCGTGCTCTGGTCCCTTCAGGAAACCTGGCACTTAGCCAGTCATTGCCATGTGTGACTGTGGGTCCACAGCTCCCAACTCCCCTTGACAGTTGATTGGGAGAGTCTTGGAACCCATGCCCATAAGAAGCCCTGTGGGTGAATGGCACACACCTGTGGCTCCCCTGACCCCCCACACTGCTCCCTAGAACACTGCTTCACAATGCCCTTTGTTTGTTAAGCAGCTTTTGGGAGGCAACTTCTAAAAGGAGTGTCTGGAAGGTGGGAAACACAGGTGTATGCCTAACCCACCTCACCCATGAGCACTTCCAGGGTGGCTGTTTCTCTGGAGCACAGCCTAGGGCAGGTAAGAAACTCAGATTCAGGAGAGGGCTGTGTGGACCTGCTGGGGAAGAGGCGCAGGGAACAATGTGAGCCGTCACCATGCAGGGCCACATAGAGGTACCCAAAGCCCCTCCAGGGACCTTTGTGGGGGAAATGTCCAATACTGTCTCCATCAAGGTCCCAAGCGGACAGCTATAATGCACGTTGCCCTCTGTCCACCAATAGTGCAGGATGATGCACAACAGCAGAAATACACCCCGCAGGCTTCTTGCCCCACCTACCCAGTCATTTTTATGAAGTAGCTACCCTTCTTCCTCAGGGACCATCTCCTGGGATGGGGCTCCTGGGATGGACCTAGGAGTGTGCTGTCCTAGGCCTCCTCTGGCCCCAGCTATCTGGCTGTAGCCCACAGGGTCTCTCTTCTCACACAATTCTGCGTGGCTCAGCCCCGCACTGTCAGTTCAGTGCTAGCCGGGAAGCTGCCCCTGCTGCCTGAGCATATAAGGCTTGGGGCAAGTTTTGCTGCTTATAATTCTATTCTCATTACAGTGCTGGCTGCATCTGGGGGTTCCAAATGGATCCCCCAAACTCCTCTTGGCAAAGCAGACAGGGGTGGCAGGTAACTCCTGAATGCAACTATAGAATCATCTCAGCAAAAAAGGCAGAATGGGACATCTCCCAGATTTGGGGTACCCTGTCATGAGCCCAGTGCTCACCTTGAGGGCGTTGTGAGAGGTACCACTGGGCCGACGTCGGCCCCCATCCTCCAGCTGCATCTCTGAGTATAGCTCTTCCTCATCCTCCTCCATGATGTCCGACAGGTCTGACCCCCGGCTGCTCTCTGTGTGGTACTCATCTCCATGGCAACAGTGGGGCTAGGGTCAAAAGGAACACAGATGGGACTCTTTTCTTTCTTTCTTTCTTTCTTTCTTTCTTTCTTTCTTTCTTTCTATCTATCTTTACGTATATGGGTGTTTTGCCTGCATATATGCACACTACATGTGTGCCTGGTGCCTAGGAAGCCTAGAAGAGGGTGTTGACTCCCCTGGAACTGGAGTTATAGACAGTTGTGAGCCATGTAGGTGCTGGGAATCCAAGCTGGTGCTCCAAAAGCGCTATCCTTAATTACCAAGCTATCTTTCCAGCCTCTGATGGGACGGACATCTTGTGCCTGCCACAAGCTCCCAGGCTATCCTCCCTGAGTCCTGGACCCATAGTTGCCAATTTGTAGAGCCCATGTAACAAGGCATGTGGGGCACAGTATATACACAGCTTGCCTTGGTGAAGAAAATGAAACCTGACACAATGTTGTCTGAGCTGCAGAGAGAGGACAGCATGGGTCACCCCACCCTGACAGGCGTGAAGATCCCGGACTCTGACGGAGACAGAGCATGCCACACTGGTAAGTCACATCATATGACGCTCAACTTCTGATCTGTCACTTCTCTAGCTGAACAGAGGCTCAAATCCAACATTGCCAATCCAGATGGCTGAAGGCCAGGGCACCCATGCGCACAGTGTCACACAAGGGGACAGGGCAGGGCAAGAGGCCACATTGGGTGACACTGAGGGTTTTTAAAGAACCATTGTAAAGCAAACAAATATACACAGGGATGCACAGACACACAGACTCATCTACATAAAAATGTCCACACACAAGAACACACATAGAAACATGCTGACATGCATACTCATCATAATATACATGCAGACACTCTTACAGAGATACGTATGCTAACATATGTGTCCACGCACACATGCACACACAGCTCCATACACAGCCACATATACACACATGTACAATGATACACAGGAATTCAGTCATATATACTCACATAGTGAGCACATTTGTACATACACAATATGTGAGCACATGAATAAACACACTCATGTACATACATACCAGACAGACAAGTAGACATGCATATGCATACACACACACACACACACACACACAAACATACACAGAGTTACATAGAAATGCACATGTAGGCTGGGCATGGTGGTGCATGCCCTTAATCCCAGCACTCGAGAGGCAAAGGCAGCTGGATCTCTGTGAGTTCGAGGCCAGCCTGGTCTACAAAGTGAGTCCAGGACAGCCAAAGCTAACACAGAGAGACCCTGTCTCAAAAAACCAAAAAAAAAGAAAATAACAAAAAACAGAAAGAAAGAAAGAAAAAAAAGAAACACACATGTGCACTTATATAGACACACGGTTTCTCATGTCCACACATAAGCACACACACACACATATTCATGTACACAGGCACACATAATAAGAGCACACACAGGAACATACATGTCAACAAGCACCACATACATACATGTACATGCATAGACAAACAGGAACACATACACACACCGTACACACTAATACACGGGCACATACACTTGAACACAATGCACATACCAAATAAACACAAGTGAATACACAAACACATGTGCGCACATAAACACACACATGCAAGGGCGCACACATGTGTATATGAACACACGGGCACACTCCCAAGGCAGGTTGTGGCAATGTCCTCAGACCTTTAAACTCCTAGGCATCCTGCTAAAGCCTCGGCCAGCCAAGGGCTGCTGCAGGGTACAGGCTCTCACCTGCTTGCCCAGCTCTGACCCTTTCAGGAAGTCATCCACGGACGTGCCTCTCCTCTTGACCTCGGGAGAGGCATAGCCGTCTTCCTCGTCAGAGTTGGCATACTGCCCGGAACTGCTTTGCTCCAGAAAGAGACTCCTTTTCTCTAACTTGGAAAGAGAAAGGGACAAAAATGAGTGGGCACGTGGGGAGGGGATGAAGAGGGCAGGGCACTGTTGTTATCCTGAGCCCCCAAGTGCTGAGGAAGGTAAGGAGATTCCCAGAGCTACCCTGGAGAAGCTTCTTTCTCTCCCTCTGACACACACACAGACACAGACACACAGACACACAGACACACACACACACACACACACACACACACACACACACTGAGCCCTGTAGCCTCCCTCAGGGCAGATGCATGAAAGATGCCAGGCTGTGACCCCTTAAGCAGGTGACTCTAGGCTGCTGCTGGCAGGTGGTTCCCATGAGGTCCAGACTTCCTCTCACCTCTCTTCTCCCTGAGGCCTGAATCACTGTGAGCATCCCTAGAGGGGACCATAGACCTCGGTGGGAACCTTCATCCTCCAATGCTTTCCTCACCTAGCTTTAATTTGGCTGCTCTGAGGCTGCACTGGGATCCTCTGCCCCTCGGCCACAAGCACCACCAAGAGATCCCCAGTGTAGGCCTTGTTCCAGCCTCATGAGCCACAGAGCACCCTTTGTAGTGAGAATTCTGAAAGGTTGGCTTCTTGGAAAAGCACAGAAGTATTATAAGAATATGTGTTCGTTTTAATCCCAGATGTGGGGATGTGGGGCTGCTTCGGACCGTCCGCAGCAGCTGACTATGATTCTCCTTGTGCAATTGCAGAGGTGTGGTTTTGCCAGCTGCAATTTCTGTGACTGAGTGATGCTTGGAATTCTGGGAACTTTTCAGAGGGTATAGAAATGCTAAGGCCCCTGAGAGGCAGGGTGCAGGGTTGGTGGTTGGTCATTCGTGTGTGTGTGTGTGTGTGGGGGTGGGCTGCAGTTTGTTAGTAGTCATGCTTAAAGAAGAAACAAATAAGAAATTGGATTCAAGGTTCTCTCTCCCTCTCTCTCTTCTCTCTCCTTCTTTTTTTCTCCTACCTAGTGGTAGGGGTGAAATGGGGCATAAAGGGTGGGAAAAAGAAGAATCCACGAAGGAGCAAAGACCAGTTACAAGCACAGAAGAAGAAAGAAATTTAGATTCAAGGATTCTCTCTCTCTCTCTCTCTCTCTCTCTCTCTCTCTCTCTCTCTCTCTCTTCTTTTCTC
>OU015754.1:21076792-21108604 GCA_907169655.1 Acomys percivali | reverse complement strand
TCTCTCTCTCTCTCTCTCTCTCTCTCTCTCTCTCTCTTCTCTCACTCCTTTCTCCCTCTGTCTCTCCTATCTAGTGATAGGTAATAGGGAGTAAAACCAGGGTGCGGAGGGATAAAGGATGAGAAAAAGAACCCACAAAGTAGCAAAGACCAGCTATACCCTTCATGCAGAGGCCCCAAGTTCATGTGCATGTTGTGTCGGTAGCCATTGCTGAGCAAATCAGATCTCACAGACAGTCTGATATGGTAGGACCCTGGGGTCAGGGTAGTTCTAGGCCCTTATGTGGATATACGGGGCTGGGCACATGTTAGAAAACATCCTGCCAGGCACCTGCAACTCCAATGCTCACCGTTGGCTATGGGTCCTTACTCTCCTGACCTGGGCCCTGGCCAGAGGCAGCCTAATGGGAGAGAGTGCCTCAGCCTTGCAGACAGTCCAAGGGATCCCCATCCCGGTGAGACCCACAGGACAACCTGACACCAAGAGGGTCCTGCCAGTAGGTCCCACTGCCTCCTCGGTGCCACAAACATCTGGGCATCTTGGCAGGTGGCTACCTGGGAGAGATGGGAGGGTCCTGGGCCAGTTCAGTCCTGGGTCCTACTCCCAGAGGAGCCCCTTATAGATGGCTTAATAGTGCACATCTCATTGCTCATGTTGGGAGCATGCCCTAACCTCACTTGGTGTCCTCAGTTGCAATACCCCCCTCCCCTCCCCTGAAGCATACACACACATACTCAGGCTGGAATGTTACAGTGAAAACAACCACAACAACAACAAAACCCAGCCCCTGCCCAGTTCAGGACAACAGTCCTAGACTGAGGTCTAGAACACTCTCTGGTAGATCTGTCTTTTACCTGCCAGGTCCAGGGACAGGTCCCACCCCACCCCAAGAGTACAGGGACCACCAGCCTGCTAGGAAGACACAACTTACCCTGTTGCTCTCAGCCATCCTCTGTGCGGCTTCACGGGCCATGGCCTTGGCGACGGTGGTCGACACAGGGGCTCCTTGTGGCTGAGGGAGGATCCGGCTGGGCGAGGGTGACCTTCTGCCTGGGCCAGCACTGTGCATGTCAGGTAGTTCCAACATGTGGCCATGTGCAGGGCCAGGTGGCCGGCTCTGCTCCCAGGACTCATCCACTTTGACGTGGGGACCCAGGTGTTGGTCTTTGGTATCCATGTCACTTGCTAATGGCTTTGGTGGGGGAGCAGTCCTCGGGTGGGGGGCTGGAGGCACCAGGAGGTCAGGGGGGATGGCAGCGAGGGCAGAATCCATGGACTCTCCCTGTGAGGACAGGGTGCGCACACTCACGGCCTTAGCCTCCAGGCTCCGCAGCCGGACCAGCTCCACTGCCGTGCCATCTGCTGTGGGGGCGATGACCTCAGCCACCTGCATACAAAGAAAGCCATGTCATGACTGCTAGCATATTTCTGACCCAGGAGTGGCCTCTCCTAAAGCTACATGTCTGGCAGAAGAAGCCAGGCGGTTTCTCAGAGCCCAGGTCTGGTCACCTGCAAATAGAAAACTGCCTAGGTGGCTCTTCACTTGCCAAGGAAGTCTGCTAAAACTAGCAAGCCAATCACTGTCTAGGAGCCTGACGCCAGGGAATTCAGAGTTGAATGTCAGTGTTGGGTAGAGCAGGGCATTGCTGAGGGAGGCAGAGAGGATGCAGGACCCAGGTGGGAGCCAAAACAGGATGGGACTTCCTCACTCTCAGACTTGTGGCACACAGTCCCCCAGAGTTAAGGAGTCCCCCAGAGTTAAGGAAGGCCGAGGTAGGATCTCATGAAGGCTGGTGGAGACTTGGAGCTGGGAGATCCTTGGTTTCTGCCCCTGAGAATTTACCCCACCCCCACCCCAAGCCTGCCCCCTGCACAGTAGGGCTGCACACCCGATGCTCACCCTCTGCCCTTTGGCATACACGCCATATCCTGTGACATTTGCTCCATTGGACAGCCCAGTGGGAGTCAGCGCAGGGGGCCTCCAGGAGACCTGAACAGAGGTGGCTGTGGCCCCAGCTTGGACGGTGACATCTTGTGGTGGGGCCGGGGGCCCTGGAAGGAGAGAAGGGACAGATGTTGTCAAAGCACGGTCCTTGGGCTTTTCTTCACTTGGTCTGTCCCACCTGGAAATGAAGCCACCCATACGACTGACGTGGAGGAGAGCAAAGTAGAAGTGAGCGTGCTAACGGGAAACTATAGATAGGGAAGGGAAGTATTCAGATGGATGCTGGTATTTCCTGGTACTTCCTGGTACTTACTTCCTGGTACTTCCTGGTACTTTCTTCCTGGTACTTCCCCAGGCCTGGCATTTATTCACCCGCATCCAGGAAAGGACCTCACTTTGCCTGTTCTTATGCTCCAATTGAATGGGGCTTCCTCTGCCAAGGGGACTTGGAAGCCAGGCAGCCTTGGATGGTTCCACAGGAAAGATACCCCTGGCACACCTTTCTTTCCCATCTCTCCTAATCCTTCTCCTCCTGGCTGTTGCCCACACCCCCGCCTCAATCTCTCTTCATGTTCATCATCAGACTCTAGAGACAGTAACCTTTGACTTCACTCATCAAACCATTCTCTGGAACTGGAGAAAGTCAAATCAAAAGAGCCCCGCCTGACCTACAGATTGCAAGGGTCCAGACTGGTGGATTCCTTGCAGGCTGACACCATGTAAACCATGGGAAAGAAAAAAAGAAAAAGAAAAGAAAAATGGTGTCCTGAGCCATCAATTCAGAAAATAAGCAAGTACTGGCCAGGTCTCCACGCCATTCCAGTGGATGTGGGGGAACCGATCTGCCCTCAGATACCAGGGACAGAGTTGGGTTTTTGTTTTGTTTTGTTGTTTTTCACTCCAGGGTTGTGGTGGAATTTCTCACGTCTTCTTAACTAAGAGTCCAGGTAGCTTCATTTTGGAAGGAACGTGCTCACGACCTCAAGAGGAAGTCCATACAAGTCACAGATCTGGCCAAGGCATCCCAGAGGAGAATGCCACTCATTGGGGAGTGTCTATGGGCCAGCCATGCTGTGCACTTTGCACGCATGCTTTGTTACTTGGTCCTCACCAGAACATTAGGAATTCTCCACACATCATTTTGTAAATGAGGAAACAGGCTCAGAAAAGCCACTCTGCTGCCCAGTGTTAGAAGCTGGATCCTTCTCTCCAAAGAGTACCTGGGGCCCACTGGCACAGGTCCACGTGACTCTGCAATGACCAAGGTCTCAGCAACTCAGCCTGGATCAGAGTCCATTTTTCCCTGGTGGCTCATGTGTGACCTTTGTCTAAGGAAGGTGTGTTCAGAATGAGCATCAAAAGCCAAAGCCTTTCCGTGAGAAGTATTCCGAAGGTGACAGTAAGGAATGACATGTGACTCATCACAGGGGCAATGACAGGTCAACTGAAGGTGGAATGGCATTCTCAAAAAAACAAATCATCCTGGACCCAATTCCATAAGAAAATATATTTGAAAAAAGGAAGTTAAATAGTGAGTTATTTGGCCGGGTGCAGTGGTGCACGCCGGTAATCCCAGCACTCGGGAGGCAGAGGCAGGCAGATCTTTGTGAGTTCAAGGCCAGCCTGGTCTACAGAGCGAGTCCGGGACAGCCAAGGCTACACTGAGAAAAACCTGTCTAGAAAAAGCATAATGATAACAATAACAATAACAATAACAATAATAATAATAATAATAATAATAATAATAATAATAATAGAAAACTCATCTGGGTTAAAAGGAGATAGCAATGGGTGATAACATGGGCTGCAGAAAAGAAGACAGAGAACAGTATAAATGGCACATGCGTCAAGAAATATGAAAGGCCATTTTCTCAAATTCTTCAAAGAAATGATTATGTGAATAAAGAGAAAAGCAACATATTAGGAGTCATGAGCTGTTTGAGCTAAGAAACTGGCTTTGGAAGTGAGGTTGACCTGCTACTGTCTCAGACCTGAGTGTGTTTGGCTCAACTGGCCTGCCTCTGTGACAGGGAGAAAGAAAAACTGCAAATAGCTAAAGGGATTAAAGGCACTGTGCCCTGTGAACAGGCAGAAGACAAACCATTTCCAGCAAAGGTTACTGTATATCTCACAGTATAAAAAAATGTCTGAAGGGGCTGGAGAGATGGTTCAGCGGTTAAGAGCACTGACTGCTCTTCCAGAGGTCCTGAGTTCAATTCCCAGCAACCACATGGGGGCTTACAGGCATCTATAATGAGATCTGGTGCCCTCTTCTGGCCTGTGGGTTATATGCAGGCAGAGCACTGTATATATAATAAATAAATAAATCTTTAAAAAAAAAAAAAAGAAAGAAAGAAAATGGTAAAAAAAATGTCTGAGAAGTGAGAGAGAACCAGGGGCTCACACAAAGAAAATTTAACCTGGAACTCCAGCCAAGCTACCTCAGTTTCCCCAGTCGACTTCTACTGGATGTTTGCAAGTCCCTTTTTGATGAACTTACCTTTGTCCTTCCCTCAGTCTGGCTCTCCCAGTCACCGTGGCTGGATTGGATGATGTGTTTCTACCTGTCTGTGCTTCTCTCTATCACCTAGCTATATACTTAATGAACTCACTGAAAATTGAAAGTGCACCTATGGTAATTATTCTACAGACTATGTGTAGAACAGGCGCTTACAGCATTGTGAAAGCAGACTATAGGAAAACTAAATCAAAAGGGATTGTGTTGTAATTTAAAGCAATTTATAATACTCTACGTATGTGTGTATAAAAATTAATCTCTGAAAAGTAATACAGTGTGTTATTTCCCACCCCACCCCACCCCAAAGTCAATTGAAGACAGAGAATAAAGAATTTTTTTTAAAAAGTCAACCTGTGTCTGGAAAACTCTGTGGTGGTGGCAGGTTGGGGCTTGGGATGGATTTGGTCAGAACACATTGTAAATATATATGAAGGAATAAATACAAAATATGTTTAAGAAAAAATAGTTGGCCCGAGAGAAGGCAGGAAGCGGCTAACAGCAGTGTAAAGAACAGACCAGACAGGTGCAGAAGAGCAGAAATATAGACTTAAATCAACTCTTATCAAAGATGAGAGGTAAAAGAGACAGACATTCCAGTTAAAAATCAGAGGTTATCAGGTTATGGCAACTCAAAGCTCTTGCTGCATGCTACTTATCAGAGGCAGGCTCAAAGTATACAGACTCAGAGAATTTGATAGTAAATGTCGGAAAAATAAATGCATGTAAGTTCTAGCTTAAGAAAGCTATAAACACATGAACATCAGCAAAGTCGGAGACAGAGTGGGTTGTATGGTTATGGTGTCTGCTTGTTATGAAGAGCTATGAAGAGTCTGCCTGGATATTCAGAATATACTTAACAACAATGAGAAAAGAACGTGGATGAATAATAAATAAGCTTGTGTGTCTAAAGATTTATATTAGAAAAACAACAGTTTTCATTTAGTTATCTCAATTTTACCTAGAAAACATAGGCCAGGACAGAAAAGCAAGGTGAAGCACAGGATGAATAGAAAAAAGAGGACAATGTGGTGTAAAGCCACAAGATGCAAAACTCAGCCAAGCCAAATGCTTTAGCATTGAACCAATCAACAAAACAATGAATGCATCACAGCTCTCTTTACAAAAGACACACAAACATCAATTTCCAACAGGAATTCAAGAGGAGACATGACTGTGGATATAAAGACACTTAAAGGATAACATAGCCGGCCGTGGTGGTGCACACCTTTAACGCCCGCACTAGGGAAGCAGAGGCAGGAGGATTCCTGTGAGTTCCAGGCCAGCTAGGGCTATTTAGTGAGACCCTGTGGGAGAAATTCCATGGACTACCACAGTTGGCCCATGAAGCCTCAATTTTACACAAAGAACTACAGGCAACCAAGGCTCTTCCCCAAGCAAGAGCACACCAAATGGCTACCCAACACCAAATCATCAGCCTGAAAACACATACAAACAAGTAGCAGTATACAGACTGAGCATGCTGTATTGTGTGTGTGTGTGTGTGTGTGTGTGTGTGTGTGTGAGAGAGAGAGAGAGAGAGAGAGAGAGAAAGAGAGAGAGAGAGAGCAAGCAAGAGAGAGAACGCATATATGTATTATGCGCATACCTATATCTGTGTGTGTATGCAAAACATGTAACATGTAATGGTAATTAATGGAAAATAGAGGCCATGAATTTGAAAAAGAGCAGGAAGAAGCATATGGGCTAGTTTGGAAGGAGGGTAGAAAATGGACAGGTGATGTAATATTATAGACTTTAAAGGAAAAAAATGCTCTTAACCAAAACTGACAAAGGAGAAGATAAAAAAAGCTAAACATGCCTGTGTCTATTAACTACCATAAACCTGAAACTTTCAACATCTCTTCAAAGAAAACAACTGGTCTGCCTGCTTACCACTGCATCTAAGTGTTAAAGAGAGATGAACTAAAAACTACACGGGCACTTGCAGATGACAGGGATTCCCAGTTACTGCATAAGCCCAGTAGAGGCCTGGTAGCCAAACCAAAGGACATTACAAAAATATTTTTTACGTGAATATTCTTCATGAACATGGATGCAAAAATCCCCAGTGAGGTTGGAGAGATGGCTCAGTGGTTAGGTGCACCTGCTGTTCTTCCAGAGGACCTGAGTCCAGTTTCCAGTACCCACATCAGATGGCTCTCAATCACCTGTAACACTGGCTTCTGGGCACCTGATGCACTCTTCTGGATTCCTTGGTAACTGCACACACACGTGCGCGCATGTGCACACACACACACACACACTGACACGCATGTATTCACAATTGAAAATAAATCATTTAAAACAAGTCTCATTTAGCCATAAACGCTAAGTTCAACCCTAGAAGCATGATGTTATTTAATATTCAAAAGTAGATAATCACATTAACTGAATAAAGAATAATCGTGACTTGATAGATGGAGAGATGACACTTAATGAAAAGTTAATTCAATCTTGATAAAACTCTGGGCACACTGGGGATAGAAAGTAAGTGTCAAATCCTGATGAAGAGCAATGTTCTATTTTCCTTTCCGTGGTTGTGATAAAACACTGACAAAAACAATTTGGGCGAGGAATGGGTTTATTTGACTTATATTCTAGGTCACATCTCATCAATGAGGGAATTCATGGCAGGAACTTGATGCAGAAGCCATGGCAGGCCACTGATTACTGGCTTGCTGTTTGGCTCATACTTAGCTAGCTTTCTTATATAAACAGCCTAGGACTACATGCCTAGGGAATGGTGCCACCCACAGTGGCCTGAACACTCTCACACCAACTAACAGCCAAGACAGTCTCCCACAGACATGTCCATCAGCCAATCTGGTCTAATCAATTCCTCAAGGCTCTCCTCCAACAAAACTATGGCTGTGTCAAGTTGACAGTTAAAGCTAACTAGAATGTATAGTTCCACAGTGCCTGTGACCAACGGTCAACAATAAACAATTCCACGGTTTTAATTCATCACAGCAAGAAGCCAGCAACGAGGTGGTCAGCAGAAATCATGAACTAGTGACAATGCTTTCTTACATCAGAACCGTACTGCAAGTAAGGGACTCATTATGGTTACTGTGGGAGACACTGACAGGAACTCTCCCCCTCCTCTCTCGTCAAACACCCCTTTCTCTGGGACCAATGTCACCCTCGCTTCCAAAACATCCCTCCTATGCAGGCTGCAAAAACAGTCCCATGGTGACACGGCCAATGGTAACTTCTTTATGCCTTCCTTTAGCCAGGGACCTACATGGGTGTAACCAAGTTTTCATGACACACTTGGATTTCTTTCTCAACTTCTCCCTGAGGACAGTCACACTGAGTTGACAGGACACCACTTTTCTTTTATTCTTCTTTTAGACATACAAAAACCCTCAAGTGTGTGTGTGTGTGTGTGTGTGTGTGTGTGTGTGTGTGTGTGTGTGCTGCCTCTGTTTCAGAAGCCCGTTAGGGTGCACACAGCAGCCACCAGTATCACAAACACTCCAGGAGACTAAAGCAGCAGTTCACTGATGTAAGAGTACTGGGTCCTGTCTATCCAGGGGACCTCCAGAAGCCTGATGTGTCTTGTCCCCAAGAGTACTGGACGGGGTGAAAGGGAGCACACACTCTCCCAGCTATAGCCAAGAGGCAGAAGAGAGAGAACTTTTCCCTGTGGCAGTTTCAGGAGACTAGTTAATCTTTTGTGCCATCCATGGGTTGAGTTGGTTATTTATAATGAACCCCAAGAAAGAAGGGACAGCCCTAGAACTGGGGGCTCTTCAACTCATAATTCCTTTTGTGTGTTGTTGGAGGAGCTATGAGGTGTTGGGTGTGGCTTCGCAGTCCCAGAGGTGGCCTCATCCCCCTCCTGTCTATTAAAGACAGCCCCTGATAGGACCAAGTGCTAAGGGCACAGCCCCAAATGCTCTTCAAGAGCCAAGGCTAAACCCATGAACAGGCACCCATGCTCTGAACATCCTAGGGGATTTGAGGGTTTTTCAAGCATAACACAGACGACGCCTGTGGTCACCTCCTCTTGCCTTTCCCTACCCCTGCAGGGTGAACCCTGGCATCTTCCCTCATGGACCACCGTGAGGACATGGCTCACCTGCAGGCAGCGTGGAGAACTCCACACAGGCTTCCTTCTTCTCCCTCTGTTCCAGAGGCAGCTGCCAGGGCATCTGGTGTGGCTGAGCCAAGACTTTCACCTTGTAGGCCATATTAGGCCTGAGGTTGAAGAATTGATACTTGTACCTGGCTGCCTTCACGACGTCCAGCTCCTCCTCATTGAGGAAGATGACATGGCTATAGTTACTGTTGGTAGGCAGCCACGAGAGCTGAGCAGAGATCTGCGTGATGTTGTCCACGCGCAGCTGGGATGGCGCCACTACTACATCCTTACCCACCAGCAGCGTGCACTGCAGCTCGTCTGAATTGCCCCGGCTCGTGACACACTGCACGGAGATGCGGTAGGTGCAGGCAGCTGTGTTGAGCTTCTCGATTAGCGCCTTAGTTCTCCTACCCAGGGCAAGGCTCATGCGTGTCTCCTTGTCCACCAGCACGTTATAACTACTCACGGTGCCCCAGCCAGGTGGCACAGCAGGGGGCTCCCAGCCCACGATGACACTTTTGGCAAGCTGTTTGATAAGGGTGATTTTCCTTGGGTAAGGCACAATGTCTTCTCCGATGTCATCAATGTTCATGTCCAGAGTCCCCCCACCGTTGTCGGTGATGCCCGAGTCCACATGAGTTGGGGAGTGAAGGTGGAGGATGCTGTCACGCTCCAGGCTGATGCCGGAGTGGTTGAGAAGGTTCTGGTCCTGTTCACTCCCCAGAGTACCAGCCAACCGCGACTCATTGTCCTGGATAAAATCCACAAAGTTGGAGGGCACCAAGCCCCTCTGCCCATCCAGAAGCTCTCCTGTTGGATACAAGGACAGGCATGACTCACCACCCTCCAGCACTGTGGGCCCCACAGCACTGGCCCATAGCAAGGCATCACAGGAGTCCACATACCTGTCCCCTTCCCCAACACCTCCGTACCCTCTTGTCTGCAATAACCCCATGCATCTCCAAGTTCAATTTCCTCGATCAGCCCTATGAGAATCTGGGTGTGCACACCAAGCACACTCCAGTAACCAGGCAGCTCTTCAGTAAGGATCAGAAACCCATGCTGACTGAACACCTGGCAATGGGATAGCTCTGGCATACAGTTGGTGCTCAATAAATGCTAGGACAAATGATAGCATTTCTTCATCTCCCAAAGCCATGGTTTTGGCATGTTTTTGATCACATGATCATGTGAGTAGGGATGTGAAGGTGACTCCCTACTGACTAAGTCACCAGAGCACCTGTGTTCCTAGAGTCAACCTGATTGGAAATAAAAACACTGGATTGGGTATCTGAGTCATCTTTAAGTTGTGTGGCATCAGTAAATACTATACAGGTGGCTTCTGTAGAGCAACCTAAATACATACACTCTCTCTCTCTCTCTCCCTCTCTCTCTCTCTCTCTCTCTCTCTCTCTGTGTGTGTGTGTGTGTGTGTGTGTGTGTGTGTGTTTATTCTGAATTTCTTACTTTTAAAAAATGTATTTATTCACTTTGCATCCTAATTGTAGCTCCCTCCCTCCTCTCCTCCCAGTCCCATCCTCCCTCTTCTCCCTATCCCCCCTCCCCTACTCCTCAGAAAAGGGGAGTCCCCTGCCTACCCGCCCCAGCACATCAAGTCCCATCAGGACTGAGAGCACCCTGTTTCCCTGTGGTTTGTAGAGGCAGCTCCTCCAGGGAGAAGTAATCAAATAGCATACAATAGAGTCCATGTCAGAGTCAGGCCCCACCCCACTCCCCTTACTAGGGGACCCACATGGAGCCCGAGCTGCCCATCAGCTACATCTGTGTAGGGGGCCTAGGTCCAGTCTATGCTTGGTCCTTAGTTGGTGCTTTAGTCTCTGAATGGGGCTCAAATGGATGCCAGCGGCAGAAATTGCCAAAAGAAGCTGTGTAGAAGATCTGTGTGGTCCAGCACAAAGACAAAATTCTTTCTTCCCCATTCATCACAGCATGCTTCCCAAGCGAGCCCAGGTGACCTTAGGAGGCTGGGGTGGGGGGGGTGTGCACCATGACCTTCGGATTCTTCTCTATCTGACCTTCCTGCCTTGGGGGATTCTGTGACGTGGCCTGTAGAGGCCAACTCTGCCACTTGTATTCTGTTCCTAACCTCTTGAGGCAGTCATTTTTCTTTTGTACCAAAGACAGTCATAGAAGTGACAATAATGATGGAGGTGATGGTGCTAATAATGATAGGATGGTAGAGATGGTGAAAATGGTAATGTTGGTGCTGGTGATGATGGTGGTGATGATGGAGATGATGATGATGAGGTAACAAATGATAATGATGACAGTGGTGATGGCGATTATGATCATTGGTGATAATGGTGGTAAGGTGATGTTAGTGGAAACTGTGATGGTGGTGGTACTGGAGTGGAGGTGATAAGGGTAATTACGATGGTGGTGATGGTGGGTGTGGGAATGGGGACAGTCAATGGTGGTGGTGTCGATGGTGATGGCAGTATCTAAAATGTACTGAGCAATGTGCCAGGGTATATTCCAAGCACTTCCTAGCATCCAATCCCCCTTCTAGACTCAGTGAATAGTAAGGATTATTATTACTCTCTCCATCCTGCAGTGGAAAAGAATGAGAACAGATGCAAGTTATGTTGTCACACAGACCATAAAATCTTGAGTTTTGGAAGCTTTCTAAGTGAGCTTCTTGGAGCCTTTACTTGGGCACAAAGCATGATGGGAAACTTTCAAGAACTTCAACCAGGCCATCCACCAGTGAAGGTGGGCATTGTATTGATCCCACAGTGAGACCTGCTGTGGGAATGCTCACCCAGAGCCACAGTGATGGCCAGGGAGAGGGCTGTCCACTCTTCTGGCTTCAGCTTATGATACTGTAGGAGCAACACAACCTCCCATGAGTAGACAACCAGAAGTGAGTCCCAGAGCTCCCAGGGACTCTGAGAAACAATCCAAGTTCATGCAAGAGAAAACTAACTCAGCAAAGGTCCCTCCATTTCAGGAGACTAGGGTGAGACCAGGCTTTCCCACAGAGCAGAAGGCCAGGGGATGGACCACTCCCATCTGGAATCAGAAAGTAAGGTCTGGAGAGATGGCTCAATGCTTAAGCGCATAGGGTACTCTTCCACGGGACCTGGGTTCAATTCCTGGCACCCACACCATGACTCACAACCACTTGCAAGTCTAGTTTCAGGGGATCTGATGCCCCCTTCAGGCCTCCACAGGCATGGCACACATGTGCAGGCAAAACACTCATACACATAAAATAAAAATAAAACCATAAAGCTGACTGTGGGAAGCATGGCAGTAGCACCGTTGTCAGTCTAAAAACCAACAAACCAGAAGCCTTCTGGCTGGACAACACCCAGTTCCTTTCTGTAAACTCTAGGGCAGCTGTTCTTAACCTTCCTAATGCTGAGACCCTTTAATACAATTCTTCATGCTGTGGTGACCCCCAACTGTAAAATTATTTTCATTGCTACCTCATAACTGTAACTTTGCTACTGTTATGAATCACAGTATAAATATCTGATATGCAGGATAAGCTGATATGTGACCCCCCAATGGGGTTGCCACCCATGGGTTGGAAACCATTACTCTAGGGGGTAACTGGAATGGAAGCAGGGCATCAGGAGATGAGGCTGGACCCCTAAGCAAACAAGAGTCTTGAGGTCCCTGTGGACCACACTCAGTGAGGTCACCTGGTGGCTTCACCAGCGAGGACACAAATGGGCACTTCAGAGGAACACAGTGGCCCTTAGTATCCACCAGTCCCCTGCGCTCAGAAGACAGAAAACATATTTTTTAAAATAAACGTTTGTCTGTATAGAACATGTACAGAATCTAGTCCGACTGCTGCTGGCAGGGTATTTTCATGGTGTGTGTTAGAAGCCATCTGGGGAGGAGGCCCAGTGCACGGGAGGAGGCACCCAGGCTATGTGCAAATACTGCATGATCTTAAAAGGGGCTCGAGCATCCTTGAGGTTGAGTGTCGAACTGAACTGTTCTCTGTGGATAATGAGAGGTGACCGAAGAGCATCCATCAGCGTGAGAGTCAGCACCCAGCTGCCCAGCAGCTCTGCCAAGACGAACACTCAAGGCTCCTAAGTACCAGCCATCTATTGCCATTAAGACAGGGAGAGATAGAACAGAGAGCAAGCGGCCAGAACGTGTGAGAACCTGGCACATCTCCCAGGGTCCTGGCAAGCCAGTCTTCTACATGGACCAAGCCGTGCCCACCAAGCACAGCAAACCCACAGACCTTCGTAGAACCCGTCCTCGTCCATGTCCCCATAGACGTAGAGGTACTTTCCCGCCGTGAGAGGCAGCTCAGCTTCTGGGTTCTCATTGGGTCCATCAAAGGGGTTGTAACTGCAGGAAGAAGCATTTTTTGCAGTTAGTAGCCCTGGCCAGGGTCTGCCGGCATGTGGCTCCTCGCGCCAAACGGTGCCTCGCCTCATGCCAGTCAGAGCCTATGCCTTCTCTCAAGCTGCCTCTGGTTCACACCAAAAGGTGGAAGGTGATTCTGAAGCCACTGGGATCTCTGAGTCTGCAGACATCTTGTCTAGACATCTTGTTCCCGTGTGTCTCTTTCACCTGAACTGCACATTTCCAAATTGATGAGCTAGTCTGAAGAAAGTGAATGTTGTTGCTTTTATTTTATTTTATTTTTTATGATTTATTCCTTTAGGTGTATGTGTCTGGGTGTGTATACGCACACACGTGTGTGCAATATCTGCCGAAGAGGACATTGGATCCCCTTGAGCCGGAGTTACAGACAACTGTGAGCCACCTGATGTGGGTGCTTGGAATTGAACCTGGGTCCTCCGGAAGGGGTATCAAGTGCTTTTGACCACTGAGCCATCTCTCTGGCCCAATTCTGCTGCCTTAAAATATGTGTTAACTCACTGATGTAGAACAGCATTACACATGGTACTTAACATTATTTTTTTGTTCTTGCCTTACATTGCAGCATACTATGTTAACTCCTCACGAAGTCTGCCATTGCCTTTTTAGTTTTGGTATAGCATTCCACTGCTGAGGTCACCAACTGCATTGACATTTTCTAATGTCACATGTCGACACTGTTTCCTACTCCTGGCTAGTGTATTCAGTGCCTCAGCAAATGCCCTTATGACATATCTTTGCACATTTCCACAAAGAAAAATATCTAGAAACTGCATTTGTTTGGTCAACTGTTGGGGGGTTGGTCTGATGTATTTTGATGCTAATTAATAAAAAGCCATCCCACCTGGACAGGGTAGATGAGATGGGTGTGGCTAAGGTGCCAGGGCTTAGGGAGACAGACAGGAATCCTGGGAAGAAGAAGGAGAGACCAGAAGAGAAGGGAGAAAGGGAAGGCTGACATGGGAGAGGCGGAAGAAAAGCACATGGCCGGCATGGATGGGAGAACTGGCCCAAATGAAGAACATTAGCAAGTATTTTGGATTATGGATGGGAGGTAGCTTGATAGAAGTCATTAGAAGCAGATGGCATGGGATTGGGGCAGGCATAAGATACCTGCCCCCCTATTGGAAGTAGTTTAGAGGATTAATATCTGCTCTGCCCCAGGTTAACTAAGGCTATTTTAAAATATAACAGGTGTCTGTGTCTTGATGGATTGCTAGCCAGGCATACTGATAATACTGAAGTAATAATAATTATAGGCCTGATAATAAACAATTGCTAGGCCCCTATTGATAAATTAAAAACAACAATCACCTGCATTCCCTACGGAGTACTCCTAATTATGATGCCTGGATTTCTTCTAGATTATAGAAGGCGGGGAATGGGAGGTGTCGACGGAGGTTCTGGGCACAGTCTCACCTGGGGTCGTTCTGTTTGTCACCTTTTGTGATCTGCGTTACCTAGAGTCTTCCTGAGGCCTTGGCCGTGGGGCACCTTAGTTCATCTGCTGACCTCAGGAGCTGTGAGGGAGCAAGCTCCTCACTCAGCTTAAGACACTGAATCACAGCAGCTTGGTGTGTGTGTTGGGGGTGGGGGTGATGCTATGCACTCCCCGCTTCTCACCAGCTTCTTCAGCCCCAGCACTCGGTGTTTAGGTGGGGTGCCACATCCCTACCTGTAGCGGGCAACACACAGGTGCACCTTCCCCGAGCTGCTCTGCTTGGAGTTGTTGGAGTTCCGGTCATCGTCCATCTGTGAGGCAGTAATTGCGTTTTTTTCACTTAGTGATACTAAGGCTGCATGCTCCCCACCACCACCACCACCACAGTGACGGGGACATGGCACCTTCTACAGTGACATCCATAGAAGTCTGCCTGCAGCCTCACTGGGCCCCATCGGGAAAGTGGCCCAATCTGTGAAACCCTCATGAAATGGGAACCACCCCCACGGACCTTTGCTGGGAATCTAGACTAAACATCAGCAGAGACTAGGGTGCCCTCCCCCTGTACTGTAGCCCAAGACATCTGAATGCCATGCCAAGTCGCTTTGTGGAAGACAGAGGTGGCCACGTCCTCTCCTTCCAGAGGGCTCTTGCTATGGGGGACCATAACTGCCATCTCTGGTGGCATTCATTCAGGAAGCCAAGGAGACCCACAGTAAAAGAGACATCACTAGGAGTCACCTCACTTCACTCTTCTCTCCTGATGTCTTGGGGACTGCAGAACTTAAGGACACTTCTCCCAGAGTTTCCTACTGCAATAATCCCAGGGGCACATGGTCTTTGCTCAGAGGGATAAGAGGGAAACTGAGTAATAGTGTCCCGGGGAAGGCAAGCTCCCCTCTCATTCCTTTTCTCCGTAATGCCCTTTCTGTGTGGAAGGCAGAGTGTCCCTTCATGGTGCCAATCAAGCCATGTCACTCCTTCCTGGGAGCCCTCCAGCACTACCTTGTATGCCATACACAGAGACTAGTGCTGTTCAAGGGATCAAAGCCATATCTACACCCCCGCCACCTCCCCCAAATCTCCCAGCTATACTTAGCTAACCAAGCTCCTGGTGTCTCAGCCATATGGTGACACCAATGACAAACCCTCCCATCTTCACAGCTCCCCCTCCTCAACCCCCCTCCCCCCATCCAATCACCAGTCCACACACCCTCACCAGGACCTGGCTGTCAAGATGCTAATGAGGTGCTGTGTCTCCATACCCCATGGTACCCCAGGGTCTCCTCTGCCTGTACATAGTAGGTCCCACTTCCTAGCACTTAACGATTCACTAAGGATGGGTGCAGAAAATTAATGGGAACAAAGGAGAACTCAGGTGAGTGGGGGAAAAGGAGGCAGGCAGGAAAGGATGGTAGGGGCAGGGCCATAGTCATCCTCCTACAGCCTGGACCCGGCAAGGTGGGACTCACCTCGGACTCAAATCTGCATCTTGGGCTGCTGGATCGCAACAGGAAAGAGGGCTTCACATACGGAGGGCCCAGCTTGTCCCCAGACAGCGGGATATAGTCACCAATCACAGAGTAGTGTCCAGTGGGGCCCTCGTGCCCTGGCCAGGAACACGGGAGGGGACGAAGGAAGGAGACAGGCCATCAGATCAGTGGCATGGATGGGACCAGCCATTTGTCTTTCCTGGTGTTCGCCGGGGAGCCACATCCACCCTAATTCCATCCGGTTGGTCCCAGTGCAGCCCTGGTCTGGATCATCATGAGCAACATAGGGGCTGGCTGTACCGAGGGCTTGATGGTGGCACGTGATATGAGACACAAGAAGGTCCAATCGGAGAGAGCCAGTGTGTCCTGAGCACAGGCTCTTTCACTTATGTTGGCTTGAAACCAAGAAGCTATGAGTCCCAGTGACCCCCCCATCCCCACCCCGAGCCTGACACCAGGAATAGGAAAGGGCGGGAAAGAACAGAGTGTGCACTATAATAGGGAGAGGCAGAGTCTAGACATTTATGATGTCATCAAGGGCACCTGAGCTGTACCTGAAGCTACACTATAGCTCTTCCCTTCTTAAAGTCCTAGTCCTGACTTGTTCAAGTTTCTGCCTAGAAATTATTTGACAAGAGGCTTCTCAGTACCAAAGCAGGTCCCTGCACTCTATCCTCCCAGGCTGTTTCTGAGGCCAGGCCTGGCTGCAGAGAAGAGACAGAGCACACTGATCCGGGATGGCCTTATCTGAACTCTGAAGCCACACTCTTCCATCAGGATCCAAACATGAAGGATGGAGTGACCTTCTCTGGTGCCCTCCAAGCCTTCAGGTCAGTATGTCCCTTGCCTGGGGCATCCAGCCTCTTCCTGAAGATCTCCTCACTGAGCGACAGGAGACCCCAGGGCCAAATCAGAAAAAGAAAAAGTAACTAGAACCAATGCAGTTAGTGATCCAGCAAACGCCTTCACCAAAGATGAAAATCTTGTCACTTCCACCAGCATGGGAGAACCTGGAGTACCTTATTCAACAGAAAATAATCCAGGCACCAGAGGATGCACGCCAAACTGGCCCAGTCACATGTAGGACTCAGATGATGTCAGAGTCCTAGAAGCAGAGGAGAACGTGGCGGCCAGCTGGGCAAGGAAGTAGGAAAGCATAGAAGTCTTAGCGTGGAAGTCCTGGGCCTCGGGGTGAATAGGGTCAGGTCCTGGTATGAGATGCAGCATCTATAGTTAATCACACTATATTGTTCCCAAACACAGTCAGGAAGCATATGCTCTGGGATGGTCTAGATTGGTGAACCAACAAGTTTAAATAGCACTAATTAGAAGGGCATAGGGTCAGAGCTGGAGAGATGGCTCACAGGTTAAGAGCACTGACTGCTCTTCCAGAGGTCCTGAGTTCAATTCCCAGCAACCACATGGTGGCTCACAACCACATATAATGAGATCTGGTGCTGTCCTCTTCTGGTGAGCAGGTGTACATGCAGGCAGGATACTGTATACATAATAAGTAAGTAAGTAAGTAAATAAATAAATAAATAAATAAATGTTTTTTAAAAAAAGAAAAAAAGAAGGGCAGGGGGAACTTACAAACAGCTATGCCACGGAAGAAAGTGTCTCTTCCATATCGGGTGGGGTGGGGTGCCTCATAAACCTCTCCCACAGCAGCCATGAATTGTCTATAAACCCTCAAAGAGGGGCAGGGCCTCAGGGGCCTCTTCATGACAGGAAGTTAATGGTAGACCCAATCTTGTGCGGGTCTCCTGTAGATAATTGTAGCTGCTGAAAGTTCAAGAGGGCACCAGCCATGCGAGCGAGGGGGTAACAATCGGGATATAATATGTATAAAATAAATAAATAAATAAATAAATAAATAAATAAATAAATAAGGGCACCAGCCACATCATGCCCAAGAAGAGCAGCACACACCTGTGGTTGGTGCCCAACACTTGCATTCCTTCTGAGTCAGAACTGAACACACGCCAGGTGGAGGTGCCCTTGTAATTAGCCCCCACAGGAAACCTTCAGCTCTGCCTCAGCTGGCCTCCTAGGATTTTGCCATGCTGAGGGCACGATCTGCATGTAGCACAGGAAGCTGCAAATTCTTTGGAGAAAGGGGACAGAAGCTGGTGTGTGTGCCTTTCACAGTTTGACTATGTTCCCCAGTGGGCACTGAGCCCGACCATTCCATCTAGAATGGCCCCGGCTTCTTTCCACTTCACCATCCATCTGCAAGCACCTGTCTGGGCCAGAGGCCATCTCGAAGCCTATCTGGTCTCTTGCGTCTGAGCAGGGCCTCATGGGACTCTGCCATCTATCAGACACCACAGCCTTAGCACCCAGACACATCCTGGGTGCACTGTACTCTGTGAACAAACAGAGGGGTATGAGCGTCCCTATTTCCTCTATCTCATTTCTCATAGCAACATCCACTGATATTGTCTGTCAGTCCCTGCAATGTAAGAGCTAGAAGGAAAGATGTGAAAACTGAGGAGCTGGAGGAAAAGACCTCCATTGATGATGTCACAGAGTAATGAGTAATGAGCACTGCTTAGTTTAATAACAACAACAACAACAAACACAAGAAGCACTTCTCCATTTTGATAAGAACCAGAAGAGATTGGAAATTATCTTAATACAGTTACAAAAAGAAGTCTGGCATTCGGCTCTCCTAATTAACCTAAGTCAGCAACTTGGCGTTTTGATTTTGAGACACGGTCTTGCACTATAGCCAAGGCAGTTCTGGGAGTGGCTGCAACTCTCTGGCAACAGTTTCCCAAATGCTGGATTACAGGTATGAGCCTTTAGTCCGGAGGGAGGGGCTGGGCAATAGCTTAATTGATAGTGTTTGCCAAACCAGCATGAACAATTGAGTCTCGTCCACAGCACCCATGCAAGAAGCTAGACATGTCAGCACATCCCATAATCCCAGCGCTGGAGCCATGGAAACAAGCAGATCGCTGGAGTTCACTGGCCAGCCATCCTAGGCTGATCAGCAACCCCCAGACCAATGATATAGCTATCTCACAAAAGCCAAGTGGATGGTTCCTGAGGACCACGACCAGAGTTTGACCTCTGTCCTTCACATGCATGCACTCACGCGTGCATGCGCATCTGCACCCGACACAAACATGCCCCCCGCCGCTCCCCCCTCTCCTCCCCCCACCCCCCGCCAAACACAGAGAGAATGAGAATATCCAAGTTACTATATGAATGAATAAGGACATGAGCAACCTGGGTTGTCCTCGATCCTGCCGTGTTAGGTCCTCACACCCTCAGCCACAGGCACCCTCCCCCGACTGTTTCAAACATCTGCCACTTACCTTTGTGGATGGAGGTGGCTAGTCCATTCATGTACTGTGGGAAAGGCTTGCCAGGGGCCAAGGGGACATCCAGCAAGGCCACTGAGCTGCCGCCCAGCAGGTCAATACTCCCGGTGTGTTGCCGGAACTTCTCCAGGTCCCGGGACAACAGGTTAAACTGCTCGCTCTGCACACGGCATTTCTCTTCCAGCTCTCGGACCTTGGACTGCACAACAGAAGCAGGACAGCGGTCAGCGAGGGGTAGTCATTGGTGCAGATATGCACCACTGGTGCAGATGTGCACCGGGCATGTGGGCCTTTTAAGAATGTGTGCGGGTGCACATGCTGTGTGCCTGTGTATGGCAGGGGCTGCTTCCACCTCCACAGAACAGCAGTGTCTGGTAGGCCAGCCTCACAGGCAGCCTGGCTGTTGGCCACCATGGGGAAACCACAGGTGCCAAGAAATCTTGCCATCACTCAGCTCTGAGCCAAACGTGGATTGTTCCAGGCTCTGCGTGCAGCCTGGGCACTTTGTGGTTGGCACGCCTGTTTGATATTTGGAGCGTGAGGCTGAAACAGCTCTGACTGGGGAACAGCCCGGCTGCCAAGCCATCATGTGACACCATCTCAATGGGTGCCCATTCCATGGGCCCGAAGGCCCCCTGAAGAAGACAGCTTGCAGCGACACCAGGGAATTAATACTTGGTATTGGGTTAGAAGCACCACTGTCACTGGCCGGCACCACCATGGCACTTAGGGAAAGACAAGAACCCTTCAGGAAAACACATGGAAGAGGCAGCCAGCAAGCTCCGTCCTTGGGCAGGGCAGGCATGGTAGGTTGCTCCTGAGTGCTGTGTGGCTCTTTCCTAGGACATCAGAGTTTAATCTGCATGCTTTCTGCTGCTTCTCAAGAGCTTGACACTGGCATAGGAGCCTTGCTGTATGGCAGGCATGTGGGAATGTTAGGGGGAAAAAATGGCTGTCAGTCAGTCAGCTACCTGGCTTCATCAGGGCTCAGGAGTGGACAGCCCCTATCCTCTTCTTCCCCTTCCTCTGCTTCCTCTTCTGCCCCTCCTCCTCCTCCATCTCTTTCCATTCCTCCTATTCGTATCCTCTCTCCTCTTGCAGAGCTTCACATCCTTTCATTCCTCCTCTTCTTCCTCCATCTTCCTTCACCTCTTTTCTTGTACTGTACCTCCTTCTCAGTCCCCCTCTTCTGTCCTCCCCCCTCCTCCCCCACCTCCCCTCTCCTATTCTACCTCCTCTCCCTCTTCCTCATGCCATAAGCATTAAGTCTCTCGGCCCTTTCATCCAGAACAGAGCACTATTTATGTCTGAGATCACGGGTTTCTAAAAATAACCGCAATGGATCCCAAGCCTGTAATTAATTTCTTCAATTCATTAAAAAAAAAAAAAAACCCATCAGGGTTTCTCTTTTTAAAAGCTGAATGAGGTTGGCTAAGATATCAGTCATCTCTGAGGAACCAAACCTCTGGGCTCTGTGGCACCTGTAGGCCGTGGAGAGCAGGTGGCAGGGGTGGGGGTAGGGGTGGGTGGGGGGACAGGGATCCAGGAGCGAGGACAAGTGTGACTCCAAGAACAGAAGCCACTGGTGAGATGGTGACATCAGGACCCTGGGGTCTTAGCAGCTCCACTCAGCCTTAAGGCATCCAAGTATCCTACATGATGCGTAGGGTCACCAGAGAGACCAGCATCAAATGTCCCCACGAGGGGAAGCTGTCAGATCCATCTGAGTTACCAAGCTGGGCCACGAGGACCTGCAGAGGCCAGTGAAGGTCCTGGGTGTGATGATGCTCGGGAGACAGCAATTGAATCATCCCATGCTCCGAGAAGCATCACACACACACAACCAGCCCTAGCTAAGGAGAGGCAGAAGGACTGTCGGTCCACACCACAAAATGTCAATGCTACGGATTACGAAACAGGTCAGTGCTTGTCAGGTTGGGGGAGGGTGTGCCTATTCAGAGGCAACATGAACAGGTGTCCTCAGGTGGCAGAAGCTACGTGTGTGTGTGTGTGTGTGTGTGTGTGTGTGTGTGTGTGTGTGTTATGCAAGTCCATAGCGGCAACCAGACTCTAGAAAACTATGCAATGAAAGGATAACCAAATGGGTGGCGAGGTCCAAGGACAGATGAAGCTGGACAGACTGACTGACTGGCACCACTCCAGCCTCAGGTCCAGGACTTGCTCCCTTCTGACAGGTGTAAAATGTTGTTGCTGGGGAACCAGGGGAGGGTACGGCTTGTAGAATTGTCCCTGCTGCTTTTTAAAGTTCTCATGAGTCCAAAATTATTACTGAATAAAAAGGTTGATATGGGTCTTGTGCAGACCCTACAGAAGCTGTGACTGCCTACATAAATGACTGATTCGCTACACCAAAGCTAGGGGTGGTCGGTAAGCACCGACTTGGGTTCTGCATCCAAGGAGCATGGACTGCTCAGACCATCGGGTCTGGCCTGCTTGCCACTCCAGAGTCTAGGGGACTGGTTTGTGCACCAGGGTTATAGCCATACTTTTTCCTAAGTGTGAGGAATGGGAAACTACAGTATTGGTTACTAAAATTGGAATTATTTGAACATGGGGCTGAGGAAAAAAAAATGGCCCAGTGGTTAAAAGCACTGGCTGATCTCTCTTCCAGAGGACCCAGGTTCAGTTCCCAGTACCTGCATGGAAACTCACAACTGTTTGTAAATTGAGTTCCAGTCAGTGCAACGCCCTCTTCTGGCCTCTGTGGGCACTGCATGCCCATGGTACACATGTATACAGGCAAGACACCCATACACAAATATAAAATAAAATAATTATATTATTTGAACATGGAGTTGGCTCACATATCTGAGCACTATTCCCTACATGAACAAATAAGGCACAAGTTAATAAAAACTTGCTCTTCTAGAGACAGCGGCCAATGATAGGATTTTTAAAAATATTCTTGTATCTAGATATTTCTCAGAAGATCCAATTGCCTGGGGGTGTGCTTGGCTTGCAGCTTTCCCTTCCATAAGCGTGTGGGGAGCTGATGGGGGAAATGTGTAAGTTCAATAGGCCTAGGGCTTCTTGATAGAACCAACTGAGGCAGGCAGGCCAAAGTCCCCTCTTGGACTTGTGTCAGCAACTGTTTGCTTTGTAAAATATAACCACAAGGGGGCGCTACAGTGGTCCTGGGTTTGCGGGCAGGGTAGGTGTGACCCACAGTGAACTGAAAGGTCCTGGAAGAGCCTGGTTTTCTAGGTCAGGGAAGAAAAGTCCATACAGAAAATCTGCCCTATCACCACCATCTTTCTTCCCAAGCCCCTGACTGGTGTCTCCTCCGACATCAGAGAAAACAGCTCTGAGGGGCAGGATGCCAACTCGGGCCTCAGCAGCTTCCAGCAGTAAAGAGGGGCCCACAGAAGCCTCAAGTCCCCAGGTGGAGCCTCTGTGCGTTTAGCCCCAGCTTTCTCTAGCTGCAGCTGCTGTGTGTCTGGGCCACTTGCTGGTTAGACACTCTGATAGCTTGTAAGTCACCCACTTCCAGGACACTCTAAAAGGAGCAGCAGCACCTTATTTGGCTCCTGGCTACTGCTTTGATACTGTGGTGTTTATCTCCGTTTATCTGGAGCTCTGTGGCGTTCCTCTCCGTTGTTGCACGGTGGGAACCTCGCTTGGGTGTGTCCACTCATCCTCACGGACACGCCCACCCGCTCTCTTCAGCGGCAGGTCCAAGCCCAAGCCTCTCAGAGCGCCACCACCTGCAGGCGGGGAAGGAAGGAGGGGCCTGCGCTGTGACCGCGACCATGGCTGTGGCAGATGGCAAAGCGTTCTATAATTGGAATTAAGTGCGGCAGCTTGCAAACGCAGGCGGAGCATTTAAAAGCCAGAGGCAAATATCCGAAGACGTGACTGCCGGCTTCCCTGCCGCCTCCGCAGGCATTTCTCTCAGTGGTGTGGGACTGCATGCTGGGCTAGGGTCCAAGCTAAGGTAGTTTGAAGGTAAAGAGTACTCCTCCAGTTAAAGACAATGGGCCATGCAGAGATCGCCTGCAGAGTTGCCTACAAGCACATGGAGTCCCATACATCCATCATTGTTGCCATAGGAACAGACCTCTGTGGAACTGGCCCCCTCCTCAAGGCCCAGACCCCTTGTTTTCATCCCAGCATTGCCCACAAACACTGCCATACATCTTCCTGGCTGCAACTTTTCTCAGTGCCAGAGAGGTGATGTCACCAGGCACACCCATCCTTTCCGCCAGGAAGAAATGAGCATGCAGGCTAAGGGCCAGCGTTCCGTAGCGCTCCCTTGCAACTCAGCAGGACAGCCCACCCTACCTCACCTGCTGTGGGGAGAGAGACACAGCTGTCTGTGTGCTGGGGACTCTGCCTCGTGCTCTCGGGGGTCCTTACCTGAGAGTGAACTGTGGGGATGGTCCTCATGTTTCTGATCAACTCCTGAAACTGGCATTCTATCAGGTGTCTTCTACAGCAACCTCCCTGCCCCACGTTCTGCCTGTGCACCCTCTGGAAATCATTTCTGCAGATGTTTACAGGGCTGACTGGTGTGCAGAGGGCATGCATGTGCAGCACACGCTCCAACTCAGCCTCCTCTAGTGCTGCTGATGCCACGATGATGCAGGCTGCTGGTGCCATGGGGATGGATGCAGGCTGCTCTTCCTAGGGTGTTCAAACATGCTCCAAAGATACCCAGCCTTAGATGATGTCCTGGTAACTAGTGTGGTGGACTCAGTCTCCCTGCCTCTCCACAGTACTAGGTTAAGGGTCCAGGATGGGTGACAGGGGGCAGGAGTTTTCAGTTATGATGTCTGAATGGGCATTGGTCCAGACTTCACGTGTCCCTCTTTCCCATCAGCTAGCCTGATGCCACTTCCTACATATGGCTCAGCCCCCATCCACGTGGGACCCTGCAGGGCTGCATAAGGGCAGAGCTCCACCTGAGCCCTTCCTGCCTAGGGGTCGATATTTGTGACAAGCTCTCAGAAATGCCATGATGGCCAGTCTAGATTACGCCCTTGAGAGGCCTTTGTCTAACTACCGCTTTCTGACTTCAGTATCAGACCCTGGTCTGATCCAGGAGCCACACTGGGGGAAGTTGGAAAGAGTGAGCAGAGTGCCCTATCCCCTGTGGAAGGAGCTTGCTGTTGGCTCTGGATGGATAGGATAGGAGGGCGAGCATACAGGGGCCGGGGTAAATTCTGATGACCCGTAATGGAATTCTAGGCGTACTACCAGACCCTCCCAACTGTGAGCCAGGCCTTTTGCCCATGGTCATCTGAATTCACACCATTGGCTGGAAACAGGAAGATGTGCACACAGGGCCAGCTCAGCACTCCAAGAAAGGGTTTTTGCATTCCTATGCCCACTCCTCGGCTGGCACTGGGTTGGGGAGCCGTGGTCTGCACCCATACCGGGCACCTGTGTTTTTTCAGACCCTCAAGGTGCTTTGTAGAAGGAGGACAGTAGGAGGATGAGCAGACCCAGGACTTTGAGCTGCTCATGGAAGGAAAGTACCACAGAGCACATGCGCAAATGGGAGAGCCACACCAAATACCTGCATGCAGTCCAGGGTGTTCTGGGTGGAGAGCCAGACAAGACAATTACAGAAAGATGGTGTAAATGAAGTGGACAGTGCCCAGCATAGCCCATGGCCCAATGGTGGCCTGCCCCAGCTCCTGAACAAAGGCATGTTGTTAGCATAAGCTCGAAGCACAGGCTACCAGCAGTGCTGTAAACAGGTACGGTGACAACTCAGGAGGAGATGAAATGACACAGGGTGACCAAGTCCGTAAGCTTCAGGGCAGCTAAAGAAAGGGACTCATTGACAGCCAGGGGAGGCCACACTAAACTGTTCCCCCTGGAAGATAGGTGTGTCTCTGGACGTGGCCTGTTCCAGTCTCCCAAGATGTGTATTTTTCTGTCATCCAACACACACACACACACACACACACACACACACACACACACATCCCTTCTGATCTAACTAATGGGAACTTTCTAAATATCAAAATGTTAATACAATGACCACAGAACCTTCCCTATGGAAGAAATAGGTTCTGGAGGGTGACAAAAGAGGTGCACACACTCTGTGTTCAGCAGCAGCTGCTCCCTTTGGGAAGGGGTCATTTTGCAATTACCTGGAAAGCTCACACAGTCAGCCCAATATACCACTACCCCGCCGCTCATGGTGTGACCTCTGGCTAAGTGCTCACTACGCATGAGGAGTGAATAGCCAAGGCCCCTGAGGACGCGGAGTGCTCAGCCCCCCTCCCCCGCACCTATGTACCATTCTCTAAGAAGGCCAATATAGGACCAAAGCCACAGACCAAGAGTGGACAACCCCACTGTGCCACCCCAGATAATGGGACCTGGTGGCTGTTCTGCTTCCAGACCCTCAGGACCACTGAGGAGGGTCTGCATAGGGCTGACATGGTCACTTCCACAGGGACAGTGATCCTAGAAGTGGCTGGTTTGGTACTAACCACTTTGGCTCCTAGACCAGTGGCTCTCAACCCACGGGTCGGGACCCCCTTTCGAGGGTCACATATCAGATATCCTGCATTATTAATTTGTAACAGTAGCAAAATTACAGTTATGGAGTTGCAACAAAAATAATTTTACGGTTGGTGGGGGTCACCACAACATGAAGAATTGTTATTAAAGGGTCACAGCATTAGGAAGTTTGAGAACTGCTGGGCTAGACCCCCCTTTCTCGGACCCTGTGATTTGTCCCCCAGAAGGAGCACAAAGCTTCGGTAATGTCAGAGGATGGAGCCCCCAGGAACAACCCAACATTGATTCTAGAAGAAACTCTCCTCCTGTCTCAATGAAATCAGCTCTGGCCCAGGCTATGTGGTTGGGGGGAAAAAATGATTCACTTCTCTGTGCTGTTTGCTCAGTGGTAAGGATTGAAATGGCAATGGTGCCTATGAGAAAGCATGCCTGTGTGGACAATGTGAGTGAGGGTGTGCTGTGGCCACACGGAGTTTCTGACACGTAGTGGGTACCATTTATTTTCCGGCAACCGTGGGGTCCTCCCAGCCTCACCCACCCACCTGTGCTCACCTCTAACAGCTGCACAGCACCTTCACGCTCTTTCTTAGCTTCAACCTGAGCCTGTTCGTGGGGGAGAAAAAAAAAAAAGAGAGAGAGAGAGAGAGCATTTAGGCAAGAGAAGAGGGACTCGGGTCAGAATCTCCAAGACCAGCATGTACCCTAGGGTCCCGATTTCCCAGTACGCAGGTAAAATTCTGCATGCCTTCCCCTGAGCAGCACCAGGTACCAGGTGGCAAGGATTCCATGGTACCTGATGATCTTTGGGAAGCCAGGCAGACAAAGCATGGACTCCTAAGAATGGCAGGTAGGCATGAGGGTGGCAACTCTGACCCTGTGGCTGGGAAGGGACTCTGGGTTTGAGCCAGAGCAGTGAGATCTCCATGCTAAGTCTTCTCATCCACCTTCCTGCCTGGGAAATGTGGCAGTATCCTGCATAAGTTCTAGGGCCTGAAGGAGGTGCTGTGGTGAACGGGATCCCATACTTCCATGCTGAGGCAGGAGCCTGCCCCTTCCTCCGAAGCTAGGGTCCCACCACACAGAAGACATGCCACAAGTTTTGCTGAGCCCCTGTCTGGCAAAGGGCAGTTCACACACAAAAAAATTAAAATGCAATCTCCTTGTGTCCTGTAGGCTCAGTTTTCTTATCAATTATATTTTATTATGAATTTATTAAGCAAGCCTACCTCCTTAACAACCTGACTCACCCAAACAAATCAGAAAAGGATATCAAAATACACTACAATGAAACCTTAAGGATATCAGTCCCTGGCATGGTCAGCAGGATTTCAGCAGACCAGCAATTCCACCAAAGTTGCTGCTGGAACCAGGAGCAGCAGCTGGAACCTCAAGCCTGGAAACTTTCCCTGGAGCAGTTCTCTTTAGGAGCCTCTTGAAGTGCAGGGATGAACAGCCAAATCCCAAGTCCCAACCAAAAGCCTCCTCTCCTGTTTTGGGTGGGGTATCCTCTCAGTCTGTTCAAGGGTGTTTTTCACCAAGCTCCCCGACCAAGTAGTTGGACTTCTATGTGGAAAAACATCCTCTTCTCTCACATCTAAGTGGCAAACATCCTGCCCTCTTCTCCATCCCACACTTGGGATCAAAACAGAAACAGGTTTATCTCCCCTTCAGTTTCCTGTCCTCACTCCTCAGGCCCCAGCATAAGTGACAGTCCGTGTCATATTGTCTTGACAGCCTTTTCACCTGAGAACAGTGCCTGGATGTTTGTTGCTGAAGAGATTAAATAAAATCCCAGACTCCAATTAGTTTAGTTGATGACCAGCCAGGAGCCCCTGGTGGAGGATGCTGGGAGAATGGGAGGGCCCTGTCCTTTTGGACTTGAGAGGAGAAGTTGGAGCAACTGCAGCCATCTTAATACCATGAGGGGGAAAGGCTGGGAGCAGCCATGGGGCTTCACATGAAAACCAAAGATGAAGCTGCCCCCAGAAGAAAGTAGAGGAAAACAAATTATGGTGGCACTTGGGACACAGCCGGCTAAGGTCCTGGACCTAACTACACCGAAAGTCACACTGTAGCAGTATAGGCAGGCAAACTTTCCCATTTGGTTTTCTGTTTGGAGAAAACTGGATAAATACCATCACCCACTGGTTAGAATAGGGTGCTCCCCACCCAAGGGACATATCCTGAGGCTCAGGAGCAGTCTGAGACTACATCATGGGATGGCTCCTGGATTACCAAGCTGGGTGTGCGACCAAGCTGGGCTCATCAGTGGCTCTAAGCATTCTTCAGTTTCATTTAGATTTTTGTTTGGGACAAGGTTTCATGCAGCCCAAGCTGGCCTTGAACTCACCACATAGGCCAAGATGAACTTATAATCTTCCTGCTTCTATCTCTTCTGTGTTAGGGTGACAGGCACATGCTGTCACAGCAAGCATACGCCATACCGAGGGTTGACCCAGGGCCTCATGTGTGCTAGGCAAGTGCTGTGCCAACTGAGCCACACCCCCAGCGCCCCATTCTTCAGCTTGTGAATAGGTTTGCTTCCCGGCACGCCAGTCTCCTGCCTCATCACCTGGTCTAATTAAGAAGCCATGTGGCCCGCTGGGCTCTCACACCGGGGTTTCCATTTCCGGAGAGTCGCGGGTGAGAAGTGAACATTACCTCATCTCTTCCACTGTGAGATGGTGTGTGGGCAGGGCTAAGGCAAGGACTCAGCCCCATGGCACGGGCTCAATGGAAAATAAGCCCAAGATCTCCACAAAGCCCATTCACCACGCGTCTCATTCTCACAGATTCCCAAAGAGGGTATAAGAGCCAGGCGAGCCGCTAGAAACCGGCCCGCTAATCACACGGTTATTGAATTCAGCTCATGCATTGACACTTGAAATGGTTCCTTTCAAAACAAAACAGCAACAATGACAGAAGAAATAACAAAACGGAGGGCAGGGGGGTGGGGAGAAACAGCCAGGGAACAGAGAGATTTTTATAAATATCTCTGTCATGGAGTCAAAGACAGTTTTCAACTGTCAGGATTCAATCAACAAAGCACTCAGGCAGGCCGAGGAGGCTGGGCCAACTTGGCAGGAGCGACTCCATCTCTGCCTCTGGATGCCGATCAAGAGTTCATTTTCATAGGCCACTTCCAAGCTGGGCCATTTGGGCAATTGGAATAGATTGTTAAATTTAACACTCCATATTGGCAGCTCCGGAATCTCAAAACAAAACAAAACAAAAAAAATCTCAGCAGTAGCTCAAGCAAGGCTCATTTTTGGGGCTGCCAACATGGGGGTAGGGTGGAGGGTGTGACCTTCCTGGAGACAGGATGCTGGCAGATGGAGAAGCATGGAGGAAGAGTTATGGCTCCCACAGTGCTCCCCAGAATGGAAGGGGGGCCTATTGTTTGCAGGGTCAGTTGTCTGGGAGGGAGGGACAGTCCACAGCTTCAGTGATAAGATTCAAGGCAAACATGCACACAGAAGGGATGTGGGCCATAGGCATAAGACACTTGGCCCAGGAGCCATCCTGTGCCAGGAAGATTGGCATGGGACAGAGCTAAGCAGACTCATTTTTTTAAATTGCTGTTATTGAAATTAGTTTAAATGAGACTCTTGTAAACTATTAGAGCTGCAGGGCTTCAGACAGAAGCCCTGAATTGATGCTCATCAGGGCTGAGATGTTGACAAGCACATCTCCACATCGGGGGTGGGGGGGTGGGGGGGCACGTCTAGGAAAATCTAAGAGTGGTGCCAAAGCTCCAGGCGCTTCTCAGCAACAGGGCACCTGCCTAGCATGTACAAGTCCCTGGCTTCCATCTCCACTAACACAAACAATAGCAGGTCCCATGCTATCCTGAGTCCACATGTAGTACTGGCCTGTGCCCCACTCTCCACATAAAACAACAAAACTTAGACTTCCATCGCAAGTGCAGAAACCAGCAAAGACCATGCCACACAGCGCATGCCAGCTGGCTCCTCTGTGCCTCCAATTTCAGATACAGACCTAGGGTTGAAAGCTGTGACTCCATACCATAAGACCTCATATGGCCAAACCTTTCCTCATGCAATAAATTGTGGTGGGGTGAGGGCACGGGCTGCCTGAGACTCTGAAAATTCGCACCTACAATATTGGTATTCTAAGGTCACAGAAAGGCCCTGAAGAGGTCATCATGGCATCAGGTTTGCATTGCAGGACCTCTAGTCTATTTGCAACCTTAGACTCCTTGGTCGTAGCTGTAGAAAAGAAGGGTATCCATACCCCAGGCCCCAGGAGGGGTGACTGCCATGGTCATAAGTCACTCGGCAAGCGATACAAGGGTGGGAGTGTGCAACCACCCATCTCTAGCTCACGGAGGCACTGTGGCGAGGGCTGCTTGGGGGACAGCATCTTACCTGCTCTCCGTGCCAACCTAGCTCCCCAACCCTGGAGTTGACCCAGTGATCACAGAGCACCCGCTACAAGATGAGCTGCCCTGGAACCCCGATGTTTGTCTCATGGTCCAACCAACAAGTAGACACATCGTGATACTGTTCAGCGTGGACCTTTTGTCCCATGCTGGGGCTGAGAGTGTGGTTTTGTTGGAAGCAGACTCATACAGTGTGACAGACAGTTAGGCCATGTGAAAGGCCTGGGGACCACTGAGAAACCCTGAGGTGGTTTTGATTCCCTTTGAGGTGTAGGACACACAGGGGGTATTATGTGTTTTCTCATGTATTTTTCCATCTACCTCCGTTCTGAGATGCCAAAGGCTGGGGCTCCCTGAGCACCTTCCCTCCCTCTAGGAACTGGCTCAGGAGGCAGTGATCAGCAAGGGCAGTGCTCAGACTCTCCTATCCAGAGAGGAGCAAGTGGGCCATGAGCTCAGGGAAGAAGTCACAGGCTCTTTCCATCCCCCTACCCTCCTTAAAGAATGCCTTTTTGTTGTTGTAATTTCTAAGAAATTAAAGACTTGGCATTTGATTTTATCCGGTTTCTCTTCCTCTGTCCCCATGGACGAGGAAGTATCCATGTGTCCAGAATAAAGACCATGATGAAGGAACAAAGAGCTCAAGAGAAATTGGATGCTGGACAAAAGAGAGAAGATGAGCGAATGGGTGGAGCTAGCTCCTTCTCAGATCAGATACATGCTCACTCAATATGACCCCGGGCTCCCAGGGAGCCATCTACAGAGTAGTCATATCCTGTCACCCTTATTAGACATTATTCATACTTCTGCAGACTCCTTATCTGTCTCAGAGGGACCCGGTCTGGGGATGTGGCGTGGCTTGCAAGTTGTAACGAATAGATGAAAACAGCACCCTGCCCCTCCCAGCCCTGGGGAAGAAGATAAGAATAATATCCTGACAAGATATTGTTTCTCAGTATGCTGGCCAACTCTTTGTGACAGGCAGTAGGGTCGTGACAGTCCCCATGCACAGTGGCTTAATGAGATCTCTACTTAATACCAAGTCCCAGGCGTTGACTAGAAAAAGGGTGGTAGTCGGGGGGGGGGAGGGTTGGCTTTCAAAAGTCAGCTACCCGTTGCCTCTGGCTGAGAAACTATGATGTGGAAAAGCAGGCAGATTTTGATCACCACTGAGGCTGGTCAAGCAACTGAGTGTCCCTGTTCCCTGTGAGGTCAAAGATCCGTGACACCTACTACCCATCCCGGCGAGTACTGAGCCAGGGGCTCAGCCCCCCATAGCCCATGCCCACAGCCTAGCCTCCAGTCCCATAGAAGCTCAGGTGCGGGGATGCTGTCATACCTCTGGCACCTTAGTGGGTAAGCTCTGCCTGCAGGGGCCAACTGCCCTGCTAAGAGAATGAGTGGCCAAAAAGGTGTGTGTGGGGGGGGGGACACTAGGTTTCAGGCAGGAGAGGAGAGAGCTGAGAGCCAGTCAATCTCAGGTATCTCACATACTAATTCTTCGGTGCCCCTCCCTCCCAGACCCTGTTCTTGCCATAGGGACCTTCCTACCTGGGAAAGAGACAGGATAACAAAGCAAGCATGGGTTGAGGTAGGGGTGCACTCCCTCAGCCCCACCCATCGCAGTGTGGCGGAAGGCATACCCTGAATCATATGGCCCTATTTCCCTCCTTCCTGACTCTCTCTCTCTCTCTCTCTCTCTCTCTCTCTCTCTCTCTC
>OU015754.1:21038986-21065257 GCA_907169655.1 Acomys percivali | reverse complement strand
TGTGTGTGTGTGTGTGTGTGTGTGTGTGTGTGTGTGTGTGTGTGTGTACATGAGCATGTGTGCACAGGTTCTGAGTCTGCATCTCCAGACATGGGAGGGGGTACGGCAGGCTGTTTATGTTCAGTGTGCATGACTTCCTGTCCCATCTGTACATCAGATTTGTTTGCCCCAATGTGAGTCACGAGGGTTCCAGAAACTGAAATCTATTTTCATCAAAAGTAGCTTAGTGTCTCAAATGGGGAGGCGAGGGGCGGGGAGGAAGTAGATAGGAGTCCTCAAAAGTCTCCTTGTGGCCGGGCAGTGGTGGCGCACGCCTTTAATCCCAGCACTCGGGAGGCAGAGGCAGGAGGATCCCTGTGAGTTCAAGGCCAGCCTGGTCTACAAGGCAAGTCCAGGACAACCAAGGCTACACAGAGAAACTCTGTCTTGAAAAACAGAACAAAAAAAACACCATCACCACCACCACCAACAACAAAAATAGTCTCCTTGTGGGCTGCTGGGTTGGTTTGTTAGATTACAGGCACCTGCCACTAAGACTGATAACCTGGATTCAGTTTCTGAACCCCCCTCCCCCACCCCGGTAGAAGGAGAGAATCAGCTCCCACCAGATCGTCCTCTGACCTCCACATGCTCCCCGTGACACACGAGTTCAGACAGATACAAACATACGCTATGCACGCAAAGTAAATAAATATGGCGCGAGAATTAAAATGAAATCTCTGTGCTTCGCCAGCCACGTCTGTCTAATTCCATCTGAAAACCAGGGATTGTGCAACCATCCCTCACAAGTATGGAAAAGCTCCTCTCAGTACAATTCACATCCTACATCAGTGGTTCCCAACCCCCGGACCCAGATACAGAGGCCAAGAATAGGGGCTGGGGGCAAGGGGAGAGGCAAAGTCATCCAGATTGCCTCCGAGTGCCACGTGCAGCACACTAGCCAGCTGTACGCTCTGATGTAAGGGACACTTTTCTCTGGGTCTTAGTTTTCTTGTTTCCTTCACCAGTCAATCAGGAGCCATGGGGGAAGCAGCATCTAGTGTCTGCAGCTAGATGAAATGATCAGGGTTAAGACAAGTGGCGTGACAGTGTTTGGAGACAGAAAAGCCAGTGTGTGTCCCTGGCCATTGGAATAACTAGCCATAGTCTGATGTCAAACAATAAAATGTAAGACAGGCATCCTTCACATATGGAATGTCACGTCTGCACCATCACACTTGGAAGGCAGTGTGAGCTGTTAAGGTCAGAGAATTCTGACAACCATGACCGCCAGACACCTGGATGGTGAGTCACATTGACGGATGCAAATGGCCATCCCTGCTTGCCACCACCTTCCCAGCGTCAGGCTGAATGGCACTGATGTTCCCCCTTGGATCAGTTCCTGCTTATGCTCCACCCAGCAGTGAGTGAAGCTGTTTCCCAGTGGTGAGGATATCCAAGTGTGAGCCTAGAGTCCTCTGCACTGAGGACCCCATGGTCACCATGAACTGTTTCCAACACAAAGCGACTGACAAGTCCATCCTCAGTGTTCCTGTCACAGGGCATGGCCCCTAAGCTCAGCTAAAACCCATGCCCAAGCTCCACAGCATCCTGACTCCTGTTGCCACCTCCAGCCATCAACAGCTCCCGTGGCCTCCACCTTGAACTCACATTGAGAACGCGACCTCCTCTCACCCTGGTAGGCACTGCTGCCATTTCCTGTCTGGACTGCCCATCATCCCTGATCCCTGCTATTTTGTCCAACTGACATCAAATAGAGCTTGGGTCCACGCACGCAGCCCTCAGGAACAGAAGTGATAAACAATATTGGCGGCGCTCCGATCCCACTGCGCCTGCGTGCCTGGTGATGGGCTGTCCTCTCTACCCTTTGGGGTCTTGCCAGCCTGGAACCTGCTTTGGCCTCCAGAATACGGTGTCAGAACCTTGTGCCAGATTCAAGCTGATCCCTATGGGGCCCTGCCTGCTCCTGCTCTGTTTAACCCTCCGTGTCACTGGCCAGACCTCACACATGGCTGGAGGACAGCCAGCCAGGAGCTAGCTAGGACTTAGGTAGTCACCAGGGCACAGCAGTCTAGTCCAGCTGTGTCCGGCTGCCTCCAGACAAGCGTGACAGCCTTAGCTGGACACTGAGACTTCCAGCCAAGCCTAGTCATGCTGAGAACAGTTTCACCCACCTGGACTAAAAAGAAAGAATGAATGGCTACAGTTTTAAGCCACCAAGCCTGGAGGCAGTGTATCCCATGGTGCCACTGTAATAGTAAGAAGCGGACTGGGTACCCCAAGATTCTGAGGACAAAATTTAAACTTCCCAGGCTCCCCGAGTTTCTGCATGGGAGTGATAGTCTGTTGATATTGACAATATCCCTCCCTCCCTTGCTTTATTGGGAAACATCCCTCCTCTTTTTAGGGCTATTCCAGGCACGTTTCTAAGATGCATCCCATTGCTTTCCTTCAGAGCACCATCACCAACGGAGACTATGTGTTCAATGTTCAGGTCAGCCTGCTATTGAAGTATATATATGTGTGGGGGGGGTGATGATGATCACTACCTGGTGGCCACACAGTACGTACCCTCACAGGCCATGGTACCACTAAGAAATCTTGCTGGGTGGATCCCATTCAGAAGCACCGTGATAGCTCTAGCCCTCTCAGAAGGACCCCTGCGACCCCAGCATTCCCAGAAAGACAGGGTAGGAGAGCACAGTCTTCTTAAACCAGCTATTGCCTCCAAAGGAAAGTAGGCAGCATCTCATGGTGTTTCAAATGGCATGGACTCTAGGGGTGGGGACATCATAGGTTCCCTTCTCAACTTTCTACCGTGGAGATGATTCTCGTATTCTCCCTATGTGGGGCAACCCGGGCTTACCCGTTCTCACCACGTCTTCCTGCTCACAGTTCAAAAGGAAGCCTCAACTGCCAGGTGCTGCCTTCAACTGTCCTTTCCCAAACATGATACCCTGTCAACTTAACATGCTCAAGAGTAATCTGAGGAGGAGTCTCAACGGAGGGATGGCCTAGATCAGGCCCTACGTGAGGAGAACTGTCTTAACTGTTTGTTATGGGAGGAGCCACCATGCTGTGGGCAATGCCACCCCTAGGCGGGTCATCCTGGTTCAAATAAGAAAGCTAGCTGAGTACAGCATGTGCCCTCACCCACATACCACAGACCTGCACACACACACCCCCCAAAATAAGCCAAGCAAGTGTGAGCCAGTAAGTGGTGTTCCTCTGTGGTACCTGTCCTGAGCTGTTGCCCACCCCAAAAAGACTGCAATCTGGAAACATAAAATGAAATAAATCCTTTCCTTTCAACTTGCTTTTGGTCACAGTGTTTGTCACAGACACAAAACCCTAACCTGAATGCCCCTAGAGCAAGGGACAACGTTTTCAGAGTCACCCGCGGTGCTCAGCATCTCTCTCACACAGTTCAAGTGAGGGAAATCCAGTCCTGATTCCATGACTTGTCATCCTGGGTAAACAACAGCTCATCTCTCCAAAATGGTAGGAATTATGGAATGGGCCACATCTCTGCTTATATCCGGTCTCCCTGGATACTTAGAGCCAAGTTAGACTCCGAATGAAGCTCTGTCTTCCTCTGTTGTTCTCCGCTATCTTCGTATTTATTTATTCATACTGTCGTTGCTATCATTATTATTTTTATTATTATTTCGGTGTGTGTGCGCGTATGCAGGTCTGTGGTATGTGGGTGAGGGCACATGCTGTGTGGGTGTGAGAGGACAACCTTTGAGTATCCTCTCCTTTGTCCATGTGGCTTACAGGAAGCAAGCTCAGGCTTTCCCTGCCTGCTGAGCCACCTTTCAGGCCCTCCAGCTCATTTGTCTGAGAAAGGCTCAATCTATAGTTTCCTGACTCATTTAGACCACTGGTCATAAAGCTCCAGGCACCCACCCCTACCCCCACCCCCACCCCACTCTACTTCCCTCCTTACCCTCCAACTCAGGGGTTTCAGTGCCTGCCACACTAGGCTTTTATGTGGGTGCTGCAGGCCCAGATGCAGGTCCATAAGCTTGCACAGCACGTCACTGGCTGGGCCAGCTTTTACTTAACATATTTTTGAGATTTATTTATTTGTATTTTAATGGGTCTGTGCTTTGTTTGCATGTATGTATGTGCACTGTGTGCTTGCTTAGTACCAGAGAGCCCAGGAGAGGGTGCCAAATGCCCTGATGCCCCTAGAACTAGAGCTAAGGGACAGTTATAAGCCACCGCATGGGTGCTGGGTTCCAAGCCTGGGTCCTCTGCAAAAGCAGACATTTGTCTTCACTGATGAGCCATCTCTCCACTCCCAGCCAGTCACCATTTTAAGAGTATAGGGATTAAGAAGGAGCCAGGCCAAGGAGGAGGAGGGGTCTACCGGACTAGCCTGACCCACAGAAGGGACTCCAGTCCATTTCTGTGTTATTCTCACTGGAGTCTTACAAAAACACTGTCCATCTGTCCATCCTCCCTCACCCTCCTACCTACCCCAGTTTCGGTCAGGTCAGCTTCACAAAAATTCTGCTTTGAAGAGAGCAAGAATCGCATATGCGAACATTAGAGGCTGTGGTATGGGGGACCCAGCTGCCCACTGTTACTCTAACCTAACCGGTACTTTAGCTCCTTAGCTGGTCCAGATGGTATCTAGGGACAGCCCAATCTCAGCACTGCCAGCATCCAGTGTGGGCTAACTCCTTGACATCACAAAGTGACTGCTGGGGGCTTCTAAGAATGGACAGTCTAAATTGTCCCTCCTGGTCACTGTTGTGAGTGGGCTCTGGACATTCTCTAGTTAATCTGCCAGACACTTTCTTTGTTACAAAAAGAGGTGATCCAGGTGGTGGGAAGCTTGTATCCTGAAGAGCGCCCAGTGGGTGGAGGCAATGATGTAATGATTGATGTGGGTCTCTTTGTCTCTCTATCTCTCTATCTCTGTCTCTGTCTGTCTTTGTCTCTCTCTGTGTCTGTCTCTCTCTCTGTGTCTGTCTCTGTGTCTGTCTCTGTGTCTGTGTCTCTGTCTCTCTCTCTCTCTTTCCCTCCCTCCCTCTCCCCACAGCCTCCTGAACTAGAAGCCCAGAGAGGAGGTGCCAATTGCCTAGAATTGCTTGAGTATGCCTCCACTGAGCATAAACTTCTTGTGAATCTCCAAATGAGTTGGCTCTGAATTCAAAGCGCCTGTGAGGGCCACACCAGAAAAAAAATCAAATGACCAAAAGGCCAGTAGGGCTGGAGATGCTCCATCCTACTTCCCATCTGCCACAATAGCTACCCCACCCCCACCCTCAGCCTCCATCCCCTCCCACCTCTCTGCTGGCTGCAGAAGGGTCATGATGGAACATGAAACTGTCCTACCTTCAGGACTTGTTCCAAGTTCTCCAGTTTGGCTTGGAGCTGGCGTTTCTCCTTCACGGTGAATCGAGTTTCCCTCTCAGGTCACCGCGGAGAGCCAGGCATGTTCGGCCTTTACCTGTAAAGAGAAAGACAGGAGACAGGGTGGCCATTAGGATCTGCCCAGGATGGGAATGGACAGCAAGCTGGTCCCCTCCGGTGCCTGTTCAATACTGTCTGGAGCAGTAAAAAGCCTTGAATTCCTCCGGACAGAGCTCCTGGGGCCTGTTTGTGCAAGGCAGTGCCACCTTGCAACCAGAAGTGACATCCCTCCTGCTGTCCCCCATCTTCATCACACCCATAGTGATAGTTCCAACTTAGAATGAGGCCCAGTCCTGGTATATAGCCAATACTCTGTCCCAAGATACAGTAATAGGCTAGGGAAGTCCTACGCCCCTTGTGTGAGAAGCTGGTGAAAAAGGAGACTCTCTTCCCAGTGGACATTGGAAATTGAGAGTAAGAGCTATAACTACTTTGTAGTTTGCCACCATAAATGAAGAACAGGTCTTGGATGACAATAATGACAAGGACACAAGGTCAAGACATACAGAGGGAAAAGGGTTCAGCACCTAGATCCAGCCGTACCTGAAGCTGTTAACCTGTTTTCTATCAAAGTTACTTGGACAAACAAGAATCATTTTCTATCCCTTATACCATGAGAACCCTAGCAGGTAAGAAAGTGTTGCTCAGACTGTCTGGAAGCACTAATTCTTCTACCTAAAACTTTGGCCCAGGATTGACATTGGATAAAAATGGCGCACATACACCCTCTTCTCTGTCTCTTGTGGTTTCTCTAAAGCAGGTCAGGGTGTGCCAGTGATGAGAGAAGTCCCTGCATGGAGCTCCTATTAATTCTTAGGAGGAAACAACATTCTCCACCCCAAAGGCAGACTTCTAGCTTCTTCCCTTCCTCCCTGAATGTTAGAACAGGCTGTCACAAAGATGGGCTTCCCGCCTCCGAAGCCCTCGTTGTCTCAGACTCTCTGTGAGCTATGAGGCATTTAACTAGACAGTTTTCCTGACTCCAAGAGAAAGGGGGCAGGCACGTGGCACCCCTAGTGGTTGTAGGGGATGCTACGGGGTGGGGGTTGGGTCATGAGGGTGTCTGGTATGCAGAAGCTCACGCAAGTCATCTTGCTGCCACTTGAGGCTTCCGGCAGCAAACTTGGAAGAAGATGTCATGGTTTATTTCAGTCAAACGGTTCTCACTCTTGAACCTCAACCCTGGGGCCACACGTTTGGTGGGAGCTGTCATACCTCATGGTCCCACTTGTCAGGAGAGTCAGGGGGAGGGGCCCTGAGCACCCAGAATCTGGTCTCATTTGGAGCCCAATATAGCTTTCTGAAGTATTTTCAAGCCCCGCTTCTCCCTTCCAGAAATTTCTTGCAGTTTCCATGGAAATCAAAATAAAATCCAAACTCTTCAGGTCTATGAACCTCTCCTGTGTCTACCTGTCTTCTACTGGCCTGGCCTGGCCTGGCCACATGCTGAGGACACCCTGGCCTCTCTTCCCTAAACAAATCAAGCTCAATCCTACCACGGATCTTTTGCACTTAGGGGTATCCGTTACCTACCATGATGTACCTACCCATCCTGCACCACTCCTATCCCGGTCTAGCTCTGTTCTTGAGCAGGGCCCCTCTGGTGACAGGCTGCCCTGCCCACAGAGGCTAACGGAAGCCTCATCCCGCCACTTGCCTCTACACACTCCCAGTCCACCATACTGCTTTTCTACAGGCCTTTTGCAATGTGGGTGATGATCCTGCGTGGAAGCTGGCTCCTGCTGCAATGTCCTTGTTAACTGGCGCCAGACAGCATCCCATGTTGCTTCAGCTTGACCCCAGACAGCAACCTATTTATGTCAGACCTTGTGGGGACAATTGTTCTAGATCTTATACTGATGGAAATACAGCCTATTCCCCAGGTGGTCCTGCCCTCAGGTGTGGCTCTGGCCCCAGGTGGGTCCTGCTGAGCCTAACACCCATTGCTCTGTGTCTGAAGGCCACACTCCAACTCCCAACACACCCCCAACTCGCACCTCACAGCTGTTGGCTCTCTGTCCTATAACCACCCATTCTTTATACGGACTCTGGCACAGTTTCCTCTGTTGTATTACCAAGGGCTAGGACTCTGCTTCATCCTACAACTGGGACTCAGAATCCCATGTCCATAATCCTCAGTGGAGTCCAGAGACAAGGACAGTTGTGAGCACAAAACATTGTTGTTGTTGTTGTTGTTGTTGTTGTTGTTTAGGCTCTGGTTGGACCTCTTGCAGCCACACTGAGGATACAGTGCTCACCTTGTCCCAGAAGCCAACATCCATTCAGGGTGCAGCTCGGCAAGGCAGGACCTGCATCCAGGTCCCTCTCTAGTTGGTAGCCCCACCCAGGACACTCCTCTTGTAAGTATCCATGAACACACTGCCTTCGTCAGAGGCCCAGCTTCTGGATGCTGGCGTCAACAGGCCAGGAAAGGCCTCTGTGAAGTGGCTTTTGGTTTTATAGGAGGGATGTAGACCTGTTGCCTCTACATGCAAACACCTTGAACCCTGATGCCACCTCAGGGCTCACTGAGTAGAAGTTGCCTGACTGGCAAGAGCCCAGGGCACACCAGCAACACTTAGGCTCACAGGTCTCAGCAGAGTCCAGCACATGGTGGAGATGGGGGAGGGGGTGTGAGTAACAGTGGAGGGAAGGACAGATGTGTGTCTGTACAAAGGAGAGGCTCACAGCCCATATTACTATCACCATAAAGCATCCCTTAAAACTCTCCAGATTGCCGTCAGAGATGCACTTAGCCTAGAATGTTCTCCTGGGAACTGAGCCAAGCTGCTTCCCGCAAAAGAGAAGTACTCAAAGTAACAAGGCACCCAAAGAGACCTCTCTAGGACAAACAGCGTGAGCTCCAGATAGCCAAAGACAAGGTCATGCAGATCTCTTTTGTCCCAAGCATAAGATGTGTGAGGTCCTTGCATGTGTCTCTGTAAGTATCTCTGGACCAAAATGGGAAATAAAAACTGGGGGTGGGCATGTGCTTTCTATTGCTTAGCCTACCAAGTCCTAAATATCTGTGTGCCATCCTCTTAAACTTCTATAATATTCTCAATTAACCTAATGCTATCATTTTTCATACTGGCATTGTACAGTGGGATGTAGACCCTGCTAACACAGTCACTGGACTTACAGGTTGCAGCTCAATTTGAGCTACAGACTAACAAATAACAATACGTGGCTTGTGGGCTTGGCATCTCCAAGCCTGTATGCTGCCCTACCAATCAGAGAAAGCTCAATTGCCAATGCTGGTCTCCAGGTATCTGCTCAAACATTTCTGGGGTTCACAGCTGATTCTAGAGGGAGCCACAAGGTACCCGGCAGAGAGGTGCTTGCAACACTTAGCCATAGCTACCCAAAGCGAACGAAGCCTCAAACCTTGACCTGCCATGGGACAGCTGTCCTGCCCAGGGGCAGCTCACAGCTCTGTCTAGCTCAGCCAACGAAGGAATTAGAATTAGTTTGTGAAATCAGTAAACGGGTGACTTTGCAAGCCTCGAGGCATTGAACACATTTTCTGTACTGCATCCCAGATTTCCGGGCTTGATGCTCCTCTGCAAGGCTGTTCACCAGAGAGACTTTGATACCGTGTTTAGTAGTCTGGACCACATCTGGCCCTCGGAATCTATCAGCTCTGCTCAAGCTTAGGGAGAGCAAGGGGCCACACATCTCCTCGCATCCATAATTAATGTTGTTCTCTTCGTGGGAACTACTAGAAAGCAGATTGCAACTCCAGACAATAATTTAAAAAAAGGTCTAGAGTGACCCCACCCCGAGTCTTCCTGGGAATCAGGTTTATACTGACAAGCACCTGCCTACTGTGAATCCGAGGTAACATTCATTGTTGCCCTGGGACTTCCTTCTTCCCAGCTACCCGAGGACACGAGATGCTCAGCCCACGGGCAATCTGGTAAGCTGCTGTCTCCCATGGAAGGGTCTAAGCCTGCAAGCCAGCTCACCCAGAACTGGGAAGAGAACAGAGCCCAGCCCAGCTGGCAAGGGGGCGAAACAGATCTGGGACCATCTCCGGCAGCCTGCTATGCCTATCTGGGCCCCCTGTGAGTCACAGGCTCCTCTGACAACCCTGCGGAGCAGAGGGGGAGGTATTCTCACTTGACACCTAGAAGCCTAGCCAAAGATTGTTTTTTATAACTTTAATTAAGTGTATGTGTGTCTGTCTGCGTGGGGGAATATACACATAATATATAGCCAAAGATGTCCTCAGATATCAGATGGCCCTTGAAGCCTGGAGCTATAGGTGTTTGTGAGCTGCCTGATATGGGAGCTGGGAACTAAACTCGGGTCCTCTAAAAGAGCATTAAGTACCCTTACCCTCTGACCTATCTTTCCAGCCCTCTCCTCAACAGCCTGTTTAAAAGGGGATGCTGAGAAGGAACCCAGACATTTCCAGCCTTAAGGAAAACATGAAGCTGAACTAAGTCCTGGTCGTCAGAGGTAGGAAATGTCAAGTCCATCCCAGATGCTGGGCAAAGAGGCTGCCTCGGAGCTGGGACTGCACCTACTTCTGGAGCAAGGCTGGTTTGCTCAGAAACCCGCAGGACCACCCCTATGCCCATGGTGGCAAGTGGCTTGAGAAGGAAGAAGAAAGCTATCCCACCGCCTAGCTCCCCATCAGCCCTATCATGCTGTATCCCATGCTTAAAACAAACGACGCCATCAATTGAAACTGTGACTCCAGGGCTAAAAAGGGTGAAAGCCGCAAGGTGAGGGGACACTGGTAAGTGTCGGGGACAGCTATGGCTGAGGGTCTCTCCTCAGAGCTCCTTGGAAGAACAGAGGCTGATGGGAGCAGGGCAAAGGACCCTAACAGAAAAGCACATTCATTTCTAAAACTTGATTAAACGTAGCCACGATACCATCTTAACTATTTTCAAGTTCCCTAGTTCAGTGATACTGAAAAAAAGTGTGTCCCTCCTCCCCTTCCCCAACCCACCTCCGCGACTGCCACCCATGTCCAGAACTCTGTCCCTTTAAACAATGACTCCCAACCTCTGCTCTCCTGGCCTCCAGGCACCACTCCATTTTCTGTCTCAAATTTGACTTCTCCAAGGACCTCATTTAAGTACAACCAAAGCCAGGCTTATAATGGCAGCTAGTCAAGAAACTTAGTAAGGGGATTGGTGGCTCAAAGCCTGCCTGGTGGTAGAGCGAGGGCGAGGCCATCTTGTATAACATGAGAACCCGCCTCAAGATGAAAAGTAAAAAAGAGGGGTGGGGTGGGGTGGGGGTGTGACTCAGTGGTAGACGCATGCCCAGTCTGCGAATACACAAACAAACAAAAAGTTCCATTGTTTATCATCCATCCTTTTGTGGCTGGCTTCACCCGATGTCCCCAAGGTCCACCAGGCCATAGCTTGTATTGAAATGGCCTCTCATTGTCGATGATAATGACAGAGTCAGGCTGGTATGGGAGCGAGTAGGAAAGGTCTGGCACATCCCTGACAGTATGCGGTTACCGTCTGTACCCTGTGAGTCACTAGGCTTCTCTGACACCCGTGCAAGGCAGAAAGAGGGAGGAGGTACGTTCACTCAGTACCTCCAAGCCTGTTGAGAAGGGCACACAGAGAAGGCAGCAGAGCAGACGTTTCCGGTCTTTGGGAGAACTCAAGCTGGGTTGCCTGTGAATTCTTTGTGTGTCTATTCACCATCGCGGGATACACTGGGTTCCTTCCAGCTTTGGGCCACTGTAAATCTATACCATGGCCTCACCCTGCTTTTGATCTGTTTGGCTAGACACCCTGGGATAGCGTTAACTGTCAACCTGACAGAATCTAGACTCTTTGGTGAGATTGGCCTCTGAGCATACCTGTGGGGGATAATCTGATTAGTTAACTGATGTAGGAAGAGCCATCCCTATGACAGCTGAGACTATTTCCTGGGCAGATCCTGGACTGTGTAAGGTGGAGAAAGTGGGTGCAATCTCTTGCTCGCTGCTTCTTTTCTGTGGATGCAATGTGACCAGCTGCCTCAGACTCCTGCCACTGTGACTTCCCCTACAGCAGTGGACTATAAAACAAACCCTCTCTCTTTAAGCTGTTTTTTTTTTTTGTCAGAGTACTTTTTTTTCAAACAGCCATTAAGGAAACAGAACCCATGTGGGATTGCTGGATCATACGCAGTTCTCGCTAAATTCTGGAGGGACCCCTCCCACATCAGCCTACATTCCTCACTGGATGGCCAGTCCTCACCAGCAATACAAAGATCCCTACTCTTGTTGACACTGCAATTTCTTCAGAGGGGAAAACCCCCAACACTTTAAAGATTTTATTTTTAATTATGTGTTTATATGTGTAGGGAAGTTGTACATGTGAGTGCAATGTTAAACATGACCAGGAGGGGGCGACATATCCTCTAGAGCTGGAGTTACAGGCAATGAGTGAGACATACATCATCAATGCTGTGAACGGAACTCAGGTCGTTACTCAGTTCACACTTTTAATCACTGAGGCATCTCTCTGGTCCCAGACTTTTTGCTGTCATTGTTCTGAGGGCCTTTTACATACAAGACAAGTGCTCCACCATAGAGCTATATCCTTAATCCAAAAACCACATTTTTAAAAAGATAACTAAGTGGAAAGAAAGGTTGGAACATGAAGGTCAAACAGTTAAGAGTTTGGCTACTCTGTGTCAAATAGTCACGTGAAACTGTGAAATCAGCTGCTCAAAACCACCATTGGGATTTGGGGTGTGGCTCCTTGCCTAGTGTGTCCAAGACTTAGTTCCCCCAAACTGAAACAAAAAACAAAGAATTTTAAAAGCCTGCCCTTGTGGTGTAGGCCTGTCATTCTGGATCTCAGGAGGCTAAAGCAGGGGCATATAGTAAGTTCTAGAACCATCTGATATGCATAGTGAAACAGTCACTCTGAAAAACCAAAACCCCAAAGCACTAATTCTTTACATAACCAACACTGAAGAAATCTTTACATAAAACCAGAGGCACTAAGTCAATTAGAAGAAAAAGTGGAGAAGAGCCTGGAACACATTGGCACAGGTGACAAGTTCCTGAACAGAACACCAACAGCCCAGGCCTTAAGGTCAACAATTAATAAATGGGACCTCATGAGGCTGAGAAGCTTCTGTAAGGCTGGAGACACTGTCAAGAGAACAAAGCAACAGCCTACAGACTGGGAAAAGATCCTCACCAACCCTTCATCTGACAAAGGTCTAATATCCAAAATATATAAAGAACTCAAGAAATTAAACGCCACCAGACCAAATAACCCAATTGAGAAATGGGGCTCAGAACTAAACAGAGAATTCTCAACAGAAGAATATTGAATGGCTGAGAAACTCTTAAAGAAATGCTCAATCTCCTTAGTCATCAGGGAAATGCAAATCAAAACAACTCTGAGATTTCCATCTTACACCTATCAGAATGTCAAAGATCAAAAATTCAAGTGACACCATGTGCTGGCGAGGATGTGGGGAGAGAGGAACACTCCTTCATTGCTGGTGGGAATGCAAACTAGTACAGCCACTTTGGAAATCTATCTGGCACTATATCAGAAAATTGGGAATAGGGCTTCCTCAAGACCCAGCTATTCCACTCCTTGGAATATACCCAGAAGATGCTCCAGCACACAACAAGAAGATTTGCTCAAACCATGTTCATAGCAGCCTTATTCATAATAGCCAGAACCTGGAAACAGCCTAAGTGTCCCTCAGTAGAAGAATGGATAAAGAAACTGTGGTACATTTACACTAAGGAATACTGCTTAGCTATTAAAAACAAGGAATTCCTGAAATTTGTGGACAAATGTGTTGAACTAGAAATGATCATAATGAGTGAGTTAACTCAGAGGCAGAAAGAGTCAAATGGTATATACTCACTTATATCTGGACACTAGCCCAAGGGGCATGTCCCATGAATGTCTTCACTTATCAGGAAAGTGGGACAGAGGGGAGGACATCCTATTGGGACTCTAGGTGAGAGAAGCATGGGAGAATGGGGAAATAGAAGGATCCATAGGGTCCTAGAAACTTACAAGAAGAACATTATGATGGTCAGATCTGGGCCTAGGGGTCCTGCTCAAACTATGGCACCAGCCAAGGACAATACATGCAGTAAACTTCAAACCCCTACCCAGATCTACCCAATGGACAGGACATTCTTCACAGTTGAGTGGAGAGTGGGGTCTGATTTTCACATGAACTCTGGTGCCCCATATTTGACCACGTCCCCTGGATGGGGAGGCCTGGTGGCACTCAGAGGAAGGATAGCAGGCTACCAAGAAGAGACTTGATACCCTATGAGCATATACAGGGGGAGGAGGTCCCCCTCAGTCACAGTCATAGGTGAAAGGAGTAAGGGGAAAATGGGAGGGAGGGAGGAATGGGAGGATACACGGGATGGGATAACAATTGAGGTGTAATATGAATAAATCAATAAAATATATTTTAAAAAAAGAAATCTTTGCATTCCACAGGCTGGAGGCTTAGCAATGGAGGAGACGACAGCCAAGACTGGACCAGAGGAGATAGACAGACACAGCAGTGAGGGTATGTCACAAACTGAGAAAGGACTGACAGACTAAAGGACATTTAAAAAACCAGGTGAGACAAGGTCCCATAGAAGGAGAGTCAAGGCGAGCTTTTCAGGCTGATGGTGGCAGGCAGCTTTGTAGGAAGAGCTCGGGGCCTCGGTGGCTGGGGCTTTGGGAAAAGGAGAAAGTGGGTGCCTTCTTAGCTGAGAAATCATTTGGAGCTGGGACCAGATTAAGGTTCTAAGTTGCAAAAAAAAAAGTTTGGGTGGCTGAAGCTTGGTGAATGAGGTGGAGTGCCAGATACCAAGGTCATACAAGGTCACCAGGATGCCATGTATTTATGGGAGGCAGAGGAGGGAGTGCTTTGAAGAAGCCAAGAGCTCTCCATCTGCTATGAGGATCATGGCAGGATGACAGGCAGGGAGGTAGGGAGGCTAATTAAGAAACCATTTTGCATCTCAGTAAGCAAAAAAAACACACACACACACAAATAACAGTCACCTGGCATGAATTCCAACAGCTATAGAAACCAGGTGGAGAGCTGGGGCCTGGCCAGCATCCCCACGGCATAGGTGAGGAGGGGAGAGGGTGGAAGACCAGCAGAAACTAGGATGGGCCATTGTACTCTGGTGTGAGAGACTCCGTTGGGTGCTTCAGCAGGCTGAGATCACAGGCCAATTAGGCTGGCTAGAGTCTGTCCATCCCACAGGCCCTCCCTTCCCTGTGGCTCCTCCCCTTCAGAGGGATCCCAAGGTGGGTTAAAAGTGGCATTATGACCTGGTCATGCTGCCGGGCCCTCGAGGGAAGGCCTTTCCAGGGCCCTCAGGCGATGCTCCCTCCGCACGGCAGCCTTCAGTTCATCTTCCTGGAAGAGAAGGAAAGGCCATGGTGAGTTAAAGCAGAGCTTGGGGGATGAAGTTATAGTTTAGAGACTAGATCGAGGCCTGGTGCTAATTATGGGCCCTCAGCCAGGTGGGATCCTGTCTTCCATCTACCTAAGCCATGCATATCCCAGTTGCAGAATGGAACAGGAGGCCTGTACCATGGTGTCCTGAGAACACGGAGCTGCTTTCGGTGCAGAGGGGGCCAAGGCTCTGCCATCCAGTCTTTTAGCAGCTGTAGAAAGGTCCAGCTTATTTCTCTTATTAAATTCCATTTCACTGGGTCCGGTGGCTACAATTGGTGTTGTGGAGGGTGGGGTGGGGTAGGGAGCAGCCTGTCTAATTTAGAGACACCGCTCCAAGACAGCCCTGGGCAAAGAGAAAGACACGTCACCTCCTCTTCTTCCTACTGCCATGTCTCCAGATCAGTCCAGTCATGAACTGGTGCTTAGGGCCACTTTATGACCCCGAGTCCCTATGGCAAGGAATCTGCCACAGAAAGAGGTGATGGGAAATAACCAATAGACCAGCCAAAAAGGAGCTGAGATGAAGAGCCTGACCGGGGCCAGATAGGAATGAATGAGGGAGGAAGCTGGGTTAAGCCTGAGCAGGCTCCGTGGCACAGCTGTACACGTTCTAAGTGTGTTGCTGTAAGCACATCGCTCACCCTCCAAGAAGCCCAGAGCAGGCATGAGAAGGGACACTGTGGCTATGACTTTAATGCTGCGTAAGTTGTGTGGGCTGAAGCGGAGCACACATGCAGTCCTGATGTGCATCCGTTGTAGCACCTGGGGACAACGCGAGCAAGTACTCAGTGCTCACCCTTATCCTACTAAACTGCTGGGCCATATGCAAGAACATTCTAGACTGATGGTGAATGGGATGCGCCCATTTCAATCAGTTACAGCACAGCCACAAGCGTAGGAACCACACAGGAGGAGAGGTACTCAGCGTCACCAGGGCTGCTGTACCTTCAGCAGCTGTCACCACAGAAAAACAAGCTGATGGGGACTGATGTGTGATAGGAGACACTAGAGGGGACCAGGGCTGTCCACTCAGGGAAGTCAGCACCACTCCATTCAAACCGAGCCCCAATAGAGCCACTCTAATTAACAAGCCCCACTTAAGAAATGCTAAGCCAAGACCACTGTATGTATGGGGCGCATGCTTGAAACCAGAAGGCCTCTAGAACGCGTGGGCTTGCAGCCGCAACACGACAAAGCCGTCTCCACCAAGCACCGTGGGTGACGGCCAAGCTGAGAATCCACAGAAGGAAGCGATAGAGAAGACTAGAGATCTGATACCATCTGATGCAGGGTTTCCTCAGGCTGAGGCAGCCAGCGTTGGACAGCCCTGTCATGCAGGTGCGCGTGTCTCTGCTGTGTGTCAGAATAGACCCCCCCCCCCGCGGAGGTGGGTACTACTGGCTGCTGACCGCATCTGAGGGCTTGGTAATTAAGCTCAGTGACATACGCCCACGGCCTGGAGATGGGGAGACTTGTGACTCATTTATTGTCACGACTATGCTGAGGAGTGATCCGGGGAACAGGATCCCTCCTCCCCAGTCTCTTCTGACCTGGGATAGCATTGCAAAAACAGGGCAATCTGGCTTGCACAGACGTCACTGCTGCCTCCAATAGTCAGTTCTGTGCATGTGTGTTTACACATATGTGCACACACACGCAGGTAGAAGCAGGAGGATGGCTTTGACTAACACACATCAATCACCATCAGCTTGTTTTCTAAGGCACTGTCACTCACTGAAGTGGAGATTGTTAATGGCCTGGGCTGGCCAGCAAGTCTAAAAGATCCTCTGCTCCGTCTCTACCTCTCCAGGTCATGTTTTTTTTTTTTAATGCAGGTTCTAGGAATCGAACTCAGGCCCTCACACTTGCTCAGCAGGTGCTTTACCCACTGAGCCACTTCCTAGTCCTCAGAGAGTTGACTCTTCCATGACACATGGGGTCACAGCCTTTGATTTTTCAAGCCTTTGATCTTCCAAAGCCCAGCAAACGAACGGTGCTCAGAATTACCAGATTGAGAACACTTAAGGGATAGCACCGTCACATGAGGCAACTGAGTATGTGAAGACCCTACAGATACACCGCAGCTGGGAAAGCACCGTCTGTTTACACTCTGTAGATGGGCACACGGCTCTGAGGAGCACCTGCAAGGGAGTGACCAGATGGTCCTAGGACAAGATTCGAGGCCTGCTGGGAATGAACTCCTGAAATCTCCAAACCAAAGCAGAAAGCGTAGTAAATATGGCTTTATCAAACCTTCAACTTTCACTGATACCGTTAGTAGGAAAAAGCCTGATTTGATTTCCTGATGTGTTGAACAGAATTACGTGGGGGGAAAAATTCCAAGGCCTGCTCAACAGCTGGAATCTCAGCTGCCCTTGGGGACAGGAGAGCACTACCCATGGACAGCTGGGCCACGTGCAAGAACATTCTAGACTGATGGTGAATGGGATGCGCCCATTTCAATCAGCTACAGCACAGCCACAAGCGTAGGAACCACACAGGAGGAGAGGTACCCAGCGTCACCAGGGCTGCTGTACCTTCAGCAGCTGTCACCACAGCTTTCTCTCTCAATTACTCCTGTTTTGAGATATGGTCTAGTGACTCAAATAAAAACACACACAGTGTACTCAATCCCAAAAATAGGCATGTCTACAGGCTGGATTCGGCTTGAAAGTGAGGCACTTTGTTAGAGAAGTCAGACAGAGACAGAATCCAAATGCTGATGGATTAAGTGAGGACACAGAGGTCTGCCAGGCGGGGGAGCCTTCCTTATGCGGGGAGAAAGGAGGTGATATGGAGCGCTGGGGTACCTCTTATTCATCTAGGCCTGATGTACCCATGCACACTTACTGTAGGTTGAACTGTCGTCTCTCCAAAGGCTCACCCTGGAGCCTTAATGTGGCGATATTTGTAGATGGGACTCTTGAGAGATTAATAAAGTATCCTTACCAGAATGTAATCAATTGTGTATGTTCCCCCCCCCTCTCTCTCTTCCTTCACTCTTCCATCCCCCTCATACACACTGCCATGTAAAGGCACAGCCTCCTGTAAGCATGAAGGATCTTCAATAGTATAGAACTAACCAGCTCCTTGGTCTTGGACTTCAGCCCCTGGAGTATCTGTTATTTAAGGCACCCAGTCTAGAGTTCCCAGCCTGGTTCATCATCTTGCCGCACCACTGGGAGGGAAGCAGGGCTGTCCTAGTTTCCAAAGAGCTTGAGCATGTCAAGAAAAAACAGAAACAGGCTTTAGATGTCTCCTGTCCTTGAGGAATTTTCAGCATATCTACTTTTCAGTGGCAAGATGGAAAAAGGGAGAAACTGAGGCAAGAGAAGAAAAACAAGTTCTCTGTAGAACTTGTGGGTTCAGCTTCTTCTAGACTCTGGCCTCGGTGGGTGCCTGACACACATGTGTTCTAGACATAGCCCCTGTCCCCAGCCTCGTGAGAAAGGAAGACGACATAGAGAAAACATCAAGAACAGCAGAAACGCAGGTGCTCATGGGAGATCGCAGGGGTGGGGACGGTGGAGGGCTCTGTCCTTCCTTAAGATACATGTGGAGTGAGACACGCGAGAGAGCCTTTCAAAGTGAGGACACAGATTGGGAAATCATATAAGAGCTCACAGTGCCTTTATCTAAGGGACCCAAAACCACATACTTCATGGGCAACCGAAACGCCAAGCCCCCGGCAGTACTTTACTGACCTGAGGGACACTTCTCAGAGATACTTGCTGTGTCTGTGCTGGTTACTTTCTCCTTCTGCTCCTAAAATCTCCCCAGTCCTCCAAACCTTTGCCACACCAGCACTGCAGGGTGGTACCTCACTTGCCTTATACGGGACGAAGGCATAACCTGAGTAAGGAGGCTCTACACAGTAAGCATCAGTCAGGGGTTGAGCCAGGCACTGTGGCTCTCTAGCTCCAGCCCTACACAGCCCGATGCACCCCTTCTTGCCATACTGCAGGCTTCTGAGTTGCAAGCCCAGAAATGTCTACCTAGAAGGTTCTAGAAGGCTATCCAGTTACTCCAAGCTAGGGACTTGCAGGCAGGCCCAGGCTGGTTGTGGGGGCTAAGAAGATCTAGGGGGAACCTTTCTTTCCATGAAATCCAAATGAATACACATCCAAACTCTGCACAGAGTGAATTTCTGTGTCTTACTTTACTGATCAAAGCAACTTCCACATTGGCTGTCCAGGGTTAGCAGCCAAGCAAGCCTACCTAAATGGTGATTTTTTTGTAAGAAAGGACTTTACGAGAGTACAAACAGCAAAGACTCCACCTGGACCAGGTCAGCCGTAGCAATGTAAACTTTCAGATGGACACACACAACACTTTTGTGGGAGGATGTATGTGAGTGTGCATGTCCATGTGTGTGTACCTGTGGCGTGTACGCATCTGTGTACACATGTGGGTGGAGAGCACAGAGGTTCTTGGGTGTCGTCTTCTCTTTTTTTTTTTTTTTTTTGGTTTTCCAAGACAAGGTTTCCCTGTGTAGCCTTGGCTGTCCTAGACTCACTTTGTAGACCAGGCTGGCCTCAAACTCACAGTGATCTGCCTGCCTCTGCCTCCTGAGTGCTGGGACTAAAGGTGTGCACCACCACGTCCACGTCCAGCTGTGTCTTCCTTTTTTTTTTTTTTTTTTTTTGAGACAGAGTCTCTCAGTGAACCTAAAACTCACCAACTCAGCTAGGCTGGCTGGCCAGAGTCCCTGGAATCCTCCTGTCTCAGCCTCCCTAGTACTGGGATTACAGACTCACTCTGGTGAGTCTAGCTTTTCATGTGGGTCCTTGGGGATCGAATTCAGGTCCTCATGCTTGCACGGCAAGTACTTTACCAACTGAGCTATCTGTCCAGCCCTGACTGCATCTTCTTTACCTACAGAGGGAAACTTGACTTGAGGACTGTCATGACCCTGAAGAAGTTGGTTAGTTTTCTGCATTTGTTTATGGGTCATTTACTATGGTTTTGTCATCTGAGAGAAGTTGCAGACATTTTAAACTCACTCTCATGCCCCATAGGCGTAATGATTTACAGATTATAAGGAGCCATCACACTGGGTTCAGATATAGACTATGTCATTACAACATGAAATCTATAGTCTAATAGTACCATAGAAGAATGGCACCGTCAATGGCAAAGTGAGCCAGCATTGGGCTGTGCTTGCTATCGCATTCTTTCTGGGAAAAATTTGCAAGTGATGCTAACATGGTGACATTGGCAGGGAGGATGGAGTGACTGGGGGAGAAGGGGGACTTGAAGACGGATTGGGGGTGTAAAGCAATGCGTACTATGCAAAGAAGTGAGCAACAGAGAGAAACAGTATAAGTCTCAACTGCATTTTTTTTCATTAATTAATTTACCTATTTACTTTACATCCTGGTTGGAACTTCCCTCCCTCGTCTCTTTTCAGTCCCTCCTTTTCTCATCTCTCCTCCCCCCTTCCCCTATTCTCCCCTCTCTTTCTTCTTAGAGAAGGAGAGACCCTCCCATGAGTATCAACTTGCTATATCAAGTAGGACTGGGTGCACCTTCTTCTATTGAGGCTAGACAAGGCGGTCCACCCAACTGCATTCTTAACACCTGCCCTTTACCCCACAGCTAAGTGTAGCTTTCACCCCTTATCATGAATCTCCCTTATTAAAGCAGATAGGAGACCATCACAGAAAGCCATGTCTGATCACAATTTAGAGAACAAATCTGCAAGGTGCCCGTCCCCAGTTGGAGCATCCCCAACACAACCCCTCTAACTAAGGCTCAGGGGACCAAAAAAAAAGGAAGAATGGGGAAGAAAGACTGTGAGAGGCAGAGGATCAGGACAAGATTTCTGCTATGAGACTGTGTCTTCTATATCTGACAAGGAAACCGGGCTCTGAAATCTCAATAGTATGGTCACCTAAAGAAGACCCGCGCGATGACATCGGTTGACTTGCTAATGTGAGTGGGGGAAACTTCCTAAGCTCTTAACCCTTAGATAAGGAGCTACAGGCAATTAATGGCCTCCCAGGGACTAGCCCCCTAATAATTTATTCAATGCCAAGTAGTGACCTCTAAACACATGTGCATATGAGGAACATTAAGTGGACTCCACAGGTTGCATGGGAAGATTAGGAGGGGTGGAAAATGTGATGTGAATACAATATGATATATGAAATTTTCAACAAACAAACCAAACAGAAGGGAATGTTTCTCTGTCCAGGGTCCTGACCATCTCCTGCCACACCTGTTCAGCCGAGTTGATGCCCTGACAAGCCAGCTAATTTGTCACCTGGCAGATAAACACAACTCAAAGGGCCTGGACTGGAGATCCGGTCCCAACCATTCCAAGCTTTATCATGAGAAAACCATTTAACCCTTCAATTCTTGGTAGTCCTCATGAGGTCGTTTGAATAGGAGATAGCATTATGTGAACGAGGGGGCTGTCGACCAAGCAACAAAATCTGCTTTCCCAGAGTGATGAGAAGGAGAGGCAGTTCTAAGCCCCAATTCTCTTCAACTCTGAAAACATTCAGAAAAGCATCCTGATAGGTGAAGGAACTTGGGCCCAAAACGCCATGCATTGTTTAATTCCCATTCCTGTTCAAAATTCACAGCAGGCAATGCCACAGGTGGAAAGCACATATGTGTGACTGTTGTCACATGCTTAGGAACCCTCTGAGGGTCATGATGCTTAGCTCCTGCTTAAGAGAACTTCTGAGTAAATTTTCACTCCTCATGACCTCAGCATGACCTGTAGACTTAGAAAATGTATCCCTGGAGGAAATGAGACCCCATAAATTGCTATCACTCTGAACTGCACACAAGAAGCATAAACTATTCCTGACTCCTAAAAAGGATTGAAGGGTGCCTGTAACAAAATAGCCATGCAATAAGATTGTCCAGAATGACAAAACGAGAGAAGAAAATTGCACATCTGGAATCCCATGCCTAGGACATTGGTCTGCTGTTACATTTATGGCTACGCTCAGAGTTCACCAGCCACTAGTGTGGGAAGGAGGGCACATCAATTATATCTTTGTTACTGTAAAATATGAGGCCTCTGTGGGTCTCTCTGCAGATAACAAGGCCATGAAAACATTAACTGATGTTTTTAAAAGGCACTTCTTCTTCCAGAATGTATTAATGGTTTAGAAATGATGACACTTTCCATTAAGACTCCACCAGCCTTTTCCCCATCTCTTTCCAGCCCTGGGCCTCTAGCATTGCCTTGAAAATTCCCCCAAGATGATGATCACTTCAGGCACGCCAGCAGATGAGGATGCTGGCATGGCAAACTGTCCCTGAGGAGGTGATGTGTGTACACATGTGGAGTAGCCATCCTTATTGCCAGAGGAAAAACTTCATCAGCACTCAGAAAGAACCATTCTCTTCCCAAAGACTAACCACTAAGACTCATGGCTGTCTTACTTTCCTTATGCCAATCAGACCATTGATTAATTAACTAATTAATTAGTTAGTTGTGGCAGTCCATCCATGTAATAGCTGCACTTGGAAGGTTATGATGGGATGGTTGCTATGAAGTTTGAAGCCAGTCTGGGCTACATAATGAGTACTAGTTCTGCTAGGGCTACCTAAAGACCTTAGTAAGAATATTCTTGAATGTATGTGTGTCTTGTGGATGCCTGTCTGCCTCTCTGGTGAGTGTCTTCTGAAGTTGGTGGCTATAAGACTTAGCATCAGTATGAAGTAGGTATAAGCTCGAAAGGATGAGTATATGAGGCCCTGTAGCCTATATCCCACCAACCACAGCATTATTCCTCCATGGAAGCCATGTGATGAGGCTCTCTGGTGGTCTTGGATGTGGTAATGCAGAGAGTCCACCCAAGTCATAGGTGCCACACCCAAAAGGCACAGCCCACATTTACAGATACCCAGCAGACTTCTTTCACAACAGTCATCAAGACCAGACATCTCCAAGAGCCTATGTGCCCCCTAAGCAAAGTAGCCTGGACTTTAAGATCATGATGGACAGTGGTCATCAAAGATTAAGTAAGGACTAGGGGACCTCCAGAACTCCCATCACACACACACACACACACACACACACACACACACACACACACACCTCATTTCTACCTATGCTGAACCATCAAGATATTTAATGTCCCTAATACCTCCTGCTCTCTTCTGCAGAAATAAGCAAGCATCACGCATACCCTCCCTGGCCAAGACCATTGGGAGATTGATATGACCACCACATGGTAGGTCATAGATTGTGTTACAGGCCAATAGAAAATCAGCTCTAGCCTCCAGCGTCCTGATGCAGCTTCCTCCACCCAGGCCACTCACAGGACATTTGTCACATCACAAAGGAAAGCCCTTTCCTACTAAATCAGAGCCAATGCCTGGGATGAGAGGAGGTGGCCCGACCCGTCTGACCTGGACAAGATACAGCAGAGCCATCGGGCTTAGAAATAAGCCCAGGGCCATTTTGAAACTGCCCCCTTTGTGAGCAGGTCTTAGGTGGAAAAGAAGACAATATTAATCACAGATGCTCTGCTCCAGGAGGCTGGAAGCATTGTCAACAAGTACGAATGCCTTTCTTCCTGCCGGGCCACTGGGCTCGCTCTGAAAACTGACATAAGCATGCCCATAGAACCCTAGTGAGAAACAGCTACCTGAGTGTGCCCCACAGCCTAGGGAGTGAAGGCATCCAGTGTGGTGGCAGACGACTATGTTTTATCCACGTACTTTATATGTTCTCAGGGTTTACAGATCATGACTGATATTGAAAAATAAGAAATGTAATAGGAAAATAAGGATTGATATGATGGAGATGGGGTGAAGCTGAAAATCTGGCAACGCTGTGTCTGTGTTTCGAGATGGTCGCAATTAGCTGTAAACATCCACATGTTTGTCATCAGGCCTAACTGTCTATTTCTGGGATTCTTCCAGAAACTAGATCAGAGAGGTTAGAAAATATAAGAAAGATCACACAGCAAATCTATTTCAGAGCCCAACTCAATTGATAACACTGTCTGTCTTGTTCTATTTTGTTGCTGTAACAGAAACATCTGGTGCTGGGTACGTTAAGAAGAACCAAAGTTTACTAGGACAGAGTTTGAGAGGCTGAACATCTCAGATCAGGCAAGAACCATATCCAGGCTCTAGCTTGTTTCCAAGGCTGTCCCATCACAGATTGTATTCAAGGAGGCTCTGCAGACTCCCCCAAGTGGTATTCACCATTAGCACTCTGCCTTCTATCTGGCCTGAGGCTTGTTCCCCTCACTTCCTGCAAGGGGCTCACAGAAAATTCCCACGAAAAACACCCTTCGCCTGTGAGCCAGATTACAGCTGTATTCAGGTCCAAGGCACCAAATTCCTTCTTCTGTTTCCATGTGGCTTTGTCCATCAGCTTATCTAAAATTAGAGCTCTCAGCACGCACCAGACCTTCAAAGCCTTTCTAGTCTGTGGCTTACTCACAAGGAAAGTTGGAATGATTTCCCTTGAAGCATCCACAGAGCATGAGGCTAAAGCAGTAACCAGCTGGAGGATTCAGACTGTATCCGTACCTTCAAGGACCACACTGCCTTAGACCCAGCCTTTGTGTTGTCACATACGTTGGCAGTCTAACAAATGCTTAGATACTGTTAGGGTTTCACAACAGAAGAATACCTTGACGGGTTCCTAACACTTACAAGGTTTGGCTGGGGAGGCTTTGTGCAAACTGAAGATCTTCCTGTGGGTAAAGAAGTGTCCCAGTGTCCTCTCAATGACTCTGACCAGGTGATTATGCCAACCTGCTCAGAAGCTCCAAATATAGTTAGTGTTGGGGCACCCCAGGGAACCCCAAGTCAAATCCTGCTCTTGTATGGCACAAAGGACCACAGCATGCTGGGTGTACTGGGTTCTAGGAAAAGACAAATCAAAATAAGTAAAGGAAAATAGAGAGGAACAGGGCTGCGTGGGGTCATAAACTAAGTCTGGCAAGGGAAAAAAGTACATGGCTGTCTCAAGAGTAAAGGCCCCCAACGAGATCATGGCAAAGGCTCTGGGAGAACTGGAGGCAAATAGGGCGTCAATGGGTGACCAAGAGGACAAGGTTGGGGAAAGCCAGAGTACCTACCACTAGCCACAGCTAAGACCCAGGATACAGCGCCAAGGAGAATGGATGGCTTTGTGCAGAACTACAGCATCGCCTAACCAGAGACGGTGCCATGTGTGAGCTGCCACCTTTGGACCAGAAAGCCCTCCTAGGGGGAATCTTTCTGATAATAAAGCTTCACTGGGACTCAGAACCCTGAGAGTTTTCACCTAGCTACAGGCCCTTTCTTGAAGAACCCATGCCCCAGGGATGACAGGACATGTGACGTCACCTCAAGTCTACAAACCTCCGCTCAGCTTCGCAGTGACACCCTCTCAAGCCTCCATCACTGTGGACCTGTTTAATCCCCTTGCTTTAGAAACACCTAGCCCTCTTCCAAAAAGCAAGCAGCAAATGGATTTGAGAAAAGAGGATGGTGGGCAAAAAAAGAGTCCCTGAACCCCAGAGTTCCAAGTAATTCCTAAAGCAATGAGCCTTTCCTTGTCCAAAAGGATTCATTTGATCTGTGTTTTCAGATCCATAGCAGGACAGAGAAAGGCCAGATACTGCAGTTCAGTGTTCTCATTCGATCAGCAGCCAAACCCCATTGGGATGTGATTGGCCCAGTGCCGTCACCCCACGTTCACTCATCAGGATCTCGTGGCAGACAGGAATTAATAAACATGTGTAAGGGAGATGAGGATGCAGAGCCCTGGTCGGCCTACTCTTGTTCTTCATCAACCCCTTAAGGTAACACTATGTGCATCTGGGAAGATGCTTTACGGGACACTGATACGGGACTGACCTGTGAGGTGATGCCCGACAAGTGGGTATAAAGGATGCAGAAAGAGTGGGTTGGGTTCTTGGTGAAGTCTGATACATAGAAAAGAAGGGGAACATGATGCTTGCAGGGAAAGAGATGGAACTGGAGGGGTTCATATTCAATGGAAATAAATGGCAAGGTGTGTGTGTGTGTGGTGAAAGTAGGAAGAAGACCATGAAAAGGAGGTCAAGATCTGAAGAGCAATCTTCTTTTGGGGGAAGGGAGATTTTTTTTCCCTCAGACAGGGCTTCTTTGTGTATCCCCGCCTGTCTTGAAACTTGCTCTGTGGACCAGGCTGACCTCGAACTCAGATGTCTGCCTGCCTCTGCCTGTGGAGTACTGGGATTAAAAGTGTGAGCCAGTACAATTCATGAAAGCTAAGAGACAGCTTACTGGTTAAGAGCATGTACTGTTCTTCCAGTGACGTGAGTACAGTTCCCAGCACCTACATGTGGCAGATCACAACTGCCTCCAACTGCAGCTACAAGGAATCTAATGCCCTCTGCTGGCCTCTGTATTCAACTGCACTCATACACACACACACACACACACACACACACACACACACACACACACACA
>OU015754.1:21017284-21038976 GCA_907169655.1 Acomys percivali | reverse complement strand
CACACACACACACACACACACACACACACACACACACACACACACACGTTCGTAAGGGGCCCTCTACAAGAGCAGTATGTGCTCTTAATCACTGAGTCTTCACCGCAGCATTCACAAAGTAAAACCGATCTTAAAAAAAAATATTTTATTTAATCTTAATTTATGTGCATTGGTGTGATGGTGTCAGATCTTGGATTACAGACAGTTGTGAGCTGCCATGTGGGTACTGGGAATTGAACTCAGTTCCTTTGGAAGAGCAGGCAGTGCTCTTAACCACTGAGCCATTTCTCCAGCCCCTGTAAAACCAATCTTTTATAAAAGAGAATAAGAAAAGGGGCGGGTAGTGAAATCTATATGGCACGTCCGTGGAAGGAAGCTGATTGAAAGGAGGTGGGGAACCAGTAAGGGGGAGGCAGAAGGGATGGCAAAGGGACAAAAAAAAACCAAAAACAAAATATAATGGCATGTATGGATGAAAATGTCATGATGAAATCCACAACTTTGCGTGCTAACTTAAATTTTTATATAAAAAAGAAACTTTTAAGAAGTTAGCCATATGTTCAATGAAGCCCAGACAATTTGGTCTATTTGTCCTTCAGGGTTCTCCCTACTGTCACCCATCCCCCAGGGTTGTTCTTTAATCTTCTGCTCTGTGGGAGGTGCAAGGCTATTTGGAGTTCCAGAATGGCTCCGCTTCTCTCAGAAGCTCCATATTTTTCCACACCTTTGCCAACACACAGCCATGCTATTTTCAAAAGTATCACATTATATACATATAAAGCATTATCTTGCAGTTTAATTTACTTCTAGTATTTGTAAGTTTGAAATTTTCTAGACATTTATCAGCCAACTGCCCACATATATATTCGCTTCTGTTTTGGGGGAACTGCCTTATGGTATGAGAAAAGCACGCCTTCAAAAGTTTACTAGTTTTCAGAAAGGAAATTGGGTTGCCATTCTAGCTCTGATAAGAGTCAGCCCTGTAATGACCACGTTGCTAGGAAATAAAGCTAGGATGTGAGGACACCAACAACAGGAGAAGAGCTCGTGAGCTTGAAGAGAAGAGGGGCCTCCCAGGGACCAAGGGCTAGAGATTGGAAAAACAGGGGATATGCCACAAGGAGTTATCCCAAACTGACCAAGGAGGAACTTTAACAATCTTTTAAATAGAGATCTCCTTGTTTCCCAGGTCTTGGGACCCCCCCCCCCGCAAGGTGACAACACAGTGAAGTCTCAGAAATTTTGCCAAAATATGAGATAGCAAGTCACACATCTCCAAGAGTTCCAGACACCAGGGCATCTTGCATGAAGAGGACCTGAGTTTAGTTTCTATTCCACATCAGGTGGCACACAACCCACTTGTAACTCCAGCTACAATGCCCTCTTCTGGCTTCCATGGGTACCTGCACCCAACATGCACAAACCCACATATAGACAAGACAGACAGACATACAAATAAATCCATAATCCAAGAAGGTGGCACGCCATCCTTATTGCAAAGTGACCACAAGGCAAATTGTTTCACAGTCCTTGGACTCTAGAAACTGCCCTAGCAGTCAGTAGATTTTTCTAGAATGCTTCTCAAAACAGACTGAAGGTGGCCTGCATTTTTGCTTTATTGCCAAACCACCTGCTGATCTACCATTCACCCTGAAGCTGCCCGAGGATGCCAGGAAAATCTGCCATGCTTGCTCTAGCCACCTAGGCAGGTTGGCTTCCTCCCCTGCCCTCCATCCTGATTCCTTCCTCTTTCATCCCAATTCCCTTCACTTCCTGACTTCCTCACATTAGGGCCCCTCACAGTCCCTGTAGAGAGGACATACCATGTGCTCTATGTGGAACTTTGCTGTCCGTGATGCTGTCACCTTAGGGTGTCCAGTTGTGTGGTCACAGCCAGGCTCATGATAGTGTCCTTGCTGCTTTCTTGGATGGCATCGACCAGCTGCTAAAGAATCCTCATGGATAGTGAGCTGCAGAGAGCCCAGCCAATAGAAAACCTTGGGACTCCTCTCCCCTTCACCCGCCCCTCCTCTTTTTCCCATCCTCTTAGCATTCTGCTCGCTCCTGAGAGTCTCAGACCGAAGAAGCCACTGTGCAGTCTGAAGATTTTAATTCTGATACAAACAGAGCCCTTTGTTCTGGCAGCACATCAAGAGGGCTGGAGGGAGAGGAAGGAGGCTTCGATCTGCCTGCTGGGTGCTCAAGCTCAGCATGGACAGGTGGAGAGCTGGCAGGGAGTAATGGTCTGACCCCGAGAGTCCTTGGACCCCTGAGCCACTGTGTCAAGCAGTGCCCAGCCTTAGCAGTGTGTCACATCTAGCTCCCGGGTGTGTTATTTAGCTTGAGACAAGTTTTGGAGAGGCGCGTGCTTGCCGGGACAAGGTTCAAACATTTTCCATCGCTTGAACAAATGTCGGTTTATGTTGTGGCTGTAGTTGAGCCTGTCTCTGGACCAAATAGCGTCTAACATCTGTAATTTCCAGTTATTTCATTTGGAGTGTGTGTGTCGGGAGGAGGGAGGGGCAGGGGGCAGGGGAGGGGGACGCCAGAGGTCAACCTCAGGTCTGTACACCTATTTTGAAACGGTTTTTGATTGGCCTACAGCTCACTAAGTAGGCTGGGTTGGCTGACCAGTGAGAACAGGGGAATCTCCCTGTCCCTGTGTCCCATCACAAAAGCAGGCCACAAGCTTAGCATTGGCATTTTATATGTGTGCTGGGAATTGAACTCAGGTCTTCACATTTGCCTGGCAAATACCTTACCAACTGAGCTATTCTTCCATCCACAGTTATTTTCATCTCTAATTATCTTATGTGCAAATGTGTGTCTATGATGCACGGACATAGGCGTGTGTGCAGCACATCTGTCTATGTAAATACAGGCACACACATGCCATGGCCCTCTTATGAAAATCAGAGGACAAACTTGGGTGTCATTTTTTATCCCGCACATTGTTGGAGGCAGCATCTTTCTTCTTCACGGCTGTGTATGCCAAGCTAGCCCAGCGATTTCCTTGTTCTTATTTTCTGTCTAACTTTAGGCGCACAGGGTCTGGAGATGCAGATGTGTTCAACTTGATGTGGGTCTGAGAATTCAAACCCAGGTCCTCACACTTGTGCAGCAAGTGCTTTGCCAACTGAGCCATCTCATGGGTCCATGACGCTTTTTCAGAAAACAAAACATCAGGCTGACCAAAGGCAGGACTTGTTGTTCTGACTCCCTGATGGCCATAGTCCAGGGAGTACAGCAGGAGTGTAAGAAGTTAAGTGAGGCCTGAGTCTCGGAGATGCAGGAGCCCCTTGGCAGTCAGCCACAGCACCCTGGGTCACGATTCAAGGACGGACACACCTGGGTCTCCAGACTTGGTACCATAAGTGAAGTAACATGAAGCGTTCAAAACTCACAGTGATTTCATACTAGCCCGCTCCTATTCAAAGTACATTCCACTAAGCAGCTACTAATACTAATATGCTGTCTTTTTCCTTTCTTTCTGCTACTTGGCTATGAAAATTCCAGCCCATATCTGAGGTCCAGTGGTGGTTCTGTGTGGCAGAGCTGAGAAGGAGTGATACAGGGACAAATGGGACTCGGAATGATAAGACATGGGTTCTCTGTGTAGCCCTGGCTGTCCTGGAACTCACTCTGTAGACCAGGCTGGCCTGGAATTCAGAGATCTGCTTGCCTCTGCCTCCTGAGTGCTGGGATTAGAGGCGTGCACCACCTCTTTATAATTGATGAGCCCTGTCCGCAGTTCCTGTCATCTGTCCCTCAAGAGTGTGGGTGCTCTTGGTTTTTATACAGACGTTAGGAGCATCATACTCTGTAGATCTATGGTTCTAATCTGCTTCATGCCACCAAAGGGAAACAAAAGGCCACAGGTTTGGGATTTATCAAAAGGAGCTAGGCGGTGAATAAGTGGCATAGCAGGTAAAAGTGTCTGAGTTCAATGCCCATAACCCATGGGGTGGAATGAGAAAACCAACTTCCACAAGCTGTTCTCTGACCTCCACACATACCCTGTGGCATGCATACACACACACACACACACACACACAAAAAAAAAAATGCAGAAATTTAAAATGCAACCGAGTAATTTTTTCCAAATTCTGAAAGACGATTTTAAAAGGGAAAAAAAAAATTTTAAGCAAAGTTTATATAAAGAAATCGAGTCAGGCATGGCGTTGGACACCTATAATCCCAGCATTCACGAAGAGGAAAAGAGAGTTGCAAGTACAAGGCAGCCTGGGATACACAGGGAAACACTAGCTCAGAAAATCAGGATGGGCGAAGAGAGGAGGGGTGGGGGGAGAAGGAAGGAGAGTAAGAGAGAGGGAGGAAGGGAGGGGGAGGAGGAACAGGACAAGAGGAAAGGAGGGGAGGGGAGGGGAGTGGAGGGGAGGGAAGGGGACGGGAGGGGACGGGAGCGGAGGGGAGGGGAGGGGAGGGGAGGGAGGGGGGGAGGAGGGGAGGGGAGGGGAGGGGAGGGGAAGCAAGGCATCCACACCAAATGCTTTCCTTGTGGAACAGGGTTGTCCCTTTCCGTTATGCCATTAACCATTCACAGAATCACAGCCCATTTCTTCCTGCCAACTTTCTTGTTTACATTTCCTTTGTTGTTGTTTCTACTTTGGGTGTTTTGCAAGTGTGCAGTTATCTCTTAGCTGGCCTGGAACTCCCTATGTAGACCCGGCTGACCTTGAACTCACAGAGATCCACCTGCCTCTGCCTCCTGGGTGAGTGGGATTAAAGGTGTGCGCCAGTATGCTGGGCTTTTATCTTTTCCTTCTACTCCAGAGGTAACCTTTGCAAGGTGGCAAACCTGACTATATGTGTGGTCGTAGCTGTACCTGGGCACATTCGTTCATATGCGTGTATGAGAGCGCGCCACACACACACACACACACACACACACACACACACACACACACACGTTTGTGTGTGATAGCTATGTCAACGATTCCTTTGTGCATACTTTATTAACCCACACTCTAAAACCAAGACAATTCACATAGATAACCTGCCAAAAGTGCCAGCAACCTAGTCACCCCTGCTGGAAGGGAGGGAGCTGCTATTCCAGCAGTTCTCAACCTGTGGGTCGCAGCCCCTTTGGGACATAGCAGATATTCTGCGTATCCGATGTTTACATTATGATTCACAGTGGTAGCAAAACCACAGTTATGAGGTGACAACAAAATACTTGTATCGCTGGGGGCCACCACACAGGAGGAACTCTATTAAAGGGTCGCAGCATTAGGAAAGGTGAGAGCCACGGCTCCCGGTTGTCCCCTGGTACGGATAAGTGGAATGGTGTGCTGTGAGAGGCCCATGTAAAGAAAGACCATTTTCTTGGACCTCCTTTTGCGGAGAGGGTGACCTGGAGAGCAGGCTGTAAAAAAATCTCTTCGTTTCTCTGAATCTTCACTGCTAAAGCCTTTGAGGGAACAGGGTCTCCTTGCTCTCCCCTTAGGCAGTAGAGCTTGCTCGGGGCAGCCAGACTATATAAAGACAGCAAGCTACATTTTTAAGCATGTGTATGTATACCTACGAAATCGCCTGTAGCATCCTCTGAGCCTTGAATTCCCTTAGTGTTGCATAATGCAGTTGGTTTTCTAGCTAAATAACCGGGTGGGAGTGGGGGGTGGGGGGCGCACTCCTGAGCATGGCTATGAGACTTGCTTAGGAAGATAAATCTCGATTTATGTCTGTCTAAGGTTTTCATCTCACACTAAGACTTCCTGAGGAAACTGCTTAGGCTTCTGCTTAAGGGCCTCAAGATACAATAAAGCCCACAGAAGCCTCCTGGCCAGGCAGTAAGGCAGGGGGATTACCGATCCCATTCTAGAAGAAACGCATGTCACTAATCCAGGCTGTCACAGTATCCTGGAATGGAGTGAGGACACAGCCCCGGCTTTTAAAGACGTTAAGCAGACACTAGGAACTCAGTGCGGTACAGGACAGATTTGAGAACAGCTGCCCTAGCTTGTACCCAAGCATCCCAGCTTCTCTTCTCATTATCCACATTATCTGAAGCCATGCCCATGGAGTGGAATTAGGAAGGGTTTTCAAATATATAAAGGATGTCGCCTCCACCTGTGTGGGACAGAATGACTCGAAAAGCCCACGTTTCTCTGGATTTGTTTGTTTGCGCGGGATGTCGGCAAACATTTTTGGTGGTTTACTTTTATTTTTATTCTATGTGAATTGTTGTTGTTGGTGGTGGTGGTTTTTTTCTGCATGTATGCTTGTGAGGGTGTTGGATTCCCTAGAGCTGGGGTTTCAGAGAGTGGGGAGCTGCTGCTATGTGGGTGCAGGGAATTGAATCTGGGTCCTCCAGAAGAACAGCCAGTGCTCTCAAGCGCTGAGCCATCTCTCCAGCCCCATCAGCAGGCATTTGAACCCACCAAAATCAGCCAAATATTCCCACCATGAACGCCAAGCTACTGTCAGCACAAATTACCTCTTCTTTCTAAAAGTAAATGTATCCATAAAAGAAAACTTTTTATTCGCCAGGCATGGTGGCACATACCTTTAATCCCAGCACTCCGGAGGCAGAGGCAGGTGAATCGCTGTGAGTTTGAGGTCAGCCTGGTCTACAAAGCAAGTCCAGGACAGCCTATACAGAGAAACCCTGTCTCGAAAAACTATTAATAAGAATAAGAATAAAAATAAGAATAATAAAGAAATAAGAAAACTTTTTTTTCAAGACAGTGAAAAAAAATCACTCTCAGAAGAAAAGGCTTGTCTAAGCTATAGAGAAAGTTTCCCACAATAATGGTGATGTCAACAGCTTATCACTGGGCGTGAGAGTCCTCTGCCTACAGTGGCATCTTGACAGTGCAGTGAACAATGTATGCTCAGCCCTGACTTTAAGGACTCATGCAGTAAGGTCGTAGATGGAGCAACTCATCCTGGTGATTCGGACTGCGCAGCACAAACATGAGTAGACAAACCCATGGGCGAGTGTCATGTGACTCTCTGTCTGCACCTGCAAGAGTAGTTCTCAGGCCTGTAGAGATGGCTCGGAGGTTAAGAGCACTGACTGCTCTCCTGGAGGTCCTGAGTTCAATTCCCAGCAACAGCATGGTGCCTCACAACCATCTATAATGTGATTTAATGCCCTCTTCTGATGTGCAGGAACACATGCAGGTAGAGCACTGCATACATAATAAATAAATAAATAAATAAATAAATAAATAAATAAATAAATCTTTTTTTAAAAAGAGTACTTCTCAACCTTCCTAACGCTTCTTCCTTTTAATACAGTTTCCTATATTGTGGTGACCTCAACCATAAAATTATTTGGCTGCTACTTCATAACTATAATTTTACTACTGTCATGAGTTGTAAATATCTAATATACAGGATATCTGATATGTGACCCCCCCCCCAAGGAGGTCATGACTCATGGATTGAGAATCGATGACCTAGTAGACTGACCGAGCCATGTGCACTGTCCCAGTGGTGACCAGAAAACAGCCCCTACGGGTTCTTACATCAATCACATTGTGACCTTCAGTTCCCACGGATCTCATTTACTTCTCAGAGCTTTTCTGGTGATGAAGTGGCATAATCCAGATTGAAAATTTGCTAAATTCATAGCAAGTAGCCAAGGGGGGGGGAATCCTAGATGTTCTAAGCACCCTCCCTGTGACAGGAGGATCGTCAGCGACTCCGCCAAGACCAGCAGAAGTAGGGAAAGGATGGAGCTGTGTGTGAGATCTCACGTTTGTGGATAAAAACCCACAGCCCTCCTGGCATGACCCTACAAGCGTCTCTGACCAACAATAGGTACTCAGTTGAAAGAACATAAAAAACCAGAATCAAGTGAGTGCTTGCCTGAAGGCACGAGGAGCTGAATTCAATCCCCAGCATCCATAAAAAACAATGCCAGCCTGGTGGCACATGCTTGTAATCAGTGTCAGGGAGGTGGGAAAAAGGGGGATCCCTGGGGCTCTCTGACAAGCCAGTTTAGCTGACTTGTTGAGTCCCGGGATAGTGAGACATTCTATCTCAAAATATGAAGAGTATCTAAAGCATGCGACACCTAAAAAATGGCACCCAAGATTGGCCTCTGGCTTCTACATACCTGTGCATACATGTATACCCCACACACATGTGTATCTGCACCTGCATACACATGTATACACACACATACACACACACACTGAGCCAGAAACAAAAGAAGCTGATTATAAAAGCATTCTTGAGCAAAAACACTAAGTGTGTGTGTGTGTGCGCGCACACACGTGTGTGTGCTAGCACATATATATATATACACATCATAGTGCATGTGTGGAGGCCAGAGGACAACTTACAGGAGTCAGTTCTCTCCTTCCACAATGCAGATCCCAAGGATCGAACTCAGGTCGTGAGGCTTGGCAGCAGGCCCCTTTCCCCACTGAGCTGTCTCGCTGACCCTAGGCATTTTGTAAACTCTGACTCATTCAAAGTCTACAATGACTCTATGGACCCCGTATCACCATCACTCCCATCTGATGGAGAGAAAGTTAATGCAGAACCAATTCACTAACTTGCTGGGGTCACACAGTCGAGCCAGGATTCAAACCAAGTGTTCTGACTCCAGAGCTTGCTCATGGAACTATCTACTCTGCCTCAGTTGCCCTTAGAGACCTCACCCTCTATTAAGACGGAAAATGCATCCCACTAAACCCTTAAGATTCAGCATTTCTACAGTGACTGTCACGTCTCGTACAGCAGCAGTGACTGAGACGTGGCCAGCCGGACTACACAACCCAGAGCTTGCTGTCCTGGATGCAGTGACCTTACTGCACTTGGGGGCTTCTGAGGTTAACTGCATGCATGTTGTGTGGTCAAGAATTGCACACAGCTCCTGTACACACAGTGCTTTCGTCTGCAGGCAGAGCTGTGCCTCCATTAAAGAAAACATTTTCTGTGGGACTCACAAAAGCCAGTGAACAACACTTCTCAGAAATGATACAAAGGCTTTTCAAATCTAAAACTAAGCCTAACCTGTAGGGGATAGTGGTGCCCTGAGTTGGCCTCTGATTTGCAGCAGGCACTTTAGTGGTGTTTTTATGGCTCTGACCTTGGGAAAACTGCTATAAAGACACAAAAACAAAAACAAAACAACAGCTTGTGCCAAAGTCAAACTCTTGAGGCATGGGAGAGACTTCACGTCTGGTAGAACTCCACTGGCGTCTGCTTGCATTCTGACCAATAACCACAAACGGCAATGGATGAGGGCTACTTCCATAAATATGGTGGTGGTAGCCAGCCAGGCTAAGTGGTACCCAAAAGGAAACTCAGAGGTCGTCATGACAACCACTTGGTGAGGCAGGTGCACCTATCAGCCCTGTACTTTGGGGAGAAAAAGAAATCCAAGGCAGTAATATGGAGTTAGATTCCCCAACCAGGCTACCTTGCTGCACGTGGATCTTGGCTTTCAACAGCTCCATTTTTAACACAAAGATTTTTCCCCCTTTTGAATACCATGGCGGACCTCCCCTGGTGACATGTGATATGTGCTCTGTGTAGCCAGACCCTCATTAACAGCTAAGACACAAGGCATAAGCCCAGAATAGCTTTATACCCAGTGACTCAGGTGGCTCCAAAGAGCCCTGAGACCCATGATCTACTCTGTGTGTGCAACATCCCTCTTATCCATCTTGCCACTTGTCTCCCACAAATGACAGGAGATGCTGTCTGGGGACAGAAGGCACCTGCAGCTGGGATTCCAGACAGTTAATGAAGGAGCTATTCAGAAGGGTGTAGGCAGAGCACAGGTCCCAGAGCACAGCAGGGATGCTCAGGTACCAGAGATAACTGGCTATGTAACTATGGGAAGTGATTACAGCCCTGAGCACAATGAGACTGGAAGGGGGGATGGGTTGAAGGATGGCTTGGGGAGAAGGGAGGAGCCAGGTGAGAGGAGGAACTGGGAGGAGGGAGAAGCTGGGGTGAAGGAGTAGCTGGGGAGCTACTAAAGACGATCAAAGACAAGAGGAGTTGGTGTGAGGAAGGGGCTAGGATGAGAAGAAGGCTGAAAGGAGAGAGGAGCTGGGATGGGGATGAGCAAGGAGGGAGAATCTGGGGGGATCTAGGGAAGGAAGACAGAGAAGAAGGGAGAGTTGGGAAAATGAGGAACTTGGAGGATGGAAAATCTTGAAAAACTGGAGGAGCTGAGTCTAATGGTTCTACACTACAGAGGCATGGGTAGCACGGTGCAGCTTTCCAGACTGTTTACCTAGAAAGGAAGAAGAGGTGCTTCTAACAGCTGTCTCCTAACTCAGCTCTAGGATGCTGCTCATTGGCTGTATCCCCTGGAAGGCAGAGTGCTGGAGCAAGCTGTGGTGGCATCCACAGGGTTGGTGGGGTCTCAGCAAAGATTGGACAGCAGGGATCATGGTGAAGAGTGGAGATGTGAACACAGGGTCAGTTAGAGCAGCAGGCCTGGTCATGAGGCCAGGAGATGCCTGTCATCTTGTCAGCCTCTGTGACCTAATCCACACAGATCAGCCATGGCCTGCTGTCAGATGAACTGTGTTCCCTGTCTCCAGAGTCATGTATTGACCTGCTGAACCTACCTCCCAGAAGGCGGCCTTATTTCAAAGTCAGATTACCGCAAACATGACTGTTAAGATGAAATCCTATAGGAGAGGGGGCCCTTCCCCCCAGTACACCCAAGGCTCATTTATGAAAGGGACAATTGGACAGAGATGCATGCCAGAAAAAGCACCCTAGGAAGGCCAGTTAGAAGTCGGGCAACAAACATGTCCACAAACCAGCAAGCCTTGGACATTCCATGACGGGCTAGAACACTCCCTCAGAGTGAGCTGCTAGCTCCGGGTGACACCTTGCCTGCAAGCCTGGGTCAGACCAAAGAGAAAGTCCCTGTCCAAGGTGTCACTACTTCTGACCAACCTACCAGAACAAGCTATAGGAATCCTCTGAAAACACAGTCCTGGACGACTTACAGCATGACCATAGCAGTAGACACACCTGTCTTTAAAGAATAACAACTAATTACTTATAAGTCTCTCCTTTTACAGGACTGTCCACAGACAATACCGTCACCTCTGCCTTCAGTGAAGGACAACACCCCATAGGCTGAGCCAAACTGCCTCCCTCCAGCTCCTGAAGGTTTTAAGCAAACTGTTTAAGTCCTGAAGGAGTCCTAGCAGGTCAAGGCACTTGCTGGCAAATCTGACAACCTGGAGCCCACGTGGTGGAAGGAGAGAACCAGCTCCCAAAAGTTCTTTCACCTCTGCATGTATGTTATAGCAGTCATGCTCACACATACACACACACACACACACACACACACACACACACACACACACACAAACTTTTTTTTTTAAGAGACAGGGTTTCTCTGTATAGCCTTGGCTGTCCTGGACTCACTTTGTAGAGCAGGCTGGCCTCGAACTCACAGCAATCCACCTGCCTCTTCCTCCCGAGTGCTGAGATTAAAGGCATACGCCCCCACGCCCAGCTAACAGACCTTTTTAATCTAATAAAAGATAAAAGCCAAGCTCCTGTTTAAGCTCCTATGACTCAGTTTTTCTGTTTGTAAAGTGAGTGTGACAGAGCATCAGCCTCACGGAGTGGCAAACACGCATTGTGGGTATGATGAGTACCCTGCACAGGACACCTGCCTGGAGAAAACCTGCCTATCAGCATCGAGCATGACGATGGCTGAGATTACCTAGGGATGAGGCTCCGCAGCAACCCCAGCCTGGGCTTCCTACAGCTGCTCTTACACACTCATCATCCAAAGGAGTCAGCCCACCGTTGAGCCTTCCCTGGCTGTCTCACTGAGGACAGCTCTTAGCAGGGTGACAACACGCACGCCGGATGAAAGTGGAAACAGACACTTCCACGGTTCTGATTGGAGGGACATATGGGATCATAATATTTTATGATCGCCAACAGACGCACTGCCTCATGAGAGCAAACACAGCTGCCGGGAGCCGGTTTCCAGCTGCCAGTGACCGAGACAGACTCACAGCAACCAGTGGCACACTCTCAGGTGAGGCGGGATCGGGGGATATGAGCACTGACAACAGCTGATACCATCCCAGAGGCCCCAAAGGTGAAGGGACATTTATTAACCCAGCTGGGAGAGTTCTCAAAGGAAGGGAGGAGGAGAGAGCAGATGTGTAGTCAGTCAGGATTTACCTCGATGGGCTGGTTCAGAGTCAAGGGCAGGAAGCCGTTTTTAAGAGGTTCCCAGAGGCAGCGCTCCTGAAACTGAGACAAATGACGCAACAGGAGGGAAGATGCTGATCTCTGACGTCTGGTGATATCCTAAAACTCGGTGTTTCTTTTTTAACCCACCAGTGCTGAGGGCTAAACCTATGGCCTCGTGCACTCTAGGCAAGTGCTCTACCACTAAGCTATATAGCCCCTAGTAGCCTCTGACCTTGGATCCCTAAGAAGCCCCTGAGATGCCACATTTCCCTCCTGAAACTGTGTCGCTTTCTATGCTGCTGCTGCTACCAAAATCTCTGTCACTCAAATGACTTGCAGGCTTGGCTATGAAATGGAAATAGCCAGGCAGGCCTGACGCTGGCTTCCTCTGAGTGGCAGAGATCAAGCTGAGACTGCACAGGGCACCAGCGCCAATGCATATTTCCCCGTGTGCTCTTTGGGCCTCTCAGCTCAGTAAGGCTGCAGCATGGCTACTGAGGATCTCTCTACCCTGGAGACAGCAAGTCAAGTCCCGACCCCATCACCGTGCAGCCATCTGGTGCCCAGTTCGTTCCTACCTGCCCCAAGCGAGTGATACCACCTCCCTCCCAAATTACTCAAGGATCGCTTAGCAGGAAGCCTTGATGTTCACTGGTCTTCCACCCCCACCCCCTCATTTATAATATGAAAAATGGGCTTAGTGAGAGGCAGTATTTGCTCACAGCAAACAGGAAGTCACTCCCTCCCTGGAACAGAGATGATAAGGTACCAATGTAGGAGTGTCGCTTCCTGGGAGAGGCAAGTAGGGCATCTGCCACAAAGATGAAAAGTGGTCCCGAGGCCGGGTTTCACAGCCGGTGGATTTCTGCTTTCCTTACTCTCCTCATTATGCTCCAGATTCCAGGCCACTGACTCCTGCGAAAACCACTCCTTAACCTCCTCCTGCCTCCATCTTTGTTGAAGACCTAGTTGGTAGGCTGGGTATCCATGGCTCTGCAAATCTAGCACCTTGACCTTTCTCCCTGAATAACTCACAGAGTTCCTGGCTACACCAGCGGCAACCAGGCTCTTCACCAGACATGGCCAAGTGTCCTCTGGAACACTGTGGGAACCCAGGCTCACCTGCAATTACCCACCCACCCTCTACCTTTATAACAGGAGTTTTCTACTGGAACCTGCTCCAGCCCATGACACACACAGTAAGCCACGAAAATGACTTGTATCATAGGTGACTATACAAGATGGAAACGTCCTTCGCAAAGGGGAAGTCACTGGTATGGATTAACCCTTAGGACCTAGAATATTTCACCCTACCCAGCACCCAAGAGCCTAGCAAAAAGTTCCCCATACCCATATGTGAGGTGTGAATTGAGCCGCACCCCCAGATTCCTTTGTCAGGGTCCCAGGATCTCATTATGTGGCTCTCTTTGAAGACAGGCTCACAGGCCAATGCAACTAGCTAAATTAGAATGAGAGGATGGCCTGCAGCCATATACCTGCTGAGTTTATTAAAGAGGACAGTTTGAAGGCACAGATGGACACAGAGAGAGAGGACCGACCGTATGGGAATGAGACAGAGACTGGGTTGGGATTCTGCAGGCAAGGACCACCCAAGATAGTTATCTACCACCAATACCAGGAGGGAGGCTTGGGGTTGATGTCCTTACGGTATGTATTAGTTACTTCTGCATTGCTATCACAAAATACTTGACACACGCAACTTAAGGGAGGAGGAAGGGTTTATTCTGGCTCACGGGTTCAAAGGGTTCAGTCCGTCTTTGTGGAGAAGGCACAACAGCACTCAAGGCAGATGCCTACAAAGGAACACTTATTTACATGGCCACAGACAGGAAGCAGAGAGCATGAGACAGGACATCAAGACAGGCCATGGAAGAATGGCTCCTGAAGGCTAATGTCCATCCAAGTCCCGCCTCCTGAAGGTTAGACATCCATTTCAAACAAGCCCATCTACCTGCCAAGCCATCTTGCCAGCCCATCCTCTTCTTGACCCGCTGACTACGAGAGCGATGTTCATGTTGGTTTGCATCATTAGGCACAGGCAGAAGAAACGTCACTCTGTGAGCCTTCTTAGATCTTAAAACATTCGTCAGTTACTTACTCTCTCAGTCTTGTTTTGAATACTCAGCAAGTGAAATGCGTGTCTAGCCTGAAAATAGATTCTATGTGATTACTTCAAAGCTACCCACCAAGGAATTGGGGTGCTTATATGTCTGTTGAGTCCTTAAGAGACTTTGGTCTGGTCCATAAGAAACAAACAAACAAATAAGAAGTCAGTTTATACAGAGAGAGTTGTGGGTAGATACATAGCTGCAAGACCCCAAAGTGAATCAGACTCAAGAAAAGCGAATACACAGTCACCACTTATCCCCATGTGTCAGACTGACACTTGGGCTGTGGTTAAATGGGTTTGGCAGAGTTAGGCATCTTTGCATGAAAGTATGTGACATAAGGACGTGGGTGGTACTGGCAGGTTCCGGAAGAGAAAGGGAAAAAAACCTTTGTTCAAAGGCCTTCAGGCTCTTTTTCTCCCTGCCCTTAATGCACATGGAGACCAGGAAGAGAAAGTTCTCTGAAAATACAGCTCTTCTGGCCAGAAGTGAGGAAGGCAACGGCCACAGGAAAACATGAATCTTCTCTCTGGGGAGCTGTCTGCATGTGACAGGTTGTCACAACTCCTCAGCCACTTTCAGGAGGGGAAAAAAAAAAAAAGGAAATGTGGAAGACAGACGAGTATTGTGGTGGAGCTTGCCCGGACTCTCTGTGCCCCGTGTATAGTTCAAGCAGAAGTCTGTGACAGCCGGGTCAGCATGATTGATGTGGGCACAGACCCGTGTCCTGTCCACTCCACTCCCCATAACCTGAATTTTGAAGACAAAATTCCGAAGCTGGCAGATCACAGTGCCGTGTAGAATCTACCATCAAAGCATCATTGTCCAGGGGTTTGGGTCTATGTCTACTGGCTTGGCGAAATCCACTTGTGCGCTAGCTGTGTACCCAGACATGACACAGGGGCCCCACCCTGCTGTTCTCATAATGTCACAACCCATTAAAGCAGTCTACGGTGCGCTCCCATGAATGAATAAATGACTTGCTAGGTACTTAGCACATACTTCTCCATGTCCACCTTTTCCTCAGCAAAACATCAGATGGCCGTGCCAGCCTGGGCTCACCTGCATAGGATGGTAAGCCAGCTCACATATTTTGAAAGACGGGGTCGGATGGTGTATCTCATTGTTAGTGGTACTGGACATCAGGTCAAAGGTCAGTAGGGGACTAAAGAGACGGCTCAGAGCACTAAATGTTCCTCCAGGGAAACTGAGTTCAAGTTCCAGTAACCACATGGTGGCCCACAACCATCTCTAACTCCAGTTCCAGGAGATTCAGCATCCTTGCCTTGCCTCTGCGGGGGCCACCAGGCATTGCACATAGTACACAGACACACATGCAGACAAAAACCCTATACGTGTAAAGCAAATAAATTTTTAAAAATTAAGAAAAAAGGTCAGGCAGAGCCTGGGGGATCTCTGAGTTTGAGGCCAGCCTGGTCTACAGAGTAAGTTTCAGGATAGACAGGGCTGCACAGAGAAACCTTGTTTCAAAAAACAAACAAACAAGCAAAAAAAAAAAGAGTCAAAAAAAAAAAAAAGAGTCAATGGAGTAAGGTTCAGTCCCTCCATTATTTTAAAGATTTATTTTTATTTTTAACTATGTGTATGAGGAACAGTATAGGGGCTCCCTGTATGGATGTAGTGCCACAGCATCCAGAAGAGGGCGCTGAAATTCCTGGAGGCAGTTACGAGCCTACCACTGTTGGTGCTGGGAATCGAACTCGTGTCTTCTACAACAGTAGTGCATGCTCCTAACCACTAAGCCATCTCTCCAGCCCCTTAATGAAGCCTTTCAAAAACATAAGGAGGCAGAACACATGGGGAAAGACCTATGAAAGTATCAACACAGGATACAGGTTGTGTTAAAACTGAGTCCAGTGCCAATAGCTTTTGAAAATTTAAACAAACACCTTGGTGTGACAGGTCCCAGAAGAAGCACCTTTTCCATAATGTTCACTTAAATCCATGCTGAGGCCACCTCTGAGGTCTCCCATATGCACACTGGCTCAGTACTGGTTGTCTGTGTCTCCCCATTACTATACCTGAGTTGCTCCCAGACACCATCTCAGCAGATTGCTTCTCCTTTAAACAGTAGGTGGGCTTGTGTCATCCTCCCACATGTGTGCTTAATGGGGATCCGGCTCAGGAGAGAACGGGGTTCCTAAGTTCATTAGTGATTTTTTAACTGGTGATGGGAATTGAACCCAGGGTCTCATGCATGCAAGGCATGTAGTTTACCACTGAGTCACACATCTCAAATCATCATCACCACCATCACCACCACCACTGCTGCCGCCGTCATCATCATCATCATCATCATTATCATCATCACCACCACCACCACCACCATCATCATCATCATCATCATTGGCTTTTTTGAGACAGAGCTTCTCTGTGTAGCCCTGGTTGTCCTAGAACTCATTCTGTAGACCAGGGCTAGCCTGGAACTCACAGCGATCCGCCTGTCTCTGCCTCCCAAGTGCTAGGATCACAGGCATGCGCCACCACCGCCAAGCTGCCACATCTCATATTCCTTATTATTATTATTTTTTTAATACTGAGACAGACTTGTAAGGTTGCCCAAGTTCGCCCTGAACTGACCCTGAGCCACAGACTAGCCTCCTGTTCTCAGTCTCCTGGCCCAGCTTCACAGTGACTTTTCTCATGGCCCTAAGCGGAGAATCGCCAACGGTGCCGAAACGCAGACTGAAATGGGAGAAAGCCTTTTCCTGACCCATTTGTAAAACTCCAAGCTGGCGAGGCCAAGATTGAGAGAGAGAGAGAAACAACAGGGAGAAGCAGCTTTCTTTTAAAGAGTGGCAGGTACTATGACTGCTGTTTTTGTTTTATATCCGCCTTAAAAAAAAAAAAAAAAAAAAAAAAAAAACCATGGCTCAGGTGAGACTGTATCTCTCTGAATGCTGGCCAAATGACTTGGGGCCCCAGGTACCAGCAGCAGGCCCCTGAGGACATCAAGAGCAAGCTCTTTTATACCAAGCAGAACTATGGTTGCTGGGTTAGTGGGGAAAAAAAAAACTCCAGCGTCTCCAGCAGCTGCGTATTCAGCCCGCCCCCACCCTCACACCGGGCTCATAGCTCCTTTCTCAAACTCTGTGATCGGCACCCTACTGCTAATCCTATATTGCATCTTTCCACTCCCACGGGACACCTTCACGGGACGGAACTCGTAGCCCATTCTCAACACAGTGTAGCAGAGGGTCCGGACCACCAGAGACCTGAGTCCAGGTCGTCTCTAAATGCCTTTCCCTGGTGGAAAGTGCCAGAGATGAGCCTGGGTCGCTCTGGGGAAGCAGCAGTGAGCATAGGTTCCAGCCAATCAGAATTGACAGGTGGTGGGAATAAGAAGGCTGTGAAAGCTGCAGAGGCAGGGGGTCACTTATCTCCACAGCATGCGCTGTGTAGTTAGATGGGAAAATCAAGAGCCTTGCAGAGGAGCTACAGAAGCAGAGTCCCTGCTCCTAGCCAAGGAGTACACCCTTGTCCCCGTCTGTTGCCACTGTCACAGATACTGATGCACTGGATGCCTCCATATGCAACGCTCGTCTGGAATTCCCTGAATACCTGCAACTGCCAGGCCAGTTCCAGGCACTGGCACCACGCGACAGAAAGAGCGCCACTCTCTGTTGAGTGGGAGAGACCAACTGCCGTGGGTACAACATGCAGGCCAGGGAGAACACTGCAAAATTGCAAAATCTGAATAGGGCCGAGGAACAGAAAGGATGGGTGAGGCAAGTGGGCAGCAAGGGCCACTCTGTCTCAGCTCTTATCAGCCCCGAGGGCAGCCACGAGATTCTGTCTGGCCCAGGTCCACCGGAGTTAAGTGGTTGAGACTAACCCTCCTATGACTTCCCGTCCCCTCAGGTAGCAGCTTACCACGACACCAAGCCAGCGAAGACAGGAAGCCAGCAAGGCAGGGAAGGAGCTGGCATGTCCCTTCAGGGAGGAAGCACAGCACAGAAGCTGTGCTGGTGAAGACAAGAAATGGGGACAGAGTAGAAGACAGTGAGCCTCTGGTGTGAGGAGGCTGGACAGGCCAGGGGGCGGGCCATAGGGGAGAGGGAGGAGCTGCTGGTGGGCGTGTCCCGTGCATGGTGCTGGGAACCTTGCATCTTATTTTTGTTGGGCTTCAGACCAGGGACAAGTGGCTGAGGTGAGGTACCTATTTAACCAAAAAAAAGGGCCTCCAGGTTCTCCCAGCATCCCTCAGTCCCTACCTGGTACATGGCATGGCTGGCATACCCGGCCCTCTACACTGAGCTTTCCAGCCTAGGGGCGGGCTTCCTTCCTTCCTCTCCCTCAGAGGCTCTTCACTATATAATCCCATAATCCAGACATTTTAGGGCTCTCTCTCTCTCTCTCTCTCTCTCCCCCCCCCCTCCTGACTTCCTCCGGTGAGGACAGTGAACCTACCCACCCGAGAGCTACCCTCAATATACCTACATTTTTATTTTAATTTGCTTGAATTGACTTATTTTGTTGGTGGAGCTAACCTATCAATTTTGAGCATGAAAATGTCTCTTTGAGCTTTCTGGGCCTTTTTAAATGCAGGCTTGAACACCATAGGGCCAAAGCAAAGTGAGAGAAAGAAGAGGAAGGGGAAGTGGAAAACAGAAGGGAAAGAAAGAGGCAGCGAGCAGGGAGGCTGGGTCAGCAGGCAGAGGAAGGATATGAGCTTCATGCCAGGGCAAAAGACTTGCACCTACTCACAAAGAAAATGGTTCCGATACTATCGGGGACCCACTGTGAACTGTGGCTCCCACAACCCACAAATCTGTGGTCCCCGTGGACTGTTCCCAAGCCCCAGGAGCAGCTCAGTTGACTCAAGCCACAGTAGTGACGTCTCTGGAGCCAAGTGGAGGTGTTTGCCTCCTCCAGCAGGAGCAGATGGTGCCTGGGGGTGCGTGCGCATGCACTTGCTCATACTGAGACCAAAGTAATCGCAGAGAGAGAGAGAGAATCAAGCCAGACAGTGCTGCTGCTCCTCCTGGCCAAGTGTCCCACTGGGTCTGGAAAGCTGCAGAGAGGAGGATTGAGAGGAGGCGATGCTGGCAGGATGAGAAGGTGGCGCAAGCTCTTTAGCACAAGCTGCTGGAAGCAGCGGTCGGAGCTGCCTAGGCATATGCGGGCACCACATGGCATAAACGGAGCCCCCTCGAATCCTAAACGCATCACACCAGGGGAGAGATTGCAAGACGATGAGTTTTCATCACAGCCCGGCAGGCTCAGGGCCAGGAAGCAGAGACCTTCCCGGGGAAAAGAGCTGACACCACAGCCAGGAAGGGAAAAATAAGCACTTTGTGCTCAGGTTGGGGCCAAAGACTGAACATGAGCCAGCCATGGATTGAAGAATGATCCAGGCATGGTAACCCATACCTGAGATCCCAGGACTTCAGAGGCTGAAGCAGGATGGCCTCCAGACCAGCCTGGAGACAGAGAGAGGGAAGCAGAGAGAGAGAGAGACAGAGAGAGAGAGAGAGAGAGAGAGAGACAGAGACAGAGACAGAGACAGAGAGAGAAAGAAGAGACTAATGTGGGGAGTTGGCTCAGTGGTTAAGAGCACTTGCTCTTACAAAGGATCTGGGTTCGATTCCCACCATACACATGGAGGCTCACCAATTCCTCAGGCACCAGGCATGCACGTGGGACACAGAAATACATGCAGGCAAAGCACTCATATGCACAAAATAAAATTAATCCAAGAATGAACCTATTCTGATGGGAACTGAGGAAAGTGAGATCAGCCCTGCTGGGGCATGGAGGCCGGGATGGCACTCTTCCTGGCCAGGTGAACACCAGCACCCCAACTCTCTGGGGAGAGTAACATACCTGACTCGAGACAGATGGCAGCAACAGGTTTGGTTGAATTAGCCCTCGAAAGGCAAAGACCAGGAAGTGGCACTTTGTTATTGGTTATGGCCACAGCTACATGCAACAGTTCTTGCGCGTCTCAGTATCGCGGTCACCACAGGCAAAACCAACCCAGACACTGCCAGGGACCCCGAATAGGAAACTGCCTCCTTCTAGCACTTCTCCCTGTGGTCAGAGCTGACTTCAGACACTCAGACATGGCAACAGTGGGAGCTCATAGCTCTCACTCCAGCAGTCAGGAGACCGAGGCAGGGAGGTTACCCCAGTTCCCAGGAAGCCTAGGCTAGGGTGAGGTCCTTTATCAGAAGAAAGGAATAAAAGGGAGACAGAGAAGGGGGAAGAAAGGAGGAAGAAAGGAGGAAGGAGGGAAGGAGGAATGGCTGCACAAGGGAACAGAGATATGATGTACTTTAGAAGCCTTGTGCCAGCAAGCTGGATGGTGGTAGCATGTCACATACCCCAGGAAAGCACCTGCACCATTCGCACAAAGCCACTGTCCCCCTGGGACATCCCCCCCCCCAGATCAATATAGATGAGTTACAGAACAGGAAGTGTGAGCAGAGAAATCCCAACAGAGTAGATCAATAAAGGAGCCCAGAGTTGGGGGTGGAAAGCCAGAGGCGCGTGTGTCAACTGGGTGCTGTGTTTTCCCGTTCTTCATTGCCTCCCAACCTGCCCTTCCTCCATGACCATCTTCCTAAAGCATCCTTACAGAGCCACTTGTTATTAAGTATCCTCAATGGCTCCCGTGAACACCCCAGTCCCGCCGCCCTGCATCTTCAACCATGCTCACCCTCATTATCCTAGCCCTAGCCATTCTCTGTATTCTGTCTCTCAAATACCAAAGCCTTGCCATGGCCTCGGGGCCTCTGCTCGGCCTCTCCCCTTTGCCTGGGTGCTCGTTCCAGAGTCCTTTTTATTTTCCTCCTGCTGGGTTCTTTCTTAACATACACTCTCCACACCACTGTCACCTTCTCAGAGAGGCCTGTCTCCACATCAGACACCCAGCCACCTACCATATCATTGCTCTACACTTTCTCTTCATTGCACAGATAATTAACACAGTCGCAGGCCACGTACCATCCTGGGTTCACAACACCTGGATATATAAGGCACACACAGAACACAACCACTGGTCCCGGCAGGGTCTGGTAGTGTTGCATCTCTTACTCTTGTGTATTCTGCATCGAACTATGAACACAAGACGAGTGGGTTATAAGGATGAAAAACTGCCTCTTTCATTTAGTTCAGATTTTAATGCTAAGTCCAAGAGCCACACTGTGTTCTTTGTGGGCAGGGGCAGGACACTCTAACCCTCAGCCTTACTGACTGCAAAATGGAGTGATAAGGTCCTTGTATTTTTGGTTGTTGGTGAGGTTCAATGAGATGATGACAGAATATTGCCCAAAAGGCCCCTGGCACTTTAAAAACTATTAGTCACACCATCATTACCACTATCACCATCATTGCCATCAGCACCATCACCATCATCACCACTATCAC
>OU015754.1:20990929-21017274 GCA_907169655.1 Acomys percivali | reverse complement strand
TATCACCATCGTTGCCATGACCACCATCACCACTATCACCATCACCACTATCACCATCACCACCATCACTGCCGCCATCACCGTCTTTACCACCATCAACTTCATCACTTTGAAGTAGTGCCCTCACCCCACCTTGTTAAAGCCTGCTTGAGATAGTGAGTACTGGAGAGGTTTATCTTTCCTATCTCAGTAGCTGAACCGGAGACGGATGACGAGGGTGTCAAATACCTCCTTCTAAAACCTTGTAAGAAACTCACAGCACTCACTCACATTTTCATTGAGAAATTAAGAGTTTAAATTTCTTTTTAATTTGTCTTTTGAGAAACCAGATTTTATGCAAGTCTTACTTTCTGCTTTCTGTTTCTAATCAAATAGCAAATAGCAGGCTGACACATTCTTCAGGTGCTAAGTCAAGGCAAGAGCCGTCCCCTTTAAGGCAAACTGAGGTGACGTGGTCCCCAGTACTTACACCAGTTCTCTTTCATTGCGTCTAGTCTGCAGTCTCCCTCTTGGCTCCCCTACCAGCACCGGCTTTGAGCCCCTTACCCTGACATTCTAAAGAACTAAGTCTCCAGAAAGGGCTAAAGTAAAATATGGGCGTGGCTACTGGAGCTGATTGCCCTGGTAACCAATCAGGAAACACTCAATGGGCGGTCTCTTCTAAGGAGCCTGCATTTCACCAGCCTGTGCTGGGTGGGCAGTCAGGGGACTGAAAACTCAGAGGCGCAACTCTCTCCCCCTCCGTCCTGCCCCTGCTCAGCACTCGGGAGCACTATGCTGAGTCTCTCCTCTCCTTCCTTCTTCTCATGCACCTCCCCCCCACCCCCACCCCCGCCATCCTCCCTGTCCCCTACTCCCCGACCCCCTCACCCTCACCCCCATCCCCACCTCGCTTGCCTCTACTGAGGCTTCTCAGCATTCAGAATATCTGGTGCCATGAGCATTCTCAACCTTGGCTCCTGGCATTTCTCCATCCTCCATACGCTTCCTCTCCAAGCCATCATCCGACTCCTCTGCAACCCTCAAAGGCCTAGCTTGGGTCCTGCCTCCTCCAGAAGCCTTTCTTCCTTATCTCTGCCTCCAGCTCTGCTGCTCAACCCTCACACAAACAACTTCCCCTTCCTCCAATGCCAAATCCTCACCCTGACTATTCTGCTTTTGTAGGAATGTTTTTATAACCATCCATTCATTTTCTTTGCGATATTTTATCAAAGAAACTCACCTTCAAGGACACTAGATTTGACTACAGTGAGACGGACCACCAAGCCGTATTGTCTCCCTCAAAAGAGTAAATAAAAACACAAACATAACAGGCCATATTCTGCCAGTCACTGTGTGTCACTAAGGACCTGCTTGTTACATAGGCTGTCAGAGTTGGGGTGCAGAGGGCAGGGGATGGTGACTGTCAGAAGGCCACAGAGAAACTGTATGCAGCACGGAGACCACCCCACCTTCAGACAGAGATCTTGGGAGAATAGAAGTTGGTACCATGGCATTCGATGTCCCTCTACAGCACAGTCATGCTGCCACCTGGATATATTATACTGTTCTTTCCAAATGAGAGTCAGCTCGCAGCTTCCCCCGTGGTCTGCGAAGGTGCCTCTATGATCAATGCTGTGCTCAGAAGATACTCACGCGGGGGACACTTTATTAAACTGCCATGATTGAAATTCTCCCCTGTAACCCGTGAGCCCCACCCCAGGGGATTTGCAGTGATAGAATCAGGATTTCCTTCTGAAATTAATCTCTCCAGGACTCCAAATGCCGGGCATGCTGGGCTGGGTGACCTGAGATTGTCTTTTGGCCCTGAGCCTCTGAGAAAGCTGGTGGCTATGTAGCTGGTCACACCTGCTACCCAGTGACCAAAAGATTGCCTTAATATTCCAACTGCATCCAGCACAGTAGCACACCCCACTGATTGCTTTCCAGAAGACCATGGCTAAAAAAGAGGCTTTCAGGTGAGTATGGGGAGAGATAGCTCAGTCAGTAAGATGCCCTGAGTTCAGTCTCTGGAACTCATGGGAAACGCTAGGTGAGGCATGTGCTTGTAATTACAATGGTGGGGGGAGGGGGGCAGGAAGAGGTCTAAGGCTTGCTGGCTAACTAGCCTAGTTTTCCTGGCAAGCTATTGCCCAGTGAGAGATCGTCTCAGAAGACAAAACAAGTTAGGTGGCACCTAAGGCACCCAAGGTTGTCCTTTGGATTCTAAAGTCACAGGTACACCTGTGTAACTATACACATAAACACATACAAGAGATGTATAAAGGCACACACATACACACGCAAAGGAAGACTTTCACCCAGACATGTCTATGCACGCACATCTGCTCACACTCGCTCACACATGCGTTCACTAGCATATACATACTTTTTGTTTAATGCTTTTCCTGTGGTTGAAATTAGAAGCAGGCCAGGCTTGGTGGTGCACGCCTGTGCACTTCCTAGCACTAGGGAAGGCAGAGGTAGGTAGAGCTCTCTGAGTTTGTTAGTTTGAGGCCAGCCTAGTCTATGTAGCAAATCCAGGACAGCGAAGCCAAGGCTACATAGGGAAACTCTGTCTTGAAAAACTAAAACCGAGAGAGAGTTGGGGGTGGGGGCAGGGGGCAGACTAGAGAGCCAGCTTTCCCTAAGTAGCAATTCTTCATTGCTTATTCGTGCTCTTAAGTGATCCTGTCCCAGTCTGTCAGCCATAGTGTCTTTTCTCCTACAAGGCTTCTTTGAAATTTCAGCTGCAGGATGGCTCAATCTCGGGACAGTACACAGCCTGTGGCTTATGGCTACTGGCACATGGACCGCTGAGATCGGGAAATGCACCAGCCATGAGGCTTCCCCTCAGACACCCCAGTTGATACCTAGTGGCCCATTCCTGCCTGCCAGGTTTCCTGAGAACTGAAGGGGACCCCCGAAACATAGAAAGCTGGCAAAGCCAATGCAGTCTGATGGGCACCAACCCCACCGTGAACTCCCTCGTGTTACTGTAGTTACTTCCTCCTGGACAGGCTTCTATGCTCTCCCCTCTGGTTCAGCCTCTCTAGTACTCATCATGGAGAGACTCCGGCCCTGGCTGGCTGCATCCACTGCCTGTGCTGAAGGCTGCCTCATAGGAGCCACAGTCCAGAGCACCTGGGGTCTTCCCCCATTTTTCCCTCACATGGTGAGTGTCCATCGAAATGAAAGCCCAGCCAGCTCCTCTTCCTCCTGTGGCACACACCCACCCAGTAAATCAGCCACCGTTTTTTATGGGCCTAGAATTTTACTGCGCTCCTCCCGACCTTTAGTCCATCTGGAATTTATTTCACTGTAAGATCCGCAGATGGGATCCAACTGCAAATTATTTTTCAAGTTAGCAGGAGAGGTGCTTGAGCCCAGCTCTGTTTATATAATGATCCTGGGATTTGAAGAAGAAGGAGGAGGAGGAGGAGGAGGAGGAGGAGGAGGAGGAGGAGGAGGAAGAGGAAGAAGAGAAGAAGAAGAAGAAGAAGAAGAAGAAGAAGAAGAAGAAGAAGAAGAAGAAGAAGAAGAAGTAGAAGAAAACCTCTTGATACCAAGTCCCTATGTACAGCAACAGTGACAAACCTGTGCTCAACAGGCCTGAGGACTCCAGGTTCTTCCGTGGCCCCTGGTGTGAGGTCAGCCCTATCAACAGTCCCAGCAGCCTAACCCACCATCACCAAGGCTGAAGCAGAGGTTCATGTAATGGTTTTCAGAGAGGACTCCCTGAGCCAGCAGCAGCAGAAAAGGGGCCAGAGTTTGTAGAAGGTTCAGAGTCCCAGCATCCCACAACCCTGCTAAAGACCTCCTCAGTCACAGTCATAGGGGAGGGGAGTAGGGGGAAAGCGGGGAGGGAGGGAGGAATGGGAGGATACAAGGGATGTGATAACAATCGAGATGTAATATGAATAAATTAATAAAATATTTTTTTAAAAAGACTGAAGTCGGAGGACCCTTGGGCAAAGAAGCCAGCCAATCACCACCCAGCTAGTACAGTAGGGGAAAGACCATCATACCGGAACCCCAGAACCTGGGTGTATGGCTTCATACTGTTCCCACAATTCTTCCTTAAGAGCTGGGGTCCAACTCAATAACTACCTCTTGCCTAGCACTCAGGAGGCTCTGGGTTTCATGCCAGCACCACAAGAAAGAAACAGGGAGTGGGAGAGAGGAAAAGGATGGGAACCAGGAAGAAAAAGAGGAAGGGAGGGAGGAAGGAAAGGAGAGAAGGAAGGAAGGGAGGAAGGGAGAGAAAAGGAAGAAGGGAAGAAGAGAGGAAAAGAGTGAGGGGAAAAGAAAGGGTCACTTTGCGCTGTGTTAAGTAAACCCTGAGGTGGGTACGCTTTCTCTGATAGGAGGAAGGCCCTGTCAATCACCAGTGCCCTTCCAACAGGACTGCATTTCTATCCCTTGCAGCATTCAGAGGAAGCGGCATCGTGAGCATTCCAGGGTAATATGCACAGGGCATGAGCAGGGTGATAAAGCACTCACTGGGTGCCTGATGTGTGTTCGGGATGGTCTCCCCACTACTATCTTCACTGCCACCTGCGACTCAGGTCTAGCCCTTGCTTCCCACTTAGAGGTGTAAACTTGGGCTCCAGAGGTTCAGACGCATAGCCATAGCCCTGGCTGCAAGGAAAGAACCACTGCTCTAGAGAATCCCAACTAAACACACTGTTTGAATAAAAAAAATCATAGAAAGCTAATTGTAACAAAAACACAGTTGAAAGCAGTATTTGTAGAAGACTGTTAGATGGACGCCCACTGAGCTGTACCCTTCAAGAATTGATCAGACAACAACACCCTTGCCTAGCCAGACATGGATGGCTTCCTACTTCCTGAGCCCCGCCCACATCAATACAAATTGAGTCTCCCCACCAAGTCACCTGAAGACTCCCTGCATTTCCTGCCAAACAGAGACCTCTTCCTCAGAAATACACTTAATCACAGTGGGAAGGCTCAGAGGAGATCAGAGTCAAGGTATATTCCCTTAGATTCTGCACATCCAGGCAGCATCACCATCAGGATCACTAGAAAGACGGAATCGGTCCGGGCCACCAGGGCTCCTGTCTGCAGAAAGTAGACAAACCTCATCAGCTGGCTGCAAGCCTCCAGGCTAGGCCCCCTCCGGGTGGACCAGGCAGGGCCAAGGCGTATTTATCTCCTTTTTTTCTTGTTGGATTGGCAGTCCTTAGGCTGCAGGACGGCCATTGTGCTTGAAAGCAAGCTCTGGCCACAGATTAAAAATTAATTTACTGCCTAGCCCCGCTTCTAGCTTGATGCCTTAATTGAGTTTGTTGTGAGGGCGGTGCCGAGCACGCTGGGGTTCGGCTCAGGTCCGGGCCTCAGTGTTGGGCTCGTGGTTTGCAAGCTCTGTAACGCAATTAGCTCCCAGCACACACAGACTGCTTATCTCCAGAGTCAGTCGGAAGCCACCCTGGGTATCTGTGCACAAGTATTGGAAACAGAGTTATCGATCTAGGTTCATCTTCAAAGGCGCACTTCAGCAAGTCGAGGCTCAAAGAGAGAGATGGGAGAGCCGAGTCCATTGCTGAGAGAGAGAGAGGCTCTTTGGAGATGCGTTTTTCGTTAATTAAATTAAACATCTGATTCGGCAGCTACTATGCATTTAGAATGCAAACGAGTGTGGCGTTGATTCCCCAGGGAAACCTATGGTTCTTCTCTTAAGTAAATGATGTATAACTTGAGAGGGGTTAAAAGGAGTGCTGCCTACCACACCCCCCACTGCCTTTGGCCATGGACGCTTTCCAGAGATTTCTTTATTTAATGAACACTTTACATAGTGCCAATTTATAACAGGCACATGGCAGGCGTTAGCCCTCATGACCACAAAGGACGCTGGTCTGGGAATTCATTATGGTCCCTCTGCAGAGGAGGAACCAAGAGACCCTCCCTCCTTCCATCATCTCTTGAAAACCTAGTTGGCCTCAGGTCCTTTCAGGCCTGAAGATCCCCCACAGGAGATTTCAAGATACTGGCTGTGCTGGTGGCATACCAGACCCACCCGCTGGAGTCGTGAGGGAACCAATCTGACAGGTCTCAGGGCTGGAGAGATGGCCCAGCAGCTAAGAGTGTGTACTGCTCTTGCAGAGGACCCGAGTTCACTTCTCAGCACTCCTGTCAGACAGCTCACAATCTCCTCTCATTCTAATTTCAGAGGAGCTGGCACCCTCTTCGGGACTCCATGGGCGATTATGCGCCTGTGTCCATACCCACACATAAACACTCACACATGCCTGTAATTTAAAATCAAATAAATCTTTAAGCAAACAAGCAAGGATGCATGTATGAGGTCTCCACACCTAGCAGCCAGTCACGGAGGCAGTTTTTTTCCCCCCCTGTACCTCTCAAGGGTAGTTTAAAAAGAACAGCGTTGTATCCCATTCAATCTGATTGCCAGTTTCCAGTGCATGTGGCCCTGGGGCAAAGACGGGGCACTGCCTGCTCTGAGGATAGCCTCCTACATCTGGGACCAGTCGTGACAAGACAGGCCTCTGCTGGCTACAGGGTCTGGTACTAAAGACCCAAAGCCTTCCCTTGAAGGGAGGCAACTGTCTGCTCCAACTAGGCTTGGGGAGAGCAATGCAGATCGGGAGGCCTGTACGCTGCATGAAGGTCCTAGTCTGGCAGCGCCTGGCAGTGCCTCAGACCCTCCAAGGCAACAGCTCTGCATTATTTTGAGCAAACAGTGTAAGGATGTGATGTTGGAACCAGGCCGTTGTTCAGCACAGCAGCAGCAGCGGCGGCGGCGGCGGCGGCGGCCCTTTCCCTCCCACAGATACTGGTGGGCATATCTGCTGAGACACTAAACATAAGTCTTTAGCTACTACATTGCCCAGTGCTAGGGTCTCTTACCTGGGCAGTTGAATTTATATCAAAGTGGGTACTGGTGGCCACACAGCCTGCTCCCCACCCCTTCCCAGTCTCCTGCCTATGAATCAGTGAGTCGCACTGCAGGCACCTATTGTGAAACCCTAATCCTCAGAAAGGTAGATGAGACACCCCACCCCTCACCCCAATTCATCCCAAGGTCCCTGATTTCTCTCCTCAGAGACCCGACCATGCTGCTGTTTTGCCCATCTATAGCGCTAATACTTTTTCTAACCAACTACTTAGCCCTCGATACTGTTTCAGTGTCCCTCTTGAACATGTATCCAGGACCTTCTGTTGAACCTGTATCTGGGACCATCTGACAGAACCGGCTTAGCTGTCTCCATTGTCTGTGTATATGGTTAACTATTAGGAAGTAAGGACAGAGGGATGGACCTGCAGGTTTCCTGGTCTTTTTAGAACTCTGAGGTGGGTGGCTTTCCTGGGAGGCTCCCAGGTCCCCCAGGGCAATTTTACAACTGCTGAGGCAACTGTATCAGGCCCTCCATCCCCTCATACCTCAACCCACCTTCCATCCTGTCTGTCCCAGTCTAAGAAGGTCTCATCTCACCAGGCGGTGGTGGCGCACGCCTTTAATCCCAGCACTTGGGAGGCAGAGGCAGAGGGATCATTGCAAGTTCAAGGCCAGCCTGGTCTACAAAGCTACTCCAGGACAGCCAAGGCTACACAGAGAAACCCTATCTGGGGGACAGGGGGAACCAAGCCCTCATCTCTGCCACCTGCAGCCCTCAGGGGGCCCTCACTACACACACACACACACACACACACACACACACACACACACACGCCCCCCCCCCCCCCACTGTGGACCGCCAGCAACACAAAGTCCTTAGAGGCAGTATGCTAAAATGTCACACATGGTGTTAATTACCCTTTTTAAATAACGCATAGAGACAGTGATGCCCAGAAGCTGAGGTCTCCAGTTGTTGAGGGATAAGGCCTCTGGGCTAGAAGTTGATTGGGCCACGCCCACCACTGCAGCCTCCTAGTTCTCAAAGCTACTGTCTAGGAAATGGCAAGCTCCCCATTGAGAGCCTGACTGTGACTCCCTTAAGAGATTCCTCAGGTTCCCAGATGCCAGGAGAGTGGCATTGGCCCATTCTCAGCTCCACAAGGAGCTCACAGACCTCAGGTTACCAGACTCTGGGCATCAGAGGGCTAAGGGGTCTGGGCATCCTCTGACCCCTACTATGGATATCGCTCAACTAAACTGTGCCCCTCCTCCTCATTTCCCATACATCCTCTGAACTGCACACTCCTGCCCCAGGATGCAGGACTCTTTCCCTGTGCCACCTGGGAACCAGGCACGAACTGGCTGCAGGCCTGTGTTGTTGGCTACTCGTCAGCCGTGTGACACGAATCCTGCCTCCTCTGAGACTCACGGGACATGAACTCCAGCCCTTCCTCTAAGACTCCTGTGACATGAACCTCACTCCCCAACCCCACCCCTGAGGCCCATATGAAGGGACTTCTACTCTGCCTTCTAGGACAGGCTGCTTTCTGTCTGTCTGTCTGTCTGTCTGTCTGTCTGCCTGCCTGCCTGCCTGCCTGCCTGTCTGAGCAAGCTATGAGGGGCAAGCCAATAAGGAGCATCCTTCCACGGCCTCTACAACAGCTCCTGCCTCCAGGTTCCTGCTCCCTCTGTTTTTCATAATGAACTTAGTGAAACCAATCCTTTCCTCCCCAAGTTGCTTTGGTCACGGAGTTTCGTCACAGCCACAGTAACCCTGGCACAGACATCACGCCTACAAGGGCATGCAGCTCCTGCATCCAAGAGGCAGTGTCTGAGGCATGGCTCGCTCCTTTGGGTCAGGGACTTAATCCTTGAGCAGCAGAACCCAAAGACAGAAAGGGGTGGGTTGGCCCACGCTGCAGGGCCACCCTAAGCATCCCTGTGCTGACAGGGCTCTCTAAATTCTGAAGGTTTCTCTGGTGCTTGGCCTTCTCCTGGACACTTCAGCAAGTGCCCTTTCATAAGACAGATAGCCAGGGGCTGGCGAGAAGACACGGCAGGTAAGGAGCTTGGTGCCCTGCACGACTGCTTAATTTCGTTCCCTAGGATATTTATTATGTATTATGGATGGAAAAAACCAATACCCGCAAGTTGTCTTTTGACCTCCACATAAGAGCTACACATACACACAAATGTAATATTTTATAAAGAAACGAGATAACCTTTGAGAGGAAGCAGAGGAGGGACCCTCCCCCTACCCCCAAATCTCCACTCCACTCCTGTGGCACCAGACAGGGAAGTATGGCCTCTCTGGTTTGAACAATGGTCTCACACACGGGCTCAGGGGACTGGTTTTTTGAAAGATGCCTACTAAGGTTAAGAACACCATTCCCTGGAGGACAAGTGTCGAGGCCACACAATGATGATGACGTCCTCCTGACTGTCAACAGAATGTGACAATGTGCCAGGCCTGTGCGCAAAGTGCCTGATTAAGAGCTCTAATAAAACCAAAGCCAGCCGAAAGGAAAAAGATTTTGCTTTTCCAGGATAGTCTTTGAGCTCCCGGGGTCAAGCCATTGCTAAACCAGAGGACTCCCACTTCAGTTAAAGAGGTCAATTCACTCCCACTCCTAGCATCGTTACATGTGGGACTTTTGAGCCAGTTTCTCACCACCACCACCACCACCTTTGACATTGGTGATGTCGTAGAATGTTCTGGACTCCAGAAACCTCAATCTGTATCCACATCTGCAACCTCATTTCTCTAGTCTACTGAACAAACAAGAACAAGTCAACCATTAGTAGCCCAAGACAGTCATTGCCTAGAACAAGTGGGAAATGGGTGACACCAAGATTTGGGGGGGCTAGAGGTGTGGCTCCATTGGTAGAGTACTCTCCTAGTACTAGGTGTACAAAACCTTGGATTAGATTCAGTACTACATAAAACCAGGTATGGTAGTGCACATCTGTATTCCCAGAACTTGCCAGTGGAGGCAGGAAGATCGGGCATTCAAGGCCAGCCTGGGTTACTGGAGAACCAAGTTCCAAAGCACAGAAAGGCCTCTCGCTGGAATGTTCTGCCAACTTCAGAGCCCTGACCACCATTCCTGCCAAACACTTATTCTCTTCTCACTATGCGTCCTGGCTAGTTTTATGTCAACTTGACACAAGCTGGAGAGTCATCTGAAAGGAGAGAACCTCAATTGAGAAAATGCCTCCATAAGATCTGGCTGAAGAGAGCTTTCTTAATTAGCAATTGATGCGGGAGGGTCCAGCCCATAATGGACAGTGCCATCCCTAGGCTGGTGGTCCCGGGTTCTGTAAGAAAGAGTAATATCCGAAGTTAACCTATAAGCCCCAGCTGCCCAAGGACCAGGTAACTTCCTGGAATGCTGGGAGTTGTAGTTCTTGGAAAATATCAAAGCCTCATGGGAAAGTAGGGTAGCCAATGGGTTTTTTACGCCATAAAATCCACTCCCTGGAAGTTCCAGAGAGTAGGCCTGACCAAAGCCCATCTTTTTAGTATTTAATTAAAAGCTTGCTTTTGTTTTTGTTTTTGTTTTTTGAGACAGGGTTTCTCTGTGTGTCCTTGGCTGTCCTGGACTCTCCTTGTAGACCAGGCTGGCCTTGAACTCACAGTGATCTGCCTGCCTCTGCCTTCCAAGTGCTGGGATTAAAGGCGTGCACTACCACACCCGGCTTAAAAGCTTGCTTTAAATTGGCTCAATGGTGGGACTAGTTTTTCTCCCACAAACTTCAGGATTAAAAAAGCAGGCTGATTAAGCCATGATGAGCAAGCTAGTAAGCAGCACCCCTCCATGGCCTCTGCATCAGCTCCTGCCTCCAGGTGCCTGGCCTGTTTGAGTTCCTGTCCTGACTTCCTTTGATGACGAACAGCAATATGGAAGTGTAGGCCAAATAAACCCTTTCCTCCACAACTTGCTTTTAGGACATAGTGTTTCATCGCGGCAATAGAAACTTTGACTAAGATAGTATGTCTGTCTTCCTCCTCAACTCCTACCCTCTCTCTTTCACTCTTTACAAGCCTTGAGGCAAAAACAGAGCCATCAGCACTCCAGGCCTGCAGACCAGACAACCTCACGCACTTCCTGACAGGAAATCACAAACGTTGTCTCTGATGTGAACACAGCCACCCCACGTTGTCTTGTCCACTTAGGAAAGAGAAGTAAACAAAATCAGATTTGAAATGGATAATTGCTTTAGCCAGGAAGAATAAAGACATAAAGAGACACTTAACTAGACATTTCTGCCCAAACAACATTATGATCAGACCAGAAGATCTTGGGTTTCTGCCAAAACACCCACCACGGAGCCCAGCCTAGCTTGGTGGTCTTTGCATCACAAGAAGTGGCCACTGCATGTCAATCAGACTAAGCATCACAGGGTCCATCTCTGATGGCAGAGAGAACAGGATCCCTACTTCTCAGATATGGCTCCCCAAGTGTGCCCACTGTTAACTGCCACTTCTTTGAATGAGATACACTATAAATTCAAATATATGAGAAGAGGAAACTTTGGATGAAATCATTGGCTAGCATCCTAGTTAGGAACACACACACACACACACACACACACACACACACACACACACACAAACACACAGACCTTTTGAAACAGTATTTTGCACAGCCCAGGCTGGCCCTTGAACTTACCATTTAGCAGAGGACGGCCCTCAACTCCTGATCCTTCTGCCTCCACCTTCCTAAAATGTTAAGATTTTTTTTTCCTAACAAATAATTCTACAGTCATACTCTCCCTCCCCCAACTCCACTCCCACACAGCCACATTTATTCACATCCACCACAATATTAAATGGAAAATTCTAGAAATAAGTTTTAACTGACGTTCACTGCAGTATATTGTCACACCCGTTCCATCATGTCATTGGTTGCTAATCTCTCACTGTGCCTTATTGATTGATATGTGTTGGTGCTGAGGATCAATTCCAGGGCCACTGTGTTACGACTGGGCTCCTGTTACTCATTTGTAAGTTAAGTGTTGTCATGGGCCAGCAGAGAATAAACAGGCTGTCTGTATGGCTCAGAACTTCATGATGCCCTAGAAGGGGTGTCTCAGAACACACTCCCATGAATGAAGGGGTTATATTTCCCCCACTAATATAATAGAAGTCTGGCTGATCACTGTTGTTTCTTTTGTACCTGCAGAACAATCCAGAACATGCCAGGTTGGAGGATGGATACACACAATGGCTTCACCAAACAGAAAACCCTCAAATTCTCTAGAGACAGAAGAGATGATCTCTTTCCCTCTCTCCCCCCTCTCCCCTCCTTCTCTACTTCCCCTCCCAACATCCTTTCTTCCTCCTCTTCCTCCCTCTCTCCCCATAACTAATCTCTGCTGTGACATCAAGCAGACAGGGGTTGTCTACCAAGCCAGGTGACAGACCCTATAAGGCTTATCTAGCTGGGTGAAATAACAGATGGTGTGACTCAAAGTTCTCAGGCACCGTGGCGGGATGCGGGGGGGGGGACACTGCCAGCAGGGGAGATCCCTATCTCAATAAATATTTACTCAGCTCCTGTAATATGCACCAGCAGGTAATATTAGGTCACATATCCTACACACCCAAGCACGAACCTGAAAGATTAATCCTCACCCATTTTATACTATAACACCCACCGTGCCACATGTATATTTGTGTCTTTGGAGCTACAACTTCAGCAAAGAAATACCAAAATCTAATTGTGGTAGTTACTGAGATTAGCAATGGGAAAGCTATCCAGGGGCTTTTTAACATTTTCTTTCATACACCTCTGTAAAACGTGATTTTTATTTTATTTTATTCTATTCTAATTCATCTGTTGCCTTTGCAATAAGACAGGGTAAATTATTTAAAGCTGCAGGCACACAACACACATCACACTTTGGTGAAAAAGCTGTGACTGCCACAGCTTTTCCAAATCAGGCCTGTGAATAAACAGCTTAAGGGGAGCCATGATCTCTGTTTGAAGGAAAGTTTACAACTGAAGGGACTCTGGCCAGACCAGCTTGGCAAACATGGCTCTGCCAGGTGCCCCCCCCCCCTTCTCCCTTACTAAGAACCATTAGATTATATTCCTAAAGCTAGCCACCAAGGTCTACAAGATCTATTCCCTTGTTTGGCCACTTCCTCCTCCTGAGGCTGACTAGCAAGGTCCAAAGTATTGAAACCCAGCAAGTAAAAGCCCCCTTTGGCTTACCCAGTTAACATGCCCAATTAAAAATTTTTATTAATTTATTTATTCACTTTACATCCCAGTCATAGCTCCTTCCCTCCTGCTCTTTACACCCTCCCTTCCCCCTCCCATCTCCCTTACTCCTTAGAAAGAGGGAAACCCCCTCCACCTACCCACCCACCCTAGCCCATCAAGTTGCATCAAGACTGAGTTCATCCTCTTCCCTTGTGGCCGGGCAAGGCAGTCCTGTCAGGGGGAAGTGACAGAAAAGCAGGCAAGAGAGTCCATGTCAGAGACATCCCCTGCTCCCGTTACTAGTGGACACACAAGAAGCCTGAGCTGCTCATCGGCTACATCTGTGTAGAAGACCTAGGAACAGTCTATGCATGGTCCTTGGTTGGTGCTTCAGACTCCACAAACCCCTCCGGGCCCTGGCTAGTTGGCTCTCTTGGTCTCCCTGTGGAGTTCCTGTCACCTCCAGGTCCTTCTATCCATCTCCTCACTTTCCCACTAGACACCCTATGCTTCTTCACCCAGTGTTTGGCTGTGAGTCTCAGCACCTGTTTCAAAGCCCTGCTGGGTGGAGCCTTTCAGAGGACAACTCCGATAGGCTTCTGCCTGCAAGCATAGCAGAGTATCCTGTACAGTGTCAGGGACTGGCTCTCTCCCGTGGGGTTGGCCTTGGGAGGGGCCATGGAGACTAAAGAGGATGCCCAACTAAAATTAAACACCTCATCCTTGCACAGGGTTTCCCCCTTTACCTTTATAAACCGCCATTTCCCTATGTGCCACACCTGTCTCCTCTCTATCCAGAGGCTGTCCTTTGTCCCACTACGGGACAAAATATCCTTCTCTTCCCCCTTTTCCCTTCCCCTTTTCCCTCACCCTCTAGTTCCTGTCTTTGCCTCTTATTCCCTGCCCTCTGTCCCTCTGGGGCAAATAAATCTCCTTTGTGCTGAGAACTTGGTCTTAGGGGTCCTGAGCCAATACCGATCTCTTGTAACAATAGTGTTGACGGTCACAGTCGTTACAGATTTATTACAAACTGCCCTGAAAGAGCTTAACACCCAGTGACCGTGAAGACATGCTTAAGGTGACAGTCTAGGCATCCCTCAGGGCTGAGGGTCCCCTTAGTCAAATGAGCATCGTGTCCCCTTCTCTGACCCTCTGGGTGGATGGATAGACCTCCTGTTTCAAAATACTGGAGAATCTATCTCCTCACTTCCCCTTCATGGCTAAGTAATTCAAATGTTCTACACCCTTCTAAAGTAAGAGAAGAGCTAAACTTAGGTGAGCTTCTTAGTGGCGTGTGTTCATCTTGAGTCAGTTATAATCCATCTCATACACAGACACACACACACACACAGACACACACACACACACACTGATCACGCCATTCCAAACACAGAAAGCATTCACACACGCTATCAGTCCGTTCCATAGCTCTCAGCCCCACAACAGCCACAAGGTGAAAACATTCCAAAATAAAGAGCCTTCAAGATAATCTTCTGTGACATGGAAGAAAACAGAATAATGGTTACACATCTTGTCACGGAGCTGTCATGTAATGGACACACACTTGGGTTTTTTTTTTTTTTTTTTTAAAGCAGAAATTATGCCTCCCCGCCTTCAGCCAAGCCAAACCCTTCCATAGTGTTCTTCATGACTCCTTCTGGCTTTTCAGGACAAACACTTGCTCGCTATCAATGATACCATCTGTAGAATTAGTTTGATGCCATTATACGGATAATGATAAAAATTAAAGTTTCACAGTATTTTCCAGGCAGCTTCCTCCTTTGAGGAAGTCCTCCTTTACCAGTTTGGTGAGGACCTGTGGTTCTCTCGTGATGTGGGCCAAACAGTTACCAAGTGCACATCCTATACCCAAGATAGCTGAGAGAGGCGCATACAAGCCCTTTCTGCCTCCCTCCAGGTCAAAGTAAATCAGAAGGTTGGGTGTGAATTCATGCACATGGAACACATACTACCTGGGTCCTTTCCTCAACAGCTCTTTCATCATCCTCAATACCACTGCCATCATTATCACTATTAACATCATCATCATCATCATCACCACCACCACCACCACCATTATATCATCACTATAACCATCATCAATATTATCACCATCATCACATTAACATCATCACCATCATCACCATCCTCACATGGCCACTACTTGCACCACCACCACCATCACAATCATTGTCATCACCAACCCCCCATGGCCATCATCTGCAATGGCTGTGCCCATGACCTGACACCATCACCTCTCCCGCTGTCATAATGCTTGGAGTCTGAGGTTCACCACCACCATACCATTTGATCCTGCCAGGGCCTCGCCCCATGCCACGTGTGGGCAAGTTCTGCGGGTTCACTTTCTGCTTCACAACCCAAATGCAAACGGAACAGTTCTAACAGCCAGTGCCTGGCCAGCCACTTGGAGAAAACCTGGCATGTTTACCTCTTAACCCCATCTCTTGGTCACAGGATGACCTTCCCTGTGTTCAGGCCACACCTCTCTAAGCGTGGGAAGCCTCAAACCAAATGCCATCCACAGAGCGCGGTTTTCTTCAGAACTGCTCCGTGTGCTTCACCAACTCCAGAGTAATGAACTCTGAAATGACTTCAGTGCAGAGCAGACATCAATTTCCTAAGTGTTCTCACTCATTCTGAGGAAGACGCACACCCCCATGCCCCTCGCCAACATCTGGAGGTCATGTTTGTCTGAAAGCTCCTTGCTCCATGTTGACTTGTAACAACACTCAGAACATAGGGAGATCTTAGCAAATACAAAATGTGACGTCAGATCAACGTTCTAACCTAGAGTCTGAAGCACTAGAAAACTGGTTCCGCTACTTCTCAATGATTGGTGTTCCAGAGAGATGGCTCCCCGTGCATCTGACCTCAGGACCTTTGCACTGCCACCTCCCGGGATATTACCTTCACAAGAGCACAGACCACTTTCATGTGCTCTTCACTCTACCCACCCAAACCAAAGACATACAACTAACAGGCTTGCCTTGACTAAACGGTGGAACCGTGAAGACCAGACACACCCTTTCCATGACATAAGGAGGTGGGACAGAATTTCCAAAGGGCCAAGGACCACTTACCACCAAGCTCTGTAGCTGAGCCCTGTTTCTGGACACAGTGGGAGTCTCCCCAGTGCTGGGTCTTGATCAAATCGTCTTCAGGGGTGTCGGGTCATTTCTAAAGAGCAGGAAAGAGCACACATGAGCTTCAGCAGGCAGAAGTGGCTCCAGTCTAGTTTTCTGTTGCTTCTACCTTCCTCCATAACTGAGGGGCAGGGGAGCCAGGGATGACGCTACTTTGTCAGTGTCAATACCAGCTGAGGGAGTGACTTGACTCACAGTCTTCCCAGCCTGGAACATTCTATATCGTCACCCAAATTTCCTGGGCGGGAGCTACGAAAAACCATACACCCCCTCGCCTAACACTCCCCAGGAGGGTCTTGTGTAGATCAGGCTGGTTTGAACTCACTCTGCATCCAAGGATACCCTAGGATTGCGGACATGGACCTCCAAGCCCAGTATATGTTATGCCCAGTGACTGAACCCAGGGTCTCCTGCATGATACACAAGCAGTTTACCAATTGAGCCACATCCTCAACCCCTCCATGACCCCTGAGTAGCCCTCCAGGTTCTGGATTCCGCAAGAGAAACGTATATTAGGGCTTGCTCTAGTTTGCTTTTCCTAAGCTGTGATTTAAAAAAAAAAAAATGACCAAAGGCGACTTCAGAACAGACCCCAGAGGCTCATATGTTTGGATGCTTAGTCTCTGACTAGAAAAACTGTTTGGGAAGGATTAGGAGGTGTGGCCTTGTTGGAGGAGGTGTGTCCATTGAGATGGGCTTTGAGGTTTCTTTTTCTTTTTCTTTTTCTTTTTTTCTTTTTGGTTTTTTTTTGAGACAGGGCTTCTCTCTGCTATCTTGGCTGTCCTGGACTCACTTTGTAGACCAGGCTGGCCTCGAACTCACAGGGATCTACCTGTGTGTGCCACCACACCCAGCTCGGCTTTGAGGTTTCTAAAGCCCATGCCATTCCCAGTTAGCCCTCTCTGCCTCCTGCTTGTGGATCAGATGGAAGGTTTCAGAGACTGCTCCAGAGCCATGCCTGCCTGCCTACTTGCTGTCATATTCTTTGCCATGACTGTCATGGACTCTAGCACTCTGAAACTGTAAACCCCAAATAAACTTTTTCTTCAATTATTTGTCTTGGTCATGCTGGCTTAACACAACAATAGAAGAGTAACTAAGACACCAGATGGAGAAACCACAGGGTGACTTCACTTACTGTCTTGATCACAAGTTGATGCTCAACTAGATTTCTTATAAAGCATAGGTCCACCTGCCTAGGGCTGGTGCTGCCCACAGTGGACCCATTCACATCAATCATCAATCCAAATAATTTCTGACTACATGCCTGCGAATCAATTTGATCAAGGATAATCTTCAGTTAAGGCTCCCTCTTCCTAGGTGACTCAATTTTGTGTCATGTTGAAAATAAAAACTAACCAGCACTAGGCTCATGACCTAAGACTGAGTTGATGGCAGCCGGGTGCACAAGTCAACATGGGTCCTCTGCCCCTGCCCTTATTATCAAAACATGACTGACGCCTTCACCAACCAGAAAATATTTCCATAGGCTCCAGAATAATAAATCAAAACTAATTAGAAAACTAACAAGCGTGAGGGAGGGAATACCCACCCAGCCATCAGGTATCAATGAACAGAAAGATCTTGGGTATCACCTGTGGTCAAAAGGTCACCTTGCACTGACCTTCTGCAAGACCAGTTAACTGATTCGAGCATCCGTAATTAAGGAGAGGTTGGAATGTTGCAGGTCCAGATCCAAGCTCAAATTTATCTTGGGCCATCTTTAGTCCCCTTATAAATGGCCATGTATTACCTAGGCACATCACGGCAATTGTTGACAGATCCTATCTTTCTACCAGACAAAAGGCTAAGAGTGATGTCAGACAGTGACACCTGAGACACCCGACTCCTACAGGCAGAGGTTTCCTGGCTTTGCTGTAAAGCCTACCTGATGTCTCTAGCAATGAATTTGAAGAGTGACTCACTTTATGACCTCATGAAACGGCTAGCATGCTGGGACAAACAATTTAGGGTAACCTGAGTCTTTCTTCTCAGGCCATGGTCACTCATCTTTGGCTCCAGAATAAACTAACTCTTATCCTCTTTGAGATAAGAGTTGAGCTTCTGTGTTCATACCCCAGACCCTCTGATTGAGATCAACCTATCAAAGTATCAGTCATTGTTTCTTATCCCTTCTATTTTGCTAAGACAAGATTTTACAGTCCTCTAGCATCAAGGTGGGTGAGGTGACAACTTGAAAGGCCCTGGGTGAGGTGACAACTTGAAAGGCCCTGGTTTCATCGCGGGATTCACAAGTGACCCAGACAGAAATTAAAACAGTATGACAGAACAAAGACAGCCAGGCTTCATCTCGGCCTTCAGAATTGAAACGCTGTCTGCGTGGCAGAGATTCAATTTATTTCAATTAAGCAAGTGCTTGCCACACACCTCTGCCCTACTTGGCGGTCCCGAGACCAGTGGCTAATGAGCTACAGTCCTTTTAGGACTCGGGGTTGGCGGGGAAAGGTGGAACATTCGCGTATAATTTCAGCTGTAGTTGGAATCTAATAAGATTAGGAGGATGTGCAAGGAGGCCGTGCGGGAGGGCCGTCTAGACAGGAGACTGAGGACTGCATTCTGGAGACATTTAATGAGAGTACTCCGGATACATTTGCGGCAGACCGAGGCCGTGAGAGGTCACCATATTAGAAACAGAAACGAATCTGTCTGTGGACGTTCCTCCCAGCTCCAAAGATGTCCTGTACGGAAACATCACCCCAGACCAACTTCATTAGGCGCCAGCCAGAAATACTAAGTTTATTAAAGGCTAATTCACAGCAAAGGCCTCCACATTGTAGCCCCAGAAGCTTTCACAGCTCCCTGCCAGCCACCTAGAGTGAGTGCACCTCTGACACCCTGCTAAGCTCTTAAGACTTCTCTCCAGGATCAAGCAGCACCCCCAAGAATGACTCCATGTTCAAACCAAGCCTCCCACACAGATGTCTAAAACCAATGGAAAAGCCTCAAACATAAGACTTCACAAGGTGATTCTGTGGGTGAGAGATGGCTACCATCCCTGGAACCCACATGGTGAAAGGAGAAAACCAACTCCTTAAAGCGGTCTTCCAACCTCCACCGGCAAGCCAATGCAGAAGCGTGTATGCAAAAAAAATCCCTTCTGATATTACAGAGAAATGTTATGTTGGTGTTGGTGGTTGGCGGGTGATGGAGGGAGTCTGGAATTCAAATGGGCCTGTTGACAAAAATCTCAGCTGGGATTGTTGACTTTTGATATGAGTCCTGGGACCCTCGCCTGAATATCCAGTCCCTTATCCCAACCAATTGTATGCAATTCTGCCCTAATTGAACATGGCCTCAGGGAGGGGCTAGCGGATCCAGGAAAGGTCCAAGAAGGGAAGTTGGCACCACCAGATGTGGTATAAGCTGTAAGTATCAATATATGGATTGAAGGTGGCATAATCACAACCAGAGGTGATGAACTCCCAGAGATATATTTTTTGGTTTTTTTTTTGTTTTTTGTTTTTTTTTTTTTTTGAGACAGAGTTTCTGTGTATAGTCCTGGCTGACCTGAAATGCACTCTGTAGACCAGGCTGGACTAGAAGTCAGAGATTCACCTGCCTCTAACTCCCAAGTGCTGGGATTAAAGGTGTGTGCCACTACTGCTGCCTCCGCTTCCGCTGCCGCTGCCGCCGCCTTTGTCACTGCCACAGCTGCCACCACCACTGCCATCACCACCTGGTGATGAAGAATTGCAATCCCAGACACTGGCTGGGTCTGTACCTACCGTGTTTCATGACAACAACTTCAGTGCTAACTGTTGACTTGCGCAAGGCAGCCATTTGACCATGAGTGTAAATTGTGGGGGAAATAGGTAACTCTTCATCTCTTAAAGGGCCTCCTGATCTCATGGCATCTGCATTGCAGGCAGGGAATTCTCAGAGTAGACGACTGACCTGTAACCCTAAAACCAGATGCTACCAGCTTTCTCCTTCCCACGGGACAGGTTTTCCCCTGAAAGACAAAAATTGTCCTTGCCAGAGAACCACTCATCTGTCATAGCGCAAAGGGCTATTTTTTATTCATGAAATTTGATTAGGCCAAAAAAATAGCTGTATAGGGCTAGCAGGATGGCTCTGCAGTTAAGAGCACTTGTTGCTCTTTCAAAGAACCAGGGTTTGATTCCCAGAACTCACATTAAAAAATTAAAAAAAAAAAAAAAAAGAGGCGTAGTTGTGCACACTTGTAAAGCCTGTACTGAAGAGACAAATGTAAGCAGCAAGGCTTATGGATTTGCCCTCTGGCCTCCATAAACACACACACAATCAATAATAACAATACATCCTTTTAAGCACAAGGCTGGGGAGATGGCTCACAAAAGAATGTAGGGAGCAGAATTGAAATGGCCAAAACCCACATAAATGCTTCCAGCCCACCTGTATTCCCAGCACCCTGGAGCAAGCAAGCTAGCTAGCTCTGGGTTCGAGTCCCTTAGCCTGCCATGTATACTGTTCCTGATTTGGTCTCCCATGAGCTTGCAAGGTATATTGTTCCAGTTTGGACCTCACATCCTATTTAAAACATAAGGTAGAATAAAATAAGAAAGATACCAACAGCAATGTCTGGTCTGGACACCTGAGCCACAGATGCAGATGCACCTACACACATGCACACACACCACACATGCATGCACACATCACACATACACACACATATCACACATACATGCACACACACATACAACATGCACACTATACATACCACATGCACACACACCACACATGCATACACACACACACACACACACACACACACACACACACACACCCCACATGCGCGCACACACAGGAATGTCCATTAAAGTGAAGCCCTCTAGTGTGACCCTCCAACTGGCAGAGATATGTCAGGACTTCCTGACTTCCTCCTAAGAATATCATGCACACCAGTCCCTCCTCCTAACACACACAGTCCTCGGAGATGCCACACTTTCTCAAGAAAACCATTAAGAATAAGTGTAAACAGGACGACAAAAAGCATTCTAATCTGCAAGTTACGTGGATTTTCCCCAAACCTATGGCTTTTCTTTTTCCATTGTCAGGTGCGTGGTGTGCTTGTGTATGTATACATATTTTACATGTGCGGGTGCACGTATGTGGGTATGTGTGTACATGTGCGTGTGGAAGCTCAGGGTGAATGTCAGGAATCGTCCTCTACTGCTCTTCCATCTTATTCATTTGCCAGGGTCTTCAATCAAACCCAGAGCTCACCAATACTGATGACCTCGCTAGCCCACTTGCTCTGGAGACCTCCTGTCTCAGCCTTCTAAGGCTGCCACGCCCACCCCACCCAGCAGTTATCTGACTTCTGGGGATCCGAACTCTGGTCCTAATGTTTGCTTGGCAAGCTCTTTAGTCACTGAGCCATCTCTCCAGCCCCTAAGCCTATGTGTTATCAGAACAGTAATTCCAAGGTCCGCGGTACATTTCATGATCCTGTGGGGGTCTCTGCATTGAATCAGGCTTCACCGTCATGGTTCTGGTTCCTGTGCGAGGGCTCGCGTCCCACCCCACTGCCTGGATAGTCTGCTCACGGCTGTGAAGCGTGGGAAACTGCTCTCTGAGGCGTCCCGGGGAACTAGGCTTATTAATTCAAAAGTGGTCCAGGCGGATAACAGCCTTGAGAGGAAGTACGCGGCAGAACTGAGCACAGAGCTGGGCTATCACATTCGTGCCGAGCTTTAATTAACTGAGCTGCGTAGGGAGATGGGAACAGAAGCCATGATTAATTGATGCGCTGTTTACTGTGGCCATCAAACGCTGAGCCACATACACAAACACGGGCCACCTGCTCAGCCCTGTAAACGGGACCACAGAGGAGCAGAGGGTTCCTTCTTCCACAAGGGCGGGTCTGTTAACTTGCGTTCGCCCCACATTGTCAAAATTACTCCCCTCTACTCTTCAGCCAGCGTGAGCTAACACACTAACACTGGGCACTACAAACTGAAAATGCTGTGATCCTCCTGTTCGTTTCCTGATTTTATTAGCCCTCTAAACTCTTCACAGGGCTAAACCTGGTCTCCTTAGCCAGTCTGAAAACTTGAAAATCATTGTCCCCAAATGGAAAACAAAGCAGAGAAAAGACCTTCTGCCCAAGATGTCTTAAGGTTGAATAGATGCTGTGTTTGAGGCTGGATGTGATGTTTGAATAAGCAAGGGCAAAGACAGTCTTCAAAAAGCTCGGAGTTTCTAAGGAGTGGCAGCATGCAGCCTGCCACAGGGTCTACCTGGAAGGCTCTTGTTGTCCTTAGTAACACAGGAGGGTAAACATCTTCCTTGCAATCTACTCCATGAGCTGAGCCCTCCAGGTCAAAGATCTCTCCTGACTGACATCAGCCTGGGCACAGATCTAGAGTCAAGTCCACAGACGACAACCGAAATTTAAACCATCATTAGAGCCTGGAGGATTTGGAGGTGTGAGTTACACACGTAAGTCTGGAAAGTCCCCCGACTGGGTCAGCAATACTCCCTCTTCCTGACACAGCCCAGGCAGAAGCTGGGCTCTCTGCCTAGCTAAGAGGAAGCTCACTCATTCACCTGGCTCTCCCAGCCCAAGTAGCATGTACTTACGGGATATGGGATGAGTGGCTCCCACAGGCTGGCCGAGCCTCCCCTCCCGCATCCCAGTGTTCACAAGCCTCTTCCAGCTCCAACCCTGGTTGCTCAGCTCTGCTCTGCACGACTGGAAGACTGTTTACTTATTCATGGGCAGCCCCAGGCTCGGGAGCGGCTTTATGTCAGTCAATAGAGAGGAAATTCAATCTGTAAGTGGGGGCTGCTAGCACAGGGCATATCAGTCACGGTGAGTCACGCAGAGCCGCAGTGGAGCCTCGTGTATCCACAATAAGCCTTTGCTACTCTAGCTTTCCTTTCCTTGTGGGTCTCCCGACTCCACAGGGCATATAGTTCTGGAAATTTACAGATTTGTGGACATACAAACCCCAATATCAGATCTCACTTGAATCAAAGTGTACCTCACTAAGAAGATGCTAAGGAAAATAAAATATGGGGAATGGGACCCCAAATTATGTATCAATTTATCTTTAAACCTAAAACTCTATTTTATTACGTCTTTTTGTTTGGATTTTTAAATTTGTTTTGTTTTGTTTTGTTTGAGACAAACAAACAGCCCTGGCTGTCCTGGAACTCACTCTGTGGACCAAACTGGCCTCAAACTCGGCCTCTGCCCTCTAAATTGCTGGGATTAAAGCCAACCGCCACCCTGACCCAGCTAAGTCTAGTTTTTTAAATGACTGAAATTATAACCACCGCCACCCTTTAACTGCTACAGTTCTGCAGTTAGCAAGTCGCTATGGCATTCTGGGCAGGGGCTCTCGCCTCCCTCCACCCCATACACGTGAGGTTCATTCACTCTGTCCATGTCACACACATCATAGGGCCAGAGCTGGGACACTGTGTTCAAAGCTGTCTTCATTCCCAGGAGGCAGCCAGCTTCTCAGAAGTGCCGGAAACCATTGTTGAATTAAAGACTTTATGTCTTGTGTTTCCACTTGGCCGTGAATGACAGAGCATTAGCGAGCGAAAATTGAAAGCAAGATAAAACCTTCCCCCAGGAAAAGGAGTCAGACTGTTCCGAGCCCTAGAGAGGCATCAATAAAGTGATTCCACGGTTCTAAAGACACTTGTGGGCTGGCGAGATGGCCCAGTGGGTAAGACGCTTGCTACACAACCCTGAAGACCTGAGTTCAAATCCCCAGAACATACATGAAAGTGGAAGGAGAGAACCAGCTTCGAAAAAAAAAATTGATCTTCTGGCTTATGTACACACATCATGGCACATGCACATCACATGCACAAATACACTAATCATAACAACTAATTTTTAAAAAACACACTTACAAGCTCCCTGTATGTCAGGAATCCTCTGCAGTTTCCCACCTTAGGCTGTGCACAGAGACAGGTTCTGAACAGCAGGTATCATCTTCATAGCCAATACCTAGCAATGGTCACCTATATGCTCCAGGCAGTGCATGCACTGAGACCTGTCTGGGGCTGTCTGTGTTGGTATTGAAGCCACCACAGAAGATGGTGGGAGGGCCCCTCATTGGAATTGCCACTGTCACTCGAGAGGAGAGCTTGCAGAGCAGAGAGCTGGACACCCAGGAGGATGCCTGCCTGAGCACAGCTCCCCAGAAGCCATGCCTGGAGTTTAATTAAATGCCTCCCCACCCAGGAGCCAGCCCATCAGGGCTGATCATCTTCCATGAACCTTAATTTCACAGCCACTAAAAGCCCCTGACAATCACGTGGCTCTGTCGCAGGCTAAGCCCAATTGATTGTCTCTGGACTGAAATTCAGTGTGTGGTGTTTTATTTTCCTAACGTGAAATAATTTGGGAACTTTGGTCTTCACTTTCAGGCCTGATTGTTAACATTCCTGGTACAGTAACGGCAGCCAGCACTGTGAGCACTTACCAAAAGCCCTGTGCTTCAAGCACCTTAACTAAAGCATCCCATGGAACCCTCAAAGGCCCATGAGGTGGGCACTGAGACTGGGTCCATGTGTTACAGATGGAGAACCCGAGGCCTGGCTCAGACGGAGAGGCATTGAGATTTCAGCTTGGCCAATCTAGACCTATGTAGCTACAGTGCTTCCCTCTTACATTGTAAGGATGCAGGTGGCTGGTATAAACCATTGAGAAAGGGGTGATTGATCTTAGATGCCTGTGTCCAAGGGAAACAGTGTGTGTGTGTGTGTGTGTGTGTGTGTGTTGTGTGTGTGTTGTGTGTGTGTTGTGTGTGTGTGATATGTGTGAGATATGCAAGTATGTGATGTGTGTGTATGGTGTGTGTGTGTGTGATATGTGAGGTATTCAAGTGTGTGATGTGTATGTGTGTGCATATGTGGTGTATGTTTGCATATATGTATGTTCATATGTGCAGGTGCATGCATATGTGCATAGTGTGTGTGTGTTTGGGTGTGCACAGGTGCATGTGTGTGAGTATAAGTAGAGGTCAGAAGTTGATATAGGGTCTCTGCCTCTCATTCACTAGGCTGCCACACCTGCCTGGCACTTACATGGGCACTGGGGATTTGAACTTTGAGCCTCACACTTGCATGGCAAGCACTTTACCCACTGAGCCTGCCTTTGTTACTATTAAAGTAAAAAAAAAAAAAATCAATAGCATAATATAAAGTGTAGTTTGGGCAGGCATAGCCACAATGGGGTTAAATAAAGTCAACATGGCCTTCCTGGTACCCAGAGTGAAGGATAAAATGGGAATCATTTCACTGTCATCTTAACCCATCATGTCCCTTGTTAGCTGGTGTCAATGCTGCTTCAGAGCCACACAGAGACATCATAATCTGCAGGTGACAGAAAGTTGTATGCTTCTCAGAATTGTCCTGCTGGGTACCATTCCAAAGAGATGCCACCTGACCCTCACCTCAAGGGCAAGCTTCGGGGGTCAGAGGAAGAGTGCCTGTGACAAACAGGACAGATATGAAGCCACAGCATGCTTTGGCAATAACCCTGCTGTTAAGTGTGGCCTTGGGTTTGGTGTCTGTCACCTTCGGCAGAAGGCCCTACCTTAACCACAGAGCCAGTGGGACTTTGAGCACAAAACCAGGTCTTTGTGGTGCTGGTTTGGAGCCCTGGGAGACCAGAGGTAGTATGGCCCTACAAAGGGAGGGCTGGAAGGTGAGTCACAGAAGTAGCAAGAAGCCAAACCTCAAGTGGGATCGTAGAGTCTGGTCTACTCAGGGACACTGTGTCTGCCATGGGCCCGGGGACCCAGAGCTGATACCTCCTAAGACCCAAGAGTTAAGAGCAGCACTCTTGGTAGTCATTAAGCTGGTAAGATGAGCCTGGTGAGCAAACAGGGGTGAAGGGTCACATACTGGAGAAGCAGGTGCTGAGAGCCTGTGTCCAACCGCTGCCTACGTCATCAGAGCACTTGGACCTCTACACCCATCTGCATTCTCCCTCGGGGTCTGAGGGTCCCTGTGATGTTATAGAAGATTCCAGGACTAGGAAAGAGGAAGAGACAGAGACAGAGACAGAGAGAGAGACAGAGACAGAGAGACAGAGACAGACAGACAGACAGACAGACAGACAGACAGACAGACAGACAGACA
>OU015754.1:20950212-20978521 GCA_907169655.1 Acomys percivali | reverse complement strand
CATACAGGTACACACACACACACACACACACACACACACACACACACACACACACAGAATGTATTAACTTTACCTGTGGTTAAACAAATGCATACTAAAGCTACATTTAGATTCTCTCAAATTGGCAAAAATTACCAAGCACAGCAACAAACTGTGTGAGGGAACGTACCCAAGACACTCCTGAGAACCGCATTCTGCAGAGGTCTTCCTAAAAATCGCTTGTGTGTCTACTTCTTGACACAGCAACCCTGCTGCTGGTAATTTATACTCAAGGCAGCAAGAATTATCTGTAATGATACAAAAGAATGCATGCACTGGGTGCTCCAACTAGCTTTGTTAACGACTACAAAGTGCAGGGCTGGAGAGATGGCTCAGCAGGGAAGAGCACATTCTGCTCTTGCAGAGGATCTGAGGTTCAATTCCCAGCACTGACACTGGGCTATTTACAACCAAGGGTAACTCCAGGTTCTGGGGGACCCAATGCCTCTGGCCTCCTGGGGTACCTGTATATATATATATGCAGACATGCATACACATCAATGTACACACAAATTAAAAATAATAATTTTTAATAAAATGTAATTTAAAATGTTAAATAAGGGCAAAGAGTCAGAGATAGCCATACAGGCTCATATCTAAGCCAAGTGGTTGAGGCAAGCATGGAAGTTTCCCACAGGTAAGCACTTCAGGATGCAAACAGGAAGACAGACATGCCTCACTAAGTGGTGTGCACCAATCTCAGGGTACAGTGTTTCGTGGACAGAGTTTGAGCCAGCGTCTCTCTATGTAGCACTAGCTGTCTTTGAACTCACTATGGAGACCAGGCTGGCCCTGAACCCGCTTGATTGCTAGCATCACTGGATTTTGAGTCATCTAGCAGCCGACACCCTCTGGGTGTGTCTGCGAGGGGATTTCCAGAGAGGTTTTAACTGAAGAGGGAAGACCCGAACCCAAGTGAGTGACACCATCCCTGTGAGCTAGAGACACCTGCTATCCTTTGGTTTAAAGCTGGTGAAGGGGAGTCAAGGCCTCTGGTTGGAAAGCTGCTTCTCCTCAATGGATGGCCCAGATGAGCCCTTTGCTAATGCGTGAGAAACAGAATTGTAAGCTGAGCACCAGCTTTCGATGCCCTCGGCTTCCTGACTACAGAGATCACGTGACTGGTTGCCTCCCCTCCCTGCTATGTCTTCCCTATATGATGTGTAGGGGCAAAAGTAATGCCATATCCTGTATGTAATTTATATTCTGCAGTTAATGATGGCCTGTATGAGAACGTGTCCTCTAGGTGCCCTTCCCCCTGCGTTCTGGGAATGACACCTGCCAGCACTCTCCAGAAAATGCACCGGAACAATTAGATACAATTAACGCCCAATGATCCTCTGAGATAAAACAACTTCCCTGGAGATTCAGCCTCCTGGACCCAACCTGCCTGAGGTTAACATTCCTGAGACTCACAACTTTGCCTGGAGATCCAGTCTCCACCCAACCTGCCTGAAGGTCCACATGCCTGAGACTCACAACCCTCCCCCACTTCTATGGTTTTTTTCCTTACTTCCCTGTGATTCCCAACCCCTAATTACAGTTTTTCCTTATAAACCCATTACCCTTGAAGCTCCTGTATCACGCTCCTATCCTGTTGTGTCAGGAAGGATGGTAATCTGAAACTCTGAGCCCGTAATACAGGACCCTGTGTTTATTGCATCAGTTTCGAGCCCTGGTGGTCTTTTTGGGGGGTCTCGCGATTTGGGTAATCTCAGTATTACAGATGGACTCTATTCCTTGGTCTGTGATGCAAAATAGATCTCTTTCCCCTTTAACTTTTCTCCACATATTTGTTACAGTGATGAGAAAAGTTAACTAACTAAGATGGGGAGGGGTTGTACTGACTGACAAAAGTGAGTGCATTTACTGCGGAAGAGATATTATCCTGAAACTTGTGCCCACTGTGGAAGGGCTGACGAGCTCATTAGCATATAATTATGTATCTCTTTTATGGGGAGAACACCGGCCATCTCCACCGCTAAGCAGTTATCGGGAGTATGTCAATGCTGTTAGCTATGGTCACCGGGTTACACAGTGTACCCCCTGAACTTGCCCCTCCTGTGCAGATGAATTAGATAAACTGTTACATGGGGGCACTGTGCAAGAGGCTAAGGAAAAAGAGGACAGGCAGCTAAACGGTTCAGCAGATAAAGGTGCTTGCTGCCAAGCCTGATGACCTGAGTTCAATTCCCAGCACCAACAGGAGAGAACTGACTCTTGTAAGTTGTCCTTTTGACCTCCAGACTCATACTTCGATGCACAAAAACACAGAATGAATCGGTAAAATGTAATCTTTCAAGAGAGAGAATGTGCATGTGCGTGCTCATCTGTGCAAAGAGAAACGCAAGGGGGTAGACAGGAAATGAATGGGCTCACTGCATACAGAAAGTGGGAAAGAAGTGGAGCTGGAAGGGCGGCTGTGCTGGGATGGGGTGGGGACAGGGAGGGAAGAGCAGCGGGGAGGGGAGGGGAGGGGATGGGGACAGGGAAGGATTGAGCATATTCCAGGAGTTTCCTCTTAAGACCTTCTGACTTGGAATGATGTCAGAGTTTGTATCAGTAACTATTCCTGTTAAAATTTAAAAAAAAAAAAAAGAAAAAAAGAAAAAAAACTCTCAAAAATATAGCTGCATTATTGACTCAGATAGTCCTGAGGCCAGGAGTGAGGGCGCAGGAGGCTGGCTTGGCGGGTGGTCCTTCTGGGCCTTGTGAATTTGGGTTCCCCCAGCTCTACCGGGTGGGGCTCTCTGTGTATCTGCCAGGCACACTGCTTTCCCAGTGAGGGATCTGACCTTGCACACAAAGAAGAAGCTACTTTGTTGTGACACACCCCGGGAAACAAGTCCATTCCTTTCCTAAATGCTAGAGATCAGAGGCTCTGGTACCAGGTACATATTTGGAAAGAAAGCAATTGACAGGACAGGGAAGGAACGTAACAGACCAAACTACAAAATCGGATGTGTCAAACACAAAAACAAAGCCTGAGAGAACAAGCTTAGCCGAGTCTCTAGACACACATCCCCCTCTTAAACATTAAAATAAAAAATATCAGTCAATCTGCCTAATGAATAAAAGTACATATAAATATATAAATTATATATATATATATATATATATATATATATGGTGCGATAGTCATGAGAAGGCTTTCCCTTGCAGAAGAAAGGCTTTGGAGGAGCCTGAGAAACTGTGTGTAACTACTTGAAACTGACTAGACAGTCAGCCATACTTGGCACTCAGACAAGTTAGAGGAAGAGCTACAGGTTCTCATAACATCTTACAAGCCATGCCATACCAAAGAGGAACTGTGAACACACACACACACACACACACACACACACACACACACCACTGAGTGATCCTTGACACCACTATCTTCCTGGTAAGGCACGTAGCAAACAGAGCAACACCACGTGCCCTGTGTTCCCACACTCGGTCGGAATTCACTACCAAGCATCGTCAAGCGGTCTCTGGTACCCACAGCCGACATCTCCACTCTGATGGCTTAGCTGGGGTTTTCCAGGGGGCTTTCCTGGTCCTTAGATCTATCACTCACTCTCAACTGGAGCTCGATTTTTTCCGTCCCTTCTCTGTGCACTGTCTGAGAGCAGGTCAAAGAAGAGAGAGGGAAAACCAGAAAGGAAACGTGACCCCGAGTGATGGGAGGTCCAGGAGATCTATCCTCCCAACTTCACGGCAAGCAAGCTTGGAATTACGTTCAGATGAAAAGCTGCCTGTGTTCTTTTAGAAATCCTCCAGGGCGGGGACATCAGCAGTGTTTGCAGGAAAAGATTCCGCTTGGCTTGGTGCAGCCCTGAAGGCCTTAAGGGCATGCACACCAGGATGGGCAGAAGCCCTGGATCTTAACATCCAAACAGACCCACATTTCTCAAAGCTCTTCTTGTTTTTTTTTTTTTTTTCAACTTTTGGTCTGACAAACGCGTCCTAATTTCCATTACACCCACGCACGCCAAATCTCATCGCTGCAGCTGCCATCCAGCTGCCTTTCCATGGCATTCTCAGAGGCCTGGGAGTCTCAAGGTCTAACCTCGGCTCACAGTGCTCACTCAGCACTGTGTACCAGAGGGAGGGAGGGGAAGAGACTGGTGGGTTATATTGCATCCCGTCTAGAAACAGATAGTTTCCCCAAATTGGGTGGGTGTCAAGAGAGGTAAGCAGAGGAATTACTCACAGGGCTGTGGGCAGGCTACACCATCAAAAGGCATGAAGAGCTAGATGAGGTGTCTGCGAGTTCAAGGCCAGCCTTGTCTAAATAGTGAGTTCTAGGCCAGCTGGGGCTATACAGTGAGACTGTTCCTTAAAAGCAACAGCAGCAGCAGCAACAACAGCATAAAGCTAGGGCTACAGAGATGGCTCAGCAGTTAAGAGCACTAGTCGCTCTCCCAGAGGACCCAGTTCAGTTCCAAACACCCACAAAGGCGGCTAACAACCTTCTACAACTGTAGTCTCAGAGGCTATGGTGCCCTCTTCTGGCCTCCACCGGTACTGCATGCATACATGCCGGCCAAACACCCACACCCATAAAACAAAATAAATCTTTTGAAAGTAAAAAGAAGGGCTGACGAGATGGCTCAGTGGGTGAAGGCACTCACTGCCTATCCTAACAGCCTGAGGTCCATCCCTGGGTCCCACATGGTAAAGGAGGAGAACTGGCTTCTGCAAGATCTCCAACCTCCACACCTATGCCACAGCATGTCACACACACACACACACACACACACACACACACACACACACACAAATTTTTAAAAGAAAGAAAGCTCCTGTGGGCCATCACCATGTGTAAATCCTCAAGATCCTTGTGTCCCACAGCCCTAACAGTGGGTCAGCGGCTCCAAGGATGAACAGACAGATACAGAGGGCTTGGGGAAACAGGAGGAGCCCCCGACAGGGAGCAGTGAACATCCCACCGCTCTCCCAGGCTGGAGCTGGGACTGGAGCTCAGACAATCAGAGTGAGAGCTCCAACAGGAGGTCTGGACAGGAAAGAGCATCCATGCTGGTGACAGACTGGCAGGGTGGCCTATGCCGCTGTCACAGAAGCTTCATGTTTGAGGCCCTCCTTGGCTTTTTTAACTGTCCCTGGTGTGTGCCTTTCAAAATAAGCCTGCTGCAAGCACAGCGCCTTTCTGGGCTGAGCCATGAATCATATCCCACACGTGAGTCCTCAGTGCTGAGCAGACAGGGCAGCCCTGAGATCTGCAAACAGTGAGCGAGTCAGATGTATGGGTGCCGAGGGGACCTTGGGCATTTGCTGGAGTCTACAAAGAAGGGAAACAGGAAACTGTGTCCCTGGCCCATGAGGTCTACCCAGCTATGACAACCAAAACCTTCTGCAGATATATCCAACGTCCCTGGATGGTTTTTGTCAACTCGACCTCAATCGAGAAAAATGCCTCCCTCAGACTGCCTTTAGACAAGTCCGTGGGGCATTTTCTCGATGAATGAGTGAAGGGGGGAGGGGGGCCCAGCCCACTGTGGGCATGTGGTCCTGAGTAAGGTAAGAAAGCAGGCTGAGCAAGCCATGAAGCATGACTCCTCCCTGGCCTCTGCCCTGACTTCCTCCATGATGAGCTGTAGTGTTGGAGTGTGTATGCTGAAATAAACCCTTTCCTCCTCAAGTTGCTTTCAGTCAGGTGTTTATCACAGCAACAAAAACCGTAAGATGGCGTGTTTACTGAAGGCATGGGTGTAAGTCAGAGTGGCTCCTCCAAGTGCCTCCTCGTGAGAGCACCAAAGACTGGCAGGACATCTGATATAAAACTGACATGTGAAGAAAACAAAAACATCCCTGATGGAATGCGTCTCACATGACAACCTAATCGATGTGCTGATGACTTCACTGGAGACTCCACGAGTAAGTAAAGGGTGGCATGAGATCACCAGACCTGGGGGCACATACTTGTCATTATAGCTACACAGTAGGCTGAGGCTGGAAGACTGCAAGTTCAAGGCCAGACTGTGCTACAGAGTGAGTTCAAGGCCCACCTGTACATCTTAGTGAGATCATGTCTCAAAATAATACAAACTTATTGAAAAGGAGGACTGGAGAAGTGGCTCAGTGATGGAGAGCCTGCTTAGTGTGCTTAATAACATGGATTCAACCCCCAGGACAAAGGAAAAGACCAGGATCTGAATTGATTGGCCAACTTGGGGTGGGCCTTCTACTGCTGTCATTGCCAAGGATTGATTATGCCATTAACCCTGAGATCTCTGATTCCAGGAAAAAGTCCACAGTCAGAGATGGGAACAAGCAGGAAATACACTCGTACTCTCAGCCAGATCCAATTCTCCACAATCTGACTCATTAAGTCAATTAAATCACTTATCTGGCGAGGTTGTTTATAGAAATAAATGATTGGGTCCCAGCAGCAGGGAGGATGGCTAAACTCCATCTTCAGATGGTCGGTCGTGGAGACTGGAGTTCATGCGAGGAGACTTTACAGGAGCCAAACTCCAACTTCCTGGTTTACTGCAACCTTTTCCTGATAATCAAATGAGGTCATTGTACCCCCCTCCCCGAAATCATGCCCAGTGTCTTCTTCCAGTGCGACAGAAGGGCGGAGCTCACTGGCTACCCAGGCTGTCACCTGGGGCAAACCTCAAGTGTTCTAACAGAAGAAATGGGAAACACTGAAGTAGGCTATGGAAGAGTAAAGATTGCAGCCACTTGGAAGTAGGGTGAGGAGTCTGGGGGTACAAGTCTGTCACCCCAGCTACGTGGAAGGTTATAACATGAGGGTGGAAACCCTGGGCTACAGAATGAGTTCCAGCCTGGGCAACTTGGTAAGATCCTGCCTCGAAACAGAAAGGGGAAGCTGGGAATGTGGCTAGGTGGGCAAAGCACTTAAGTGCCTAACATATATAAGGGCCTGTGTTCAATCCAGGGGAGTCAGATGGTGAGATGGAGGGAGGGAGGGAGGGAGGGAGGGAAGGAGGAAGGCGGGGAAGACGGAGGGAGGGGGGTAAAGGAACGGATATTCCCAAAACCTCTAATTTCTTTAAAAAAAAAAAAAAAAACTATCATAAACCTGGGGTGTTATTGATCATCTCTGAGATTCCAGTTTAACACAGGGAGCTAATTCAAACTAGAAAACATAGCACATCTGCAGGTCTTATGGGGGCATCTTAAAGGTCAAGTCTTGTAAATTCATCTTCCTCAGCCGACATACCCTCATTAGGAGACTGCTTGTTTCTAGAACCCCGTCTCTCAGTAGTTAGGGATTTGTGCTGCCCTCAACCTGCTCACCAGCTCCTCCCTGCTCCCCCCTCCCCCTTGTGCTTGCCTCTACACTGACAGAGGAATCTGACTTGAGCTGAAACCCAGGAACATCCTTGTCCAGGCTCACAAACAGGACAGAAGTGGCTGCCAAAGCAAAGTGGCTGAGTCGCCACCTGGCCGCCCACTAAGGAGCCTGGCTCTCTTCCTGAGCCTACGGCTGGCAGAGTCTCCCAGATACCACCACAAAAGTTGCATGGTGAGTTTGAGGCCAAATTGGTATACATAAGCCTATAGGAAAAGGGGGGAGGGGGCGGGGGAGACAGATTCACCAAGTCCCACCCCCCCATAACTAATAAGCCATTGGTGATTGATGGCTCCCGAGAGAGGGAGTATCACTTTTGTCTTCAGGAGTATTTGCCCTGGGATGTTACTCCATGCTCCAACACATGACCCTATACCCGTGCACATACAGGCAGCATTATAGGGACTCAACAGACTTAAAGAGAAGAGAAAGAGCATGAAGTTGGGAGGGAATGGAGGAAGGAGTGTATGGCAGGGGGTGGGAGATGGGTTGATCCAAACACATATGCACATATAAATATTAAACCAAATATTTAATAAATGGTCCAACACTCCAAGTCTCAGCTTCCAACTGGAGTTGGCATGAGTCTGGTATGCATGTAGTTTCTTTTGAGAAAGGATAAAACTCTGGAAGGAAGCCGGGTGTGGTGGCACATGCCTGTAATCCCAGCACTCGGGAGGCAGAGGCAGACGGATCCCTGTGAGTTTGAGATCAGCCTGGTCTACAAAGTGAGTCTAGGACAGCCAAGACTACACAGAGAGACCCTGTTTCAAACAAACAAACAAAACAAAACAAAGAACAACAACAACAACAAAAAACGACAACCAAAACAAAACAAAAATTCTGGAAGGAGATGGTGAGAGTGTTGATATACTGTGAATGGGCTAAACCTACCAGCTCCAGAGCCTTGTAATGGCCCAACATAAAGAAAATAGAACTTGCCGGATTCCTAACAAGAGCAGCTGATAGGATACAGGCGATGAAGTGATGAATTGACCTGGGGTGGGAAGGGAATCCGGCCAACTGGTACCTCACATACAATCAGGAGCCAGACGTTTTTGTCTCCAGGCATGCTGGGGCCAGCATGACTAATTCCTGCTGTGCTCAGGGCAGAACCCAGAGGTGACTGGAGGTGGCTGCCCCAGAAGTTGGTGTCTAATAAGCCATTTGTCCAGAGGACAGGATAGACTCGAGTTCATCAATCCCTGAGAAACGGCCTCAAGGAGGACACTCCTCTCACAGCCTCTTTGGAGAACCAGTGATGATGCCAGAGGTCGTCGGGATGGCAGCATCCTGTCAGGCAGGGGCTTCTAGCATCCTGATAGGACACTGCCAGTGATGGAAGTGTTGCCCTGTAAAGCATCCTCACCTAGAAATGCTGTGAGGCAACCCCCCCTTTTTTTTAAAGATGCTGTACTTCAACACGCTGCACAGAGAAACACTTCACGTTCTGCCTTAGGTCCAAGCTTCGTAACTGGCTTTTAAACATGAGAAAGACAAGTCATCCCTCTCTACAGACAAAAGAGGCCCAAGCGTGAGAATGAATTTCCTTGGCCAGAAGCTGTACCCTCAACAATCTGTGGAAAATCAAGAGCGGAGAGTGCTTGGAAATGCCAAACTTAGAAAAACCAGGAAGGAAGGGTACCTGGCTTTTTTCCCCCTCCAACCTTTTGGGACAGTCTCACTATATATCCTTTTTTTTTTTTTGTCCTCAGACTTACTATGTATCCCAGGCTGGTCTTGACCCTGCAGGAATCCTCCAATCCCGGCCTCCCAAGTCAGCACTTGGGAGATTACAGGCATGAGCCGCCATCAAGCTTACTTTTGTTGTCTGGGACACAGTCTCACACTCTAGCAGAGGCTAGCCTCGAACTCACAACATAGCCCAGCCTAACTTCAAACCCAGGGAAGTCCTCCTGCCTCAGTCTCTTAGTCCCACCGTTTTGAAGAGTAAATGTTGCCTCTTCCTAAACCCTTCCTGCTAGGATCCTCACAGGTATGAAGTCTTAACTACAGTGACTTCATAGATAAGAGAGAGGAGCGAGTGATGCTTCAAAGGAGCCTGCATTTTTCTCCACAGACTGCTTCACCACTGCACGCCCTCAGCAAGGATGAGGCCGATCCATGCACCCGGGTGATGTCTGAGATGCACATCAAGGAAGCACAAGGCATAGAAGAGTGGCCAAAGAGAGCCAGGCAATGGACTCTTGCTGGCCGCACAGGATTCTCAGTCAGCCAACACATGCTCGTGTCTGTAGGAGGTGGCGGCCACCCCTCACGTTCTGATTGTGATGAGCAGGTGGGGTCAGAGCGCTAAAGAGCAAGTGAGAGAAACTCCAGGGGGAACAATCGTTCAGAGTGAAATGACTGATGCATCTCTCAGCGTGTAGTGGTCTGAATGAGACTGGCCGGGTAGCCTCACGTGTCTGAATGCTGGGTCCCCAATTAGTGGGACTGGTTGGGAAGGATTGGGGTGTGTGTGGTCTTGTTGGAGGAGGAGTGTCACTGGGTGTGGGCTTTGAGGTTTCAAAAACCCACACAAGGCCTAGTCTCTCTCCCTCTCTCTCTCTCTCTTTCTCTGTGTGTGTGTCTTCCTCTTCTACCTCTCACCCTCTTTTCTCTTTCTCCCTTACCTTCTCTCTCTCCCTCCCTGTGCTCCAGCACCATGCCGCCACCACACTCCCTACCACAAGAATCCTGAAGTAACCTTCAAGAGCAGTAAGCAAGCCCCCAATTAAACACTTTCTTTTATAAGAGGTGCTTTGGTTGTAGCGTCTCTTCAGAGCAATAGAAGAGTGACTCAGGCACAAAGGTCATCTGAGAGGCGTCTATTTGCAGTTAGCTGGTGAACGACACAGAGACCTATAACTGAATCCAGGGAGCAAGAGGCTACAAAATGCTCAGCCCTAAAGGAAGCCAGTCTCCCCCTCCCAAGGCTCAGGGGTAGCTGTAGGAGAGGAAGGGCAGAGGAGGGATGAGAGAGCAGAATAGCCAGAAGAGGCAGATGACTAGAAGAAAACGTTCTCTGGACACAGCAGGGAGGTTGCACGTATGAACTCACAGGAATTGCAGCAGCACGCACAGAACCTGTGCAAGCCAAGGCCAGAAAACAAACAAACAAAAAACCCCTCAACATGGAATAGAAAGCTGGGCACACAATCCCACCCCTATCTGTGGAACAAATGGCAGTTGTTAGCTGCTGGGGAACACAGTTTTCTCTAAGAGTACAGTCCCTGGTAAGTTGACCACTGTCCAGCAGAAGACCACACAGCTAAGAATATTTGCGCAGCACAGATTGATCTTAAATGACTACAGGGAAAAGACAAGGAAAAAAAAAGGACAGGAAGTTGGGTGGGTAGAGAAGCGGGTGTGGGGAGGAGATTCGAACTCTCAAAGAACTAATTATAAAAGGAAGCAAAGGAGCACTTATCGCCAGCTGCTCCCTGAACTCGCCCAGCTCACCCAACAGGCATGAGTAAAGATCTGTCCTTCCGCAAAGATGTTTTTCGGTAAAACACATGTCAGCCTTGAATAGTAATCGCGCAGTAACACAAAAAGACCCTGAGTGTTGCCCAGCCACCACCTCCATTGGTTCCAGAAAGTTTGCATCCCCCACGGTGCTCCGAGCCCCTCTGCTCCCCACAGGGAACCTGTATTCCACCCTCAGGCTCTGCCAGTGCAGTTTTCTTAACTCAATCTTACAGCTCATGCTAACAAGACACGTTTAAGCAATACTTTCAGATGGATTGAAGGTCACGGGTGTTAATTACAAGCCCTTGTAATTAAGAGGTGCCGATCCTTTTCCCATTCCTTCCCCCCCACGTGACAGCTCCCAGCCAGCATTTCTTCCAGATGCACATGTGGCAAAGGACAGAGCTCAGCGTCCCCACAGAAATGGATCTCACATCTGTCCTGTGCAGACTTCATGCCCCAGCAGGGAGGATGCCACATCTGCAAAGGCGAATCAGAAGCCTCCCTGCCAGCACCAGCTCTATGTGGAGACGTGGGGCCCTATAACCCAGTAGAGCCATAGGCGGCAGACACACGGTCCCGAACGGCTATGTGGAAGTCACACCCGCAGCTCCTGCACCTCCACACGATGTGGCCACTGAGCCAGCCTAACTTCTGGCCATATATATCCTGCTGTTAGCATTGGCCTAACCCACAGCAAGACACAGATGTGTGAGCAACTAAAATCCCCACAATGCACTGCTCACTGGGGACAGTTAATAAAAGCTGCTGCTGCTGCTGCTGCTGCTGCTGCTGCTGCTGCTGCTGCTGCAAGCTAAGATAGTGTCTCAAAAGTTGAAATATGCTAAGAACTTCAGGTTGCATCAAAAATGGCAATGAAGGATGGCACAGTGTATGCTTGGCATTTTATGGCCAAGCCAGCAGCAGCACCAAGATGACAGGCCCTGCCTGGATCCTCCCATGCCATGGAAAGCACTGTCCAGTCCCTGTTTAGACTCATCACGCTATGAAGGATCACACACCAATAGGAGACCCACTCACTGGCTGTGCTCAGAAGGGCAGGGCTGTGGGACTGGAGAGCTGGCTCAGTGGTTCAGACTATATTCTGCTCCCGTAGAGAGGACCCGAATTCAGTTCCCAGCACCCATGTCAGGCAACTCACAACTGCCTGCAACTCCAGTTCCGGGGGGGAGCCGACACAGTCTTCATCAGGCACCCACACAAAATGTGGCATTGACTCACATACTGGACACACACACAATACACATAGATATAAAAGCTAAAAGATGAATCTTAAGAATAAAAGAGGCAGCAGGGCGTGGTGGAGCACGCCTTTAACCAAGCACTCAGGGAGGCAGAGGCAGGCAGATCTCTGTGAGCTTGAGGCCAGCCTGGTCTACAACGTGAGTCCAGGACAGTCAGGGCTCTATTAAACAGAGAAATTCTGTCTCAAAAAAACCATAAATAATAGATAGATAGATAGATAGATAGATAGATAGATAGATAGATAAATGGGGAAAAGGGAAAAGGAAAGAAGAAATGGGCAGTCCTATTTGATTTGCTAATTTCTCTAGAGCCATGAGGTTTAGGTAATTCACTTTTAAGGTGGGACTATTGGTGGACACATGCTTGTAGTTCATAGGCTGAGGACCCCGGCACATTGTGTAGCTTGGGCTATACAGTGAGCTGCTGGAGCTATGGTGAGTTGAATAGTTCCTTTCTCATCATAGATCCTCATCATACATGGTCCCTTATGGATTTAGTTCAAGAAGCCACGAAGAGCAGGCTACCACTCCAGCCAGTGAATATGTCCCTAGGGGAGACTAGACACATGGGGGAGAATGAGGACATCACAGCGATGCAGCCACAAGCCATGAGGTGCCGAGGACTGCTGACCACCGGACGCTGGAGCAGGGGGTAGAAGAAACCCTCTTCCCTACTCACTCACCTAGGAGCATGGCCTGCCGAGGCTTTGACCTTGAGTTTGACCACGAGAAGATACATTTCTTCTCTGGAAGCTTGAGGCTGCGACACAGTGGTAGAGCTTTTCTTTCCCATTATGCTCCTGTCACTGTCTTCCATGGACCCTCCAAGCCTGATCCAGGCACCATGGCCTGGCTTCCATTTGCATCAGCAAATCTGGCCTCTCTGCCAGGAGGACCCTTCTGTGTGATGCTCAAGAGACAGGAGGGACCTGGAAGAGCTGTGCTCTACTCTTGGGGGTTGTTCCCGGGATAAAGCCATAGACAGAGCTTACAGCCCTGGAAACAGACATCTCAAGGAAGCAGCCTTGGGTCTGTGACTCACCTGGCTACACATCCCAGCTGCCTCCCACACCAGTCTCTCACGATCAGTGCATATCCTACAAGAGAGAAAGCCCCATCTGGCCCTCCCCGCAGTTGGCCTGGCTACAGTGCCGTCCAGACCACAGCCACCCATGGCCTCTAGGGTCCTTCTGAATGACGACTCATTTGTGTGCCATGTGACACCCATCACAGATCTTTCTTGCCTTCAAACCGAGAGCTGTGACATATATCCTCCGCCCCTGTGGGCTGCTCAGGCCATGGAGTGCCATAAACAGGAAGTGCCAGGACACGGAAGTGGGAATGTGCACGCAGGAGCCATGAAGCCACTGTCACTATCCCATCATCCCACATGAGGCAGAAACTCAGACAAGGGACCTAAGGTTGCACTCTTGTCACTCTGCTTGCTGGGCCTAACAGCAGGACCCCACGGTCGGTGCCAAGCATAGATTCAAGAATCTGCTGAGATCGGGGGTCATCACTTTGTAGGAGGAGGAGAGTTTGCCAAGAGCATAACTCCAACACAAGACAGACAATGGCCCAGTGCTGGCCCAGGGCCCGGCATAGCCAGCTAAGGCAGTTATCACTTGGCTGGGCCCACAAGGCCATGTGCTCCAACACCAACAACTGTGTATCTCTTGCCAGCTGGCTGGATGCCACTGAAGGGGCTCCACGGTCCAGCTGGGAGCCAGAAGGATGGTAAGGAGGAAGGAGTGCAATGGAAATGGAGGGCCCAGAGGAGCCCAAATCACAGGAAGGGCTGGGCAACCCAGCTACCCGGTGAGCAGCAAAGGTTGATGTCACCAATGAGATTAAAGACCGGCCTCCGAAAGAAGTCCCCAGAAAGAGAGATTGTCCACTTTCTAACAGGTTGTTTCATTCTGTGTGTGTGTATGTGTGTGTGCGCGCACGCGCGTGTGCCCAGGTGCGCGTGAGTGTTTAGGAGTCTGCTCTCTCCTTACCATGTGCATCCCTGGGATCCAAGTCAAGTCATCAGGCTAGCACAAGCTCCGTTGTCTAGTGAGTTATTAGCCCCTCCCCCTCCTTTTTTTTTTTTTTTTTTTTTTTCAGACAGGGTCTGTAGTTTGCCCAGTAGGTTAGGCTGGTTTGCCAGAGAGCCCCAAAAAGCCACCCATCTCTACCGCCTTAGCTCTGCAAGGATAAGCGTGTCGCGAGTAGCCGGGCCTTTTTACAGGAGTTCTGAGCAGTGAACTCAGGCTTGCTGGCCCAGCGGGTGCTTTACCCACCGAGCCCTCTCCTCAGCTCTGCCTTTACCTTTCCAAAACAAAAGTGGCACAACAGCTTTTCCAGGCTGCACTCAGTGAGTTAAGTCCCCGCACACGTCAACCCGCGCTTCGTTTCCTAAGCTTAAAGGAGCAAGTCCACTAAGCGCTCACTGCTTTTCCTGCGTTCCCCGGTGTCACCGTTTGCTCTCTGTTGCTGTGAGGAAACACTCCCCAAAAGTGACGCGCTGAGGAGAGGATTTATTTGGCTTACCTGTTGAGAGTCCACCACCAAGGGAAGCCAAGGTAGGAATTCAAGGCAGGGACTGAAACAGAGGCCATGGAGGACCGGACTCACTGGCCTGCTCAGTTTGCTTCCCTATGCAATCCAGGACCACCTGCCCAGGTGCGAAACCCGCCCCCAAGCCCCGCCCCTGAGTAGACTGCGTCATCTTACTTCAATCAGTAATCAAGAAATGTACCACATATGTGCTCTCAGGCCCATGGCGCAGTTCTTCAGCTGAGGGTCGCCTCTTTCCAGGTGTGTCAAGTTGACAAAAATTACAGCAAGCCCACCAGGTGACTAGAAACTGAACAAAGCACACCACCAAAAGTCCCGTTTTGTAGGGCCAGCATGGCGGCATATGCCATCCATCTCAGCACTCGGGAGGCAGAGGCAGGTGGATCTCTAAGTTCAAGGCCAGCCTGGTCTACACAGAGAGCCCTTAATATCGAAAACAAAACTTAGTGTTTGGAGAGAAAAAGCTCTTTAGACAACGGAGAGGAGTCAGAAAGAAAACACTTAACAATTAACAGTCTCCGTTCACCTGGAGTACATAGGCGTCCAGATGTTTCTCTACCAGGAAAGGCTTCCCAAGAAAGCCTAATTGCTTGTTTTCAATTAATGAGTTTGAACGTTTACTCAACACCCAGCCCGCTCCAAGCACGAGCCATCGTAAGAGGCGCCATAGAAAGAGCATAGCTGGTGAATGCTGGGTTTCCCAAAGTACAGCCTCGGGGGAGGAGGGGCTGTCTGGATTCCTGCCCTGCAAGGTTCCATGTGTTCTCAGGATCAAGAGGACCGATTTGTTCTTTTCACAAAGGGAAGCTTCCAACTCCAGCCCAGGGGCTCAGAGCCTGGGTTTTCTCTGTGATGGGCCTGAGTGTGGACCTAGGCCCAGTATGGATCTGCCAAAGACGCCACCCCAACCCCAACCCCCTGGATGCCACCATCTTGTCTCCCCACCAACCTCTTTCCTTCCTCCGATTATCACAAGCTCTGTAACCACCTGATTCTGAGCATCGGGTGACAAACGGTAGCCTGACAGGTCTGTAGTTCTCTTTTAATTTATTACATTTTAATTAATGAAGCCGCCTGTGCTGGTTCACAGAACCAAGTCTCCTGACAGCCCAGGCCTCTCTGCAGCTCAGCATCTTCACTTTTCTCCCTGCTCTCCACCCCACCGCCCACCCCGACGACCTCAGCCCCATCCTGGCCAAATGCAGGTCACAACCCCGGATTGACATGTCTGATGGGAGTGGAGCGGCCCCCTCGCACACGCCCGGGCAACTGTACATCACCAGATCATCTATAAACATAGCCAGCACAGGTGCCTCCATGCACAGCAACCTATGTCACAGCCCTGACAGTTAGGGATAAGGGTACGAGGAAGGACAAGAAGCCCCTCCTCAGGGTCTAATTTGCATTTCCCAGGACAGTCAGAAACATCAGCATAAGTGATAAAAATTGAGAACAGCCTACAGAGATTATCCACGTATTCCCAAAGACATTTACTTTAACTGAATCGGTGGCAGCCTCTAAACCCGGACAATGAACCTCATAAAGCTACTTTATAATTTTGTTTACAGGAGGAAACTCTTTAAGATAAGAAAAATAAGCCAGGCCATCCATGGTGGAGGTGGTGGCAAACACCTTTAATCCTAGCACTTGGGAGGCAGAGGCAGGCGATTTCTGTGAGTTCAAAGCCAGCCTGGTCTACAAAGTGAGTTCTAGGGCACCCAAGGGTAAACAGAGAAACTCTGTCTTGGAAAACCAAAAAAGGAAAGAAAGAAAGAAAGACAGAGAAAGAGAGAAAGAAAGAGAAGCAAAGTAGCAGTTTTTGTACTTAATTTTAAAACTCTGCTTAATCTTTAAACTCTGTTGTAAATTACATCCACCAAGCAATGGGCATTCAAAAGCCTCAGAGACACCCAAGCATCACCTTCCCCCTATAGAAGACCACACCCACGTCCAAGGTAAATACTAATGGGCTCTCTCCTCCTTCTGCCCCTCCCTCTCCCACTCCCTCCCTCCTTAAGTCTGAAGAACATACTATCCCTATCTATTTAAGAAATTCCCAGGACAGCCAAGGCTACACAAAGAAACCCTGTCTCGAAAAACCAAAAAAAAAAAAAGAAATTCACTGCCTTAGCACTGGCCTGATTTGTCTTTTCCTTCATCAAGGATCTAGTTTTACCAGAGTGGTGGAGAGGCGGCGGGGAGGAAATTCCCGAGGCTTCCCCCAGCAGTGCTGGCAGAGCTGTGTGTCCCATCAGCCAGTCAGTCCGCATTGGACCACTTCACACTCTCAGTAAAAAGTTGGCGACAGCAATGTCCTCCATAAATGACTACCGTTCACGGCGGCTCCCTTTGCTAAGGATAGACGCTTCATCCTGTGAGGTGAACATGCCACCCCCATGCTGTTCTCAGAGGAGGTTGGAACAAACAAACAAAAAAAAGCAAGCTTGCAGGCTGAAGACCTCCCCCAGAAGAGTCCTAGGGACTCCCCACAGTTGCTGGTTTCTCTACAAGAGGCAGAGAAAGCTAGCCGTTTTCAACAGCTGGAACTGTGCAGCGCTTCTAGGAAAATTCTGAAACTGTCAACCCCACAGTTAAAAAAGAAGTGACAACACATGCCATCAGGAGCTGGGGGAACAGGGCAAGGGGGCGTGTCTGTGTGGGCTTGTCTGTGTGGGCGTGTCTCTGTGTATGCATGGTGGATGGAGTTTGCGTATCTGGTACATTCTTTGTCTCCACCTGCCACGTTCCTCCAGGGTGAAGACAGAAGGCTCTAAAATCAGCGTCTAGACTGGACTCTTGGCCTCCTCCCCAACCCTGATACAAAGCCTGTATCTCTGGACGAGTGATGTCACTATACTGCTTTTCCCCATACATAAAAAGCTGGAGTGGGCAGCAACCTCGTAGAAACCTCATGTAAGAAACGCTTGAGCCGTGCGGCCCAGGCATGCCAGGGCAACCCAGGGCATCTACTTCTCCATCATGGGTCTAGAGGAGACTGCGATGGCTAGTGATGTATTCTTTGCCATGGAACACTGCTGCTGCTCCAAGGCCCCACCAATGCCTGGAAACCAAGAGTAACCCTGGCTGCCAGTGTTCCCACGGGAGAACCTCAGGCTGCAATTAGCTGATTAACAGAGAGAGGCTTGCTTCATGTTGGCCCTTGGTTCCACTGGCCCCCTGCAGGCCCCATTCATCTCCAGGTGGGTCCACTCTGCCTAGCCACTTCCGGGTCTCCTCATCACACAGGCTTGCCAAGAAAACCTAATTCACTAAGAAGAGAAATGTCACCTGCTGTTTGGTGTTTGTTTTGTAAGCCACCTCGCTTTAGAAATTTGACCGAAAAGAGTGTTTTTAAGTGACCGTCAGCGGCCACAAGTTTGCAGAGGACACTTCACTGAGGAGCGAGGTCTGCCCATCCCCAACCCCACTGCCCCCATGGGAGGTGGCCAGGCTGGGTGCCCAGTGTCCCTGCTCAGCCCTGGCAGGCCTGACTGGGCCTCTAATCAGATCCATGGAAGTCTGAGCGCTGCCCGCCCCCCATGACTTGCCACCAGGAGCCCTGGTTAGTGTTGACACACGCGGCAGTCAAGGCCTCCTCTGGGGTCTGGTGGCTTTCTACATTGAGTCAGAATCAATAGCTTTAATGTACAGTGTACACGGGCTTGCTTTTTAAGTGGGGTTGGCTGAGGGAGAAGAGAGTGAAATAGGATTATAGCTGCAGACAGAGCTTAGGAGATGCGGGGGGTGGGGGTGGGGGGGAAGACTCTTAGGAGCAAGGGGGAAATCTAGAAGTTTAGAGACTTTAAATCCTCAGCAATGCACAGAGCTGGGGTCTGACCATAGCGGAAGTGGGGGCTGGGTCCCCAGTGCAGGCTGGTAAAGTGAATCCCACTAACTTGCTCACATAGGGCCTTGTGCAAAGTCCCCTTAAATATCTCTTTGTCTCTGCCCCAGGAGAAGCCTGGAGAACCTTCCTTCTAAGTAACAACATCAAGTGCCCTACGTCACCTGGAGAAGGCACAGAGTTACTATGCCCTGACTGCGAATGGTTACCACCAGCCCCTTCCCACCATGCTTTCTGAAGCCAGCTCCCAACTTAAAAAAAATAACAAACAAACAAACAAAAAAACAAAAACAAAACCCAAACTACAATGTTTTAGCTAGTTAGTTAGTTAGTTAGTTAGTTAGTTAGTTGTGTGTGCATGCACACACATGACACAGAATTTGTGTGGAGATCAGAGGACAATTTTAGGGGAGTCGGTTCCCTCCTTCCAGTGTGTGAGTCCTGGGGCTCGAACTCAGGCCATCAGTCTTGTTGGCAAGCACCTCTAGCTGTTGAGCCATTTGGTTGGCTCCCTACCTCTACTTAGAAAAATATTAAGTATAGAAATGTAGCTTAGTTGGTAGAGTGCTTGCTTAGCATGCCTGAAGCTCTGGGTTCCGCTCCCAGCACTGCACAAAACAGGGCATGGGGACCCACACCTGGGGGATCCCAGCATCCCACAGCTAAAGGCAGAATTATCCCCAGCCTGGAATATGTACGATCTTGTCTCAAGTAAATACAGGCACAGGGGAGATGGCTCAGCACTTAAGGGCCCCTGCCTCTGTGGCCCACGCCTTTGTGGGCGTTTTCTTCTGTCACAGAGTTCCTCTCAGCCTCTTATTTATATGAATGCATCTTTCTCAATAAGAGGCAGGATAAAGCCCCACCTCTCCGAACAAGACCTGACCTTCTTGGCACCCTGAGGGGATGAGGGTGGGGACCTTCCCAGGGTCAGTATTCACATGCATTTGCTTGATAAGGATGCTCTGAAGGTCTGGGGTTGGGGCGGTTGTGGGGGGTGTCGCTGTCAGCAGTTCCCCGGGCTGACCCACCTCACCTCACAATAAATATCACAGTAGGCATCTGGGCGCAGGCCTGCCATCCGGATGCAGATTTGAAAGGCTGTGCACCCCCTCACCCATCACAGCTGTGCCATATATACATTAACTTTATTTAGGTGACAGGCAGTTTTCAAGTATAGCCCTCATCTACAATTACATTAAATTATGCATGTCTCTAAAAAGCACACTTACTGAAAACAGATAAAGTCAGTAAAATGCAGGCAGGATTTCACATGGGCATGGGAGGGGAGCTGGCGGTAGAGAGAGCGATGTTGTTGTGGTCCGCACTATTAGCCAGCAACTCTGGAGCTTGGGGGGACTTCTGTGATATCCATGTCCCCGGAGTGGACCCCGAAGGATCAGACCCAGACAGGGGGAATAAGCGATAGAAAGTCTTAAGGCCTTTAACCAGAGAAGGCAGGCCAGAGACAGGGCTCAGGTCATTAGTTTGTACTGACCCTATGTTGTTCACTTCTGGGAGAAAAAAGGTCCCCTGTTCCCATCGCTATGACAGTGAGCCATAGAACCATGCTGAGGTATGGATGTGACTGTCCCTGGTACAACCAATCAGAAGAGCCAGGAACCACACTGGTCTCCTGTCAAACACAAGACCCAATGCTAATCGCCCCTGGGAAACCATGGGGTGGGAGACCTGAAGGCGGTGAGAGCTGCTGTTACTGAGACTGGCAGCACACTGGTGTTACTCTATTCTCTGGCTGCCATGTGCTGTTCCTCACATCCCTTTCCCACCCGTGGAGCCTCAAGGCAAAACGTAGAAAAGAAGCCTTCAGACTGCAAAACTACCCAGGGCAAGGCCCGGCATGGCCAGGGTCCTGGATGCTGATGCTGATGAAGAGCCTCAGGCTGTGACAAAGGTTAGGGCTACCTCTCTCCAACCCATGCATTGTGAGGACACAGGAGCACAAGGACACACACAGATAACTTAAGTGTGGAAGGTCTCTCTCCCTCCCACCCTGGCCACTGGATTTGTATTCACTCTCTTGACAGCGTAGCTTGCAAGAAAGGAAAATCACACATGCTGCAGAGGGGTCTGTAGAAATCCTGGTCTGTGGCTCACGGGTGGGGTCAAAAGTCTACACACTCTTCAGGGTCAGGAGGTGAGAACCACTGCTCAAGGCTGTGGGCTGTTAGTACAGCTCTTTTTACCAGAGTGCCCAACCTGACCTAGCCAGGCTTACAGGGTATGGGGTAGCACAGGAGAGCCAACCCATCCATGTCAACACTGGGCCACTTCTATGAATCATGTCACAGGGAAACAACTGCTCCAGTCTCCGAGATCAAGGACAGGAAGGAGAGAAGGCACCTCGTACACCATTTGAGCCAGGATGCGAAAGGGCTGGGCTGCCCCTACCATCAGAGAGCAAAGTCCAACACAAGCAGAATTTAACATGAGCCCATGTCCTGAGCACAAGTGGGGACTGTGGCGGTTTGAATGAAAATGGCGACCACAGGCTCATAAGGTGTGGCCTTGTTGGAGGAGGTGTGTCACTGGAGGTGGGCCTTGGGGCTTCAGAAGCTCAAGGCAAACCTAGTGTCACTCTCTCTTCCTGCTGCCTGCTGATCCAGATGGAGAGCCCTCGGCTCTTTCTCCAGCATCATGTCTGTCTGTGCACCTCCGCGCTTGCCACCGTGATGACAATGGACTATCTGAGGTGCTAAAAATTCCCTTGCCCAAGTCCTCACACGTGTTCCACTGGGTACTGTGGCCCTAGTGAACGTCACTGACCACAGGATCAGGCGGGGCAGGCAGGCCTGCGAGGTCCCCACAGTGACCAGCTGAAATGACCTTCCCCGGGTGACAGAACATGGTCTTTAGGTGTGACTACAGGTACCTCTTTCAGACTCTCTACTTCTGTCTCTCCGCTATACAAAGAGGGGGAGGGGGGAAACACAGTGTATTTCCTTATAGCGTTCTCATGGAATGGGACTGTTCTAGGGAAATGCTCAGAATAAGCAATAACTCAATAAATACCAGCTAGTGCCTTTGTAATCCTCTATCAACTGGCATGTAGCCTCTAGGACAGGCCTGGCTCCCAGAGGTGTGTCACTGGGCTCCAAGCTGCCTATCAATGGAACTCACAGGATTACCTCAATGGTCCCAGGATGGTGTCTGAAGGCTAGTAGGGACCGTCTCTCATCTCTCCTATCCCTAGGGATACAAGCGTCCACTAAGCTCAGCTTGGGCTCCAATGGCCCAGCTAGCCCAGTGTGGTTCCCCTCATACCCACAGAGAAGAGGAAATTCATGAGGATTGTGTAAACTCTGAAAATCTGGAAGAGCTGAGTTTACACTTGGGTGCCCAGATCAACTTCTCTGTCTTAGGCCAGAGCCTAGCCTGCTACATACACACAGAGCTGTGGACAGCTAGCTAGTGGCCTCCGGGTATTGCTGACCTGAAAATGAACTGCAGTGGGCTGGGAGTGTGGAAGTTACCATAGTTACAAATCTAGTTCCCTTCAGGAATGCCTTGGGTCACTAGGGCAGGAAGAGCCCACACCCTAGACATTTGTGCCCTGTGCTCAGTGCTCATATAGAAGGAGGCCACCAGGGGGCAGCAGAGAGCAAAGGGCCCTGCCCGTGGAGAGTGGGAGAGAAGAGCCTGTGCAGGAGGGAGAGGGTCAGCTGTCCATCAGGTCAGGCAGGAAGAGACCTCTGAGCAGAGCCCTGAACAAGTGAACAGTTGTGGGTAGAGGCCTCTGGGTTAAGATGTATGGGAGAAAGAAAGAACAAAACCACGTCATGAGTGCCCAGGGCCTCTAGGGACCTCACAGTGGCTCAGACAGACACTAAATATGACAGAGCTCCATGGCACAACAGGATGGACCTGCTTTCATAGGACTCTGTCTGTCATGCTGAGTGGCCTGAAGATCAGAAATGGATGCAGGAGGCCAAGGATGTGAGTCACAGCCCATGAGGAGATCTCAGGCCAAAGCCATAGCGAAAGAGGTCAAACTTCAATGCAAAGAGAGGGGAGGGGCAATGGTGGACAAAACTGGCTGGAGCTGGAGGGATCTAAATAAATGTCTAGACAGGGTCGAGATAGAAGAGAAAAAGTGGGGGGATAAGTGCTTTATACACATCTATGCTTTCAGCAGTCATTCTGGCCAGGCAGGATTTGTATCTCTGGAATGGAATGCTGGCCTAGAATCCCCCAGTGAGGGACTGGAGTGTGGCTAGAGCCCCTGCCTAGAATCCCCCAGTGAGGGGCTAGGGGCATGACTAGAGCACCTGCTTACTATGTGTAAGGCCCCGCGTTCCACCCCTAATCACAGCACACACATCACTCACACACACATCACTCACATACACACATCACTCTCACACCCATCACTCACACACACACATCACTCACACATCACACATCACCCACACACACACATCACTCACACACACACACATAACACACACACACACACTGGCATATTGATTTTTTTAAATGCCCATCTATACACCCACCATTTTTTTTAAAAAGCTGCCACATTTCACTACATCCCACGGTGTGGGGGAACCTTGAGCTGGATGAAGAGGCTACACAGCACAGACCCCGCATCACAAACCATCACAGCATACATGACACAGAGGCATCGCACGGTTAGTGAATTACACCCTGTGGAAGATGTCACACAAATGTTGATGGCCAGCTCGATGGGGTGATGCATGCCTGTGATCCTGAGGCTTAGGAGCTGGAGGCGAAAGGAGCAAGAGTTTAAGGATAGTTTAGGCTACAGGAGAACTTGTGTCAAAAAATAAAAATAAAAATAAAAATGGGGCCATCAAGACAGCTCAGTGAATAAAGGCACTTGCTGCCAAGCCTGACAATGTAAATTCAATCCCCAAAATTCATAGGTTAGAAGGAAAGAACTGATTCCCCAAGGTTTCCATTTGACCTGCACACACCTGGTCATGGCCTCAAACTCATAGAGATCCTGAGTGCTGGGATTAAAGGCATGTGCCACCATGCCAGCTTTGAATATCTATTACATATATTTATTTGTATATATTATTTATGGTATATTAGAATATATATAAATATATACACATACACACACACACACACACACATATATGTATATACATTCTACATGCTGTTTCTTGATACATGCTCTAGAAGCCAGGAGCCAAGGCCCTAAACTTGAGTGATTTACAAAAGCTCCCAGGGACAGAGTGTCTCATGTACCATGTACCGGGTCCAAGGCTGGCCCGCTGTGTGCCACTGTCATGCCCACTGGGATAACAAGGGCAGGGTAGGGCTTCAGCAAAACTGGCTTTGGAATCAGGGGACCTAAACCTAGAACATGGGATGTCCTTTCATAGTCGCATGATCTGGGACAGGCTACCTTATTTCCTCCTGTAATGTGGGGAGCCAGTGCCTGTGAGCCATACATACAGGTAACACTCGTTGGCACGGGCCAGCATCAAGCATCACCATTCCACATCTGTAGTGATAACCACCCTATATCCTCGAGGCCATTCACTCTGTCCCCCCAGCAACAGCAGCCACTTGTAAATAACAGTATCTTCTCAGTATCTATGAATGGGTCCTGCGCCCAAGACACAGGGGGGAGGGGCTTTGATTCCTGAGGAGTGTCCCTTCCCCTCTGTCCCTCTGCCCCTTCCATGTTATCTCAGCCTGGGACTGTAGCACTTCTTATCCTGTTACCAGAGAAGTGAGAAGAGCAGGTGTCATAGGGCAGAGGGGGAACCGTCTGGTCACTAGAAAGTGCCACCGTGCCATGTGTCAGCAAGAACACAAGGCCAGGAAGCCTCCTACATGGCCAGTGCTGCCACTCAGTGGACCGTGGGATGTGCACACTCAGTGGCCACTGTGAGACACAGCAGAGAGCAGTGCTCACCTGGAGCCACAAAAACCCCACTGTGGGCCTGGGCTCTGGAGACTCCTGGGCACCCTTCCTGGGGAAAGGGGCCTAAAACATGAGTGGCAGACACTGTGGAATATTACACACCAATGATCAGAGAAGCCACCAGAACAGTGTGCCCAGAGTCACTTGAGGAAGCAGAGCACAGCAAGAGAGCTGGAGTGCTATGGTTCATAGTCACACTGGGTATTTTATACAGACCCCTCCCCCCCAAAAACAAGGTCACACATCAGACAGGAGCAAGGGGTTGACTGAGATGGAGATAGCTTTTTTAAAAAAAGGTGAAGTGGAGTAAAAAAGGAGAGAGATGGAGATGAGGAGAGAGACAGAAGAAAAAGGAGCTGGCCCCACCCTTCCAAGGACAGCATGTGAGCAAGAGTGGTGGGTGTATCCCACAGCTGGCTAGCCTCTCCCCCATTCAAGGAGATGAGAGCACTTTCCACACAGGCAGAGGCAGATGAGAAGGCAGGGAGCAGAATGGAAGGCTGCCATTGTTTTCAAGCTGGGTCCGAGGGATGCAGGGTAACACCCTGGGGATAACTGGCATCTTCCCAAACCGTCCCCATAGACAGGAAGCTCTCCAGTCAAACTGCCCATGCACTTGAACCCAACTCGCCGTGGCACCACTGGGAGCTGCCTGGCCACAAAGGGGGTTTAAAGACCAACTTGCCTTTGTCTTTGTTCCCTGCATGGTATTACCTCCTGGAAGGCCAGCACAAGCTTATAGAGGTGCTCCATTTGTGACCCGGCCAAAGCCTAAGGCGGAGCATGGACATTCATTCACCAGAGTTGTTTAGAGTGCTGGAGGGCTGGCCCTCTGACCCAGGCAGGGCTGGCCACATGGGGCCCCAAGAAGCCAGAGCCATCTTTGGGAACTTTTAGAAAGATAGAAACTCGGCCCCTCCCCGAGTCCCGCCCCTGATACACTGAGTGACAGAGTCCCTACAGTCCTGGTGTGTCTTTGCAGACAGGCTTGTGAGCCCAGCGTGGCCGCCACCCACTAAGGAAGCACCTGGGAACCCCCACACCTCCCAATCGTCCCTCATGCTGAAGGTGGGGGCAGAGGGTAAAGGGCCAGATGCCCCCTCCACCCTGGACTACTGGAAGGGCTGAGCACCCTCCGTACTGAGCTATTTGGAAACCATTTGGCCCTAAGCCCCTTGCCTCTGTCATATCGTGCCCCTAAAGAGCTATCCTGTCTGGAGCTCAGAAGTCCTGGCCTCAGAACCCATGCAAAAGAACCATAAACGTTGGGGGGGTATGGGTGGGGGCAGGGCGCAGAAGAGCAGCTGCCGAGAAAGAAGCCAGTTTGAGGTTGGAGGGACTCTAGTGAAATGGGGGGATGGGGCAGTTTTCAGAGGTCTCATGCTAGTCACATTGAGATGTCCCCAGCTCTGGGCTCCATAGCTCAGAGCTGGACAGGGAAGAAATCGTCCCACAACCTGCACAGAGGCCCAGGACCCTGGGTACCACCTCCTCCTCCACACTCTCCCACACCCAGAACCACCCCTCTCTTCCTGCTAGGCAGCTCCACCTGTGTGACACGACGCTCTCTGTGACTTGAGTTGTGGCCCACCCACATCTTCTTCAAGGACCCTCGGAAGGGTCTGAACTGAAGCAGGACCTTCCGATTCTCACACACACACACACACACACACACACACACACACACACACACACACGCCCACTGTGCTGCTCAGCTGCAAACACTATGTATAATATATACGGACTTTCAGAGGGGGCTGGAGAGCCCCAAGTTCAGTTCTGACAACCCACAGTAGACCTGCCTCCCTCCACCCAGCAGAAGATGAAATGTGCTCAGTCCTTCTTTCCTTCCTTCCTTCTTTCCTCCCTCCCTCCATCTCTCCTTCCTTCCTTCCTTCTTTCCTTCCTTTCTTCCTCCACACTTCGTTTCATTTCTAGTCCTTGTCCTCCTTCATTCTTTCTCCTCTCTCCTTTTTCTCTTTCCCTCCTTCCTTTCTTTCCTCTGTCCCACTCCCCCTTTCTTCACTCCTTTTTTCCTTCCTTCTCTCTTCTCGTCATCTCCCCCTCTCTCTTCCTGACCTGATCTCTCAGGCAGCTCAGGGTTTAGCCAATTAGCTCTCCCTGGGGACAGAACCAAACTGCTCCCGCACAGTTCCCAGCCACCCATGCCTCCCTCTGGCTCTGGCCAGACCAGCGTCTGGCAGGTCATCCGGTAAACCTGCAAACCCTGCCTTTCCAGGTGGAGGGGAAAGTCTGCACTAGCCAAAGGCCTCTGTAGACACACACACACACACACACACACACTGCCGAGAACATCTGTCTCCACAAACAAACCGTTGCGGCCACTCTCTGGGACACTATCCGACAAAATCACGTTGCACATTTAAGTCCGCGTGGGCAGTGGATGGCGTGGCCGACCGCGATGCTTCGAGCCCGCCCCTCCCCCCTGCGCCGTCCCCCAGGAAGTCATCCCCAGGGCCCAGGCGCTCTGCCTGAAACCAAGACCTAGCTTCTACCCTCTGGAAAGACTCTGCTCCTGCAGAGTGGTGTCAAACTTTGCCCAGAGGGGCTTTTCTGAAAGGCTGGGGGCCCAAGAGGACCCGGAGAGCCACAGCGCCACCGTCATCGCCATCGCTGACACAGTATGGGTGAGAGAAGCCAGCAAGCCCTTCCCTTCACTCTGACAAGGATCCATTCGTGGCAAGCCACACGATGACAGGAACACAGTGGCATTCCGCACCAAGCGTCATGCGAGGCAGCCTCCGTCCTCGGCAACCACCACTGCCCACCCAATGCCAAAGGACCCCCTTCTGATGCAAACTTCACCTGGGCAAAGAGTTTCCTGCTAAGCCCCTGTCACCCATGCCTCTGCGGCTCTAAGACGAAAGGTGAATGGAACAGAAGCTATTTTTAGGAGAGAAAGAAAAAAAAAATTAAATCTCAAATCGCAGCCTACCTTGGACGTTCTCGGTGCCCAGCCTCCCGGGCTCCCAGAGAGAGACAGAGACAGAGCCACTGCAGTGCACTGTGTCAGGTTACAAACTGGGGCCAGAGGGAGGGAGGGAGGAGAGTGGAGAGAGAGAGGGAGAGAGAGAGAGAGAAGGAGAGAGAGAGAGAGAGAGAGAGAGAGAGAGAGAGAGAGAGAAGAGGAGGGATCCAATCAACACTAAAGGGCAAGGGTGTGTGGGCACTGCTTGAAATCAGCTAGAAGAAATTATTCATTTAATTTTTGCAGAAAGAGAGGAAAAGAAGAGAGAGAGAGAGTGAGAGGGAGGGAGAGAGAGCACAAGAGCAAGAGGCACCCGCCAAAGAGCAGTAGCCAAAGCTTGGGAAAGGCAGTGCTTTAACACGCGCAGCGCGCACACACACACACACACACACACACACACACACACACACACACACACGTGCACACACAAACGCGCATGCACACACTCATCCCAAGATGGCTCTGTCCCTTCCCTGCCGGTGTCTCTCACCGAGCCACGGTCAAAAGCAGGGCAGGAATGGAGGCGGAGCTGGGGCCCTTGATGCAGAGCTCAGGGCTGAAGAGCTCCCCTGGCGGCCCAGGGCTAGGTCTGCCCCTGCAGGTGGTCCAGAGCCCTGGCAGCTAGATGGAAGCAGACATTGATGTGCCTGCCCATCAGGCAAGGCTAAGGATGCAGAATGAGGTGGCTGTGCAGCCGCCTGGGTGCTTCATCCCTGTCCAGTCTCCCTCCCCATATGTACCCTTCCTATCTTCAGCTTGGCAACTGCCAGATGTACCAGCTACCTAGCAACAGAGGAGCAAGAGAGAATAATACCAGGAAATGGACACACATGGATGGGGAGACACACACACACACACACACACACACACACACACACACACACACACA
>OU015754.1:20899533-20937458 GCA_907169655.1 Acomys percivali | reverse complement strand
TCTTCTTCTTCTTCTTCTTCTTCTTCTTCTTCTTCTTCTTCTTCTTCTTCTTCTTCTTCTTCTTCTTCTTCTTCTTCTTCTTCTTCTTCTTTTCTCCTACATCTCCATTATTGTTATTTGTGTGTATGTGCATGCACACACGTGCACCACATTTGTGTGGAGGCCAGAGGACAGCTCTCAGGAGTCAGCTCTCTCTGTCCACATGGATTTTTGGGGTCAAACTCAGGTCATCAGGCTTGGCAACAAGAAGAGCTGTTAAACCCAGTGGTGGTGGCACATGCCTTTAATCCCAGCACTCCAGAGGCAGAGGCAGAGGCAGAGGCAGAGGCAGAGGCAGAGGGAATCTCTCTTAGTTTGAGGCCAGCCTGGTCTAACAAAGGGAGATTCAGGACAGCCAAGGCTACACAAAGAAAACTTGGGGTCTTGGAAAAAAAAGAGTTGTTAAAGCTAAGTATGGTGGCCCACATTTTTAATCCCAGCACTGAGGAGGCAGAGGCAGGGGGATCTCTCTGAGTTTGAGGCCAATCTGGTTTACACTGCAATTTTGAGGTCAGGTGGGGCTACATAGTAAAAACTTGTCTCTTAAAAAAAAAAAAGTGCCTTTCCCCACTGAGCCATCCCACCTTCCCAGGGTGATCTCTTTCTTCTACACTCACTAAGGCCATGGAGGGAGGTCACACAGACTACTGAGGCACAAAAATGTCCTGTCCTTGTGTCCCCTTCCTGAGTGACTACACCTGGAGTTTTGGCCCTGTTTATTATGCAGTCTATATAACATTGCATTTGTGTTTTCTGCACCTGCGCGTGCGTGCGCACGCACACACACACACCCCTGACTGATTTATTGTGAATAAACACTCTGCAATAATATCAATTTTTCTTGTAAGTAGTGACACCTGAACACTGGGAACATTCTAGAACCTATGTGAGTTTCATCTTCTGCTGTGTGGTACTTTATATGAGGTCTAGAGTCAGCAACCCATGCTATAAACTACTTTCCAGGTGCGTCTGACCAGCCATGAAAAGTGGCTCTTTCCTGCCTCTGCCAACTGTAGCTATATGGGAGGCATCACCTGCTTGGCACTTAGAAACAGCACCTCTAGGGTTGGGCTTGCCACTGAGTTGGTAGAGTGCTTACTGAGCATGCACAAGAGCCCTGGGTTTGATCCCCAGCATGAACACACCAGGCACAGTGCTGCACATCTGGTTATTCCAGGGATCACAAGTTCAAGGTTATCCTTGGCCACATAGCAAATTGGAGGCCATCCTGGACTACATGAAATCCTGGATCAGAAACAAACTTTTTTTTTAAAGAGTGGTACTTCCGATACATAGGCCTGGTTGGGGGCCCAAACGGTGGGGACTGCCACCTGCATGACACTCCTACATGGCGACACACTAACAGGACTTGAGGAGAGTCATCTTGGCCTATTGTGCTAGTTTTTCCCTCTGTACACAAGGTGTGAGAATAATACTGATGCCTGGAATGAGTTATGGGCTGTGATGGGCTATGTGCACAGGCGTGGCACCAACCCTACTGTCTCTGGTCCCTTGGTGACATACTAAGCATGCTCTTCTGCCATGCACTCTAGTGGACAGGGTGTTGTGATGCTCCTGAATTGACAGTGTTTATCCATCAGCTGTATTGGTTCCCATGGCAGCACTGTGATAAAGACTTGGTGAAAAAGATGTCAGGAGGGTGGTATAAGCTGGCAACACTCACTACACAGCTTTTTAGAATTGAGAGATAGAGATAGAGATAAAGAGAGGGAGAGAGGGAGAGAGGGAGAGGGAGAGAGAGAAGGGGGAAGAGAAAGGAGGGAGGGAGAGAGGGATAGAGAGAGGAGGGAGAGAGAGGAGGGAGAGAGGGGGAGAGAGGGGAAGGGGGAGAGAGAGGGAGGGGGAGAAAGAGAAGGGTGGGAGGAAAAGAGGGAGGGAGGGAGAGAGAGAGGAGAGGGAGTAGGGGGGAGAGAGAGAGGGGAGGGAGGGAGGGAGGAGGGAGGGAGGAGGGAGGGAGAGAAATGAATTCTCATGCAGGCACCAGGAGGGATGGACGGGCTCAGTAACGTAGACATCAACCCTGAATGCAGGATCCTAAAGCACACATTCAATGCAACTTTTCCTTCTCTTCAGTTTGGCAGCTGCCATGAAAGTCACCAGCAAGGTCATGGCTGGGGGATGTTGTACTATGTGACATCAGCCCTACATAGAAAGACAAGTGTCGCACATTTGCATATAGGAGGAAAATATGTCAGTCATACACAGATAAAGAATACAAAGGGGCCACTGGGGAGAAGTCGGGGAGAGGAAGTAGACATGGTGTCCCATATGGTCAGAAAGCTGACTCAAAGCACAGCCGCTAGCTAGCTATTCTGGAATGATCTAGAAGAGAGGTACCCAAAGCCCCCAACACAAAGAAGTGACATATTTAAGGAGGCAGTTGTGTATTACCTTGATGTGACCATTTCATACTATGAACATACTGTACTCCAGAACGCAATTATAAATTTGTAATTTCATTATATTTTAAAATATCATTGGTTATATGTGGTGGCACACTACTATTATGCCAGTACTTGGGAGGCTAAGGCAGGAGGATTGCTGAGAGTTTGAGGCCAGCCTGGGCTACATAATCAGATCTTATCTCAAAAGACAAAACAAAATAGTTATTGAGTAAACTGCTTTCAACCACAGTTTCATTTCTCACCCAGGCCACTTCCGTATTTGTTTTTTCCTTGAGACCTGCTGACCTTGACAGATTTTCAATTTTGACTGTATGGTAACCCTTTACAGCTTGGCATCTTCCAGGAGACCAGAACTGTTGGGGGGTGGGAGTTGGGGTGGGGTGTCTTCATCCACCTCTTCCCCGGCCAGGCTTCTCTGCCCACAGTGCTCAGCCTTCTTCAGAGGTACCTGTATACATGGAGCAGAGCATCCCACAGCCTATCAGCACCTAAGGGCTAGTAACTCAAAGCCAATGGCCTTGTCCCCCTCATCAAACACAAGTTTTGGGGCTGGAGGGATGGTTCTGTGGTTAAGGGCATGTCATAGGATCAGTTTGGTTCTCTGCACCACCCACTGCCAGGTGACTTACAACCACCTGACATAGCAAGACCCAGCCTCAGAATACAAAACAGAATTTTAAAAGCCTTGAAATGAAAATCATTCCAGCCTTGGGCTGGTGAGATGGCTCAGCAGGTAAAGGTCCTTGCTGTCAAGGCTGACCTCAGTGGAAGGAAAAAACTGATCCCTGCAAGTTGTCCTCTGACCGCTACACTTTGATAATGGCATGCATGTGTGGGTGTGTGCAGACACACAATAAATAAAGCTTCTAAAACACCCAGTGACTGGGACTCCTTGACACTTCAACTTAAAAAACAAAACAAAAACCTCTCCAACCAGAGCCAATGCTCAGAGCTCACAATGCTGTTGTGCCATCTCCTTGGGGTCACCAATATAGTCACTCCTCAGGCTGACTTGGAGCTGCTAAGCATTGTGGGAGACTCCCGTCCTATTATTAAAGCTCAGGCCAGTGTTTCCTTCCTACTATTGATCGGACAGAACCCCTTCCCCCCTGAGGTCCCTTGTGGGTTCCCATAGTCTGGCCCTGTCACCCTGAGGTCCCCCACAGGCACCCATTGTCTCTGCAGGACAGAAGCATCCAGAGCAGGGGGTCTGGAGGAGGCTACATCCCCTAGATAAGTCATTGTTTGTGGGTCATTCATGTTCTGATGGCTCTGAGACCTCCAGTTGGAAGAGGTCCCCTCTTCAGAAGTGACAATAAGCAGCTCTTAAAGGGTCACACTGGTCAGGGGGAAAATAGGATTTGGTTGACACAGAGCCGGCTGGGCCAAGGTCTGGACTAGCATGCTGTGAGCAGGGCGCCCTCTCCTGCCCTCAGGCTGTGAGAACAAATGATGAGGAAAAAAAAACCAAAACAAAACCGAGACACCACGCAGAGGTAAGGTGCAGTCAGCCTCCAGATCCACTATCCAGGAAGACCACACATTCCCACCCCTTGCACTGAGAAAGACAATCGCAATTTTGGAAACAGCTTCAGTGGGAGAAACAGGATAGCTCCCTCTAGTGGCTGTTTTTGGTCTTGTCAACCTGACACACCCAGAAAGAGGGGGACCTCTGCTTCCATCAGACTTTTAAAGGAATCACCAAGCTGTTTTCTGCATCCCTGCCCTGAAAAACGTCCTGCTGGTAAGAGTGAAGCTCCTCTCCCCAGGCTACCCCACTTATCTCCGTGGCCTTCTGCCTTACTGTGGTTCTGATAAGAAGCATCCTCCCAAAGTCTTCTGTATAGAAGGCTTGGTCTCAACTGTGAGATGATCACGAGAGTGTTAGCTTTATCAGTGGGCTACTGAGAGGAAACGGGCCTGTTACTTTTCTATTGCTGGGAATAACACTGTGGCCAGAAACAATGTGGGGAGGAAAGGGTTTATTTCAGGGTACAGCTTGCAGTCCATCACTGAGCAAAGGCAGGGTAGGAACTCAAGGCAGGAATCTGGGGCACAAACTGAAGCAGAGGGGTGCTGTTTACCGGCTTGCTCCCCAATGGCTTGCTCAGCCAGTTTCTTACAGCACCCAGGACCACCTGCATGGAGGTGGCACCACCCAACGACAAGCTGAGCTTTTCTCTCGTCAATCAAGAAAATGCCCACAGGCTTATTACACATATTAATGTTATGGAGACATTTTCTCAATTAAATCTCTTTCCTCTCAGATGTGTCAAGTTGACAAACAACAAAACTAGTGAACCAACTGTCAGAAGGAATAGCTCCAGGCCCTGTGACTACTCACCCTCCACCACACACCTTCACGGCGTCTCTCTCCTGACCCCTGCTGCCCAGCACTCATAAAGCCTTCTCCTCGTGTGACTGAGCCCATCAGGCATGTCCATACCTACCCTGAACCTTTCCACGTTGCCTCAGTCTGTAGCATCACACCCTTCACCCATTTCCTTTTTTCACACATCAACACCTCTGAGTTCTCTGGCTCCCCGCCCTACTCCTCTGGACCACAGGCCCTATGGGCCCGGAACCTTACTGGGTGCTTTCTGGTGCTCCCCAGCAAGGGTGGACCTGGCAGGCTCCCAGCTGGTAGTGTACAGGCATTTATGGAGCAAGAGCTGCTTGCTTCATAGAAAGGAGTATGGAGATGCATGTTTCTTTGTAGAAGGGTAGTATTGTTGTTCTTGTTGTTGGTGGTGTGTGTGTGTGTGTGTGTGTGTGTGTGTGTGTGTGTAGCTGTACAGTAAAGCCAGTGAAGCTTTGGTGAGGAGGCCAAGTCTGTAACACCCATCCAGATGAAAAGGGATAGAAGACCCTGGTCTATGAAATGGAGTGATGAGACCGCATTTTTCTCTTCCTTCTACCCCTGGACCTAGAAAGGCCATGCCCCTGCAGAAGACCTGGGGCCAAGCCATAGAGCTCCAGGGATTAACAAGCCCCGTGGCACTGTTTTTTGAAAACATTAGGAAGGCAAGGTAGGGTAAGGCAAAAGTAAACTCCAGCTGCTGGTACTACACAGGCCCCCAGCACACACAGGGACCTGCACTTCACTGCATCCGTATCTGGACCCTGGTTCCACGCAGGTCTTCTCCCATGACTGGACTGAGGCATCCACAGGATGCCAGGTTCCCGGCCCCTCTCCCATGTCCTCACATTCCCTCCAGTCATGGTGAGTCCTGGGAAGCCATAAAAATGTTTTTTGACCTCAGATGGGGGGGGGGGAAGGGGAGGGGCAAAGGGCAGGTACCAAGAGAGCCAAGAAAGGGTTCTATCCAGTCTCACTTGGTGAACCAGTGGATTTACTGTGGTCACTTACAAAGTGTGTGCTGCTCCTGGGCAGCCTGCTGCATGAAGACTCAGGAAAAGCTGCTCCATGGACCAGTCCCCAGGCAACTTACAGGCAGTTACACTGCCACAGAGTGCTGAGCCCCAGACAGCCTGTGCCCCTGCTAACAGGCCTATGATGGGCTCAGCTGCTCTGCACCGGACATGACGGCCATGTCCTGTCTGGGACATAGCTACATGGAAGGTGTGTCTAGACTTACTTACAAGTGCTCATGTCTCCTCAGAAAGTATCACACACGGGGTCTTATACAATGGCAATCTCCCCAGATGTCCTTCTATAATGATGAGGCAGAAAATATATTCTTGTTTGTTTCTCTGGGATCATTTTAATGTAAACACAAAATGTTTGGAGAGATTGTTGGAAAAAGTAACAAGAGGATCTGTAAATGTTATTTTTAAGTAAACTATGAAGTCAGCATAGAAACACATCCTTAGTGCTGACTCACTTGCCCACACACCCCTGCTTTGCTAGAAAACCAGATTCAGCCACCCGCCTGGTCAAGAGGCCACCCAAGCACATAACAAGGAGTACACTGCAGGCCAAGGACTCAGGCTGACCTTGAAGGAACCTGGCCGTGGGTGATGGCAACCTCCTTGGTGGTTGCGGGTCCTCTGCAGCTAAATCAGATGGCACTGAAGCAGAGAGGCCGGGGGCTGCACAAGCACAGCTTCATCTTCAGAGCTTTCAGGGAGCTTCCAGACAGGAAGTGTGAGTGTCCAGACAGGAAGTGTAAGCATCCAGGCAGGAAGTGGGAGTATCCAGGAGGGAGAGTCTCCGCTGCAGGCCAGCTCTGCACCAGGACGCACAGCCCCGCCTCCTGCAGTAGCTCTCAGCACATGCATGTCAGGCTTGGGGTGTGTGAGGTTGATCCACTCTAAGGATGATGATTTCTAGGTCGTTCAGCATCTCTCACACTTGGTGTGAGGACTCAGCACAGCTACATCAGACCTGACCACATGAGGCTGGGATAGGGTGAGCAGTCACACTCACAGTCAGCAGTTGGCAGAGTTCACTAGGCTTGGTGTCCTTCTCATACTCGGTCTCAACAGATAAGCTAAGCAGTCACTGGGCCACCTATTCACAGGTGTCCAACAGCCCACATCTTTATACCTTACGTCACAGCATCCTAGGAACTCTGGGCATTAGAGGGTGTTCAGCTAAGAATCTGGGCCCTCAGATGCTGTCCAAGAATGGCTTTGTGCCTGGAACCATTCCCTTGAATTTGGTGTGCACCATGTTTTGGTTCCATTGTCGCCTCGCCTTGAGACTCCGCTGTCATGAGTGGACAAGGAGGAGCGCAACGTGAGCGTGGCACATGACCACTTGTTACCTCATCCATGATGAAGCAGGTAGAAACAGGCTACTGACAAGACTTTTCAGACCCTTACGCTTCCGAGGTCAGAGTCACCAAAGGCACTGAAGAAGGGCCCTGAGGGGCTGTGAGGCCATGTTTTCAGTGACAGTAGCAAACTGTTACATGGCTGCCTAGGGCTGGCCCATTGTCCTTCACAAGGCAGTGTCTAGCTTAGAAAAGGGAGGTTTCGATGTTAATATATTAAGGAATTTAACTTACAGATATTTAAAATTACAGATACCTTACAAAACAGTGCTGTGATGATTCTGCAAGCAAGCCATGAAGAGCAATTGGGCCCAGGACGCAGTCTCTTCATTCGCACTGTCTGCTAAGAGCACAGAGCACACCCTAATTAAACTGCACACACATTTTTAACACTGACATCTTTTTTAAAGTTAGATTTCCCCCTTCCCCCGATCATTCCTATTTCAAAGCTACCAAGAGAAGGCCACCATTGTGAAATCTCGGTGGTGTTCTTCAGAGAGACCAAGGCTATCTGGGCTGGCATGTGGCATGCACTCAGCTCATGGGGTCTCATGGTATGAAGCCTCTGTGGTGCTTTATTCTTCATCACCAATAAGAACATCAGCGCCAGCACTTGCCCCAGGGTCGGAGCGTCACAAGTGGAAGGACAGGACACTGACTCTGCTGCACGTGGGGTCCGAGTCTCTGAGGACAAAGAACTCTTGGGGTGCGGTTGCTATGACAATGCCGTTGCTAGGATAATTCCAAGGATCACAAGCAAAGTGACTACACAAATGAGGACGAACATCACCTTCTGCAAGAAAAGAGACAGGAGTCTGCAGTGCAGAGAGAGAGCAAGCACTGTCCCCACGATGCCCTGCTGTCTGAGGCGTTTGTCCACCGATAGGAAACGCACTCCAGGTGAGGGGGGAGGGAACACAAAACCACCTTTCTAGATGGGGCCCAGCTGTCTGGTCTAGTTTCATGAATGAAGTAAGGAAGGAATGAGTGAATGAGTGTGTATGTGTGCTGCATGTGTGTGTGTGTGTGTGTGTGTGTGTAAGTCTGTATGAGTGTTATATGCAGGCACTACAGCAAATGGCCAGCTGGCCCAGGACCTGCTCTCCCAGGTCCTAGCAAGAGCAGTTCATGGGCACCACAAAAAGCACATGCTTCTCCTATCATGCTGAGAGCCACCACAGGGACTTTGTGACCATGTTCAACTGACCTTGTTGTGCTAAGGGGAAAAAAATGCATGGTTTTACAAAGACTGATGAAAATGTTGAAAAATACCATTTTTTTTTAGCAGACAAAATCAATCTGCCATCTTTTGCAGAAGACTAAGAGGGCAGCATCAGGAAAGGTGGGTAACCTCCTGTCCAACAGACACGAGGCTGCAAGTCCTTGTCCCAGGACAAATGCTCTGTGTAACCCCACAGCCTGCAATGGCCACAGTGAGGGGCTGCTGCGGCTGCTGCTGGCAGCCATGCTGGACAAGAACTCAGACCGTGAGAGAAGCCTTGTGGGTGGAAAGGCAGGAAGGACTGCAGCCTGCGAGAACCTCCTTTCTGCCATAGGGGGAAATTATCATTAAGAAACACTACTGACTGGCCATGTTCACAAGGATGGCCCAGTGTGCAGGTGAATCGGCAGAACTTGGGGACAGACGACCATGAGCCACAACACAAGACTTTCCAGACTGACCGTAGGACCTTCATGGTCCTGCACGAGTTAGCAGGGGGCTAACTACATGTCAGGGTTTTCGTTTTAGTAGGAGCTTGTCATCCCATGACCAGATAGATACTGCCAGGCAGGGACCTGAGAAGGGTTTAGTCTGTTGCAGTTGCCCATAGCTTAAGCGCCATTCTCTCAATTCCACTGTGAGCGGAGCAGTTACAGAGTATTTTACAGCCATTTTTCTGGAAGTTTTGATGTAAGAACGAAATGGCAACACTTGCATTTCCCTGAGGACAGGCTCTGTGAGGCAATGGTCATCCTTGTGCAGAGCTGAGTGGCCTCTCAGCCTGTGTCACCTCAGTAAACAGAGACCACTGAGACCTGAAGCAAAGCCCCTGTGACCTTTAAGTATATTAACGCTGGGCAAACAACACTGCTGGCTGGTTGAAAAGGTTAATAAGTAAATTAGTTGATCAGTCACTTACTGCCACCCTGAGGAAGAGGCAAGCACCCAGCGCCATCTACGCAATCATTTGCCAACCGACAAGCCAATGATTAGAGCCAGGACAGCAATGACAGCCACCACCACAGCAGCAATTATCCACTTTTTCTGTCAAAGAAAAGCAGGCTGATTAACCACGCTGATTGTACACTGCCACGGTCAAGGGCAGCCTTCACTGGGAGTGAAGCGATTGCCAGAACTCGTTTTGAACTCTAAGTTACAGGCCCTCTTCTGAAGCCTAGAGCACTTGTTAACTTCCTGAGCATCTCCATCTACGACATCAGTTTTCTTAAGAGTAGGCCTGCTATGTGACCTGGTAACACTAGCTTTTACCTGGGCACATGACAGGTTCATATTGATTTTTGCTGGACTAAACACAGGACATTCTCCCAGGAGCCCCCGAAGTCAGAGCTCTGACAGGAAACCCAGCTCGCTTCTGCCTCCCACCTGCAGCAGGCTATGATGCCCTCCGCATGCCCTCAGCTGTCCTGGAAGAGCTTGCATGCTTATGTCATGTGTCTACATCTGAAGATTTAGACAAAGGGGTTAACAACTCGTCCCTCTGCAGGCAGCCAGAATGGAACCTGAACTCCCTCAAACTTCAGGGATGCTATGGGAGATACTCAAGTTAGCAGAGTACATCCAGCGCTCTGCATCACGAACATCTGTTGCTTCACAATTGCCTTGGAAAAGTCTGGGTACAAGGCAGATGCCTAAGGAAACAGAGACTGCCTCCCAGGGCTCCAAGGGACCTTGACCAGACCCACCTACAGCCTCAGCCAGCCAGCTCCCTAATAGAGCAAATAGCTCTCACATACAATTCATTCCTGGTGATTTTGAGGGGAAACCCAAATCCTATCAGCTTGTTCCTCCCTCCAGATGATGTCCGTCAGAGGGAACAGGGCTCGAAAGAGGCAAGCTCATCTTGAGCTGAGGTTCTGAAGGGTTTTAATTACAACACTAAATGGCTGGTATACAAATAAGCTAAAACTTAGGAAACTTAAGTGAAAAGAATTATTTCCATTTTAAAATAAAGTATGTATTTAAGGCATTTTGCTCCTTCCACAGCTAGAAGCCAAGAGAAGAGAAGCCACCCCAGGCTCGGTCCTCAGTGGAGAACTCACCCGCCTGGCTTTGCTCTGGTACTTGATAGCCTTCTTGGTTTCCTCCTTAGCGTGTTCGACGTAGTCTGCAGCATTCATCACGTTTCTCTCGATATTGTTGACCATTTCACCCTGAAAACAAGTTTCCAACTCAGCAAACTTCCAATCACTCTGCCCTGTCTCCCGGGACAGCTCTCATGGAAGGCCGGCATGAGAGGGAGGGATGGAGACAGGATCCCTCACAGCTGCACGGGAGGGCAAGGCTGGTGCAGATGTGCCAGCAAAAGCAATCCCATTCAATTCACATTTTAGAAGCAGCCGAAAGGGGTGGCAGCAACAGTGGCAGGTGAGTGGTGACCATCCACAGATGAGATGTGACCTGCCATGTAAGCTCTTCATGGATACGTGGTGAAGGGAGGGCCGCAAGCTCAGGTAGTCTCATGTTTTACTACTGTGTAAAACATTCCACACGCAAAGGATGATGTCTTTTCACCACTATTTATCTTTACAATATCAGCAAACTAAGTACAGCCTCGGGATGACAATGAACTGATGATTGGAGATGAAAATGGAAGAGACGCCACAGCGTGCTGGGGGAGGGGCACGTTACCTGGGTCCTGTCCGGGAGGAGACAGAGTCTGTGGCAGCCAATAGCAAAGCATTGGAGAAGGATGGACAGGTAACTTATCAATCACAGACAAACGCACTAGCAAGTCCTGATTCTCAATTACCAGTGTAACACAATGACAGACGTCTAAAGGGGAAGTGAGGCCACGAATGGGGGCTTGTCTCATGATGCTCCACACTACACTCTAGATATGGCATGATAAAGCCTGAGCTGTTACAAAGTTCTGTGATTCAAAATCAATCTACCACTCTGATCACACAAATACTTTCCATTTGAACCCTTGTGGAAAGTCACCAGATATCCCACTGCTCAGTTCTTAGACCAAGTGGCAACTGGCCCATCCCAGATCGAAGAGTAATGCACATGTCCACTCCTGAGCAGCAGTGCCCTCCTGTGGCCACAGGTACACAATTCCAACACATCAGTGCCTATCTATGCCTCCACTGAACTGTTAGTATCGTCCACGGGTGTACGGTACTTGAGATCTTCACATTTTTATGGTAAAGGTCACCAAAATAAACACCATTCTTCACAAGGCTGGGAAGGCATGTGGGGATGGGCATTCTAAACCCTTTTATGTATCCAGATCACCACAGAACCTCTCTAGCTATTCGCAAAGCACACTGACAGCTGCCTCAGGGCGGGAACCAAAGTTTGTCTCACTGGAAGCCAGCGGCATGCTATCCTGCCCCAGACTCTCCTGAGGGATCTGAAAACCCTGGGAAGACCAGCTCAGACTCTGCAGCTTCCCACTGCAATTGACCAGTACGCATATATAACCTGATGTCTTTGTACCTGCACGCATACTCTGGTCCTCCCTGCCTGAGCAGCAGGGCAGGAGGGAACACCATAGAGTGAGCATGGGCTCAGGTCAGCCTCACTGACTTACTCTTGAGGTTAGCTTTTAGGCACTGTCCCTTCCTCAGTCACTCCTGTGGAAAATGGCCCCAAGAGAGGAAGACCAATACCCACCCCCAGTTCTGCTGTTTTTCAGGGTGCTTGGCTAGACCACTTCCTTCCTCTGGGAGCACTGTTCTATGTAGGAGAGGTCACATGATGTGTGCTCACATATATTTCCACTTATCTGTATCCACGGCTAAAGTAAGGGTGCCTCTTTATATCCTCTTACTTTAACTAAAACCCACCACAGATGTTTCAAGACTTCATTGTTCTCCATGAACAAATTCCTGATGATGGCTGTCTACCTAAGTAGCTACCTGTGAGCATGCCATGGCTCCTGTATTAACCAGTGTCCTATGAGGAAGTGTAGGCTTGGGTTTGAGTTCAGCATTCACACAGCAGACAACTCCTGGACTTTGAGATTGGGTACCTAGTCATGGCTTTCTTGGCCAGAGCAGGCTGAGTACAAGCCTCTTCACAACCGGCCTGTGTGGAAGACGCCTCATTACCTGAGTCTCCACAAACATGGCCATATCCATGAACATCTCGTGCAGCTCTCGGATGCTGGTCTCTAGCTTCATGATGTCTTTGTGGCGTGACTCGATCTCGTTGAGGGCTTGCCTAGTAATTTGTGAATCTGATATAATCTTTGGAAGGAAAAGGAAAAGTGTTACCGACCGGACTGGCCAGCACGTTAAAGGCAAAAATGCCCAGCTAGGGAAGCGTGTGCATTCACAGCTGTGGCACTCACATCCGAGATGAAGATGGAAGGCTTCCCACTCTCCAGCATCTCCTCCAGCTCATCGTCAGTGGTGGTCCTCCCAGCTAAGGGATAACAGGAACTGCACTGAGGACGCAGCATGGCTCAAGAGCCAGGGCTGGTCAACTAAGGGGATGTGATGGTTTGAATGAAAATGGCCCCCATACGCCCACAGGGAGTGTCACTATTAGGCCCAGTGTCACTCTCTCTTCCTGCAGCCTGTAGATCCAGATATAGAACTCTCAGCTACCTCTCCAGCACTATGTCTGTCTGTGTGCCACCATGCTTCCTCCCATGACAACAATGAACATAAACTCTAAAGTATAAGACAGCCCAATTACATGGTGGTACATGTCTTTAGTCCTAGCACTCTGGAGGAGAAGGAGGAGGAGGAAGCAGGCGAATCTGTGAGTTCCAGGCCAGCCTGGTCTACAAAGCGAGTCCAGGACAGCCAAGGCTACACAGAGAAACCTTGTCTCTAAAAACAAACCAACCAACCAAACAAACAAAAAGACAGCCCAATTAAATGTTTTCCTTTAAAAGAGTTTCTGTGGTCATGGCTTCTCTTCACAGCAATAAAACCCTAACTAAGACAGGGCGTCACTAAGACTTAATCGAGCCATTAACATTGTCTACACTGTTTCCCTGCCCTTTCTTTTTTTCTTTTCTGCCTTTTTTTTTTTTTTTTTTTTTTGAGACCGGGTTTCTTTGTGTAGCCTTGGCTGTCCTGAATTCACTTTGCAGACCAGGCTAGCCTCAAACTCACAGTGATCCGCCTGCCTCTGCCTCCCGAGTGCTGGGATTAAAGGCATATACCACCATGCCCGGCTTCCCTGCCCTTTCTAAGATACTTTCCTGGGCAGGTTAATGTAGCAGAAATGTGACTGCAATGCATCACAAATCCGCCCTGGTGTTACAAAGGAGCAGCTGCGCCACCAGCTTCTGGCCAGAGGGAGTTAAGCTGAAGGTGACATGTGACAACTGGATGAGTGAACACATGGGAGGTCATCTCCCAGCCAGGTACGAGGGGCTGAACACAGAAATGCAAATTGCAATCAGAAATCAGAACTGCAAGCTTTCCAGATGTGACTGAAATAAAAGCACCAGCACGAGTCACTGTAGAGCCCCTCACTCAGAATTCTGAAGCCTACAGTACATAACACATCTGGCTGACACTAGAGACAGGCATTAGAAAAGGTTTTTCAGTATATGGTGCAGTTAAGAAGTGGGTCCAGAGCTAGAGAGATGGCTCAGAGGTTAAGAGCACTGGTTGCTCTTCCAAAAGTCCTGAGTTCAATTCCCAGCAACCACATGATGGCTCACATCCATCTATAATGAGATCTGGTGCCCTCTTCTGGCCTGCAGGTATATATACAGAGCACTGTACACATAAAAAGAAATAAATCTTTTAAAAAAGAAGTGGGTCTACTCATCTGATGGAAAAGTTCTGTGAAGTGTGTCTCCCATACACTCCTACTCACTGATCTCTAGCTGGCGCTGGATGCGGCCTTTGCTGCGCTCCCGAAACAGGATCTGTGCTTCGTTGTATTCTGTCATGACGTCCACAAACTTCCGTGACAGCACCGAGTGCTAGAGCATGGAAAGCACCGTGTTACTGTATGACAGCCATTCCTTCCTTTGAAAGAGGCAAAACTTATGACTAAGAAGCTCAGACTGGGCTGGAGAGATGGCTCAGAGGTTAAGAGCACTGGCTGCTCTTCCAAAGGTCGTAAGTTCGATTCTCAGCAACCACATGGTGGCTCACAACCATTTATGATGAGATCTGGTGGCCTTTTCTGGTATACAGGAATACAAGCAGGCAGAACACTGTATACATAGTAAATAAATAAATATTTTTTTAAAAACGCTCATATACCACTACTCTGTTCCAGAAAAAAATAAAAGCAAAAGCAGTAATGGGAGCTGCATGACCTGGGCCACCAGGCATGGTGGTGCACACCTTTAATTCCAATACTCAGGAGGTAGAGGTAGGTGGATCTCTGTGAGTTCAAGCTCAGCCTGGTCTACATAGCAAGCTCCAGGCCAGCCAGGGTTACATAGTGAGACCCCCATCTCAAAAAGACAAATCAACCAACCATCACCAACAATAACAAATAAGCTAGGGCCTAGGGCACTTAATTGACCTCTGGGTGGGGGGCATCACTGGAGGGTGAATCCAGTTGGGAGGTTCATGGACTGGCTTGAGCTGGCTGGCTTGGTCAAACAGGGTTGAACTTGCCAGGTTTCACCCATAAACCTTGAACAGTTAAGACCAATTTCTCAACCTGTAAGTCACAACAACTTTGGGGTTGAATATCAAATATCCTGAATATCATAGATTTATATTACAATTCATAACTAGCAATATTACAGCTATGAAATAGGATTGAGAATAATTTTAGGGTTGGGGGTCACCACAACATGAGGAACTGTATTAAAGGGTCACAGCGTTAGGAAGGTTGAGAACCAATGATTAAAACCAAACCACTAAAAAATAAAAATAAAAAAAAATAAAAATAAAATAAAACCAAACCACTAACATGACCAGATGGCTGGTCATCTGCTCTGTGGCACAGACCATGTGGGTAGCTGAGGCATCTCTTCACAGGAAAGAGATGCAGTTGGTGAGGGCAGCCATGACCATAAAGATGAAACAAGTAGGCTCAGATGGCTCAGTGACAAAGCTTTTGCTGAGCATGTCAAGGTAAGTGGCTCTGATTCCCAGCACAACGAATGAATGAGTAGATCTTTGAATTTGGACAAAGTAAGATTCTTCCACATTGCTTCAGTCTAACTGAGGCTGGAGAGCTGACCTGGGTCCTTCGTATCCGCAGATCCACGGACATCCGGTTCCCGCTCTCATCCTGATCGCAACTCTGCTCAATAGCTGGAAGGAAGCAGGAGAGAGTCGCCGGGTGTGACAGCAGTCTCAGGGCCGGCCTCAACTTCCCCACAAAACTAAATAGGTGACCTCTGATAATCGTCCTAGACACCAAGAGAGATGCTTTTGACACTGAGCACACATATGTGAACAATGATGGACATGTACACGGACATGCCAGTCATGTTTTATATATGCATACACACCAAAAGCACTAACACATGCATACAGAAAAATACACACACACACACACACACACACACACACACACACACACACAAAACAAAGTCATGCACAAATACGCACAGGTATGTGATTTTGTATGAGCCTTGTGCGTTTGTATTCATGCATTTGTCTGCTTGTGTTTGTACGTATGTGTTTGCGTATCCACATGTTTTACTCTGTGTTGTTCTGTGTTGCTCTAGTTGATTTCATATGTGTGCATTTGTGTTTGTAAGTATTTGGTGTGTATATTTGGGGGGTGCCATGTGTTTTTCAACATCTAGTCACTATGACGAGTCTGAATTAGACATAAAGTAGTCGTGCTCTTGGGAACAACACTGTTTGTGAGGTGTCCACTCTCTGGGGTGTGCCTTGAGACCAGTGGGCAGTGCACTAGCACCTGGGCAACGTGTCTGCCATCACGGAGCCGCTGCTCCTGAGAAGAGGGCATGACACGCAGAGATGAAGTTCCCTCCTTTTGATGTCTCTGATTTAAATGTGTCTTCCTCACACAGAAGGAAACTTCTGCTTAAACACTGCGCAAAAAGCCCCAACCCTCCCCCATGCCAGGTGTCATGCTGAAGACGGTCTCTGCTGAGCAGCCAGCAGATGGAAAGTCTAGTCTAGCTAAGACTAGACTCATCTGAGATCTCTGTGAGACACTACAAAGGTTATTCTCCCTTCATAGTATGAAATACAGATATCCAACCTACTTAGAAGAAGTAGTCTCAATTTTCACTTTGGGAAATAGAAGAATAATAAAACCCTGAGGGAGAAGGCACCAACGTCCACAGCACACCAGTGCCCAAGAAGGCCGACTCACACTTCAGCCGGCCTCGAATCCTGTTGGCGCTTTTCTTGATCTCTTTGTTCAGGTCTTCCAGCTCGTCTTTTATTTCTTTCAAAGGTTAAAACAAAGCGCATGAACTACATTAGACGCTTGAACAGCTATACATGCAGGCCAAGTACAGAAGTGCCCAGCCTGCTTTTCCCAGCATCTCCCCAAGTGTGCTCGCTCCCCTACCCTGCCACCACTGCCACGCCCAGGCCAGCTCCTGGTAGACCATCAACTGTGCCATCAGACACAGCTGGTGGGGAGCCAGAACTGTAAGCTCACCCCAAGCAGGGAATAAACCCCTGACTGACTCTAATGCTGACCTTCACTGGGACAAGGGGTGCATACGACCACCCCTGGGAAGAAGCCTACCCTGGCACCAGAGGTCCTTTCTGTTGTTGCCATCTTCTGAGGCCTTGTTGCTCCATTGGGCACAGCATGCATGCCACTCTCCAGCACACCTGGCTCTAGACCTTCAGAGGCAACTCTGGTGCCCCAGATATCCTCGGGGTGAAAGGTCACCTACTGCAGCTAACTGACAAGGGCAGTCCCACAGCAACTAAGGGACTCTAAGGGACCCCACCCAGGGTCTTTCTTGCAATCGGATGTGACGTCATCCGGTGAGCTGAAGCACACCAGAGCCTGACAGATGTAAGGGAAGCCCTACAAAGCCCAGTATGGCCAGAACATGCAGCCAGGAAACAGGCAGATTAGCTTTCGGGCAGTGGAGTGGCCAGAGGTGAGTGACCTGGTCCAAAATAACAGACATGTAGAAGCAACCAGACACTGGGGAAGGCCCCACAGGCTGTGCCTTGGTTTCCAGTTTTTTCCGCAAGTGGTAGCCAACACTGAAAGTTTCTAAGCAAAGGCATTCAATGGGGGTTTAGAGAGATTGCTCAGATACCTAAACCATGGGGAAATGGGAATTTAAACTGCTTTGAGATGCTCTCTGAGCCCCCCTCACCCCACTCTGTCAGCAGACGCCACACAGCTGGCCTCCAGACTCAGGCTCTCCTTCAAGCATCCACTACTAAGCCAGCTCCAGCAAGCAGCCACCGCTTTCCAAATCCGCCAGTTGTTACTGTCCCCAAACACCACCCCCCCCCAACTGTGGGCACAGTGTAGACCACCTGGCTGAGCCCATCACGGCCAGAGTCCCATTGGGCACACTCACATATCCTTTGGATCCGGCCTAGCAGTGGACACTGGGCTTTCCCTAGCTGGACACTGGGGCTATTTAGGAGCCTCCCAACACCAGTGGTGGTGTATAGCTTTAATCCCAGCACTCGGGAGGCAGGGGCAGGCGGATCTGTGAGTTTGAGGCCAGCCTGGTCTACAGAATGAGTTCCAGGACAGCTGGGGCTACACAGAGAAACCCTGTCTCAAAATAACAAAATTAAAAAAAAAAAAAAGACACCCTGGAATGCCAAGGGGCCTACTTGTGGTCACCTACATGACCATACTGCACCGTCTAAGAGAAAACCAGAAGACAGACAGACAGCGACAGACTTACTTCCTTCTGGGTTTGGGGCAGAAAGGATGATGCTGTGGTTCTTTTTCACGTCTTCCACATACTGAGCAATTCTGGCTATGTTGCTTCGAATCTCCTCCACCTAGGAGAGAGACGTTGTGTAAGGACAAAGTGGCTGTCCACTGCCGTCCACCCCGTACAGAGGGAGGCTGGAGAGGGACATGTGACCTCCGTAAGGAATAGGTATGTCTTCTTCTCTCACTGTGATCATTACTTAAAAAATAGGCACCAGCAAGACAGCACAGAGGATAAAGGTGCTCGCCACCAAACCAGACAACCTGAGTCTGATACCTGGAACCCAAATTGTGGAAACAGAGAGTCAACTCCTAAAACTTGCTCTGACTTCCACTTGCACATTGTATTGTAGCATGCACATGAGTGTGTACGTACACACACATACACACACACACACTTAAAATATAATAAAAAATTAAAATCCATGTTGGGTGCAGTGGCACACACAGGTATAAAACCTGAGCTAGGAAATTATCCTGGCTGTGGTGGTTTGAAGGAAAACGGCCCCTAGGGAGTGGCACTGTGTGAAAGGGTTAGGACCTATGGCCTTGTTGGAGGAAATGTGTCACTGTGGTGGGCTTTGAGGTTTCAGATGCTCAGGCCAGGCCCAGTGTCACTCTCTCTTGTTGCCTGCCAATCCAGATGTAGACCTCTGAGCTACATCCCCAGCACCATGTCTGCCTGTGTGCCACTGGCCACCGTGCTTCCTGTTATGACAATAACGGGCTTAACCTCTGAACCTGTAAGCCAGCCCCAATTAAATGGTTTCCTTTGTAAGAGTAGCTGTGGTCATGGTGTCTCTTCCCAGCAAGAGAAACCCTATCTAAGACCCTGAGTGATCTAGCCGGTCCCTACACAACAGAGACCAAAGAAATAATGTCAGGAAGGGGGGTGTTTTGGTGAGAGATGGGTACTGTGCTTTCAGGATGGACAGGCCACAAGCCAGGAAAGAAGAGTGGGCCCCATCCTACTGCGGCATTTATCAGTGGTTCTCTGCCTTCCTAATGCTGTGACCCTCTAACACAGTTCCTCACGTTGTGGTAACCCCCAACCGTAATAGTATCTTTGTTGCTGCCTCATAACTGTAATTTTGCTACTGTTCTGAATCGTGGTGTAAATATTCTTGGAGACAGAGGTTTGCCAAAGGGGTCGTGACCACACATTGAGGACCACTAGTTTAGCTTAATCTCAGCCGTTAGGGCGCCCTGGAGACAGAGCGCTCAGGGGCTAGGAGACAATATGTGCTACTTAAAGCCTCTAGTCTTCAGTCACTTGTCACAGCAAAGCATACATTTGCATGTTTTTATGAAAACATACCCTCCTGCTTGTGGTTTGGATGGGAATGTCCTCCACAGGCTCCCGTATTTGAATACGTGGTACCCAGCTGATGGTGTGTTTGGTAGCCAGCCAGTGGGTTTCACAGCCTCGCGTCATTCCCAGCAGCAAGCTCTCTGTTTTGTGCTTGCAGTTTAAGATGTGAGCGTCAGGCTGCCTGCCGCTCCACCTGCCACGCCTTCCTGCCATGACTCCTGGGCTTCAGGAACCATAAGCCCCAATAAATTCTTTCCTCTATTAGTCACCTTGGTCGTGGCAATAGATCACAAAACAAAAAACGTAATGATTAAACCTTCAGATCAGTGAAACTATACAGAAGGAGGCGGGTTCTATAAAGACTGGCATTCTAGTCTATTGAGGTAGCATGGTCCTGTGCCCAAGTTCCCTCTGAACAACTTTGCCTCTGAACCTTCCTGGGGTGCAAGAGTCAAGAGGCAGGCTCGGGGTGGTGGCGCACACCTTTAATCCCAGCACTCGGGAAGCAGAGGCAGGAAGATCACTATGAGTTCGAGGCCAGCCCGGTCTAAAAAGTGAGTCTACAACAACCAAGGCTGCACAGAGAAACCCTGTCTCTTTAAAAAAAAAAAAAAAAAAAAAGTGAAGAGGCATATACCTCAATGTCAACAAGACCCTCCTGAAGGGTGGTGGGGACCCAGGAAATCATGGCCCAAGGCCTAGAGACAACCTGGAAATTGAGGTATTAAAAGAGAAATCCAACAAGAAACCCACTATTGCCGAGTGGAGCAGGGCTACCATTAGGTTGGGATGGCGCAGGGCCATCTGGCTCACCACAGCTACTGGAGAAGCAGAGACATCACGTACTCAGGCATGTAGTTATGTTAACCATGGGACAGTAAAAGCCGGTGCTCAGGGCTGGAAAGATGGCTAAGCAGTTAGAACACTGGTTTCTCTTCTAGAGGACCTGAGTTCAATTCCCAGCAACCACATGGCAGCTCACAACTATTTATAACTACAATTCCAGGGAACCCAATATCTTCTTCTGGCCTCTAGCATCACGTCTGCCTGTATGCTGCCATTGCTTCTCGCTATGATGATAGTAGACTGAGCCTCTGAAACTGTGAGGCAGCCCCAGTTAAATGTCTGCCTTTACAGGAGTTGCCTTGGTCATGGTGTCTCTTCACAACAATAGAGACCCAAACTAAGATAATGGGTGAGCAACATCAACAGCAAAGGAGGCCTCAGACATTGAGCTTCTGAAGCCAGGATTCCTGCTTCCAAGGGACCAATGAGCCTGGGTTCCTGAGAGGCCACAAGTCTCACTGTGAGACCTTCTAAAGAATCACTCCAGACATATTTGACCATGTCCCCTGGAGGGGGAGACCTGGTGGCACTCAGAGGAAGGATAGCAGGTTACCAAGAAGAGACTTGATACCCTATGAGCATATACAGGGAGAGGAAATCCCCCTCAGGAACAGTCATAGGGGAGGGGAATAAGGGGAAAATGGGAGGGAGGGAAGAATGGGAGGATACAAGGGATGGGATAACCATTGAGACGTAACAAGAATAAATTAATAAAAAATTAAAAAAAAAAAAAAAAAAGAATCACTCCAGAGGTGTGGTTGGCCTCCCAAGGGAGGGAGTACTACTTGGGACCCTGCAGTTCCAAGTCATAGAGAGAGCAGCGAGAACAGGACACTGACCCAGCCACCCAAGTACACTGGTCCCATGCCCCACAGCGTCTCCTTCCCCTGTGTATATCCAGCCCTCCCCTCCAGGCTGCTTGCAATGAATAGTCACTTAAAACTGTCTCAATATTAAGCACTACTGAGATGACACTGAAAGTTCCCAAGAATTTACATATTTCAAACAACTTTAAAAACACCCATGCTCAGGAGACTGAGGCAGGAGGATGGCAAGTCCAAAGCTAAACTGGGCCACACAGTAAGACACTATCTGGAAATTCGAAAATCAATGCAAGCAAAAATATAGTCATATGTCAATCATGATAGGAATACCATGAGGGCATGGTGGCTGGGTGACTTCCCTGTGGGAGTGACACGGAGCACAGACGCCTTTTCGATGGCACTACTGGCATGACCTCATGGGATCTCAGTCAGATAGAGGGCCCACCATTAACCAAAACGCAGGTGCAGGGTGCATGCGTATGCTGTTTTACATGTGTCCACAAATACTGCTGTAATAAGGTAACTTCAGGCAAAGGTGAAGTCTGCATTAAATACTGACCTGATGGAAGAAATCATCCATAAAATGGTCCTTTTCAACAACGACGACGGCAGTGTCTCCATCATCATTTTTCCTACACTGGAATAGAAAACATTTTCAAAGTGTCACATAGGACGAAAAGCAACTCAGGGCCTCTAGCACCTCAAGTGCAGCAGAAGAGCCACACTCCACAGGCGGCGACCACCTAAGTCTGCAGCCTCTTCGTGTGACAGCAACGTGGGCAGGGGAAGATGCGAAGCCTGAGAAGAAAAGAAAAGCCAGATTCCCATGCACCCTGGGCCTTGACTCTAGGCTCTGAGCACGCTAGGCAACTACTCTAACACTGGGCTACATCACTATCCCCATAAACTTATATTTTCTGTAAAGATTTTAAAAGGTACTGGCTGGGGCTGGGGAGATGGCTCAGCGGATAAGAGCACTGTCTGCTCTTCCAAAGGTCCTGAGTTCAATCTCCAGCAACCAAATGGTGGCTCACAACCATCTATACTGGAATCTGATGCCCTCTTTTAGCATATATGTATATATGTAGATGGAACACTCATACATAAAATAAATCTTTTAAAAATAAAATAAAATGCTACTGGCAGTGGGGGCTTGAGAGATGGTTCAGTGGTTAAGAGCACTGGCTACTCTTCCAGAGGTCTTGAGTTCAATTCCCGGCACCGACGTGGTGGCTCACAACTTCTCTAACTGCACTCCCATGAAACACCCTCTTCTGGTGTGCAGATGAACATGCAGGTAAAACATCCATATACATAAGACACATAAACAGATAAATTCCTTTCAAATTTTTGTCTGAGAGTTGGCTCAGTGGTTAAAAGAACTTGTTTTGTTCTCGGAAAGGATCTAGGTTTGATTCCCAGCATCCACATGGAGACTCCCCACCTCCTTGGGTACCAAGCATGCATGTAGTTCACAGACATACAGGCAGACAAAACACTCACACAAAATAAAATAAAATAAAATGAATGCTACAGGGTTTGGTGGTATACCCCTTGTAATCCCAGCCCTTGAGAGGTAGAGGCAGAATGATCAGAAGACCCAGGTCAACCTGCTACACAGTGAGTTCTTTTTTTTTTTTTTTTTTTTTTTTCAAGACAGGGTTTCTCTGTGTCACCTTGGTTGTCCCGGACTCACTCTGTAGACCAGGCTGGCCTGGAACTCACAGGGATCCACCTGCCTCTGCTTCCCCAGGGCTGAGATTAAAGGCGTGCGCTGCCACCGCCCAGCTACACAGTGAGTTCAAAGCCAGCCTGGGAAACAGGAGACCTTATTTAAGAACAAACAAAACTGCTGACAGCAGTAGAAACCTTTTGTAGAGTGCATGGTAACTCCCAGAGAATGTCAGCCTTATGTTCCACAAGGGTAATGACCACCACACACTGTGCTTAATAATAATGAACATTCTGACAAGAGGAGCTGAGAAAGACAATCAAGTAACAGTGGAGAAGGAAAAGGTGACATCGCGCCAGGTGTGGTGGTGCAGGCCTCTAATCCCAGCACTTGGGAGGCAAAGGCAGGGGGAATCTCCGTGAGTTCCAGGGCAGCCAAGGTTACACAGAGAAACCCTGTCTCAAAAACCCAAAATAATAATTAAAAATAAAATTTAAAAAAAGAAAAAAGAAAATGACATCGCAGACACAGCTAGCATGGAGCCACTTGCTAGAAACATAAGACAGGGTCAGAGATGCACAGCACCAGGCACTTCCTGAGCCTGCTGCATGGCCTTGGATCCTGAAAATGCTGAGTGACACACCAATATCCCAGCCACTGCTGCCTTGTGCAGTAACCTACCTGGAAGCCACCCTTCCAGGAGGTCAAGGCTACTAGCAGAACAAACAAGTCCAAATTAGCCAGAGGTAGCTTTTGTCAACAGCTATTAAGCCCCCCACAGAAGCTGGTCTCTAAATGCCCCTGCTGAGCCCTGCCTTCCAAGAGGCACAGGGGAGGGACCTGCTGAGCTGTTTCCCGCCCCAGGGCAGCCCCATGAGTCAGCACTACCTAAGCCTCCTTTCCAGGAGCCCAGCAGGTGAGGCATCTTAGGAACCTCCACTGCTTGGGGAGAATGGAGCCGTTACCCTGCGGGCCTGACAACACACAGCAGGGCTCTTTTACTACCTTGGGAGCCTTGCAGACAAGATTCTGCTTCAATTCTCGGCTCAGAAAAATCTACAGAACTAAGAAATGTCTTCAAAGCTGGTGTGGTGGGGCACCCTTTGTCTTTTTTAACCCTAACACTGAAGATGTAGAAGCTGGGGTCCCTGTGAGTTTGAGGTCAACAGGGTCATGAAAGCACCACAAATTCTGCCTCCCTCATATACCACGCAGGACGCTCACCAAGGCACAATCAGCTCTTCCAGTATCTTACGTAACCTCCTCTTATGCTACTTGCATAGACAAGATGACTGGTTAGTTAAGGCTGAGAGTGCTACTCTAAGATACAGACCAAGAATATGAGAGGAACCTTTGTCACCAGGGAGACGACACCATATAACCAGGACCAGCTTAATAAAAAAGGAACATCACCTAAGAGGGTGCCATGTGTATGTATGAATATATATATATATATACATATATATATATATATATATATACATAAATAAATTTTTTTTTCTTGAAGTTTAACACAGCCCCACTGGCTTCTCAGGGCTACACACCTGCAGTCTGTCTTCCCAGCCCAGGAATGTAACTTCTGTGTGACTTTTCCCCTAGATCCCAAGTCACACTGCCAGTCATTACACTGCTCTCCTAGATGCCTGGAACGAAGGACAGTGCTGAAGTGTGGAGGCTGTCCCAACAGCCTTTCAGCAAGGGAGCCACATTTGGAATAGGGACCCTGACTTGTTTGGTTAGGTCTAGAGAGGGGTGGGCTGCAATCAATTAAATTGAGATAGTCTGTGAAAGGAACTTTTAAGCCGGGCGTGGTGGCGCACGCCTTTAATCCCAGCACTCGGGAGGCAGAGGCAGGCGGATCGCTTTGAGTTCGAGGCCAGCCTGGACTACAAAGTGAGTCCAGGACAGTCAAGGCTACACAGAGAAACCCTGTCTCGAAAAAACAAAAAAAATAAACAAAAAACAAAAAAAACAAAACAAAACAAAAAAAACAAAAAAAAAAAAGGAACTTTTATTCTCCTGTTTCAGTTATCTCAGAGGCTTACTGCCTCTGCCTGCTAACCTAGGCCTAGTCCTGGAAGATTCTAGCCTCTGCACAATCTAACCTAGGCCTAGAATGTTTTCAGCCTCTGAGACTTACTACTGAGTAAGCTCACCCTTTCTTGTTCTTTCTGAGCTCTGGGCTGGCTGGATCAACTCAGCTGTTCTGGCTCAAACTCCTCTCCCAGCTGACTGAGTCAATCTGGCTTCTCTCTCTGCCCCTGAATTGCTCTTCTTGGCCTCAAACTAACTCCAGCGATCTGCTCTCATCTTCTGGGTCCTTGCTCTCTCTTCAACCTCTCTCTCTGTAAAACTGCTGGTAAAACTACATCGCCCCATAAATAGCTTCCCTTTCCTCTCTGTTCCCCTGAGAGTTGGGTGTATCACATTCTTTCAAATCTTTCTCTGATTTGTCACCTTTTCAAACCTGAGTGCATCACTTTCAAACATGGGTGCTTCCTTCTACAAACTAACTTTACCTTCATTGTTTGGGATTAAAGGCATGTACCACCACACCTGGACATAAGCTTTTCTTTACCTGAAACTTGCTCTATAAGGCTGGCCTTGAACTCTTGCCTGCTTGCCTCTGTCTCCTGGATTAAAGGTGTATTTGTATTCCAGCTGGATCACACAGACCTAGAAGGTCTTTGGATGTGGTCTCTTGCCAGAGCAGCCATGTTCTGAGTTAAAATTCCTCTACAACAGTCACAACCAAGGAAGATAACTGTGAGAGTAAAATAGAGGTTGACACAAGTGTTGCAGGATATTTGATCCCATTGTGATCCCTGAGACTGTGAACTGTAAAAATCTGTATTTTGTTTGGTGTGGTTGAGTCCTAACACACACCTTTAATCCAAGAACTTTCTGTACACAGATTTAATAAAGTTAACCCTCGGTCAAGAGGCAGAGCAAGAAACCAGCTGACAGGGATTAAAGAGTAGGCAGGACTTTGAGTTGATGAGTATTTAGGACAGCCTGTAGAAGTAGGAGGGTCTTTTAGCTCTTTAGCTCTTCAGCTCCTTGGCTTTTTGGCTGTTGGGGGGGAGAGGGGGCAGCCTTTTCCTCCTGGGCTGTGAGCTGAGCTAGTGAGCCTTTGAGCCTTTTCCATCAGGGATGTAAGCTTAGTAGGAAGGTCAGCTGGGTGTTTTCTCGGCCTCTCTGAACTAGCAGCTTTTCACCTCAGCATCTGGCTCCTGAGTCTTTGTTGGTAAAATAAAACAACTGGGATTTTCTCTTAAAACAACACACAAGGCCTCTGTACCCTTGAGGATGGAGTATCAAAGACAGGTATCTCAGAATCTACAAGATGCAAGGAGAAATGTTGACCATAGCTTTCAGAGGCGCTAACACCTGATTTCACACCTGAAGCCTCAAATGCCTTTGGAAACTGGGCCAGAAGTATCTCAACTTTGAAGCCAGCAAGCCAGGCTATGCAGCCACATGCCTTTAATCGTAGCACTCCAGAGGCAGAGACGGGTGGTTATCTGTGAGTTCGAGGTCAGCCTGGTCAACATAACAAGTTCTAGGACAGTCAAGGCTACATAGAGAGACCCTGTCTCATAAAAAACACAACTTGAAGCCATCTGTGGTGGCACGTGCTTTTAATCTCAGCACTTGGGAGGCAGGGGCAGCCTGGCCTACAGAGCAAGTCCAGGACAGCCAGGGCTACACAGAGAACCCCTGTTTTGAAAAACCAAAACAAACAAACAAACAAAAAACAACTTGAAGCTAGTACAGCATTGTGAGGTAGGACAATCCTGAGTTTGGGGCCAGACTGGGCTACATAGTAAACTCTGAGCCAGCCTGGGATATAAAGCAAGTCAAAGATAAGCAAGAAAAGAAGGAAGGGAGGGAGAGAGGGAGGGAGGGAGAGACAGAGGGAGGGATAGAGGGAGGGAGGGCAAGAAGGGGCTACCAGCAGATATCACACACTGCTGCGGGGCTGTAATGTGGCCCATTTCTAACAATCCTCTCTGAGCATGAGCCATGGCCTGTAAATGCGTCCAGAGTCTTGAAGGCACAGGCAATGCCTTGAGGAATCATTGGGCCAGGGAGAGAAACCAAATTGCACCTTTGTGCAGGCCGCTGGGACATAAGGTGACCATTGCCAGGGACACTGAGAAAAGCCAGACAGGGACTTCCTGGTGGTGAAGGTGTGAGGGAGGCAGAGATGGAGGCAGGCCGGCCACAGAGGCTAGGGTAGCTGTCAGGAAGCGGGGTCATCCTGCTGCCAAGGAGCCAAGAGGAAGTCTGGCTGTGGCAGATGCTCTCTGGGCCATAGAGTTCAGATATAGCTTGAGCAAAAACAGGAAATAATTGGTCTATGGAAAAATCCAGACTCTTGGCTGCAACCTGTTCCATTCTGATTTACTAACATCCTAAAATGTAGCTCATGGTTCCTCCATACTCTTCCTCCCTCACCCTCGGGAATCCTTGGCATGCAGCCAATTCACTTCAAGTCGGCCTCTAGTGCCGCACCAAGCTCAGACCTTGCACTCTATCCCTGTGTGCATTCTGGCTGCTGGAGACAGAATCACCCCTGGCATAGAGTCTGGGCAATCCCAGGCAAGTTGATCCAGGTTCTGGGTTAAATGACCAGTGGGTGGGAGTGGAAAGTAACCCTGGGCACAGCTAGTCGGCCTGTACAAAATCTGTGAATGCAAACTGCTTTCCACAATCAACCTTCCTTTGCAGTAAGGTCTTCCCTTCACCACCCAAGCTAACCTGGAACTCAGGATCTTCTTGCCTCAACCTCCCAAACAACGAAATCATGGCCTTTCAAACAAGCTATTTTCTAAGTCCTTCACAGGTGATTAGCACGGGCACCTTTTTCTCAGGTGGATGCATACATAGCTAATGAGGAATCTTTCTGGGAAATCTCAAACTCTGGGTCACTTTGGTCAGTACAGTTCAGCCATTTTAACCACAAAATTAAACCCTAGATCTTACACAAAAAAAGCAGCATTTAGATGCATGTAAGGAGGAAGTTCTTTTTTCTAACTTCCTGAAAACATAAAACCTAGTACGCAGCAACAGTGTAAGCCCATGGCACTTGCCTCCTCGCTTCTAGTCCCAGAGGCTCCCGTGTCAGGTACACACCTCTCTCTCTGAAGCAGAAAGACTGTTAGCGCTCCATTTTGCATACAAGAAAATCAAAGTACCTAGAGGTTTGTATACAATTTACTTGGGCTGAGGATGGGGCTCGGTGGGACTGCACTGCCAAACTTCCACAAAGCCTTGAGTTGTGTCCGGAAGCCCTGGAGAAGACAACTGAGCCTGAGCTCCACAGTGGCAGCTTCCACTACACTGCTTTCTAACTGCCCAGTCCTTGAACAGGGATGACAGGGCACAGGCCTAGATAAGGTCACTTCCAAGTCCAGAATCCTATAATAAAACCAAGTCATATATTTGTTGTGTGTGACACATTCTACTGTCTATGTATATGGAGACCAGGGGACAACATCAGCTGTCATTTCTCAGGCGCTGTCCTCCTTGCTTTTTCAAACAAAGTCTCTCACTGCCCTGAACTCCACAAGTGGGCTAGGCTGGCTGGCCAGTGAACCCCAAGGATCTGCCTATCTCCATCTCCCCATCGTTTGAATTACAGTGTATGCCAGGGTGCCTTCTCAAACGAGGGCTCTTAGGATTGAACCCACATCCTCATACTTGCAAAGAGAGCACTTTAGCAATTAAGCCATCCCTCCCAGCCCACCGGTTCCCATATTCTCCCTATTTCTGGAGTCCTGGCATAATGACCTACTGGGGCCAGCATGATGGCTCAGCAGGTCACTGTGCCTGCCGCCGAGCTTGACCACCTCAGTTTGACTCCAAGACTCACACAGAGAAAGAAGTAACTCCCACAAGTTGCCCTCTGACCTCCACATGTGCACTTTGGTACATGCGCTTGTGCAAATAAATAAAGTTTATGCTTTTTTAAAAAATTGTTGTTTGAGGCCAGACAGTGGTGGTGCACGCCTTTAACCCCAGCACTCAGGAGGCAGGGGCAGGTGGATCACTGTGAGTTCCAGGCTAGCCTTGTCTACAAAGCAAGTCTAGGACAGCCAAGGTTACAGAGAGAAACTCTGTCTCAAAAAAAAAAAAAAAAAAAAAAAAAAAAAAAAAAAAAAAAAAAAAAAAGGATGAATTCAGTTTGGGATCAGGACAGAATTCCTAACAACTTCTGAAATGCCCTCAGCAAACTTCTGCCACTTTGTAATGCTCCTCTGTTTATATGGAGGGACCTTTTTGGCATTGGCTATTAGAAAATCAAAATATCAGTGCAGTGCTCTGGATCCCACAGTGTCAAATATTTAGCCAAGATGTAATTCTTTGTGTAAAAACAAGCACATCTATCTTATCTGCCGGCATCCTTGATAAATGATAAGTGTATGGAAGTGTTTAAAGATACATCTGTGATTTATCAGCATCAGTTAATGCTGTATTTGTACAACTATTTTACATACTTATATATGCAGGGTCATGTAAAAACTTCTGAAGTGAAAAGGGGGTCACGCTAGTGGAAATATTCAAAAACCCAGGCTTTAGGGTGGTGGGCCTCACACCCTGCTGAGAGGCTGCAACCATTCCAAGAACAGAGACCATGTTTGCTCCACAACAGCAAACCCAGCAAAGCTGGTAGTCATCACTCTTGTATTTTCAAGAGGGAAGAAAACTAATTGATTCTGGGGGCCTTGACAGTCTCATCTCTTGCCCACTCTATCAACACAAACTCCAGTTTCACGGTGACCACCACATTTGTTGTGGAGGCATCTTTATACCAATGGAATGCATAAAAAAGTCAACCCACTTTTAATGTGGTTTAGCCCTGAAAAGATTGACACTTTTGTAGAGGAATTTTAATTCAGATCATGGCTGTTCTGGCAAGAGATCACATCCAAAGACCTTCTAGGTCCATGTGATCCAGCTGGAATACAGACACACCTTTAATCCGGGAGACAGAGGCAAGCAGATCTCTTGAGTTCAAGGCTAGCCTGTTATAGAGCAAGTTTCAGGTAAAGAAAAGCTTAGCTGGTGCATGCTTTTAATCCTAGGACTCAGGAGACAGAAGCATGCATATCTCTGAGTTCTAGTCAGCGCTGTTCAGGCAGTTCAGTTGAGAGTGAGTTGAGAGGCAGTGAGTGGAGGAAAATTCGTGGAAGTTCAGTTGTAGAATTCAGAGGCAGTTTACCGAGGGAGTTTTACAGAGACAGGTGAAGACAGAATGAACCAGAGAATGAGAAGGAGCCAGGAGATTAGAACAGATTGCCAGAGTTAGTAGAGGCCAAGCAGAGCAATTCAGTCAGAGGCCAAGAGAAGCCAGTTTGAATCAGTCAGCTTGGAAAGGCGATTGAACCAGAACAGCTGGGTTGAACAGGCCAGCCAGAGTTCAGAAAGAACTAGAAAGGGTAAGCTTAACTAGCAGTAAGTCTCAGAGGCTGAAAACATTCTAGGCCTAGATTGTACAGAGGCTAGAAGCTTCCAGGACTAGGCCTAGGTTAGCAGACAGAGGCAGTAAGCCTCCGAGACGGTTAAATCAGGTGAATAAAAGTTATTTTTACAACACTTCATGTGCAGCTGTATAGACTGACCTAGAAGCTGATTATGGTGAATGTTGAGACAAACAAGAAGGACCTCTCCTAGGGCCCTGGAAAATGATGCACACAGGCAAAGTACTGTTAAATCAGCATCAGAGACAATGACGGGCTCTTACAGTCTTTTATCGTAAGCTTTCTTTCTAACGGTCAGCTTCCTGTCAGCAAGCGAAGACACTGGTGGATGAGGCAACTGCCTTCCCTTTGATGCTCCAACTACCTTAAGCAAAAGGACTAACTCGGTCAAAGAGCTGGACAAGGCCCTAAGCGAGCACCAGCCATGCTGAACACCGCCTGCCTTGAGAGACCTATTTAATGCCAGCGGCTGGCTGCCCCAGCTCCTAAAGGCACGGCCTCTGCCAGGGGTTTCAGTCTACACTCAACTGTTTGCTGTCACAAGCCTTTGTGAACTCTGGATGACCCTGTAACCAGTCCCCCTAAATCAACAGGAGGGATGTTAAAGAGACAACGCTAGGATAGATGAGCACACAAACCTTCATTTGCAAAGGAAGTCTGGGATTGGTACACATGTTTTCCTCGTCTATACAACCAGGCTGTCTAGCTCATTCAGTGCTCATCTGGTGAGTGGGCCATGCTGGCCTTGCCCCATACAAGCTTCTTTGGAGTGGGCTTGCCCCACCCACTTCCAGTGGTGCGGGAGGGGACTGGTAGCTTGGAGAAAGGCAGACTTGTAGCAAGCTCTGACAGTGCAGCAGACAGCCTGACGGCACACTGAATCACACCAGCCATGGGGGGAGGAGCCGCAAGCAGCAGCAGCAGCAGGGGCTGTACAAGTGTCCATAGGAAACAGCTCGACAGTTCTAGGGAGTGACAGGAAGGAGCTGAGGCTGCATAGCCACAGAAGCCTTTAAGAGCCTGAGAGAGAAAAGGGAACTGGAGAGATGATGGCTCAGTGGTTAAGAGCACTGACTGCTCTTCCAGAGGACCAGGGTTTGATTCCCAGCACTCACACGACAGCTCGTAATTGTAACTCCAGGTTTCAACACCCTCACATAGACATAGGAGCAGGCAAAGACACCAATGTACATTAAATAAAACTAAACTATTTAAAAGGGTGGGGACGCTGGGTGGCACATGCCTTTAATCTACAGAGTGAGTTCCAGGGGATAAAACAAAGAAAAGAAAAGTCATTAGAACAGTCCCAGAGAGCTGTCAGTCTTTAGGGCCCAGGGTCTCAGACCTCAGCCCCAGACAGCTGTCAAGGTCTGAGGGATCCACACTTGCTCAGGGTCCCACTCCTAGTGCCTAGAGCTGTGACGCTAGAGGGCACCATCTGCTGCCGCTCCGCTCCTCCAGGCTGTCAACAAAACCAGCCAGGAGTCCAGCACTGGAAGCAATTTCTCTCCTTCCCAGGTTTCTAGCAAAGAAGCCCCTGTTCGGGGAAAGGTCACAAAGCACATCAGCACAGGAACACAAATGCTGCATGTGTAGACGTTAAAAAGCTGCACTCAAGGGATCAGAGAACAGAATGGTTACAGGGTACTGGAAGGGTGTCAGGGAACAGTGTACACAGGTGGCTCTGGGGCCCAGCTGGAGAGAAGAAAGCCTTCTAACATTCTGCATCGCATTGGGTGACTGTGTTTGATGCCCACAAGTAGCCTCAGAGGAGGGTCTTGTGGGTCTCTCTGTCTCTCTTTCTCTGCTTTTGTTTTTCAAGACAGGGTTTGACTGTGTAGCCCTGGCTGTCCTGGAACTCCCTCTGTGGACCAGGCTGGCCTTGAACTCACAGAGATCCACCTGCCTCTGCTTCTCAAGTGCTGGGATTAAAAGTGTGTGTGCCACCACAGCCTAGCTGGTCATAAGGTTTTCATCCCAAAGAAATTACAAGCATCTGAAAGGGTATGGCCAGCCACCTTGACTGGTCCTGCACTGCATATATGTCCTGAATGTCATACTCCAAGCTAGGTACAATAACTGCATCCATCGCAAATGTAGATATATATATGTTGTAAAATATCTATCTATCCCCTTTAAAAAGCTCAGCCTTTCTCTTGCTGTAATACTCACTAGTGACTAAAGCCCCGTGTTAAAGCGTAAACACATTTCTGGTCCCAGGTGCATTGGGAAAATACCTAAGCCAGCTGTGGATGGTGCTTACCTCACCAGGCACCTAGCCCCTCAGCTCCAAGTTTGTGTGGAGTGTCGTTGAGGGATTCTTAGTACAGCATTCTGTATCTGGCCATGAAAAAAGAGCAGTGGGAAAGTGGACCCTCTGGGGTGGGGCAAGCAGTTGGAGAGGGTGTGATAAGAGCCTAGCAAAAAGATCAGGCAGGCACTACCATGGTGACTTCCAAGCAGGCAACCAACACCAGCCCAAGCCAGGGAGGGGGTCCTAACCTAGCCCTTGCTCCTTGCCTAAAACACCAAGCCACACTCTCACCCACTGAAATCAGTCAGCCCTGTCAGAGGGCCCGTGCCCAGAAGCGGTCCCCGCAGACTACGATGCTGCTAGCACAGACCCTGAATCTCTTCCATAGCCCACCCCTGGAATCCCAACAACCTGAGACACTTGGAACCCAGGAGCCCTGACCCAAGAATCCACTTGCAGCCTTGCCCAGGGACCCGTGGAGACCTCCCAGGAATCCTACCGAAACTCCACATTAACACCCTTGAAGACCCACAGGAGCCCTAGCGCCCTTCCCCTAAGACCCTGATCAGAAACACCGCTCCGGTCCCTCCTGTGCATCCCGTGACTCTTGGAGTCCCTACAGCCCCTTCCTGAAGACTACGCCCTGCCACCCCTAGAGACCCCGGAGCCTCTGGAGGCCCTGGGACACCTGGAACCATCCTATTAGACTCCTAGAGACACTGCCCAAGTCCCTCCACGGGTGTTCCTCTCCCCGTAGTTCCCTTCCTTGGTCCCCCTCCCGGCCTCCTTACTCAGGCTCCTCCTAGGGGTCTTGCTCCTGGACTCCCCTCCGTGAGTCCCTCCCCCATCCTTTTCCCGGGGTTCCTCCTAGGGTCTTTGCCCCGGACCGACAGCAGCTCGCCCGCCGGCCAGGACCGCTATCCGTGTTTCCGCTCACCGCCGTGAGGTCAGGCAGCCGGTCCCGCATCCCCACCGGCCAGCAAGGCGGGGCGCCCGCCGCTCAGCTGCCCCGCTGCACACTCTCTGGTGGCCCTGTCGCCGCCTCTGCCCGCCCGGGTCCTAGCCCCGCGCCGCCGCCCTCCTTCGGGCAGGCGCTGCCACGGCAACCGCGCCCGCCCTCTCTGCGCTTGCGCCTGCCCCACCCCCTCCCGCGGGACCCCGGGCGCCTGGGCGGGTCATCGCGAGGGGTGGGGAAGTGGGTGTGGTTCCATCTGGGGGCGGGGCCTGGCCTAAGTCCTCTGGCTGCGTGGCTGGACTGTTTAACACGCTGTCGGCCCTTGCTGATTTCTGCACTTTCGCTCGTTTTGTTTACTTAAAAAAAACTTCAAGAGCTGGGGCTATAGGTCAGTGGCTAGCATTTGCCTACCATGCCCTAGATTTAATGTCCAACAGCGAAAAAACAAAATTCTAAATTCACTATTACAGCACACATTGATGGCAAAGCAGTAAGAATAAAGCACCTACCACCTCGTCTCTCACCCTGAGAGTGCCACACTTGGGTCCTCAGACAAAGAACACCTGCAGGTCCCACCCTGGAGGCAGTTTTGGTGGGAGAATCAAGCAGAGCAGTTTTTGTTTTTTCCTGATCACTGTGGCAGTGTACCCATCAAAAGCCAAGAGAGGGAGGGAGGATTTATCTTGGCCCATGGCTTCAGGGGTTAAAGTCTATTATGTCAGGGGGAAAGTTATGGCTGCAGATGGCCCATGTTGGTGGGAGCATTAGCCCTAACCCTTGACATTTGGGAGGAATAGAAGGATAAGGTGGAAATGACAGAAAGTGGTCCAGGCTATAGCCCTCAAGGTTTGGTCACCAGCCACTCAACTTTCTCCACCTAGGCCTCACTTCCTATAAGTTCCACAACCAGACTGGAGAGATGGCTCAGTGGTTAAGAGCACCAGTTGCTCTTCCAGAGGTTCTGAGTTCAATAGCCAGCACCCTCATGGTGGCTCACAATCATCTATAATGGCATCTGATGCCCTCTTCTGATCTCATGCCTCATGCAGGCATATATGCAAATAGAGTGTTCGTATACATAAATAAATCTTAAAAAAAAGAGGAAGTTCCACAACCTCTCACCAGCTGAGAAACAAATATTCAAACACAGGGGTCTATGGAAACCACAACATAGGGAAAGGAGATAGGTTAACACCAGCAGAGAGGGTGGAGCTTCCTCTGAATTTCTGTGTCCCTCCTGTGGAGCCAAGACCCCTGTGCCGGTAAGTATTGTCAATTTAGCAGGAATCAGAATCATCAAGGAGACAAGCCCCCTTTATGAGGGGTTATCTACATTAGGGCAATGACAGGGGAAACCCTTCTTAACTGTGGTCTGGGGGTCCTGAACCCAATAAAAAGGAGGAAGTGAGCTGAGCCCCAGCATTCACGTCTCTCTGCTTTCTGACTGTGGATGCCATGTGACCACTGCCTCAAGCTGTTGACCCCACCAGGATGGACTGTACCCGCCTCGAACTGTGAACCACAGTAAACCCTACTTCCCTGTGTGAGTTTCAAGGTGGCTGTGCACAGCAGCTTTCCTTCTTTGCTGTCTCTTTAAACATTTATTTATGGCAGAGGGTTAGCCCACATGCAGATACTCAAGAACAACTTTCAGGACTTGGTTCTCTTCTACCATGTGGGTCCCTGAGACAGAACTCAGGCTTGATGGGAAATGCCTCTAACTTCTAAGCCATCTCACCAGCTGGAAGCTTTCGTACCCCCACAGCCCAGACAGGGTTTCTCTGTGGAGCCCTGTAGCTTTCATTTGTAAGTGTGCTGGCATTCAAGCTAAGTCTCTTCAGGATGGGGTGCACTTACCAGAAGCATGCCACAGTGGGTTTGTATTCCCCAAATATATACCCAGCTGGGCACCCTCTGTCTAGGACTAAGGCTTCAGGCAGCAAGGCAGAGCTGAGGGGGAAAAAGGAAGGAAGGAGGGAGAGATGGACGGGAGGAGATAAGGAGAGAGCATACTTTTTATTTATAAAAACATTCAAACTCTAAAGATAGAATCCTTTAGGTTGTGCGGGCAGTCTTGCTTTGCTTTGTTTGTTTTGAGACAAAGTCTCCTGGAGCTGAGGCTGGCCTCACACTCCCTGTGTAGCTAAGGGTGCCCATGAACTTCTGATCTTCCTGTCTTGGCCTCCTAAATGCTGGGATCACAGATATATGACAATAAGCCTGGGAACAAAAACAGGTTTAAGGTTGTAGTTCCTTTTTTTTTTTTCCCCTGAGACAGGGTTTCTCTTATAGTCCTGGCTGTCCTGGACTCACTTTGTAGACCAGGCTGGCCTCAAATCAAGAGATCCACCTGCCTCTGCCTCCCAAGTGCTGGGATTACAGGTGTGCACAACCATGCCCAGCTGCAGTTCTTTTTTGTTTGTTTGTTTGTTTTTGTTTTTCAAGACAGGGTTTCTCTGTGTAGCCTTTGCTGTCCTGGACTCACTTTGTAGGCCAGGCTGGCCTCGAACTCACAGAGATCTGCCTGCCTCTGCCTCCCAAGTGCTGGGATTAAAGGTGTGCATCAACAGCCTAGCTGCAGTTCTACTCTGCATGGTAGCTTGTACCTGTATTCACAGGAGGCTGAGGCTGAAAGACTGATACAAGGTGAACCAGTACAGGTTACAGTGAGACCCTATTACAACAACAACAAAGTCTATGCTAAAAGCATGCAGGTATCATGGGGACCAAAAGAATGAAATAACCACTAAGTGACTTTAAATTGGGCCCCACTTCTGAGCCATGCATTTACACATTATTGTTTTCTTTTCTAGTGCTGGGATTTAAACCCAGGTCCCTGTCCATGCTAGGCAAACACTTTACCACTTAGCACTTTTTATGTTTTTCAGTTTTTAAACAAGGTCTCATTAGTTGCTCAGGCTGGCCTTAAATTCTCTCTGTAGCCCACACTGGCCTTGAACTTGTGACCCTCCTGGTATTACAAGCCTGGATGAGTCGTTCAAGAAATCTGTATTGATGGTTGTATTCTATCCACTGACACAGTGGTGTTGGGTTGTGACTCCTTCTCCCTATGAATGGGACCTTTTAGAAGAAAGGGCCTTTTGCAATTCAGCTTAATGTGAGATGACGTCATGACTCAGGGCTCTACTTCAGTGACTGGTATTCCCAGGAGAGAAAAGTCAGAGACAGGCATGCAGAGGGGGATGATACAACTAGGATGCGATGATCATGTCACTGAAGCCCCATGGCTACAAACCAAGGGGTGGCCACAAATGAATGCCAGCACTCAAAAGCTCAAGGGGGAGCCTTCAGGGACAGCTTGGCCTGCCCACTCCTGGGTTTCAGACTTTCAGAAACTTCCCTGGGAGGGTTTGGTGGTGCAGGCATGTTAGAAGACAAAGAAGAACCCCGAATTCAAGTTCAACCTGAACTGCAGAGTGGATTCAAGGATACTCTGGGCAACTCAGTGAGGCGTTTGTCACCAAGTGAAAAGTAAAAGGATGCCTGAAGGGTGTATTTCATACTAGTGTTTGCCTAACAACCCTGAGGCCTTGGGTTTAATACCAGGAACGGGTAAGGAATCCATTTGCCCTATTAAAGGACCCAGTTCATGGTATTTAGTTAAGCCAATGTCATCTTGTAAGTATCTTATAAATAGGACCGCTATGCTGCACACATTGGCTGTTGACACAGCTTACAAGAGTTCACTTTTAAAATCAAGCTTTTTTATTTTACTTGCTTTGTAGACCAAGCTGTCCTTGATCCACCTGTCTCTGCCTCCAAAGTGCTGAGATTAAAGGCATGTGCCATCACCGCCCGGCTGAAATCAAGCATTTAAAATGTGTCACACATTTTAAACTAAAACAAACAAAAAAAAGGGCCAATGTTTGATATAAATATACAATTGGGCATATGCTAGAAAGGACATATAATGGGACACTATATATCCACATACACATATACTGCATCCTTCATCTAGGAGCATCCCAGCGTGCTGCTCATAAGGGCCCCTCTAGCTACAGGCACAGCCATGACTCCTAATCTAGGAAGCCAGCTCAGTATGACTGACATCTCTCACTTTGCAAAGACAGAAAGTCTGAGATCAGGGGCCTCCAGAGTGGGGGTCTGGAAAAGCTGCTTCCCTCTCCTGGGTCCAGGCATGGTGAGAAGGGCAAGGGAGCTCCCTAGGGACTCTTGTGTTGTTGAGACACTCTCAGAAAGACTAGGGGCTCACTATGTAGCTGAAGCTGGCTTTGATCTCCCTCCTTCTGCCCTGAAAATGTTGAGATTACACACACACACACACACACACACACACACACACACACACACACACACA
>OU015754.1:20880090-20899523 GCA_907169655.1 Acomys percivali | reverse complement strand
ACACCAGCCTTTCTGAGGACACTTTTCCTTTCTTTTCTCTTCTTCTTTCTTTCTTCTTTTCAAGACAGGGTTTTCTGTGTAGCCTTGGTTGGGATTAAAGGCATGCATCACCATGTCCACCCTTTTCCTTTTTTTAAAATAAAGATTTATTTATTATTATGTATACAGTGTTCTGCCTGCATCTACACCTGCAGGCCAGAAGAGGGCATCAGATTACATTATAGATGGTTGTGAGCCACCATATGGTTGCTGGGAATTGAACTCAGGACCTTTGGAAGAGTAGGTGGCGCTCTTAACGCCTTTGAGCCATTTCTCCAGCCTTTCTTTTCTTTTTTAAGATAGTCTCTAACCCAAGCTGTCCTCAAACTCCCTAAGTAGACAAAGATGACCTTAAACTTCTGATCTAGTGCTAGGAATTGAACCCAGGGTTTCTTGCATCTAGACAAGCACTCTATCAACTGACCTATATCCCGAACCACAGGGAACACTTTGATAAGGACATTTCCCTGTTTGTGAGGCTCCACCTGGGACCTCATCACTTCTCAAAGGCCCTACCTCTTGATAAAGTCACTCTTCAGGGAAGAGTCAATAGGGAATGGGATAGGGAATAAACAATCCACACTGTGCTCATCTGTAGACACGGAAAGCCAAAAGATAAGCCAGGTTGGCTTGCATGGGACCCTGCGTTTAATCCCTAGCACTACTATAAAACAAATCAGAACAATCAGAGAGCTTGTGTCTGTTAGCCTCTCTGGCCCACCTCTTACTCCCCCTAGCTCCTCAGCTCACCTGCACAGTGGTCTCCCTGGAATCTCTTCATAATTGGTCTGCTTGGCCTGCCTTCCCTCACCTTCTGTGGTCCTATTCCTCCCTTGCTATCTGAGAGATAGTTTGGAGTCACCTCCTGACCAGCCACCTCCTTCCTCTCCAATTTGGCAGTCATCATGCTTAGGACAGCTGTCGTTCTGTATCCATGGGGACTGGGTCTAGGAACCACCTGCAAGCCTGCAGATGGTCAAGTCTCCTATATATAAAACAATGCCACTTTGCATATAACCTATGCTTATAACCTATTCCGAGTACTTTAAACCCTTATACCTCACACAATGTACACAATACATAAGTAGTTGCATAGTAACTGTATTGTTTGTTTAGCCTGGTTTCTTGAGACATGGTTTCTCTGTGTAGTTCTGGCTGTCCTGGACTCACTTTGTAGACCAGGCTGGCCTTGAATTTACAGCAATCTGCCTGCCTCTGCCTCCTGAGTGCTGGGATTAAAGGCGTGTGTTACCACACCCAGCATAACTGTATTGTTTGGGACGCTCCATATACAGTTAGTAAGTATGCAATGTCTCCTAATACTTTTAGCATGCAGTTTGCTAAACCCACAGATGCAGAACCACCTTGTACAAAGAGAGTCACCTGTTTACCTTCTTACGTAGTTCATTTCTAGCCAGTTTTGGTTTGCTTGCTTGTTTTGACAAAGCCAACCTAGAGCTCCCTGCACAATGTGCAGGCAGTTCCACTAAAGAGTGTCCTCTCTGTTAGTGTTTATTATCCGTATGAGCTCAGGGAGAGCCAGCTTGGAGGTAACAGCCACTCAACCCAGTAAAAAGAGTATCAGAGACAACCATCAGGGGCTAGCTCAGATCTAAAGTAGGCTGGGATCCAGTACAGGAGAAGCCACATAGCACATAGGCTGGCTACAGTGCAGGGCACAATGTGCCCTCTGCACAATCCTAAATTACAGAAGAGAGATGAAACCAGGATGCCAAGATTCACAGATATCTGACACATCTCTTCGTTTGGCTTTTTAGATGAAGAAGTTCTATGACAAGATGACCAGTCATGTTTCATGAGGGCCACATTCTCCCCTCAGGAAAAGCTGAGCATCTGAGAAGTTACTGACATTCATCCCTAGGCAAAGGAGAAGGAAAGTGTCTGAAGGTTCCTTACTCCTTTTGCAAAGAAAGCAACTCTGATGGAGACTGCACGAACAGAAAATACTAGTCCTGCACATCTGTTAAATGTTTATCTGTGTAATGATTCCTTCCACACACCATTAAAGTTCCAATAGCCTTGGCATCTAGATCACCATCACTGTATTTTATTTTGATCCTCATGAACGCTGACCCAGCGCTCCTCCCGGCCCTGAAACACCATGACTCCCACTGCTCTTTCTGATTGCTCGCTATGTGTTCAGAAAGCTGAAGGTCCAGTTGACAGCTCAATGGCTACTCAGTGGGTGTGGGTTATGTTCGGGGCTCCGTGCCCCAATGTTCCACGCTGAATATGAAAGACAGGTGACTTCACTTTACTGAGGAGACAGAGAAATAACAAACCTGTGAGTCATTCTGCTCAGTATTTCCAACCAGGTGCTTTCGCGGCGAAAGTCTGGGTGTGAGGCGGTGGCGAGACAGGGTAGTCAGGCTGCGGCAGGCAAAAGTGTCAGGGCAAAGCCTCTCCACAGAGAGACCAGTAAGTACATAGGCCCCGCAACAGGAGCAATCTTGGCTGAAATGGGATTAGAAAAGGTTGTGAGGACTCCAAAGAGCTACAGGGAGAGGAGGAACAACAGGGCAGGAGAGGGAGGCACAAGCTAGGCCACCTGGCAGTGAGAGGGAATCAAAAAGACTGCAGGGCTGGAGGATGGGGTAGGGTGGGGTTCCAAAAGATTGTTCTGTGTCCTTGAAGTTTTGATGGTGGTCACACCATCGACTCTTTTGGTACCCCTATCCAAGCTGCACATCCAGAAGTTAATTAGAAGAAAGTATTGGACACCATCCAGAGGGAGTCTAAAACAGCATCAGTGTGTGTGTGTGTGTGTGTGTGTGTGTGTGTGTGTGTGTGTGTGTGTAATGAGGTGTTCAACACCTGAGCCAGCAGGGGATATCTCAAATTCAAATTATACTATAGCATTTGGGGACTCAGAAGAAAAACACAATTAGCTATTTTGTTCACTGCTGTGACAAAAAGCAAGTTTAGGTGAGGAAGCGTTTACTTTGGCACAATTCCATGGCACGATCTATTTTATCTGGGGAAGGTGGGAAGTGTGATGGCAAGAGTGCGTGTGAGGTGGCTGGTCACACTGTGCCCACAGCCAAGAAGCAGAGCGAGATGAATGGGGCTGCTCTGCTCCCTCTCTCTCCTATTTATTCAGGCTGGGGTACAGCCGAGCTCCAGTCAAACCTCTCTGTGAGTACAAGAGACACGCCCAGTGGTTGTCTGCTAGGCAACCCTAAATCCTGGAGACTAACCATCACATGCTACAATCCCCTGAACAGCCGCAACTTCCCCCCCAAGGCTGTACAAATTACCCTGTTTATAGCCTCCCCCCTCCCCCCTTACTCCCCCTCCCCCTCAGTTCACATACATGTTAAGCAGCTGCCAAGTTTTAAAGTTCAAGCTAAGAATAGGTTTGCAGTTCACGTTGGATGGCAAAGGCGAGTAGCTGTGAACCAGGCAGAAGCAGACGGCCAGCAGTCTGGTCAGTGCTGGCAGGGAATGGCATGGCCAATGCCCACTTGAGTGTGCTTCTTCCTAGGACGAAGCTCTTTGTAAATTCCAAGCTTGGGCCAGTTAGTAACGCAAGCCAGCCCACTTGATGGTGCCATTCAGCAAGCTGGATGCCAGGACAGGTAACTCCTGATAAGTTCTCAATGGGAGAGGGTCATGGGGGGATCTCACGACCTAGCGCCCCCGTGAAGCTTTTATCAATACCCTGAAGCAAGACCCGGAACTAGGAGGGTTGACAGTTCTCTCCTAACTCCAATGGACAAACTCTCCATTTGGCCACATTCCTATCCGCTATCGAACACAGCTAATGATGTAGCCCCTCGTGGCTGATTTAAATTACACATACCCAAGAATATAATTTTATATTTATATAACTAGGCAACTGACATCACATTACATACATACATACATACATACATACATACATACATACTATGCACTAGTTTTTGTGGTGTAGCCGGGAGCGGTGGTGCATGCTTGTAATTCCTCCACCTGGGGAGGGAGAGGCAGGAGGGCAGCCTGGTTTACAAAGCAAGTCCAGGACGGCCAAGGCTACATAGAAAAACCCTATCTCGAACCGCCCCACCCCAGCCCCCCACCCGCAAAGTTTTTGTGGCACACAAAACCACCACCTTCTCATCTTTCTTCCACTTACTGCTTTCCCCAACATTATCATTTCTAACCATAAAGGAACGGGTGCCATCTGTTTCCTTATCTCTGCAGGGGATTCGATAAAAAAGTCTTGTACTTTTCACAGTAGGCAAGCAGTCTACTATTAAGCTACCTGCCTAAGTTGCCCAGGCTAGCCTAAGGCCTGTGCTGGCTCCTTTTAAATTGCATATCAAAGTCACAGCAGAGCCACAAGCTCTGGTCATCAGAGATACACTTTCCATTTTTCCTAGCAGCATCTGTTTGTTGGTGCTTTGGGGAGTGGAACCTTGGCTCCCAGCAGGCCCAATCTAACTGTTGGTTTCCCCAGGCCCTCCCTGGTCACTTGGCGCTCAGGAGGGAGCCAGGGTGGAATCTTCTGAGAAATGGATTATCCACAGGGGCCATGCAACAGAGGGTTCCCGGTGAAGAACGCATGTACCAACTGCTTCCCGTCCCATTCTCAGAGTCCGAGCCACAGCCAGGACCACCAGGACTCCACGCATCTAAGACCAGGCCGGGTTCACCACTGGAACGCCTGGCTGACGCAAGCCAGGCCCCGGGCACGCGCGTCCTCATTCATTCGCTCCATTCATTCTGCAGACGCCCGCCTCCCCTACCCCCCGCCCGCCCTCAGCTATCGCCCGCCCGCGAGATCTCTCGTGTCTGTGGAGACGGGACTTGGGGGACGAAAGTCGGGCGGTGCCCGATGAGCAGCAGCAAGCGACAGGGAGACAGCACCCGCCTTTCCCGCCCACGAGGCCCGGGCTAGGCCACCGCCCGCGTGACGCGCGGCCTCCCGCAGTGAGCGCATGCGCGCGGGAGCCCGCGCTGGCCCACGCGGACCTTCAGCTCTGCGTGCGTGCGCGTTCCCGCCCGCCCTCCTCACGTGACCCGCCGCACCTCTCCCGCCTTCTGCGCTGGGACTGACCAGCGGAGCCGGATGGGCCGTGCGGACGTGCGCGTGCGCGTGCGCCGCGTGGTTGGGCGCGGCGCCGTTGCTCCGCCCCCTCCAGGCTCCTCCCCCTCCGCGCGCCGGCGTCCGCTGCGTCTCCGGCATTTGAATCGCGCTTCCGCCATCTTTCCAGCTTCAGTCGGACGGGCGCGGAGACTCTTCTGGAAGGTAGCGGCGGGGCCGGGAGGGCTGGGCCGGGCGCGGGCGGCGGCATACGCTGGGTTCTCCTTCGGGTGGGCGCGGGGCGGCAGCGGTGAGGAGAGTGAACGGGCAGCGCCCTGGGCTTCTCAGTCAGCTTCCCTTCCCCCACCGTCTCACGCCGCGTCCCCGCCTTCCCGCGCGCTCTTCCCGGCCGCGGCCTTTGTGGGGCGCACGTGCCGCAGCCGCTCTCTCCCGCAGGATCGCCGCGATGGCCGCCCAGGGAGAGCCGCAGGTCCAGTTCAAGGTGTGTGTGTATGTGTGTGTGTGTCCGGACGGGCAGACTGGCGGGTCGGGCAAGAGGCGGGGGGAGGTCGGGAGGACAGCATGGCGGGAGGGAACCGGGGCCGCTCACGCCACCTTCTTCCCAGCTCGTCCTGGTGGGCGACGGCGGCACCGGGAAGACGACGTTCGTGAAACGCCACTTGACGGGCGAGTTCGAGAAGAAGTATGTAGGTAGGTGCGGCGGGGCTGCTCGACCCTGGGCGTGGAGAAGGCGCGGGGCTGTGCGTGGCTGACCCTGCCGCCCTGTCCCCGCAGCCACCCTGGGCGTGGAGGTGCACCCGCTCGTCTTCCATACCAACAGAGGACCCATCAAGTTCAACGTGTGGGATACAGCCGGCCAGGAGAAGTTCGGGGGCCTTCGCGATGGCTACTACATTCAAGGTGAGGGGCTGCGGAAGTGGGCCTGGCCGGCGGCGGACATGTGCCCCGGGATGAGCCCGGGATCCAGCCGTTGCTCGGTGACTAGGAAGGAAGATAAGGGATAGAGACGGCGTCGCTTCCAGGGAAGTCGCGACCTGGTTTGAGTGGATAGGAGATGATTTGTTTTTTGTTTTTTAAATACGAGTCGCCAGGGGTGTCATTGGATCACATGCTGTGTCATGCTAGGCATGGTTTGGGGCAAACTGTGTGGCTTTACAACTGGATGGGGGCAGGGAAGCTGTTGGGTTTTGAAAACTTTTTTTGGTTTTCAAAACTTACACTGAGGTACATAACGAAGTGCTTACCTGTGAATATTTCCATCGTTAAAAAATTTAAAGATAGCCAAACTAAACTTCCAGCTCCTGGAGACAGGCTCTCTCTCACATGTGAAAGGCAGCTGTGTCATGTAAATCATACTAACTTTTACTTTTCTCCTTGAAAGTGATTCAGACATTTTAAGGTGAAAAGAAGCTCGTTTGGTGGTTCAGGACAAATGAATGAAAAAAGGTTTCTTGTGATCTTACTAGCCTGATGAGAAAATCCTGGAGAATTTTTTGGTCTCTTACTATCTTTTAGTATGTAAAGACACAAAAGTGTTTATCCTCTGAATTGAAACATTTTAACCAGAAAATCGGGACTGTACATTTGCTGCTCTTTAACTGTATCTTCACCATCCCTGTAGTGCAGGTTACAGAAACAACCTCAGATTTCCTTAAAGGCATAGCATTCTTTAATCATTTAAGAATGTATTTCTAGGTGGTGGCAGAGTGTTTTTATAGGTCCTACTCAGTGTAAAGGAGATAGGTCCTCTAGAATGCTGCTGTAGTATTTTACTTTTGATAAAGTTGGATAGTGGTGGTGATTGGGGGGTTGTTGAGAGAGATGTAGTTGATAGCATAAATTGGTCTTGAATTTTGATACTTTAAAGTGAAGAGGAAGCGGAGTCAGTGCCATGTATTACAATATTAACCTTTCAGTATTTGGGGAGGGGCTTCACATAGAGTGGATGACTGGATCCTGCAGTAGACTGAAGAAACATTTCCATGCCTTTAATGTTTTTCAGCCCAGTGTGCCATTATAATGTTTGATGTAACATCGAGAGTTACTTACAAGAACGTACCTAACTGGCACAGAGACCTGGTACGCGTGTGTGAAAATATCCCCATTGTATTGTGTGGCAACAAGGTGGATATTAAGGACAGGAAAGTGAAGGCAAAATCTATTGTCTTCCACCGAAAGAAGAACCTTCAGGTATGCTCATAATTGAATAATTTTTAGAAAAGATTGTATGTAAGGTACACATACATGTTCTCTATTAAGAGTTGACCAGTGTTCTATGTCTGGGTTTAAAGTGTCTTGGAATGGTGATTATTAAAAGAATGTCTCAAATATACATTCCTTTGTGTCTTAAACAGTACTATGACATTTCTGCCAAAAGTAACTACAACTTTGAAAAGCCTTTCCTCTGGCTTGCCAGAAAGCTCATTGGAGATCCTAACTTGGAGTTTGTTGCCATGCCTGCGCTTGCCCCCCCTGAGGTGGTCATGGACCCAGCTTTGGCAGCACAGTATGAGCATGATTTAGAGGTATTTGTTCTTTTTTTTCTTGTGTATGGGGTTATGGGGTTTTTTACCTTCATGTGTGTCTGTACTTTGCTTCGTGTCTGCTGAAACCAGAAATTGCTGGTTTTGGATCCTCCCAGCCCTGTGGGTGCTGAGAATCAAACTCTGGTCACTGGAAGAGTTGGCGGTGCTCTTGGTGCCCGAGCCATCTTCAGCCCCATTTGTCCTTACAGTTAATGCTTAGGCCTGACTTGGTCATGGTGGTTTTGATCTGGACTGTATCCTTTCGTTTCTTGCTCCAGGTTGCTCAAACGACTGCCCTTCCGGATGAGGATGATGACCTGTGAGAAAGTGAAGGTGGAGCCCTGCGTCAGAAGTCTAGTTTTATAGGCAACTGTCCTGTGATGTCAGCGGTGCAGCGTGTGTGCCACCTTATTTAGCTAACAGATCGTGTACTTCATTGGGATGCTGAAGGAGATGAATGGGCTTCGGAATGAATGTGGCAGTTAAAACATACTTTCATTTTTTTTGGACTTGCATATTTAGTTGTTTGGAACAGAGTTGTTTCCTTCCTGAATTTCAAAGATAAGACTGCTATAGTCGCATCACAATACTCAGTGGTGAAATCTTGTTTGTTACTGTCATTCCCATTCTTTTCGTTTAGAATCAGAATAAAGTTGTATTTCAAATAATCTAAACAAGTGAATCCTCCCTTGCTTATAAGCCTATTAAAGCTGCTAACGTAAGGGCGCTTGTACCATATTCATAGTTTAAACTGCTCTTGCCTGAGGTCCATTCTGTTATGTTCTTGTTGTGCCTACTTTCATAAACATTTGGATTGAGTCATGACCTAACTGTCCTGTAAGAGGTATAAATATTGTGATTTCATCTAGGATAATATCTGCATTTTGCCAGGTGGTTTCACCTAAGAGTTCCTTTAAAGATTTTAAATATGTAGCATTGGGTGTTTATGGCTCACAATTGACTGTGTAAGATTCAGAATGTAGGTTCCATGTGTAATGTTGGTTCTTGAATATCTTGACTGCTTTCAAGTGGTGGCTCATGCTTTGCATGATGGTCTCAGCACTCAGGAATCAGAGGTGGTGGGAGGATCTCTTTGAGTTAAGGCCACCTTGGTCTACAGACCAAGTTCCAGGTTAGCCAGGCCGGAGACCTATCTCAAAAAAAAAAAAAAATCATGGTAGGCTCTGTTTTAGGGTTAGAGCATCTGGTGATGTCCTCCAGCCCTAGGATTTTATAGGCTGTGCAAGGGAGGAAATGGAATAGGAAGGAATAATACCACTGAATAATAGTAGGGTGGGCATCTCATGGGAAACTGTCGTTTGAGTCTTTTTCTTAGTACGTTTGTGATCCCATCAGAACTACGCTATGCTCAGTTGCGTTCTGTGGCACTGTTGGTCCAGTCTACCAAAGTTCTTTAAAGAGTGGGTACTTTTTCTTTTTTTCTGCAAAGAAGGTAGAGTCGTTTAAAATGGAGTGGATGAATGGGAGGTGTACTGTGTGCTAGCTTCTGCACTGATGTCAAGACTCAGACTTGAATGCTGTGCTACCATCAGGTGAAGACCCTTCCCCTGACTGGGATGAAACCTCATTAAGATGTCCTGAATTAATACAATGTGTGTAAAGCTGGTGTAGAACATGGAACCCTATGACTTAATGATTTTTGTAACAGTTAAATTTGGGGGCTGCTTATGTTTAGCCAGAGTGCAAAGGATTTACATTATTTACTGGAAGAACTTTAAATATATATTGCTTCTGCTTTCCCTCAGTTTTCTGAGTCATCTCTAGTACTTGCTGTAGGAGTAGTGCATGACTTAATATTTGAGGTATGGTTTAATTTTGGGGGTACAAGCAGTTCACCCCCATTTATAAAAGCATCCTGAATAAATAGATGGTTATAACTGGCTGAAGCAAAGTCACCAAGAGAAGCTGGGAAGGGAAGAGTCAAGTATTTGAGAAACCATTTTCTTGGGGGCTGAGGGTGTTCTTAAACCAACATGAACTTGGAGAGAGCTGCATCCTGGACCTTAAGTAGAACTGTTTGCTTTGGTAGATGCAGCCAGGGACGCATGCTAGGAACTGGTGGCAACTGCTTTGAGTTGCTGCTTGTGGATGTGGGCAGAGTGATGACTGAGTGGGCCATGAGGAGGGCAGTCGCTCCACCCAGTTAAGGTGCACCATGTCAAATCCTCACTGCTGGATGATGCGATACAGTCAGTCCTGAACTGTCCCAGCAAATTTACTCTTGAATTTGAGGTGGTGCCGGGTGATGGGAATTACCTAGCCATCTAGATAATGGCTCTAATTATTCATAACTAGTAGGACCACGGCTGCCGAGCCCAGGTTTCCTGAGGTACCTGTAACTGATAAGTGCCCTCCCCTCTTAATCCTGAAGGCTTACCAGCTTTCCATCTTACCCTGTCCCTGCATTTTCCCCCAGTCCCTAAAACTGATCAGATTCGCTAGGCTCCTCCTTGACTCAGTAAACAATAAAAGCTGAGCTGCAAAGAAGAGGCTCAGACCACACCAGCTGCTTGGAAGAAGCAGAAACCAGCCAAGCTGCCTGGAAGAGGTTTTAGCCTAACAGGCACCTGGAAAGGATACTCCAGTCTGTTGAGATGCCTGCAGGCTAGGCAGTATGCACTAGGTTCCCAGCTTTGTGAGCTGTTGCCCATGCTGGAGTGAGCTTTGGTGATGCAGTTGTCTGAGTCATGTCGTAAGTAAGGTGGTCGTGTGTAGATGACCAGGTCCTGCTGCCAATCCTCCAGGCACAGAATCCAGAATCCTAGAGTCTACTTGGGCCAGTAAGCCAGTAGCCAGTTTGTGAATAACATTCACTCTTTTTCATCCCTAACATGTCTGAGCCCTTCTCAAATGCTTCCTGACCAGTGAGGAATAACTTGCTGATACTTTGCTGTGACTTTGCAAAAAGTCAAGGGACCAGCAAGATGGCTCAGCAGGTGAAGGTGTATCCCGCCAAGCCTGAGAACCCATGTACAATCCTCAGATCCCACAAGTGGAAAGAGAACCAGCTCCTGAAAGCTGTCCTCAGACCTCTACACACATGATATAGTGTGTGTGCCCTAACACATGCACATATTTAGGTAAATGTATTAACAAAACTGCTTTCATAAGAGATGAAATTGTACCACAGTTCATTTTTTTTTTTTTTTTTTTTTTTTTTTTTTTTTACATAGTCCTACTCACAGCATGGATGGACTATGTTCTTTAGATCTGGCCAAGGCATGCCCTTGTTTGTGTCCCGCTTTGTCATGGGCAGCTTTCACAGCAGCTCACTGCCTTCTGATGAACCGAGGACCTTGGTTGGCTTAAGCCACTGGTTTTCACTCTGTGGGTCAAGACCCCTTGGGGCCAAACAACCCTTTCTTTCACAGAGATCATCAGAACAACATGGATATTTATGGTATGGTTCATAGCATTAGCAAAATTGCAGTATGAAGTTCCGGTTGGGCATCTCCACAACATGAACATGAACTACATTAAAGGGTTGTTGCAGCATTAGGAAGGTTGGGAACACTGGGCTAGGCAGATGTTCAATCACTGGACTGCAATCCAGTTCTGGCTTAGCCGGGAATGATCTCCAAATGTTGGGCAGTTACTTTTGTGGGACGCTCAAACTGTCAGTGGTCTGTTTTTAAAAGTACACATTGCTTAATGAAATAGAGAGTTTTAAGTTAATCTTTTGAGGCAAGGTTTCATGTAGCCCAGTCTGGCCTCGAGCTTGCTGTATAGTCAAGGATTACCTTGAACTGACTTTCCTGTACCTCCCAAGTGCTGGGATTACGAAGTGCCCCACTACATCCAAAGAAAATTGAGTAATGGGGATTGAATGCCTGTGTGGCAAATGTACCACCACAATTTATACCACGGTGTGAGTGTTTTTCTTTTTGGTACAGATGGCAGCCAGAGTCTCTTGCACACTGAACAGTGTCCCGCCTTCAGCTGCACCCAGCCCCTTTGGCTAACCTTTACCAGTAGCAGTGGGAATGTTTGGCCAGGACTTAGAAAGATCACTGTCTTTTAAAAGACATTGTCAAATGATCCTTTTGGAACCTGGACTGCTTTCATAATAGTGACCCAGTTTATAATACACCAATGTTTAATAAGGTGACTGGCTCCAGGAAGCCAACACTTAAGTGGAAAGCCATGGCCTCCCCAGTGACATCTGCCCAGGCTGTTGGTAGATGCGTATGCCACTGGGAGTCATCCATTTAGTCTGTCTCCCTGGTACACCGTTGCACAAGTGTGCTAGTGCTCACTCTGTGTTGGCTTCCTGAAGCTGGTTGCCATAACAGGTTTCTACAGAACCAAGACACCCCCAAAACATCACCCCGATACTCTTGCCATTCTGGAGGTTGAGATCCAAGAAAAACAGGGCCAGGCAGGGCAGGATTCTTCAGATTCCTGAGAGCCTCAGACTCTGTCCTATGCTCATCTCTGAGTTCCTGGGGGCTCTCCATAATCCTTGGTGACTGTCCTCCTTACTGTTCTCTCCCTCTGAAGCCACACCATGAGACTGAGGCAACGCTTATAAAAGAAAACCTTTAACTGGGGACTTGTAGTTTGTTACAACGTCTGTTGCCGTGGTAGGTAGCAGACAGGCATGTTGCTATAGCTGTAGCTAAGAGCTTTGTATGCTAATGCATAGGCAGCAGAAAAAGAGACTCTGGACCTGGCAGACTTTTCAAATCTCAAATCCTACCCCAGTGACATACCTCTTCCACCAAGGCCACACCTTGATCAACAAAGCTACACTTTCTAATCCTTACATAAACAGTTCATTACCTGGTGTGATGGTTTAAATAGGTCTGGCCACCATGAACTCATGTGTTTGAATGCTTGGCCCATGGGGAGTGGCACTATTAGGAGATGGAATAGGTGTGGCCTTGGTGGAGGAAGTGTGTCACTGTGAGGGTGGGCTTTGAGGTCTCCTACGCTCAAGCTCTGCCCACTGTGGAATCTACTCTCCTCCCACCTGGCTGTGGAAGACAGTTTCCTGCTACTGCCTGTGGATCAAGATGTAGAATTCTCGCTCCTCCATCACCATGTCTACCTGCACAGGGCCATGCCCCCCACCATGAAAAAGGGACTAAACCTCTGAAACTGTAAGCCAGGCCCAATTAAGGGCTTGCCTTTCTAAGAGCTGATTTGGTCTAGCCAGGTGTGGTAGTGCACCCCTTTAATCCCAGCACTCAGGAGGCAGAGGCAGAGGCAGGTTGATCATCACCATGAGTTCGAGGCCAGCCTGGTCTTCAAAGCGAGTCCAGGACAGCCAAGGCTACACAGAGTTGCCTTGGTCATGGCATCTCTTCACAGCAATAGAATCCAAACTGAGACAACTAAACATGCAAATATATGAGCCCACGGGGGCCATTTTCATTCAAACCGCCACAATGACTCCCGGGCTTGGAGATGCTTCTCTACCTCATAAGGTCTCCTCCCTCAGCACATGTCTGTCTTTGCCTCTGCTCTTCCAATAAGGGCAGGTGCCACACTGACTGCTTCAACCCGACCTCAGCAAATGCACGTACCCATGGAGGTGACTAGCTAGCTAAAGGACACTTGTTGAATTTCATGAGCTCATGTGGTCAGTTTTCCAAAGACATACATACACTTGTGTCCCCTAACCCTTGCCCTGATTCTTGCTCATTTGTTTGTTTTCAAGATTTATTTTAGCTGGGTGTGGTGGTACACACCTTTAATCCCGGCAGTCAGGAGGCAGAGGCAGGTGGATCACTGTGAGTTCAAGGCCAGCCTGGTCTACAAAGGGAGTCCAGGACAGCCAAGGCTGCTAATACAGAGAGACCCTCTTGAAAAATGGGGGGAAAAAAAGATTTAGTGTATGTGTGTGGTGTGTGCATGTGTGAATGCAATACTCACAGAAACCAGAAGAAGGTATCGGATCCCCTGGAGCTGAAAGTTACATGCTCTTATGAGCCACTGGAACCCAACCAAGGTCCTCTGCAAGGGCAGTAAGTATTGGTAAATGCTGAGCCATCTCTCCAGCCCCTGTCTAAAGTAAAAACAACAACAACAACAAAACAAAACAAAAACAAAACAAAACAAAAAAACCCAAACCCAGGTAACTAAACTTTCGGTATTTTCTTCAGAGGCCACTTGCTAATTTAGGGCAGCCTTGAGGCACGAGGTAATGCCCAGTTCAGACCTCTTTGCCCTTTGCCCACATTTAGGCCAGAGAATGTTCTACTCCTGTTAACATTCTTCACATGGGACTACCAGGGGCCTGGAGAGATGGATGGCTCAGTGGTTAAGAGTGCTTGCTGCTCTTGCAGAGGACCTGCGTTCCATTGCCAGCTTACAACCACCTCCACTCCAGCTCTGGAAGATCTGATGCCCTCTTCTGGCCTCTATAGGTGTTGCACTCATGTGGCACACACATAGCCACACGTACACATAAGTTAAATAAAAGTTAAAAAGAGACCCCTCTATATGCTTACTGGAGTGGTGTGAGCCCAGAACCCTGACAACATCAAATGCCAAAGAGGATGCAGGCAGTAGGAATTCTCGTTCATCACTTCGAATAGAATTCAGTGGTTTCTCATTAAACTAGGCATAGTCTTACTGTGTGATTCAGTGGTCATGGTTCTTTGTATTTACCCCTAATGAGTTGGAATTACTTCTTTCTTTAAAAAAAAAAAAAATCTTCCATGTGTATATTTATAGGAACTTTTTAAAATTTGGTTTTTTGAAATAGGGTTTCTCTGTGTAATCTTGGCTGTCCTGGACTCGCTTTGTAGACCAGGCTGGTCTCAAATTTAGAGAGATCCTCCTGCCTCTGCCTCCCGAATGCTGGGATTAAAGGCATGTGCCACCATGCCTAGCTTTAGGAATTTTTAAAAAGATTTATTTATTTATTATTTATACAGTAGTCTACATGTACATCTGCAGGCCAGAAGAGGGCATCAGGTTACATTACAGATGGTTGTGAGCCACCATATGGTTGCTGGGAATTGAACTCAGGACCTCTGGAAGAGTAGTCAGTGCTTTTAACTGCTGGGCCATCTCTCCAGCCCCCTAGGAACTTTTTTGTAACTGTCCAAGTGCATAAACAACTGAGCTGTCCTTTAGTAGATGAAAGGATAACCTGTGGTTTATCTAGGAAATATAATATTATTAAGCAAAGCAAAGAACTAAGCAGCTGGGTTGGGGAGACGGCTCAGGGGTAAGAACAACTTCTATGCAAGCATGAGGACATGAGTTCAAATCCCCAGATCCCACAGAGAAATCTGGGTATGGCTGTGCATACTTGTAAACTCAGTGTTGGCAGCAGTGGGGCCGAGACACGGGGATTTCTGGGGCCCACAGGTCTCCAGTGGAAAAACGATGTGTTCCAGGTTCAGGGAGCCTGTCTCTAGGACAAGGTAGAGAGAGTGATACAGCAGACCTCTCACTGTCCTCCTGTGACCTCTGAGTCTTTGCAGGGACATATGCACACCACACACACACACACACACACACACACACACACACACACACCCCAAAAGCCACTCAACAATCAAGCCATAAAAAGCAGGAAGGAACCTTGAGTGGACATTACTAAGAAAAAGAAACCAATGTGAAGAATCTGTGATTCCAACCCTGCCACATTCCACCCATACAGCAGGCTTTGTAGAGACAGTGGAAGTGTGAGCAGCTGTCAGGGAGGTCAGGAGTGAGCATGTGGAGCACAGAGGAACCCCAGGGGCAGGGGACAACTCTGTAGGAAGCTGTCATGATGACCACGTCCCCTCATACCACAGAGCACACAGGGGCAGGATGAAACCTGATGTGACCTATAGACGCTGCAGGATAAACGTCCATAGAGGTTCAGCCAATGTAACAAGTGTGCCTGTGAGAGAGGGGTGCCAATGGATGTGCACACGGCAGTGGGAAGCCAGGGCGCGCACAAGCACTGTATTCTGCACACAGATTTCCTGTGACCCCCCAAGACTGTACTAAAAATAAAGCCTATCCCAGATAATAAATCAGTTTTAAATGCGCATTTATTGCGGAGACAACTGTCAATGGAAAAGAGTCGAGCGCCTTTTATTGAACAATTTGTTAGTAAAATTGACTTGCAAAATTGGTTCTTTGAAGCTTGTTCAGGTCATCTCAGAAGCAATTATCTGAGCTCTAGCATGCATAGTTAAACGTTCTGAGTCCCGATGAAGTAGCTTGACGCCTCAGCATCTCGATTCAGAGCTAAGACCTTAGGAGGTAGATTTGGGGAAGCAGGGTCTCACTGTGTCGGCTGGTACTGGACTAAAAATCCTCCCCAGTGTTGGCATTATCAGTGTGTGCTACCAGACCTGGCGGGGAGCTCACCTTTTTAAACACTTTTTGGGCACTAATTTAGGCGCTTTGAAAAGGCTTCTGGGTGGCACTGGAGCAATAGCGCAGGGGTTGAGAAAACTGGTTGCTCTTCCACAGGACCCTAAATTCCCATCACAACCATTTGTAACTCTAGGAGATTTGATGTCCACATGTAGACATAAGTGAAAATAAATAAATGACAGGGCTGGAGAGATGGCTTAGTGGTGAAGAGCACTGGCTGCTCTTCCAGATGTCCTGAGTTCAATTCCCAGTTCAATGCAACCACATGGTGGTTTACAACCATCTGTAATGTGACTGAGTTCCTCTTCTGGTACTTACGAAGACAGAACACTCATGTACATAAAATACGTGATAAATAAACCTTTTAAAAAATAAATATTTGGTGGAACTCAGAGGAAGGATAGCAGGCTACCAAGAAGAGACTTGATACCCTATAAGCATATACAGGGGGAAGAGGTCCCCCCTCAGTCACAGACATAGGGGAGGGGAGTAAGGGGAAAATGGGAGGGAGGGTGGAATGGGAGGATATAAGGGATGGGATAACAACTGAGATGTAATATGAATAAATTAATAAAATATATTTTTAAAAATAAATATTTTTTAAGAAGAACCAAAAAGAGCACTTCTTCTTTTTTTAAAATTTATATTTATTCAGTATTCTGCCTGAATGTCAGAAGAGGACACCAGATTTCATGTATAGATGGTTATGAGCCACCATATGGTTGCTGGGAATTCAACTTAGGACCTTTGGAAGAACAGCCAGTGCTCTTAACCTCTGAGCCATCTCTCCAGCCTCCAAAATAGAGCACTTTAAATGCTGGGCAGTGGTGGCACAGGCCTTTAATCCTAGCACTCAGGAGGCAGAGGCCAGTAGATCTCTGAGTTTGGGGCCAGCCTGGTCTACAGAGCGAGTTCTAGGATAGCCAGGGCTACACAGAGAAACCCTGTGTTGAAAGACAAACAAAAAAGAAAAGAAGAAAAGGAGAGAGAGAGAGAGAGAGAGAGAGAGAGAGAGAGAGAGAGAGAGAGAGAGAGACTGACTGGTGAAAAGCAAAGACACATTTATGGCAAACACCTGGGGGCTAGGCCATGCTACCTCACGGTGCACAGATGGTGCCTGTGACACATGCCTGGGTCAACGAAATTTACTGCACATTGTTAGAAATGAGCCAATATAGAGAGTGCACCCTAAAGTGGCATGTGGTAAACTCATACTGTGCAAGCACAGCTGACAACCCCAAAACACATTCCTCTACCCAAAGTCACTACTCCCTGTCACCCTCCCCCTGATGCCTCTTATGTCTGCCTCCAGGGCCCTCTTTTTCTGGGTGTTTTGTCACCGTGGAACCACCCAGGGGATGTCCTTGAGTCTGCTGTCTTTCCTCAGCCACATTTCCAAGGCTTGTGTTATTTTTTTTTTTCTTTTTATGGCTGAATACGATCCCCTTGTGTGACTAGATGATACTGTATCCATTCATCACCAGGGAGACATTTTGGGCCATGTCCACCTGTTGGCTCTGTGATTTGCAAACATTCATATGAGGGTTGTTTGTTTTTTAAAAATCTGTTATACATTCTTCAAGATATTTGGGTAGGATGCTGGGTGGTTGTGGCCCACCCACCCCTTTAGTCCCAGAACTGGGGGGCAGAGGCAGGTGGATCTCTGAGTTTGAGGCCAGCCTGGTTTACAGAGTTCCAGGATAGCTAAGGTTATATAGAGAAACCTCAAAACAAACAAACAAACAAACAAAAACAAACAAATATATATCTATAGGGATGGGATGGTTATTTCTTATGTAAATTCCATACCTAATTACTATTATTTCATCAAAAATTGTGTGTATGTGTGTGTGTGTGTGTGTGTGTGTGTGTGTGTGTGAATGCATACACGTAGAGATCAGAGGACAAATTGCAGGAGCTATTCCCTCCTTCCATCATATGGGTGTTCTGGGTATTAAACTGACGCTGTCAGGCTTAGCACCTCACTTGTGGAGCCATCTTTGTTACTGTTGTTGTTGTTTTCTTTTTCTTTTTTTTTTTTCTTCCATTTTTTGAGACAGGGTTTCTCTGTGTAGCCTTGCCTGTCCTGGACTCGCTTTGTAGACCAGGCTGGCCTCGAACTCACAGTGATTCACCTGCTTCTGCCTCCCAAGTGCTGGGTCTAAAGGCGTGCGCCACCACCACCCAGCTATTGCTGAGCCATCTTGCTGGCCCTTTCCTGTTGTTACTTATTACTATTTAAGGTTTATTTATTTTTATCTTATGTATATGGATGCTTTATCATCACATATGTCTGTGCACCGTGTGTGTGTCTGGTATTAGAGAAGATCAGAGTCACAAATCGTTGCTGGCAATCGAACCTGGGTCCCCTGGAAGAGCAAGAGTGCTCTTAACTGCTCAGCCGTCTTTCCAGGCCGGTGAAGAATGGGTTCCTTTGACCTCCTGCTTTGCGGGTGCAATCCATCACTGCGGGGGAAGGCATGGCGGTAGGAGCACAAGGCGGCTGCTCACATTGTATCCACAGTCAGGAAGCAGAGAGAAGTGAATGCTGGGGCTCAGCTCATTGTCTCCTTCTTATTCAGACCCCAGTCCGTCGGATGGTGCCTCCCACACTCAGGGTAGCGCTTCCCTCTTCAGTGAAACCGCATTGCCGACCTCACAGACCTGCCCAGACACGTGTCTCCTCAGTGACTTCAAGTCCCATCAAGGGGACAGTAAAGGTGAACCGTCACATCAACTTATTTGAAGGAGAAGCCATTTTCATATGAAGTCCAGCTAACTTTTTGTCTTTTACAGTTCAAACCCTCCAGTGGGCTTTTTCTTTTTTCGTTGTTCTAGAGGACTTTAGATTTTATACGGCCCCTCTGTGATATATTTTGGATTAAATTTACACAGGGTCAAGTGCAAGAGTCTTTTTTTTTTTCCTTCCATTGCAGATAGCCCGTCAATCGATTAGCTGAAGTTCTTTTGTGCAGTGTATTACCTTGACACCTTGTCAAAAATTGACTGACAAAATATGTGGGGGGTCACTACTGGGCTCATCCATTCTGTGCTGGCGTTCTCCAGGCGACCTGACACTGACACTCCAATGCCTCAGACTTATGTGGCTTGTTCCTTGGTGTTTGAGAGGATAAACATTCAAGTTTCTCTTATGTGAATTTGCCGAGTCAGGTCCTGGCCTTGTGACCACCTTTGTTTGACTTTACTGACCCCCTCCTTTCCCCGCTCCAAACACAGCCTTGTATGCTGGGACCTCAGCACACAGAGGTAGGGGACACAGACATCAGTCTTCTACAGCTTGTTGGTTCCTGTATCCAGGAGGTGTCAGCACCCAAACTCCGCCCCTTCAACCTCTGGGCAGCATTTGACATTGCTCAGCAGCAATTCTAATGTTGGCTGGAGAGCAGAATTTGACTCTAGGCAACCCCCACATTTAACTCCCACTTCCTAGACACCCAGGCTTCCTAGACACC
>OU015754.1:20865379-20870717 GCA_907169655.1 Acomys percivali | reverse complement strand
CTTTCTTTCTTTCTTTCTTTCTTTCTTTCTTTCTTTCTTTCTTTCTTTCTTTCTTTCATCTTTGTTTTGTTTGTTTGTAAAGAAGTTGCCTAACTATGTGGCCCTGGCTGGCCTGGAGCTTGTTCTGTAGACCAGACTAGCCTCAAAGTCATAAAAGTTCACCTGCCTTTGCCTCTGCCTTCTAGGTGCTGGAATTAAAGGTCTTCACCATCACACCCAGCTGGACTCACTCTGTAGACCAGGCTGGCTTCAAACTCACAGCGAGTGATCCGCTTGCATGCTGGTATTAAGGTGTGTGACACCACCTCCTGGCAAATAATAATTATTATTTTTTTCCTGGCAATTTTTTTTCTTTTTTAAAAGATTTTATTTATTTATTATTATGTATATGGTGCTTTGCCTGCAGGTACACCTACAGGCCAGAAGAGGGCATCAGATCACATTATAGATGGTTGTGAGCCACCATGTGGTTGCTGGGAATTGAACTCAGGACCTCTGGAAGAACAGCCAGTGCTCTTAACCTCTGCTCCATCTCTCCAGCCCTAAGATTTTTTTCAATAAGAAAAAAAAAAAATCTCTTTCTTACAGATGATAGCTATTCTTCTATGGTTTTTGTTTTTCCTCTGCTAAAAGAGAGCTAAATGTTTTCCTTTTACAGTGAAAATTTGGTTATTTGAGTTTTCTTTTGAAAAAAAAAAAGACAGTTTTATATATTGGGATTTTAAAAAAATTATGCTTATTTATTTATGTATTGTCAGCTCTCTCTGTCTACCAACTTGGTCCCAACGATGGAAGACAAGTTGTCAGGATTGGTGGCCATCTCACTGGCCCTTTTTTGGGAACTTTTTTTTTTTTTTTTTAAATGGCTGGTTTTAGTTAGACAAGAGTAGATGGTAATTATAAAGTCTGTAGGGGTGGCGCACAAACGTGCTCTGAAGCAGGAACCTCACACACACAGAGTGGCTGCTCATCACCGGTAATGTAATTCTCAAGCACTTTTTGAAAGTACATCCTCCCCTATCCCAATCCTCTGCCCATCTCTGTAACCATTGGCAACAGCCTGCTGGGCATCCTTCCATAGTGTGGTCCTTTGTCAAGCTGTGTGCGCCCGCGTTTAGTGAGGTTTTGATACTTAGAATTATTTGAACAAAAGATGCTTAGACACTCCTATGGCTCAAAGCAGGAGCGCTGGAGGCACCTGGCTGGGCATCATATCTCTCATCACTGCAGCTCTGGATCTGTTTTTTTATTTCTCCTGTGTCCTTCCATGATTTGAATATGCAGAAACAAACAATTAGGATATAGGCCCTTATTTTCTTTCTGCTCAAAGACACTGTTGATGTCTGCCTTTATTTGTTTATTTATTTATTTGTTTATTTTTTTCACGCAGCAGAGTCTCTGAGAGAGAGCTCCATATTATGTATATTGAGCTGGCTCTCTCCCTGGGTTGCCGATAATGTTTTGTTATTAAGAACACAGCTGCAAACACAACCCATGCATGCTTGTCATTTGCCACGTGTGTGTGTGTGTGTGTGTGTGTGTGTGTGTGTGTGTGTGTGTGCAGACTTCTCATCGGCGCAGACGTTCCCAGGAGGAACAGGGCTGGGTCCCAGACCTGCTTTGCCAGTTCTCTGTTACCCAGTTGCCTTCCCCAGCCCTGTACCCTCCCTGAAGTCCGAGGTTTTCCGAGTCTTGCTGTTCTGAGCGGCTTCTTGGTAATTCAGCATGGTTTGAAGTTTTGCCATCTCTCTCCAAGTGTGAACTGATGCTTCATCCATGCTGGGTGCCAGGCCTTTCTTTGCGGCTGCCCACTTTTTATCCCCTACTGCTTTTCCGTTTCACTTTACGTTAATTTTCAGGAGACCTTTATTGTAGTACAAATACCGCTGGTAGAGGGTTGGAGTTATTTTCCTCCCATTCTCACTGTGTAGCGCTGCCTGGCTGGGAACTCTTAAGTAGACCAGGTTAGCCTAGAGGGTTGGACATATTCATATTCCCTCTCCTTTCTCACCATGGAGCCCTGGCTGGCCTGGAATTCTAAGTAGATCAGGCTAGCCTTGAACCAACAGAGATCCACTTGCCCTCTGCCTCCAAGAGATGCGACTACACCCAGCTTGGTTTTTGCATTCTAAAATATAACCAAATTTATCAATTTTTACTTAAAAAACAAATTAAAATATTTATTTATTTATATGTATGTATATGAGTGTTTGCATGCATATGTGTGTACCACATTACCACAGTGCCCTCAGAGGCCAGAAGAGAACTGGATTCTTTGGCACTGGGGTAATAGGTGGTTGTGAGCAGCCATGTGGGTACTGGAAACTGAATTCAGGTCCTCTACAAGGGCAGCAAGTGCGTCTATCCACTGAGCCATCTCTTTAGCCCCTGAATTTATCATTTAAAAAAAAATCAATATTGATAGCAAATTAAAAGTTGATATTAAATTAAGTTAAAATTTTTTTCTGGATTATGAGCCTGAAGTAGTAAGATGATTCTCTCCTTCATTCTGATAGCAACATTTGTTTACTGACTTGGCAATTGCAATTTTTAGTGCTTAACTTATGCTTTTTGCCACTGAGAGGAATCACCAGGCACGTATGGAAGGTGTGATTTTATTACCCTTGTTATGCATAAATCATAACACTGGCACTGAAGATGTCCCCAGTTGTGACATGCTTCCTTGCCTCTTGTCGTAATTGTTTTTGATTTTTGTTTTTTTTTTTAATGTTGCTGTGGTAAGCACACCAACAAAAGCAACACAGGAGTTCATTCTGGCTTACGGTTTGAGGATACGGTCCATCACAGAGGAGGCGGCATGGCAGCAGAAGCATGAGGCAGCTGGTCACATGGCATCCACAGCCAGAAAGCAGAGAGAAGGATGCTAGCACTCACCTCACTTTTCCCCTTGGCTCAGAATCTCAGCCCATGGGATGGAGTTGCCTACTTACGGGGAGTGTCTTCCAACTTCAGCTAACCTAATCAAGACAATCCCTGATAGCTGCACCCGGGAACCTGTCTCCTCGGTGACTCTATTGAGCCAATGGATGTTAACCACCACGCCTCTGTTATGATATTAGGACTCATTCCTGTCCTTGCTTTGTGCTCACGATGGCCACTCATCTATCAGTGCCACAAGGTCTTAATGGCTGTGGCTTCAGATTGCCTCCCTCTGTCTCTAGTTCCCCATCTGTGTAGATTTTCTTTTATGGCTTCCAGTGAGATACCATTAAATCTCGCTGTATACTTTTATTTAAACACCAGTTGGCTCCTATCACTTTGGACAAATGGGGTATTTCCTTCACTTCATATTAGCTGTTTAGGGCTAATACGCAGAAAGTAACTTAGAAGATTTATCACCAATCTGTCCGATTTGATACACTGCTTTATTTACTCGTGTCATTAGTTTATTTTTACTAGTTTTTATTTTCGGAGGGTATGCAGTCGTAGTCAAGAGAGAGAAGCCACACTGTCCCAAACCAGATGTTTATACTGATGCTTTTATTTGCAAACCCACAGAGACTACAACTCCACACGGAGCAATAATGCCGCTGGAGAGGCAATGTCTCTTTTCTGGCTTTAATGGAAAAAGCAATTGGCATTTATCGTCTGGAGGACCTTTATTCTTACTTTCAGTTAAATGATTTTTAACCCCACTTATTTAGGGAGATAGGATCAGAATGGTCACCAAATTTTTATCAACTATCTTTTCAGTATGTTTGTGTAACCATTTGTACATATACACACATGCACACACACACACAAACACACACAGTGTAGTCCTGGCTGGCTTGGAACTCACTGTGTAGACAAGGATTGCCTGGAACTCACAGAGATCTGCCTGTCTCCACCTCCTGAATGCTGGGACTTAAGAAGTGCTTCAGCCCCTATGCCTAGCTTGGCTTTTGAGCATCAGTCATCCCAGAATTTCTTCAGTGTACCCTGCTTAGGTTGATGCGTGTTGCAGTACTTCTGTGATCCATTCCTGGGTCCTCTGTGCACACACACACACACACACACAAACACACACACACACACACACACACACACACACACACACACACAGATATTTGTGCCTGTGTTCCAGTGGGATGCTGTGGAGTGCTGTCTGGTTCCAGATGGTCCTCAGGCTTGGTGTCAAGCACAGACAGGGCAGCACTAACCAGAGGCCAGACAGGAGCCACTGTTGGGAGGACCCATCCCTTACTCTGCAAAGGCCTTGCTACTGTTGATGGCATCTTCTTTCTTTCTTCCACTCTGCTGTCTGTAGAATGAGTCTGGTGGTCAGAAGTGCTTCCTGGAGTATGGAGACTCAAAGAGTTGAAGGAGTTCTCACACAGGAGGACAGCTTTAAAAGGAAGGGAGGAGGCGGGGCAATGGTGGTGCACGCCTTTATTCCCAGCACTCGGGAGGCAGAGGCAGGCGGATCGCTGTGAGTTCGAGGCCAGCCTGGTCTACAAAGTGAGTCTAGGACGGCCAAGGCTACACAGAGAAACCCTGTCTCAAAAAACCAAAATAAATAAATAAATAAATAAAATAAAATAAATAAAAGGAAGGGAGGAGGGACCGCAGAGACGGTCCAGAGGTTAAGAAGACTGGCTGCTCTTGTAGAGGACCTGAGTTCAATTCCTGGCATCCACTCGGCAGCTCACGACCATTTGCAATGCTGATTCTAGGAGATCTGGTACCGTCTTCTGCCCTCCTCCAGCATCAAGTATGCACGTTGTACGCATAAATACATGCACGTAAAATATTCATACACATAAAATAAAAAATAAATCTTAAAAAAATTAAAGGGGGGGAGGGGCTTTCTTTTCTTCCTTCTCGCTTACCTCTCCTTTCCTTTTCCCCCACCCCTTCCTGGGATCATTGAACCCCCAAGCCTCACACATGCTATACATGCACTTCTACTCTTGGCCCCCCTCTGCATTTTTCCATCTGGAGTTATTAACAAATTCATGTCTTGACTTCAGGGTGGACCCAAAGCCCTTGCACTGAGTGGTCTTGAAATACTGGGGTCACCATAATGAGAAGCCATAGGCCCAAGCTGAAAGCATTTTTCAGAGAAGAAAATCGGCTGGCTGCTTTGTGACCTTTTCAAACAGACGGGCAAATCCCCCTGGCTGTGAAGTTCAGGTCCCACATTCAGGCTTCATCTTCCGGAGACGGACGACAGAAAGAGTGTGCGCGCCTTACGGTGATTCTTGACGCCGCTTCACTCTCAAGTGCCTCCGAGGCTCTAAATCCACCAAATGAGCTCTGGGCTTCTCAGTGCGTGAAACCTCATCTTGGGCCTTTCTTCAGCAGGCCTTTAAGTGACAATAGATGCCAGGCACAC
>OU015754.1:20852879-20860379 GCA_907169655.1 Acomys percivali | reverse complement strand
CAGGCACTGCAGAGTTACTGTCCTTGAAACCCCGCACCTTCTTTGGAGCATTTTACCTTGGGCAAAGGGGGACTGAGGTGTCACTAAGAAGGAGGGAAAACTGGGGACACATTTGCCCTGTGACTTCAGGGATTTCTACCCAAAAGATAGGCATCCAAAGCCTCAGATATGTAGGAACCAGCTACAGAGGAAGAAGTTAAAATGACATCATACGGCCTGGGCAGGGGTGGGTCACATTTCCCACTTGGAGTAGACCAAGCCACTCACCGTACATGTTGTTAACAACACAGCTATGTCTGTTCAAAGCTACGTCCTGAAATGATATTCTAAGCTTTGGTGAATGCGGTTCTACATAAGCTCCATTAGGAAAAGTGGGAAATGAAAGTCGATCGAAAGAGGGAGGCCTTGCAGTGGTACCCGGCTCCCACTCCAGTGCAGCAGCTGGGTTGATGCCAAGCAGTGGGCATATCAAGCAAGTTGGGAAATGGTCTGAGGGACCAAGGTGGCTTCCAAACACCAGAGCCTAGGTAAATGAGGTCACTGGGAGGGTTCTGTGATCTTAGGGACACTTACCAGGTCTTTGTGTGTGTGGGGGGGGCAAGATAGTGGCACAGAACCGAGGCACAGCTGTGGATGCTGCTTGCTTGGTTTATGTAGGGTATTCCCAGGTGAGCCGTAGCTGTCTCCCAAATGCTGATGCATGTGTATTCGAGTCCCTGAGATCTTTTTTCTTTTCTGGTTTTTTTTTTTTTTTTTTTTTTTTGAGACAGGGTTTCTCTATGTAGCCTTGGCTGCCCTGGACTAGCTTTGTAGACCAGGCTGGCCTCGAACTCACAGAGATCCGCCTGCCTCTGCCTCCCGAGTGCTGGGATTAAAGGCGTGTTGCTACCACATCTGGCTCGAGTCCTTGAGATCTTGTCACAGGGCAGTTAGGATGTGACTTGGAGGGTCTGGGACTGTATTGCCAGCACACAGCTGATACTGGTGCTGTAGTCCTTGGGTCACATGTCTGTGCAAAGGATCTGTATATGATGTGACCCAAATGGAGGACTCTGAAGGGCTGTCACCAGAAATCCCGTTCTCTTCCTTGAGCTTTTCTCTCCATCACTGGTGCAGGAAACCAAGAGCCCACAGCATGGTAGGCTGCATATTCCTCTAAGTCACAAAGTAAGTCACCCACTAAATGACCTCTGCTATCGGCTGAGGGTGAGTGATGAAAATAGCATGGCCCCGTGTTGTCACAGTCTGTCACTATGGTTTGTGAGAAAATCACGCAGCCTGCCAGTTTGATGCTAAACGCTGTGTGGACACGGAGCACAGCACAGGGCTGGGTGCCAGTCAGCTTTGGAAGCCAGCGTTGTAACTGTGGATGGAGGAGGCTTGCAGGGTGTATGGGCTCAACGGATAGGGAGGGAACTTCAGGAAGGGGGAACGTTGGAAGAGAAGGGCAGCGGGGCTGAGTGGCTGGGTCACTAAGGAGGGCGGAAAAGAAGGAGGTAAGTGTGGGAAAGGGCAAGGCTGGGGTGCTAGTCATCGCTAACGGGCTGCCCCGCTATCGTTGGGCTGTTAAGAAGAGTGAGGCTAAGACTCTTTTTCTACAGGAAACAGCAAGTACCTGGGGGAGCCAGGCAAGGAGTGCGAATCTACAGAAAACGACCACCAGGGGGCAGCAGAGTAGAAGGAGCAGAGGTTCCACCACAGACGTCTAGAACGGGGGTGGGGGTGGGGTGCTGGGGGCGGCAGGGTGGGACGGACTGAATAAGGGGGAGGGGGCGGACGACTCGGGACCCTAGCAAGCACTGCACAGTTACCCGTTTATCGCAATCGTCCTCTGGTACTCCTTCAGGATGGCAAGTTCCCAGGACAGTGTGGTCCTGAGAGAGACTCTCCCCCGGTCCTCATACTTGGGACCTCCTTATAGCAGTTGGAGGTAGCCATTCCCCTCCCGCACTGTTGAGGGGCCCTGGCAGATGCACGGGAGGTTTTCCAGATGGCAGAAGTGATTAAACCTTGCAATATCTGTGAGGAGGGGTGGTGGAGTGGTCTGGAGGACAGGTGGACAAATTTCTTCAGTGTGCTGTGGTGGGTCCTGTTTCATAAACATTACCCGCCTTCAGGCTCTTAGATCTCCCACCCTCTTGATATTTGGAGAAGAGCATGCAGGAGAGCGCTCTCAGGTGTGGGAAGGCTACTCCAGCCTTCGGGTTTGCAATCATTAAGTGTGAATTAGGACACAGCAACACCTCTTTGCTTCCCTCATCCCTTTCCCCTCCCCCTGTTTATTTAGATGGAAACATGGTGGAAAAAGGAGACTCTCGCAATCTGTAATGCCCTGAGGGTCAGCCGACGTCCATCCAGTATGCTCAGCATCCTCGCTCCCACACTGAGGTCTCTGCTCCACAGGATCTTTGGCACCTGAAAACAAATAAAACAAATCTTACATGACCCTGTGCAGCAACTGCAGTGACCAAATGGAGGTCACACTTCTCTCTCCTGTCACGGACTTTAGCTCCCAGGAGCAGCCCAGGAACCACCAGAAATGCCAATCTGTCAGGTTGCTGAGCCCTTTCAACAGGCCAGTGATTGATGTTCTTGCTGGAGTGGCTGTTTGTGGGTGCCTGTGTACTCCCGGGCCCTGTGGCTTATGACTGAGGTTCTTAGTGGCTGATGTACAGCATTTTTTTTTCTTTTCTAATTTTATTTTTATTTTGCGCACAGGTGTGACCATGTGACCCATGAACTAATGTCCCAGTGGTATGATGTGGTGAATGGGAGATGACTAGAAGAGGTGTTGGGGACTTGAGTGCTGACATGTCAATACTTCCCTTACCTACTCTCTCCTTGCCTTAGCATGTGGGGTGTGTGTGTGTGTGTGTGTGTGTGTGTGTGTGTGTAGGCCAAAGGTCAATGTGGGATGCCTTTCTTTATTGATCTCCATATTATTATCATTATTACTTTTTAAGGAGTTGAATATTTTATTTAATTAATTTATTTATTAAAGACTTGTTTTTTGTTCTTTTGTTTTTTGTGACAGGGCTTCTCTGTGTAGCCTTGGCTGTCCTGGACTCGGTTTGTAGACCAGGCTGGCCCCAAACTCACAGAGATACACCTGCCTCTGCCTCCCAAAGTACAGAGATTACAGGCACGTGCCATTGTGCCTGGCTTTTAAAGACTTTAAATATACATATACATTGGTGTTCTACCTGCATGAGGGTATCAGATCACTCAGAGAAGGAGGTACGGACAGTTCTGAGCTGCCATGTGGTTGCTGGAAATTGAACCTGGGTCCTCTGGAAGAGCAGCCAGTGCTCATAACTGCTGAGCCATCTCTCTAGCCCCTTATTTTTATTATTTTTAATTATGGATCTGTATGTGGGTCTGTGTACTTATGGGAGTACATATTCCTGCAGAGGCGAGAGGTGTTAGATCTTCTTGGAGCTGGAGTTACAGGCAGTTATGAGCCTCCTAACATGGGTGCTGGGACTCAAAACTCAGGTCCTCTGGAAGAGCAGTGTGTATTATTAACCATACTGAGCCATATTGAGCCATCTCTCCAGCTTATCTGCTTTATTTTTTGAGATAGGCTCTCTCACTCAACCTGGAGCTTCCTGGTCGATTGGACCTGCTGACCAGTAAACTCCAGGAACCTCCCTTGCCTCTATCTCCCCAGTGCTGAGATGACAGGAGTGCGCTGTCATGCTCAGCCTTGCACATGGGTGCTACTGGGGGTCCGAACTCAGGTCCTCAGGCTTGCGCAGCAAGCACTTTACTGACTGAGTCAATTTAGACACGCATCTCCTTTCTTTTGGTTTGGTGCATCATATCAAGGCCGTGTGATAAGGCAGAGAAGGGGGAGTTTGTTCTGAGTCACACAGGAGGGGTGCTGTGGCCACTTGGGGACCCTTGAATCCCTGCATACGATAGATAAGCACTGACCTCATGTGCGTGTGCCTGTGTGTGTGTGTGTGTGTGTGTGTGTTATAATTCACAGCAGGCAGCCCTGCCCTCCCTACTACAGAGCTAGATTCCCTGGGATCCACAGACATATCAGCCTATGGAGGGAAAGTATCCCAAATGCTGTGTATTTTGGTGTTGGTGGCACCATACCAGGCTTGAGGAGTCGTAACAAACCACATCCCTTTAGTCTTTGCTAAAAGTCACCCACCCAGATTCTGGGAAGAGTTATGCTTTATCACACAGCTTGGGGGACCCAAGGCTGTTTGTGTTTGCCTCAGCCCTCAGGATCCAGTGGATGACGGGGACTAGTGGGTTTTGAGCATTGTAAGTTCATGAAGACGTGTCTGTGGAGCTGGAGCCAAGGGTGTGGCTGCCTGGCTCTCACACCACATCTAGCTGGGGAGGTGGGGGGTGGTTAACTTGGCTGAGAACACCCAAGCATGTGTAAACATATTTTTGCCCTGATATCAGCTGTATTACTCAGGATTCTAGGCTACAAGTGCAAGACATAGCCTGGCTCTCTCAGGCCAAAGGGGAGTCTCCAGAAAGATGTTGGGGTCTGTAGAATCGTGAGGGCTAGAGGGTCAGGCTTGGCTACCAGAGCCAACTGAGGAGCAGGGACAGGCTAGACTGTGGAGGTCCTGTTTGTGTGAAGACAGACTGTCTGCTGCTTATCTGGGACTCAGTCCCAGGGAGGAAGGCAGACGCTAAAAAAGCTATGTCAAGGGTTCATTCTTGACACTCTGGGTGGGAAGTGAGGCTTCTGCCCCATTTGGCTCACAGTGACCTATTGTCTCTTAACCATGCATAACACAGTGCCAAAGCCTCAAGAAGCCAAGGTTGAGAGAGCCATGTCCACTGTACAATTTTGCGCCCCTTTTCAACTAAGGGTTAGGTGTTCCCAGAGAGTGGATGGACGGTCGCCTATGTGTGTTCATTTTGAGACTCAGGACCACTTACTTAATCATTGAACCTGAGTCCTCAGACGCCGGGCAGGGGAAGACACACACACAAAATGACCTCATGGGCTGTAAAATCCCTGGCCCCCAACTGCATGGGGTGGGGTGGGTGATCACACCCCATTTACTCACATTCCTGGAAACACCTTGTCACTGTGAGGGATGCTAAGGGGTGTGAGAAGTACGAGGAACTGAGGGGTACCCGGTGCTTTTGCTATTAGGAGACTCTTGGAGGGGGGCATCAGGGAGAGAGAGAGAGAGAGAGAGAGAGAAGGATGATGATGATGGTGATGATGATGATGATGATGATGATGATGATATGGCGAAAATGCCCTGTCATGGGCAGGTAAAACCCCATCAGCATCTGCTCTGAGGCTTGATGGGTGGGACTTGGAACTACGGTCCTCTCCTAAGTGTGGAGGGGAGGAGGGCAAGCAGCTGTCCCTCATCAGACCCTTTACAAAAGCATCTCATGGAATCGCATCTCACGGAAAACGCCCTGATTTATTAAGTGTGTCTCTTTCCATTTCACCGATGACCAAGCTCAGTAAACAGGCGTCAGACAGCTGTGGCTGCTTGCCCTCCCTCCTTCTCTCTCCTTTTCCTTTCCTGTCTTCACCTCTCCTCCCTCCCTCCCCTTTCTTTCCTTGCAGGCCCAGGTTGGCACACAGGGCCTCCTCAACACCCTAGAGAAGCTTTCCTGCTGAGCTCTGCCCCTGCCTGTCAGTCTTCTCTGTCCCCAAAGCCCTTGTGCACATCCCACATCCCATTTACTACCCAGGATAAGGACCACTGGGTTCTGGCCTGGGACAGAAACAGACTGCTGTGCGTGGGCAAGAGGTGGGTGGAACGGAGCTATACCATTTGGTGGAGGGGACTCAGGAGCAGGAGAAGTGAGGTGCATTTCTTCTGTGGAGAATGGATTTTTTTGGGGGGGGAAGGAAGCTGGCTGGGTGGGAGGAGCCCAGAGGGAGGGAAGGGAATTTATCTGACTCAAGTGAGAGATGTTATTATCATCAAATATTTTCTCTAATTGCAAAAAAATTAAGGGGCCGAGGGATGCCAAGAAAATAAAGTACATATGCACTAGGCGTTGGCTTTTTTGGCAAAGGAAATTTGTCTGTAATCACTTTTACAGAGATATAAAAGGAATTGCCTCCCCAAATGTGATCACTTCAGCCTGGCTTTTATCTGTTTCTTCAGAAACATCACATTTTGAAGGGAGTTGTATTAGCTGAAGACGGTGGATTTGTCTGGTAATTGCTTCCTATTATAAATCTAAGCAACATTTAACACCACCCAGGAATGCAAAATTATCAGGGATGCTAAACGGAGAAAGGCTCTTTTGCTAAGTTTTGTTTTCCTTGTCGAAAACAAGTGTTTTGGGCAAGGGAGGGGGCAGGGGTTTAGAACACCGTTTTTGTATCACTTAGTGAGATTACGGGATGTGGGTGACAAGGTCCCGAGATCTCTTCGAGGTGGTGGCTCAACCCTCTTCACTTAGACAAGACTTACCTACCAAGGAGAGGAAGGGACGAGGCTGTCCTGGTGCTTAGCTGGGACCCATCAAGAGCTCACCATTTATGAACCAGTGTGTTCATGACTTTCCTCGTTGCCATGGCAAAAAACACCTGATGGGAACAACTCAGGGGAGGTGCTGCTTATGTTGGCTCACAGTTTTATGGGCTCAGTCCGTTATGGTGGAGAAAGCACAGAGGTTGGCGCTTACAGGCAGGCTTGTTCAGAGATGGTGGGTCAGGAAGCAGGGCTGGGTTCTACCTAAGCTCCAGAGAGCCCAGTAGACCCCAAGGCCCAGAGTTCCTACAACCTTCCAATGCCTTCAGTGGGGGGACTCAAACAAATCGTAACAGTTTGCAAGCCAATGCTCTCGGACTTCCAGCCCCAGGACTGTGAACAACAACTCTCTACAGTTCATAAGCTAGCTAGCTCACGGTATTTTGTGATCACATCCCAAATGCACTAAGGCAATTTTGAACCAAACCCACTTGTTAATGTGTTTCTGAATCCCCTTTGCAGACTTCTTTTGTGACCAACATATTTACAGGAATTAAAAACTGGACCCTGGAGCCTTGTTGTTGTTGTTGTTGTTATTGTTATTGTTTTCCTTTTTTCTGATTACATATTTTTCTGAACATTTGCATTTGCAATGTTGTCACATCAAAGGTTCTCCACAAGATTAGAATCTCTTAGGCATCGTCTGTGCGCGCGCGCGCGCGCACACACACACACACACACACAAATTTCTTTGGAAATCTAGTGAAATAGAGTTCCTAGTTCTTCTGGGCAGAAGGCTGAAGAGAGAGCTAGGAAGAAAGAGAGAGAGGAAGGGAAGAAAGGCCAGAGCAGAGGCAAAGAGAGAGGGATGGAAAGAAAGTGAAGAGGAGGGAAGCAGGGAAGGAGAGAGAGAGAGAGAGAGAGAGAGAGAGAGAGAGAGAGAGAGAGAGAGAGGAAAGGAGTCCCCCCCAGGGATGCTCAGTGTCCCCACAGAAGGGTACAGTGTCCCCTCTACCATTGCTCAGTTCTCCCCCCCCCCCCCCCCCCCCCCCCCCCCCCCCCCCCCCCC
>OU015754.1:20816689-20827043 GCA_907169655.1 Acomys percivali | reverse complement strand
CTTTTTTTTTTTTTTTTTTTTTTTTTTTTTTTTTGAGACAAGATCTCTCTACATAGCCCTGGCTGTCCTGGAACTCACTGTGTAGATCAAGCCGGCCTCAAATTCACAGAGATCCACCTAAGTGCTGGGATTAAAGGTGTGTGCCACCATGCCTAGCTATCTCACCTTGACTTTTTAAAAATCTATTTTAGTGTTGTGAGACAGATTATTTTTATTTTTATTTTTTTGAGACAGGATTTCTCTGTGTAGCCTTGACTATCCTGGACTCTCTTTGTAGACCAGGCTGGCTTCGAACTCACAGAGATCCGCCTGCCTCTGCCTCCCAAGTGCTGGGATTAAAGGCGTGCGCCACCACTGCCCCAGCGAGACAGAGTCTTTCTCTGTAGACTAAGCTGGCTTTGAACTCACTGACCTCCTGTCTTACCTTCCATGGTGCTGGGACCAAAGATCTGTACTATTGCACCTTATTGTTTGTAATCAGGAGCTTTACTTTTGCATTTATTTATTGGTGGGTGCACGTGGACCCGCCACAGTGCGTAAGTGGAGGTCAGAAGACAACTTGCAGGGGCTGGTTCCCTCCTTCTGCCTTGTGAATCCAGCAAGAAAACTCAGGCTGCCAGACCTGGCGGCACACATTTATTCACCGAGCCATCTCACTGACCCGATTTATTTGTAATTGGTTCACCAAAACACAGAGCCTGTAATATTAATGGTCTTCTCTAGGTGTGGGCACGCACTGTGAGACCGGGTTGGACTGCCATCGCCATAGACATTTATCACTCTTCATGGCAAAACTTCTTTCTTGGGGCTTTTCTGTTTCTTTTGTTTTTCTGAGACAAGGTTTGGCTATGCAGCCCAGGCTGGCCTCAAACCCGTGATCCCCAGGCCTTGGCTTCCTACGAGTTAGGCTGACTCTCAGATTCATGGAATATGGCTGCTCTTTCTAGTCAGTCTCCTGTGCAACAGAATATCAGAGCTTCCTATGCCTGTCTAGCTATGATTTGGTAGAAATCATGAATTTACTGTGTGTATGTGTGCATGTGTGTGCGTGTGTGTGTGTGTCTTGAAGGAGTCAATTTTCTCCTTCCACTGTGGGATTGAACTTTGATGGTCAGGCTTGCCTAGAAAGCACTTTTACTTGCTGACCCATCTTGCCAACCTGGCACGCTGTTGTTCTTTCTCCTTAATGATACCAACTAAAGAGCATTGTTAGTCTGTCATAAAATGTCTCACTCTCCCAACCTTGCTCATGTGTCTCAGGCTTGTAAGAACTACCGTGGGGAATCAGTCACACATTTGTATGATCAAATGTGTGCCATTACTGCACACATCAGTAATTCTTGTACTTGGGAGGAAGAGACAGGAAGATGACAGGTTTGAGGACAGCTTGGGCTAATGAGCGAGCCCACCCATTGTCAACAAACAAAACCACAAGTATGTGTGTGTGTGTGTGTGTGTGTGTGTGTGTGTGTGTGTGTGTTGCTGGGCATGGAGCCCAGGGATTTTTGAATGCTAGGCAAGCGTTCTACCAGCAAGCTTTAAAACGCCACCCTGTGGGTGCGTGTCATTCTCTATCATTGTGTAGGCTGTGCACCAGCGAACTTCACATACACTCTGACCATTTAGCCATCTCTCCATGGATGAGCACGCAGGCCGCTCTCTGGTTTTGGATCCTGTGGGAGCATTCCATAACAAATAAAACCTCTATATACAGGTCTTTGATCGTACATTTGAGAGCCTCTTGAGGATGAATTCCTAGGAGTGGAGTTACTTCACCAGAGAGTGCCCTTAACCTCTGCAGGGACTCAGCCAAATTGTCCTCTGGAAAGGGCCAACTGATGCTGCCTCCCTCTGAACCCCTGTCAGAGCTGACTGCCTTCACACAGCTGGCCTTTCGGATGCCATTCCAAACGAGAGAAGTCTGGCTGACTGTCCACTGTAGTCCTTACAAACCTGCGGCTCATGCACAAGGTTGGGGGAGCGAGAAGCTCTATAGTAAAAAAAAAAAAAAAAAAAAAAAAAAAAAAAAAAAAATTGCCTTTATTTTCCCTTCAGCTGTCTTACTGTGCCCGAGCTCTCTGTTGATTTCTTTTCCTTAATAGGTTTTTCCCCTCTTTCTCCTTTTCTTTCTTCCTTTCTCCCTCTTTTGAATACTTCTTGATCTTTCTCCTTTCCTCTTTTCTTCCATGGTTCCTTCCTTCCTTCCTTCCTTTTTCCCTTCTTTCCATCCCTCCTGCCTTCCCTCCTTTCTCTGCTGTCTCCGGATTGAACCTGGGTCCTCATGTATATTAGCTGAACTCTCCATCACCGAACCATATGCCTAGCCCACGGGAATTTTATTAACACAGTAAATGGAATACATCTTAAAAAAAGAAAACAATGTTTTCCTGCCACATACACTTTGTGAGCATTGCCTCACAGTTCGGTTCAGTTTATTTCCTGGACAGCAGTTTGTAAAACTGGCAAAATGTAAAACCCCAGAAGGCTCCTACTTATTTATCTCTTTATTTGACTCATAGTCTCATTCAGTCCAGGTTGACGTAGAACTCACTCACCACGTCATGCAGGCTGGCTCTGAGCTCCTACTCCTTCCACCTCCCAAGAAGGAGGAAAGGACATGTCGGAGCTGGCGTGATGGTGATGAGAGAGCGCTGGGTGGCTCACCGATGCCTACTTCTAAATGCTATCATCAAAGGCAGAGAGAATTCTCTAAACCTTAACTACATTCATGTACAAGGCACAGATCACCATACTGGGCTCTCCTTTTTTGTTTGTTTGTTTGTTTTTTGAGACAGGGTTTCACTATATAGGTCTCGCTGGATGTCCTGGACCGTCTTCTGTAGACCAGGGAAACTTACAAGGATCCTCCCGCCTCCTCCTCCAGAGTGCTGGGATTAAAGGCATGCACCACCATGCTGGATATCTCCTCCTTCTCCTCCTCCTTCTCTTCCTCCTCCTCCTCCTCCTCCTCCTCAGAGAAGGCTGGCCTCGAACACAGAGATCCCCGTTTCTGCCTCCCAAACTGAAAGTGAAGCTATGCACCATCCTACGCAGCCGTTAGCTCAGCTGAACCATCTGAAGCTACCAGTGAGACTGGATCTTTTTCCTCCAGTCACTTAACTGACTTCGATACTTGTGGTGAATAAATCTTTTATTTAAAACACCACTTTTGTCATAAGACAAGGGCCACCCATGGCCTCTCCTCTCACTGAACACCTGCCCGTATGCATGGTACCCAATATCCTCTCACCATAACCCCAAGCCTGTCCTCAGCTCCTCTCAAGACCTTTGCCATCCTCAGCTTTGCATAGTCTAGTACCTGGCCGAGTCCCCTACCCATACCCTCTCCAGGTCCTCTTATTTATTCTTGGCTATGGATATTCTTGTATGTGTATGTGTATGTGTATATATATGTATGTATGTATTAGGGGGTATGTGTGCATGCATGCTTGTGTGTATGCACTCTCATGGAGGACTTTGGGTGTCTTCACTGTTTTTTGAGACAGGGTCTCTTACTGCCCCTGAAGCTCATGTTCCGGCTAATTGGCTGGCCTGTGAGCTCCCAGGATCCCCTCTCTGCCTCCCCAGCATTGAGATTACTACCCCAATCTACCAAACATTTACTTTCACACCTGGTTTTATGTGGATCTGGGAGACAGAACTCAGGTACTCACATGTGTGTGGCAAACAGTTTGCCAACTGAGCCATTCTCCCCAGCCCTCCAGCAGGAGTTTCAAGTCCCTTCTTTACAAATAAGGGAAGGGCCGGGCTGCTAGCTTGCTGGTTACTGTTAGAAGACCCAGGGGGGAGTGTTTGTCAAGCGCCTCTGTGATGCCTGGCGCAACATTGAGGTTAGCATCTACCTCCTGTAAAGTCATTTTAAACCTTGTTGCATTCAGTGGTCCAATTATATTAGATGTCACCTCTAAAGCCACTCCAGGTAACATCGAAATAATGGGCATTTCTACCTCTCCCCTACACTAATGGGCAGCTCCTAGCCTTATACCAACAGACACAAGGCTTTTGTTTTCTTGAGTTAGGAGGTGTCCTTTCCTATTTGCCCTGCTATATCCAATTAAGAAACTAGCCATTGATTTCTAATTTAGAGCGGTGTTTTTTGTTTAACCAGGAATGTGTATCGAATTTTCTTAACGCCTTTTCAGCCAGCTCTGTGGTCATCATGACAGTTTCAATCTTCTTCAATCTCCGAGTGCTCGGGTCACAGCTACTATCTTCAATTCCTTCCTCCCTGATTGTGTTGTAAAGTTTTTGGTCCTTTCTCTGCAGGGTTTGCGGTCTTGGCTTCTGCTTCTCATTACTGGCCGTTGGAAGATGTGGACGGTATCCTTGAGCTTCAGGACACAACTGGAGGTAGACAAGGGTAGTGAGGATGCCTTTGGGTGTGGGCACAGCTCCCCCGCAGGGGCTGGGGCGCTGGAGAGAGGGAGAGAGTCTCTAGATGCCCCCAGGACGTGTTGGAGCTGGGGTGATGGAGAGGAGGGACCACTCCGTGGCTCACTGATGCTTACTGCAAAGTGGTTTTGGTGTTTTTTTGGTTTTGTTGATTTTTGTTTTTTTTTCTCAAGACAGGGTTTCTCTGTGTAGCCCTGGCTATCCTGAACTCGCTTTGTAGACCAGGCTGGCCTTGAACTCGCAGAGATTCCCCCTGCCTCTGCCTCCCGAGTGCTGGGATTAAAGGCGTGAGACACCACCAACTGGCTTGCAAAGTGCTTTTATGAGACCATTTATACGTATTTGTGCTAGGAGGGCGGGGTTTCCTAAACCTTAATTAACGCAGAACCTTCTGTTATGGTGTGGTGTGGGTATGTGTTTGCGGGTAGACAGAGCCCATTTGCCACAACAAGCTGATATGAGGCAGGAGCCGTGGATCGCCATGAACTGTGACACACTCTCTTGCTTTAAGGTCACAGAGCAAAGAGTTCCCTGTCTACCAACCACTCTATCCACACATGTGCTAGCATCCTTAAGATGATCTCCCTGACACCGAGGTCCACAGGAGGTATCAGGGTCTCTGTCTCAATGAACTTAGATGATGATTTTGGAAAAGCCCGTGACAGCTATGAGCATGCCCATTCCAGCAAGAACTCCTTAAAAACAAACAAACAAACATTGATTCAGAATGAGTTTTGGAGGTCTTCCTCTTTATGTTGATATACGTGATGCTCTTAAGAATGTCAAATATGGACGGACACACACACACACACACACACACACACACACACACACACACACACTGTCATTGTTTTGTATATACAAGTTCCCATGCAGTACATTTAAAACACTGAAGGTGGTCATGAAGTCCACCCTGGATCCCTGATCTCTGTCCTCATTGATATGACTTAAGTGCAGTGGGAAACCTCTGCAGAAGATTCTAAAAGGTCTCCCTAAAACTTTGAAGCCCGGAAGCTGGTGAGAGAGCTCAGTGAATAAAGGTGCTTGCCGCCAAGCTTCATGACTTGAGTTCGATTCCCGGAACCTCCATGGGGAAAAAAAAAAAAAAAAAAGGTGAATCTCGCAGAGTATCCTCTTACCACAATATGTGTCCTATGGTAGACACAAGCCTGTTCTAAGAGAGAGAGAGAGAGAGAGAGAGAGAGAGAGAGAGAGAGAGAAAGAGAGAGAGAGAGAGAGAGAGCTGGCAATATGACTCAGTGGATAAAGGCACTTGTTAACCCTGACAGCCAGAAGAGTTCAACCTGCAGGGCCCACATGACAGAAGGGGAAAGACACTCTCCTCAAGTTGTCCTCTGACCTCCACATGCATGCTGTGTCATACAAACCTGTGTGTGTGTCCGAGCACGTGCTCGCACGTACAATAGATAAATGCATACTTTAAAAAACCCAAAATATCGGGAGGCAGAGGCAGGCGGGTTGCTGTGAGTTCGAGGCCAACCTGGTCTAGAAAGCAAGTCCAGGACAGCCAAAGCTACACAGAGAGACCCTGTCTCCAAAAATAACAAACAAAACAAACAAACAAACAAACAAACAGATCCCCCCCAATCAAAATAAATAAAAATATTTTTGCCAGGAGTGGTGGCGCACGCCTTTAATCCCAGCACTTGGGAGGCAGAGGCAGCTATATCTCTCTGAGTTCAAGGTCAGCCTGGTCTACAAAGCAAGTCTAGGACAGCCAAGGTTACACAGAGAAAGCCTGTATTGGGGGGAAAAAAAAAGAAGAAGGAGAAAATTGAAAAGTTGAAAGTGAACCACCATCACCACCACAACAAAATCTCTTGATTCTAGAAGCACCAGCTGAGGGCTTGGAGTGGGTGGTGGGTGGTGCCTCTGCAAAGGGCTTGGTCTAACTTTACTCCTCCTCCATCCCTCATGGGGCCACTCATAGGGTAGGACGCTGGTGGCCCCTGCAGACTGTATGGCAGCCAAGAATTTTCTCTACTCTGCTGTACTAAGGGTGACAAGTACCCTGTGCCAGCTGGTGCATTGGCTCAGGGGAAAACAGACCATTGGCCTTTGTCAAACTCCAAATTTCTTTTCTGCAAGTCTTTAATTTCAAGTCCCGCCTCCATAAGAGGCAATCACCTGACCTGACCAAGTGGAAGAGCATTGCTTGGGACCCCTTCTCCCCATCCGAGCTCACCTCCTACTGCTGATGAAGTCAGCAGTTTGTGGGTGTTTTGAAGTCCTGTAACCACCCATATGCATGGCAGGATCTGAGTATGCCTCCATGTCTGTCCCCACACTGCAATGTGGCGCTGGCACTGTAGCTTCCTGTTGGAGCCCCCTATGCAGTCTGTGTTGCTGAACAGGTATGTGTCATTCTGAGAGCAGCTCCCCAGGATGGAGAGACAGTCTGCGGTCTCTCAGCACCTCTCAAGGCTGGGGGACAGCTAGATGGCTCTGAATGCCACTTCCTGGATGCACAGCCCTTTTATGTGTGGCCGAACCCTCTGTTGTCTAGTCCGTTGCCATCTCATGCAGATGTTTTCCACAGTGTTTCTCTCTCGTTGGCTCTTCATATCACAGCCATTATTCCCTTTGTTTCCACCGCTTCACAAACGGCTGAGTTCAACTCTACCATCTCTCAACTTAAGCATCCGTCTCGGAGCGGGAGTCGGAAAATTTTAATCTACTAGATTGTGGCCAACGTCAGCAGTGACCGGACTCAGGGGGCCATTGGAGCTGGCTATGGAGTCCGCTGAAGATGTGGGATGTGGGAAGGGGAGGCGGGCCGGAGGAGCCCTTCCGCTGTGTGCTGGGGTGAGAGATGTGCTGTTTCCCCGTTTGTGCCTCATGTCACTCATGTGTTGTCCTCTCTTTTGTCATTTCACCCAGCGTTGCGAACCCTCAACCTCACTGTGCCTCCCTCCCACAATGCTACCTTTGTCTTTACCAATGACTCTGCCTACTCCAACTTCTCTGCGACTGTAGGTGAGCACTGGGGCTTGGGCCAGTCACGTTTGGATCCCAGTGAAGTTAAGAGCTCGTCTAATCTGGTTCCGTAGGACTCTCTTGGCTGGTAAAGGAGTGGGGTGGCTAGGTACAAGTGTGGTGGAAATCAAGGGAGAGCTAAGGTGTTGGGAAAAGCCACACAGGCTTCTGGCTTAGGAAGCCTCTCTGATAGCCGTGCCTGGAAGGGGCGGAGGCTCTTCCACAGTGCTAAACTCTTCTGAATCAGTCGCTTGATCTCAGAAGCAAAAACAAACAGAGCCTGGATCTTTTCTAAACATTGAAAATGTATCCCCACCCCACTCCCTTTTGAGGACAAGGTATATGTAGCCCAGGCTTGCCTCAAGTTTTCTATGTAGCTATGTAGCTCCTCCTGCCTCCCCAGTGCTAGAATCTCAGGTGCACACCACCATGCTTAGCAGAAATCGGAGTTTTGGAACATAGTGTTTTCTCTGTGGAGTGGCGCTAAGGCGGTGGGTAACCCTGCCCAGTTCATGGAAACTGCGAGTTGATTTTAAAACTCATCCAAAAACTGGTCTCGCAAATATGCCACCAGCATTTCTGCTGGGAACTCATTAGGAGCTGTTTTAGAAGACACGCCCACCTGAGTGAGATGATTGTGGGTTATACCCAGGGCCTGTGATTCCCTTGAGCTTGGAGCTGAAGGGACTGCAGAGGTAGAGGCGAGTATCTGATGGGTGTAGGGAGCCTGTTCAGATGCTGTGCACCTCTCTTTGTCTTTTCTTAGCCCGTCACCTGATTTCTCTCTCCGCTGTGGGCTGTTTGGCACTTCTATATGATTTTTACTAAGCAAGCAGTCTGGCTCTTGGGCCCGTGCAGTCTCATTCAATTATCTAGTGGCTAGTTTTCCATTTAGTGAAGTGAGATATAGCTCTCTCATGGCAAACAATGGGATAAGCAGAACCAGAGAGTTTAAACACTGGGGCCCTTGAGAGGAGGTCCACAGGACAGGGAGTGCTGCATATAGCCAGTGATATGTGCAAGCAGAATTCCCAGATACTGAATGCATCCTTGGCCAGTAGTCAGAAGGCCATGCACCATCACCTCCCTATTCCTACACAGATTGTTGGCAGTCTTTGAGCATGTCCATTTTGGTTCATAGCAAGCATACTGGTTCACATCACCAGTAGTTTTTACAACCTTCAATTGATCTAGCTGTAACGCATACAACTTACTTTTGCCATGGGGCCTAACAGCCATGGCACATGACAAAACAAGATAGCTGAATGAGCCGTGCTGGAGACCAGGGCTTGTGGCTCCCCAGGATTGCTGTTGACAGACCCTTCTGGGACTTTCCAAATGGGGCTGTGGTTCCTCCTGGGTCTACACATGGCTCCAAAAGCTGAAGCTGCACACATGGGAGACCGGGACGCTACAATGAATACCTGGTAAGAGCAGACAACACCAATGGCCTCCCACTTAACCAGCAAGACTGTTCCACCCAGAAGTCTCTGAGAGTGAGGCAGAGTGGGAGGGTCCCTACTAGCAGGAGTGTGAGTGACATACTTAGGGTTGAACAGTTGGCAAATATGTCAATTACAATATTGTTAGGTTAAAATATAGGTTATGCTGACCTGACGTTAATAGAAGGCAATAATTTATTCCCTAACACTTAAACTTATGAATCATTCACACTCTCTCTATCAATAATTAAATATTAGCGAATGCGATTACTATCAGGAAACAATGTGTGACAGCATAAGGGATGACACTGGGCACTCCCTCCTGTGTTGCTTGGAGGCCGGACGTGTCTTTAGTCTTCCAGTGGCAATTGGGTGACCGACGTGTCCGTTTCCTAGATATCATGGAAGGGAAGGTCAACAAAGGCATTTACCTCAAGGAGGAGAAAGGCGTGACGTTCCTCTACTATGGCAGCTACAAATCCTCCTGCATTAGCAACCCGGCCCAGTGTGGACCTGAGGGTGAGTTGGGGCTGGGATGCATGCCACCCTGCTAGTGGCCCATGTGAATAGAATCTGTGTGTGTGTGTGTGTGTGTGTGTGTGTGTGTGCTTGTGTGTGTGTGTGCATGCTCATGCTCCAGAGACGCATCAGTGGTCCTATTCTATCATCTATGTCTTATTCCCCTGAGATGGAGTCTCTCTCAATGACCATAGCATTGGGCTTATAGGTGCACATTACAATGCTTCACTTTTCTTTTTTTTTTTTTAATGTGGCTTTCAGACATATGAACTTGGGTCCTCGTGCTTGTGCAGTGAGTGTCCTTACCTACTGAATTATGTCCCCAACTGAAGAGAACAGAGTTCTAATCTAACTGCAGTGTGTGTGCAAATGTCACATCCAAGTTGGAGAGAGGGAGGAGGGAAGGAATGGAGCCATTCCAGTGCTGGCCCATCTTGGAGACTGGAAGATAGAACATTGCCTTACAGAGCCAGTAGACCAAAATATGTCACTTTGTGGAGGAGCGGGAAGCACCCTACTTTAAAGCATAGCTTCTGAGATATCCATCACTTGGGTTGGGTTGGGGCCCCGGTACTTGTGGGAAGGAAATTGATGGTGTGGCTCTCACAGTGTTATTTCTGGTTCTGGGATGTTGATGACAGGTCAGGTCTGGCAGAGCAGGGTGTGCCTGTTAACCCTCAAACCGAGTTCACTTTTTATGCATTCATTGAGGGTGGCTGGATGGTGCATGGACCTGCTCCAGCCTGTGACCTATGCCTGGGACTCATGACAAATGTGGCAAAGAGAAGGCAGATGCCACCTCTCCCCTTGGAGTCTGAACTTCCTACAGATGTAGCTGGGCCACATTTTAATCCTTTTGGGGGGACATTGTCCTCTGCCATCCAAGCCAGCATCATATCCTTTTCTTCTTCTCCTTCTTCTTCTTCTTCTTCTTCTTCTTCTTCTTCTTCTTCTTCTTCTTCTTCTTCTTCTTCTTCTTCTTC
>OU015754.1:20801042-20815055 GCA_907169655.1 Acomys percivali | reverse complement strand
CCTCGGCCTCTCTTCCATACTCCCTTTGCTTGGCAAGTGCCTCTGCCTCAGACCTTCTATCCCTGTGTGACAGCTCCTCCCTAGTACTTGGCAATTGCTGGTGGAATACTGTCCCATCTCCTTTCTAGTGTCTGGCACTGTGGGTGACTCCGTCTGTACCATCCCTGGCTCTGTGAGGCCTTTACAGCCGTCAGTACAAGGCAACACTCACGGTGCATTTACCATTTACTGAGCAGGAGCAGCTGGCCTGGCTGCCTCATGGATGCTTCTGTCTAACTCAGCACCTCCCCGACAAGGGGCCCGCAGAAAGATTAGGATTTACTGATGTTAACAGAAGCAAAATATGCAGCCAGTGTGCTGTGCTGTGCCTATTTCTCTTCCCTTCAGACTTCCTTCTCTGGGTTGATGAGCTGAGATTTTTGACAGGTGCTCTTGGGGGCCCATTGTGAATCTTTCCACACCACGGAGACACAGATTGGTATTTCACCGAGGGTTTCTACAGACAGGAGTCATTCCTTTGCAGGCTGACTGAGCTAAGATGAATGGCTTTGCTGGCAGAGTTCATGGCCCACTTTCTCCATGTCCCGGTTCAACACTATACTGAATTTTTAATTTTTACTCTTATTACCTAACGCCGTATTGAATTTTTTATTTTTATTTCTCTTCCTGGGCAGAGGTGCATTTGGCAGAGTTGAGTGAAAGGCTTTTTTTTTTTTTTTTTTTTTAAAGCAGCTTTTTTTTTTTTTTTGGGTGGGGTGTGTGTGGGGGGGTGCAGTGGAGAAACAACTTCTATGAATCCGGCTGGGGCTACATTTTGCAAGAAAAACTTCACAGTGTGCCTTGTTCATTTCCATATGAAACCGGTTGTTTCTGAGTGCAGTGAGGTGGATGGGGGAGGAGCAGGGACAGGGTGCCACCTGAGCCTGATGGAGAAGGATGGGAGGGAGGGCTCTAAGTCTTCTCTTCCACACAGGGGTGGCCTGGACCTCAGCTACACCCTCCAGCCTCTGTGCTGCCTCTCAGCGTTACTCTATCCTTGTGGCTGAGATCTCCCAGACCTTTAAAGGATGCTTGCCCCCTTGGACCTGGATTCTACCCAGAGCTCCCAAGAACCCAGGGAGGTCTGGGACCCTCCTAGTGTTTGGAGGTTCTTCCTAAAATATAAAACGTAATTTTGAGCCAGGCAGGGTGCAACATACATTTAGTTACAGCACTTGGGAGGCAGAGGCAGGTGGATCTCTGTGAGTTTTAGGTCAGTGAGTTTCAGAATAGGCAGGGCTATAAAGAGAGACCTGGTCTCAAAAAAAAAACAAAACACAAAAAATCCTTTCTATATGTATCTACCTAATATATCTATAGATACATAGATAATATATCTAACCTATCTATCTTCCTATCGATATCTATCTATATATCTATACATATATTAGATAAATAGATAGAGTCATATATTACCTATATATCTATAGATATATTAGCTAGTTAGCTAGATATAGAGATAGATATCTATATAGATAGATATAGATCTATCTATCTAGAATATCTATATAATACATACATATATATGTGTATATACTGGATAGAAAGATGGATATATTAAATAGATAGATATTTAATTTTTTAATCCCATGGCCAGCACACTGGGCAAGTGCTCTACTATTGATCTACATCTTCCACTTTCCTTTTACTTTTTATTGAGAGATGGCATGCCACGAAGTTGGCTAAGATTGTCTTGAACTTACTAGGTAGCTCAGGCCAGCCTTGAGCTTCTGATCCTCCTGCCTCAGCTTCCCACATACCTGAGATGACAGACCTGCACCACCACGCTTGGCTGGTTTTTATTTACTTTTTCCATTTTTCATGCACATGTATGTATGTGTGCATGTTTACATGTACGTGCATGGGCATGTGGAGGCCCGAGGTTGGTTTTAGGAACTGTCTTCAGTGGCTCTTCCACTTTATCTCTTGAGGCGAGGTCTCTCAATCAAACCCAGGGCTTATGGATATGGTTTGTTTTTTGCTAGTCAGCTTGCTGTGGTGTCTCAGCGCTCTGAGGATGGAAGTATAGGCAGGCTGCCTGGCCAGGCATTCACGTGGGTTTATAGAGAAGTCACACTTGGCTGGCAAATGCTCTAACCGCTGAGCCATCTCCTGGAGCTTGATTTTCATTTCTGACCCACACAGAGCAATTATGCATTCTTGCGGGTCCTGCATGCCACATCAACACGTATATGCTGAGGACTAGCCAGAGCAGGAGGGTTCGAAATCTGACATCTCAAACATTTGTTGTTCACTCATCATTTCTTGGGAGCGTTCAGAAGCTTGAGATTCCTCTTGGATAGAAAAATTAAAATGGAGAAATTCCAAGCTAGGGCTAGAAAACTTGTGCCACATTCCCTATGCTCGTGTTAGTCATATGGGGACTTCAGTACCAGAGCACGCTTGTCACAAGACCTTGAAAAGACTCAAACGTGGCCAGCCCATGAGGCCTTGCAGTGAAGATGGCAACAAGACACTAATTTACACACCAGAGACAGGTGCCTTCTAAGCCTCTGTGTATGACCTCATTTGGTGATAACAGCTAAAGTGAATTTGGTGTCATTTATATAAATGAGGCCAGGGCAAATGTCCCTGTACCTCTCTCCCTCCTCCTCCTTGTAGCATGATCCATGGTGGCCCATTGTGATTAGCCCTGAGGGGAGGACAGGCTGGCTCACTGATACTCTCACATCCCTGGCCAGGTGGGTGGAGCCAGGCAATTGCTTTATTCCTTTTTTTACACACAGAGTTCAGTGGGTGGCTAGCTTACCGTATACATGCACACGCGCACACACACACACACACACACACACACACACACACACACACACACTGTACAGGTCTGGGAGGGGAAATGGGCACAGGAAAGCTACAGGATAATCTCAGGGAGGCCTGTGACCCGTGGGAGCCCCATCTAGGTCTGTGCCTTGGTGGACCTGAGGGAAAGGAGGGCCCAGACCGGCTTGTGTGCGCGCCAGACCCTCTTGGCCGTCCAGAGCCTGGCTGGTTGGTTGTATTTTCTCTGCATCTGTGACCCAGCTCATCCACAGTGATGTTTATAGCATAGGCCACATATTCCACATGAGGTAACACCCTCCCCCCATTATGGGGTCTGAGCTTCAAACTTACTGTGATTAAACTATCCTGACAAAAAGCAACTTAAGGGGAAAAGTTCTTATTTTTGTATTTTGGCTCAAAATTCCAGGTTATCACCCATAGTTTGGGGATTATAATGTCCATAGTCAAGAGCAGAGAGAGAATGAATGTATGCATGCACTGTTATCAGCTAATTTTCTCTACTCTTATACAGTCCAGAACCCAAACCTAGGGAATAGTGCTGTCCACAGTGGGCTGGCTGGTCTTCTCACACCTATTAAAGCAATCGAGACAATTTCTTGCAGGCATGCCCACAGACCAACCTGATCTAGACAGCCCTCTATTGAGACTCTTTTCCTAGGTGATTTTAGATTGTGTTAAATTGATAATTAAAACTGTCACACGTACCCATATTGGGCATCTGCAGAGTCCAGTAGCTGCTCTTTTTTCTGTCTCCCTCACACCTTCACCCATGAGCAGTTAGCAGCCAAAGCATTATGAACCTTGAAAAATCACCTTCTCCTTTCACAAGAACACTCTCTGGGGAACATATTCTGAAATATATACAATTTAAGATATGTCCAAAAAAAATTAGCTTCAAGTTCCGTTTAGAATGTTCCTTCAAAACTTTGAAGCAAACCATATGACTCAGAAACGGGGTTGTTTAGGATATGACGCCGAAAGCAGAGCCATAAAAATGGCAGTGTGGAAGTGTATTTACGGATGTGGGAGGGCATTCCGGAGGCCATGTGTAACCAGATGGAACGACACAGTTCCTTCCTTTGTAAAATCACTGTCAGGATCTCGGGGAGTAGGTGGGGTGGAGACCATGGTGAAGGGGTTTATGTTTGCACACACTTGCAGAGGCAGAAAGCTTGGGTCTGCATCTGACCTCCATTGATCACTAACCCGGTGGTCTCGGGGTTTTTCTTCCATGTCCTGGGAATGGGAGCAAGGCTGTGTGCATTCTTTGCAAGGAGATGGCAGCTCAGGTCTTGTTCTTGGGAGTGTACCTGGCCCTCACTGGATATTGCTGTGGCATTTCGTGCCTCTGAAGCACCAAGTGATGAACGCATGTTTCTCTCTTCAGGAGTGACATTTTCATTTTTCTGGAAGACTCAAGGGGAGCAGTCCCGACCAGCCCCCTATGCGTATGGGGGACAGGTCGTCTCTGATGGGTTCAAAGTCTGCTCTAGTGATGGAAAGGGCTCGGTGGAGCTGTACACACGAGATAACTCCATGACGTGGAAGGCCACCTTCAACCCTCCGGGTGAGTGTGAAATGCCTACTGGAGCTTCCGTTCTCCTCAGTGATCATGGGACACTGAAGGAGTCTTTGTGGCACTGGGCTCCTTCCTGACAGCAGCTTGAGAAGGTGCCGGGAGAGCAAGGAGGGTACCCGTCACAAGGTGACCTCATGCTGAGGTCCAAGGCCAGATGGTAGCCTGACTGTGCGCTCACTGTACGATTGCTGGTGCCCTGTGTCTATGTGAGGCTGGTTTTCTGCATAATAGAGATGACATGGCAGGTGCCCAGTCATTGGCTGGGACTCAGTGGAATCTGTATGCCGAAGGTAGACCGTGGTTAAACCCCGATTTCCCATCACCATACAGTGATACGGCCCTGAAGCTGCTCACGGCACAGTGCAAAAAGTTCTGTGGGGATGACAGGCTGTCATCATGGAGCAGGCAGCGGGGCAGGAGGAGAGGTTAGGGTACTGTGTGGTCTCAGGGAAGGATGAGCCTTTAGAACCAGCGAGATGAGACTGGGGTGCCAAGGGCCTGAGATTCAGAGTAAGTGGAGTAGCTCTGATGGTCTGTGGTATGGGGTTCATTAGCTGAACTGGAGGCTGGGCACCTGAAATCAGGCAGCATCGAGGATAGATACAAGATATTGGAGGGGATCAATGCCACAGAGGTTTCATGTGGTATGCAGGGAGGACCTGGACAGGTAATAGCCAGGGCAGAGGCTGAGGTCCTCCATAGTAAGCCTGTAGAACAGTGGTTCTCCACCTGTGGTTCGAGACCCCCTTTGGGTGTGTGTGTGTTACATACCAGTTATTGTGTATATCAAATATTTATATTATAATTCATAACAGTGGCAAGGTTACAGATGAAGTAACAACGAAATAATAATTTTGTGGGTGGGGGGGATCCCCACAACATGAGAAACTGTATTAAAGGGTTGTAGCCTTAGGAAGGATGAGAATCACTGCTCTAGAAGCAAACAGCGTCTTTGAAGCATCTCAGGGTCCATTTCTGGCCCATCTGAAGGAGGTGGCCCAGCTTAACCGTTAAACTGCCCGGTCAGGTCCTAACTCTGTCCCTTGTAGCTTTATGGGCCTAGTATCATATTCCATCACTTGGCACTTCCGTTTCCTCATTTGTAACATGAGGAATAAGGTTATTATTCACCGGAGACAGCTGATGGATCAAAGGGGCCTTGAAAACCAGGCTGTAGAACCCTGGGAGACTTGGGTTTGCTCTGTGGGTGTTGAACTTGCTTAAACCGAACTTCCCGATTCTTTCCCACCCTCAAGGCTGGAAACACTTTTGCTTTCCTACTTCATAAGACTCCACCTGAACCTCTGCGATGGCCCTCAGTGAGGACCGCTTGTGGTCAAGGCTTCCTAGGTTACAGCTCATCCCCGTGGGCCTCGGGCCTGTGGCAAGCATCGGGCCTCTAGCAGGTTCCTTGAAACTGAACACGTGCTGTTTTCCAAGCCAGGGATGCCGAGGGACTTGTAAACATCTCCTCTGTCATCTGCTCCTCATTTCTTCCGCTGGAAGGCTTTGTTATTCTCACTTTCAAAGTCAAGTGCAATAACGCTTTGGCCCCGCTTAGGATCCAAGTGTTCTTCAGAGCGTCAAAAATCACTAAAGCGTTGCGCAATTCCCCAGCAGGAAGCTCTGACGTAACTATTGGCAGTCCATGATGACCGGCAGGCAGGGCGCTGTGTCTTTTAGAGAGGCTGTCCTGGTCCTTCCCTGACAACCCCAGGAGGATGTCTTACACCAAGGCTTGCAAAACAGATGAGGCCCTTTGTGGGTTGGTCTTCCCATTGACAAGAAGAGGGACCCCAAGGTTTCCTAAGGCTGTTTCTCATGGAGCCAGGAAACTGGCCATAACCATCGTGTCATCCCATGTCGGCTAATGTCATATATGCTATGTCAGGTCAGGCCCTTGGATGGTTTGGTGGCCCCTACCCTATGACTGCTTAGATACTCGACGATGTTTTGAATGAGTTGTGACAAGTAGCTGTGATTTCATGTCAAAACTCAGATCTTCCAACTTACTTGGAAAGAAAAGAGAATGGCGGCCCCAGCTTCATCTTTCAGTGGCTGGAGGGGGAAGGGGACCTTCCTCCTAGGTGGGAGCTGCCATCTTCCTACCAGCCTAGTCAGCATGGAGGCCAGTCCTCAGTGAAACCATGTTCTATTCTGCCTCTCCTTTGGCTCTGCAGAACAGCCATGTGGACACTAGTCTGGCATGGCCATACTATTGTCCTCAACAGTCTCAACTAAAAAGAAAAAAAAAATTAAAACCCATAGTAAAATTGAGAATAAGGAACAGAGGGCTCCCAGGGACCTCCCACCTCGGCACATGACCAACCTCCCCTTACCAGCACCCCATCCCTGCACCATGTAATGGACCACACTGATGCTTGGCCAATCTCCCTGCAAGCAGCATCCCATCTCAGCTCCATGCTTCAGGGATGAGCTGCACTACTGTGTGCTTATTTTTCAGGATGTTGGGGACTATTCCTGGTGTCATGCATTCTCTATGTTGGGGAGGAGTCTGTCTGAGCGTTGGCCTTTTACTTATCTTTAAGTGGGGGGTTTGTTTGTTTGCTTACTGTGAGTTTTGAGAGCTCTTCACACGTTTCATGTAACCGTGCAGATATTTTCCCCAGTCTGTGGCTGGCCTTTTCATTCTGTCTTCAAGTTCCTTCACAAAGCAGAAATTTTCAGTTTTAATGGAGGCCAGCTTATTCTCTCCATCACACTTTTGATGATATATATATTGTTGTTAAGAGCACTGGCTGCTTTTCCAGACAACCTGGGTTCAATTCCCAGCACCTACATGGCAGTTTACCACTGTCTCTAAGTTCAGTTCCAGGGGCTTTGACCCTCTCTTTGACTTCCATTGGTACCACATACATATGGTGCACCAGACATACATACAGGCAAGATACCTGTATTGGCTAGTTTTATGTCAACTGGACAGGAGCTAGAATCATCAGAGAGGAGGGAGCCTCAATTGAGAAAATGTCTCCCTAAAGCCGGACTGTAAGCAAGCTTGTAGGGCATTTTCTTTTCTTTTCTTTTCTTTTCTTTTCTTTTCTTTTCTTTTCTTTTCTTTCATTATTAGGTATACAGAGCTCTGCCTGCATGTACACCCACAGGCCAGAACAGGGCATCAGATTACATTATAGATGGTTGTGAGACACCATGTGGTTGCTGGGAATTGAACTCAGGACCTCTGTAGGAGCGGGCAGTAAGTGCTCTTAACCGCTGAGCCATCTCTCCGGCCCTGTAGGGCATTTTCTTAATTAGTGATTGATAGGGAAGGGCTCAGCCCATTATAGATGGTGCCATCCATGGACTGGTGGTCCTAGATTCTATAAAAACCAGACTGAGTAAGCCTCTGAGGAGCAAGCCAGAGAGCAGAACCCCTCCATGGCCTCTGTGTCAGCTCCTGTCTCCAGATTCCTGCCCTGTTTGAGTTCCTGCATGGGTGTTCTCTGATGCTGAACAGTGCTATGGAAGTGTAAGCCAAACAAACCATTTTCTCCCCAACTTGATTTGGTCATGGTGTTTCATCACAGCAGTAATAAGCCTAAGACAACACCCATACACGTAAAGTAAAACAAACAAACTTTTTTTTTTTTTAAAGTGAGGATCAAGCTTGGGGTCATTCTAGATTCTCCCTTTTATATACTGGGAGCTGTGAAGATTTGGGTTTGGTATTTCTATCTACCGCCCACTTTGAATTAGTTTGGGCCATAGGGATGGTGTCTGGGTTTGTTTATTGTTATTTTTTGCATCTGGGTCTCTGGCTTTCCCAGCATCCTTGGTTGCAGAGACTGAACTTGTTCCACTGTGTGGGCTGTGCTCCTGTCAGGTACCAGCAGATGATGCCTGTATTGCTTTACCTTTGGGCTCTCTGGACTGTCCCTCTGATCTATCTGTTTGTCCCCCTAAGACCACTTGGCTTCACTTACTGACACAAACTGGAAAGTGACTCTGGTTGGTCACTGTAAAACAGCATTACTACCTGCAAAGCTCCATGTCTGAGAACTGTGCTACTGAATTGCAAAAAGGATCTCACAATGTTTTAAGTATATTAACAGTTTTGTGTTGCTGCACATTCGTGGCTCTTTTCAGTTGCAAGTGACTGCGCGCATCCCGCAGGCCACAGCTAGGCAGGCCACTTTTAGTCTCGGAGGGAGGCCATGTTGGTCCACCAATTCTGGTCCCCCCCCCCCATCTTTAATATGTGGCTTTTCTTGGTATTTGTCTTTCTGTGAAGACTTTAGACTCAAATGGCGGCTCTCCAAAAGATAACGTGCTAGGATTTGGGTTGATTTGAATTGCATCCAGTCTACAGGCTAGACTGGGATAGATGAATACCTTAACAACACCAAGTTTTCCTATCTATGAACATGGGATCTCTCTCTAGACATTTAATTCTTTCCTCGGTTTTGTAATTTTCCTCAGGTGTGTGTGTGTGTGTGTGTGTGTGTGTGTGTGTGTGTGTGTACGCTCATGACTCTGTGAGTGTGTACACCTATACACACATTCCATATGTTCACTACTGTCAGGCTGGAAGACAATTTGACTTTTGTCTCTTAGTCTTTTACCCACCAATCACACATGATTATCACGAGCACTTCAGGAGTTGCTTTTATCATTGGTAACAAAGGTAATTTTATTTTGTCCTTTCTCAACCTGTGTGCCCTTTCCCCCTTCTTACTATCATAGTGGGGGCTGCCAAGAACTGTGACAGTGGATGTCCTTGCTTTGTTCCTGACCATACTGAGGTTTTCAGCCAGGACTGTGGTCTGATTGGTTGGTGTTTGGGTCTGGCCTTTTCAGCAAGTCTTTTATTACCTTTGATTGTAGGTGTTTACATTTGTGACTCTTGTGTTAAAATAATAAGGGATCTTCTTCAGCTGTTTTGGGGGCTTAGAGGGTGGGAGCAAAGGTCATGTGCTCCCAAGGACTAGGGGGTGTCAGCTTATGTTATGATCCATTGTTGGATTCACTAAGGTCAAGCGTGACCAAGCATCACGTGAAAGAGGGATGTGCTTCGGGCCTTGGGAAGCTTCTGGAGCACTCATCTGCTCTGTTCAGGATGCACCCTTCCCTCTCTTCCAGGTCCTTACTGGACTCATGTCCTGTTCACGTGGAAATCCAAGGAAGGCCTGAAAGTCTATGTCAACGGGACTCTGAGCACCTCGGACCCGAGTGGAAAAGTGTCTCACGCCTACGGGGATCCCCGCGTCAACCTGGTGATAGGGTCTGAGCAGGACCAGGCCAAGCGCTACGAGAATGGCGCTTTCGATGAGTTCATCATCTGGGAACGTGCGCTGACTCCCGACGAGATCAAGATGTACTTCACAGCTGCCATTGGTCAGTGCACGGGGTGGCTGGGGGTGGATCTGGGCCCGCACCTAGAGAAACTCAGCGCTGGGCTCCTCGGCACCCCTTCAGCTCTCAAGTTCTCGTCATGGCAGATGTGAGATGTGTCTTAATGAACCATATAAGTATATTCATGTTTCCGAACACCTGTTCCCCAAGATAAATGAGCAAACAGTTCACAGGAGACACGCTGAGATTAATATTCCCTGATCCTCGCAGGCTCCACGGGGTATGCCGGGGCTGATGACAGAGGTTTTGGTGGCAAATATCAGGTCCTTAACAAATTCCTTTCATGCGCACATCCTCTGCTGGGCCCCCAGACTCCAAAGTACCTTCTCCGTGCTCCGTTATAGGTGGTTGCTCAGAGCAGGGGGTGCGGGGGCTGTAGGCAGGTGGATATGGTTTGATTCTTCACTTTGCCATGGGACTTTTAAAAGGCTTTGATAACTTTCATATGATGACATCTGTGTAATGTTTAAAGAGGACCATTAAAAAAAAATACAGCTTGAATAATAGCCCAGTAGGTAAAGTGCTTGCCTCTCAAGCATGAGGACCTGAGTTCAAATCCCAGGTCCCAGATTAAAAAAGCAGGGTGTGGTAGAGTGTGCTTACCAGCCCAGTATGAGAGAGGCAGAGACAGGAAGATCTCTTGGGCCTGACTGTAGAGCCAACTTCACCTCACCAGTGAGCCCCGGGTCCTAGCTAAAAACAAAACAAAACAACAGCAGCAACAACAAACCTCCCACAAAACCGGTAGAGAGACAGCTTCTTAGGAATGACACCGAGCCTGACCTCTGCTTCTACGTGCACACACAAAAATGAAAATAATAAGGTAAACAGTTTGGTAGTATTTAGCAAATTCACAGGCATGCAACCAGTCTCTATATAGTTTTCAAGTAGTTCAGTGTCCTTAAAGGACGTCCATGTCGCTGCCTGTCCTTACTTCTGCGAGCCTACAGCAGCCGTTGGTCTATTTCTTGTTTCTGTGGTTCGTCTGTTCTAGATGTTGCATACAAAAGCTCCTGACGCGTAGAAACACAGAGGGTCCCTCTAGCAAGGTTCCCCGGACTCTGCCACTCAAGTGGGGAGCAGCTCCCATGAAGGGGCAGAGAAAAGAAAGGGCCAGATCTGCATTGGGTGACGTTAGTACACACATCTGTGGAATCTAGGAATAAGTATCATCTGCCAGACGACACCATAGGAAGGATCACTCGGGGACTGAGCCAGACCAAGGGCCCGGCAGAGTGTCACTTCTCAACTCAGTCTCCCATGACCACTCCCATGGTGTGTAAGGACACCTTCATTTCCGTTGCCTTGATCTCTCAGCTCGGCACGAGATAGCGAGAGTTTGACAAGATGTGACACAAACACATGGCATGGCTGTCCTGTAACTTCTTGGCACCTGAGGGGGTGAATGTCACTGGATCTTGGAGAACAAAGTGGTTTTGGGGTCCAGCTTTACATCACCAGCCACCCCCACCCCACCCAGGCCCAAGGGGCCCATCACTCTCAAGCCAGCCAGGGTGATGATGTCATTTCCTCAGGTCACCCAAAGTAACTTCGAGAGACATTTCCCCAAAATGAGATCAAGTATCAAAGTGAAATCTGTGTTCTCACCAGAAAACAATAGAATTAGAAATAGTCGGTAAAGCCTAGGCAGAAAACAACAAGTGGAGGAGGCTTCTTCTATGACCTTGAATATCTTGTCACAGGGAATGGCTGATCATCAACCACGATCACCTGCAGAGAGAGTAACGGGACTCCTCGTAGCAGAAGTTCCATCTCCTCTACCACTTTGGGGATGGTGTCCAGTCTACCTTAGCCTAGTGTATCAGTTTCTTTTAGGTTGTAACAAAACACCGGACCAAAAAAATAACCCTACTTCCTTTAGTGGGATTGGTTTATATTGGCTCATGATTTCAGAGGGTTCACCTGTTGGCCAGTGGGTTCCATGCATTTGAGTGGAAGGGACATCATAGCAGAAGAGGGCATCTGCTCACAATACAGGAAGTGGGCAGGAATTAATACACCCTCAGGGGCCTGTCCCTAGTGTCCCCAGATTCTCTAGCTAGCCTATGCCTCCCAGAGTTTCTAGAACCTTCCAAAAATAGTGCCACCAGCTGGGGACCCAATGTTCGAGTGTGGGAGACGCTTCTGATTCAAACCATAACACCCAGTGATTAAGAATCCTGTGTTTTATCTGTAATGAGTCTGGGTGCCAGTGAAGGCTATTTCTCATTCTTCCTTTGTTTGAAATTCCTGAGACCCTGCATAAAATCATCCTTTTATGTGATGGCTTGCACGAACGGTGTTCAGAAGCAATTTACAATATAAATGGAAAAATAATTTCTGCTGGGAAAATCCATATAATCTACATTTTAGGCTGATTTATGAGCCCTTTATCTTCCCAGCAACATCCATACTCAAAACATCCTGTGCCTCTGTGGGGCACCTCAAGCTGGTAAATTCTGAATAAGGACAGACCTCCCTGGGGATGACAAAGGGTGACTTTAACCCTCATTAAGGCATTGCTTTTTTTTTTTTTTTTTTCCCCTTTCAGGTAAACACGCTCTGCTATCTTCAACATCGCCAGCGATGCCCACAGCACACACCGTGGTGAGCAGGGGCCTTTTCCCTTTGCCCCATGTGTGAGTCACTTTTCATAGCTGAGACAAAAATATCTGAAAAGACAACCCAAGGGAGAAGGGTTTTCAGTCCATTGTGTGCTGGGTGCATTGCTGAGGGCCTGAGACAAGGCAGAATTGGGATAGAGAGCCAATGGAAGGAGGGTGCTTCCTCTGTGCTTGAAAGCAACCAGGAAGTGGGGGTGGGAGTGAGAAGAGGGCCATGGGGGTGAGAAGACAGCAGGGGGTGGGGTGGGGGGAGGGGGGGAGAGGAGAAGGAGAGTCTGAGGGTAAAATATCCCTCAATGGCCCAGCCTCCTCTCTTCACCTTGACCCCACCATCTGTTGCCCATACTACAGCACACAAATTCATTGATGGGTTTAATCCATTGATGAAGTCAGCACCCTGCCATGATCCAGTCACCTCTTAATAGTGCCACCAGCTAGAGGCAAAAGGTTTTAGTCACAGGAGGCCCTTCAAATGGTACTTCACATTCAAAGTGTAACCCGCCCCCCTCACCCCTACCCCCATCTTGTGGCAGTGTTGGCTTGTGCCATATGCCAGCAGGGCTAGAGTCATGTCCAGAATGAAGTAATAAATGAAGGGAAGCCAGTTTTTTTTGGGGGGGGGTAATTCTTGGTGCCCGAGTGGTTGGAAATAGGATCCCCTTGGGTTTTGTTCCTTGGAACGCTAGGAAGAAAGGAAATTCTTGGGAGCCAAGTGACCACTGGGTGGTTGAAACCCATCTCTTCTCAGCTTCCTTTGGTGCCTTTTCACCTGATATCAGAGGAATGGGTCCATTCGTACAGAACGTGGCTGCTTGAATTTAATTTTTGTGTCTAAAGAATGTCCCTCGCTCAGGCACTCTGACAGCGAGTACCTAGACTCTAGTCCTCTTGGGATCAGGTTCTTTTTTACCCACTTACTGACTCTCTGCCTGCCTCTTGGTGGCTAAGTGCATCTTTAACAGTCCTTGTTTCGCAAGGTGGTTGTGATGATGGGCTACTGTTTGACACAAATTCTCCAAACCCTTCATAGAAGCACCCATGTGTGGGGACCAGTCTTGGCACCGCCCTTATGGGCCCAGGGCCAGAGGTCACCCTGAGCTTCTGCAGAATGGTCTGGTTTGAGTTCCTAACAGGAAGTCATTTGGCCACCATCTTTCAGATGCCCACAGATGCCTACCATCCCATCATCACCAACCTGACAGAGGAGAGGAGGTGCTTCCAGAGACCTGAGACCGTGCTGCGATACCTTCAAAACGTGTCCCTCAGCTTGCCCAACAAATCTCTCTCAGAGGAAACTGCACTGAACCTCACAGAGGTACAGCTCCTGGTGCCTTTGGCTGGTGGGATGGGACTGATGATGCATGGCTGGACCATGGATTAGCAAGTGTGAAAGATCTAGCTCTGTGGCTGGTGAGATGACTCAACAGTTAAGAACACTTGCTGCTTCGGTTCCTAGCACCCGTGTTAGGTGGCTCACAGCCATCCCTAATTCCAGACCTATGGAGTGTATAACACCCTCTTCTGGCTTCCATGCTCACCTACAAACATCTGGCATACACACACACACACACACACACACACACACACACACACACACACACA
>OU015754.1:20782641-20801032 GCA_907169655.1 Acomys percivali | reverse complement strand
CACACACACACACACACACACACACACACACACACACACACACACACCAAATAAAACAAAAGCAAGAAGAGCCTGGCCTAACACAGTTTAGGCTTCATTTAAACAGGCAGGCAGAGCTTTTCTGGCCAGCTCTATGCTGCTCAGTGAAGCCTCCTTGAGCTGGAAATTGGATCCGCATTTCACTCCCCCAGGATCTAACAACCACTCTGGTCCATCTGCGTACCCACTGGCCTCCAGAACCAATTGGACTTGTGACTCATGCTCTCAAGTCTGACGTCTCCTTGGCAATAAGGGAGAGGTGGAGTGGGGGATGTTGGCAGATGGAGCCAGAGGTCACAGATGACTATGCATAGTGTAACCTCCTAAAGTCACCCAGAGTACTCTGTGAGCGTGGCACTTAGGTTATTAAAGTCAGGAGGCTCTCTTTCTTCACTCCCTCTAACAGTCCCTGGGTAGGGGAAGGGCTTGAGGTATCTCATGGCTGTGTGGTTTTCTTGAGCTGGAGTTCGTGGCCGGTATGAAGGGAGAATGGTGTTTGAAGTAGATCATTCTTGAGAATAGAGGCCAAGGCTATGATCAGGGAGTGTGGAGTCTGGCTACTAGGCCCACCTTGGTGCTGGAGGTTACAACTGTGTACTCCTGGTTAGGGAACGAATGTTGCTGGTTTCCTGGCTATCCTGAAACATGGAGGTGATAGTCACAGTGATCATATCTCAGGGGACCAAGTGGGGCCCTCTTCACTTTGCTTTCTGGCATAGGGTCATTTCTTTCCAAAGGTTCTAGTTTCTTCGGGTTCTGGTGCTGAAGGCACACAAACCTGGGGTATAGTGACCAGAAGCTCCCTGGAGTGGCTGGAGGTAGCCACTCCAGGGCTTTCTTGATTAGGGTGGGAAAAGGAAGTTGGGCGTCTGAGATGCCATCATCTCTTAGAACACACAAGTTCTAGAATTCTACATCACCAGGAACTACCATGACTTTCAAGAGGTTGAGGGATTAGCCTCTGTGCTCTTAGTAGCTGAGTAGCCACACTTCTAATCCTTCATGCCTCACTTTCCCGGGAGCTGTAGAGAAGTCATGCTGCCTGGGTCCTGAGCTGGTATCTGCATGGTGGTAATAAATCTTCAGCCTAGAGCAGGTGTGGACCATGGTGTCTGAGTCCTTGGCTTTGACAGTGGCTGGATGGGTCTGCTATGTGACCCTCCTTTATGCACACTGACCACTGATCTATTAGTGTGAGGGTATCGTGTTCTGGGATCATGGTGTCCAGTGGATCCAGTCACTGAGTCCCTTCAACAACACCTAGCCCTTTGCCTGTATGTCTGCATATGTTGAGGATGAGGAGGGTGGGTGGCTGTCACAGGAGCAAAAGAGAGATTTGATGAAGCACTTACTCTAAACCAGGCCTGCTCTCATGCATCCCATACAATCCCCTACTGGTGACCTACAAGATTGCCCAAATTTAGGAATTTCCCACCCAATCCCAGCTCCTCTTCCTGTGGAAATGGGGAGTGCAACACCATAGTGACAATTTTGGAATTTTGGTTTCTTACACACACACACACACACACACACACACACACACACACGAGAGAGAGAGAGAGAGAGAGAGAGAGAGAGAGAGAGAGAGAGAGAGAGAGAGAGAGAGAGAAATGTTTTCATCATTTTAGTCCCAGGTGTGGGATATGGGGATGCTTCAGATTGCCCACAGCAGTTGACTATGATTTGTCTCGTGCTCTTGCACGGGCGTGATTTTGCCAGCTATAGATAGTTTCTGTGATTGTGTGATGTCTGGAATTCCGGAGACTTTTCAGAGGGTATATAAATGCTAAGTCCCTGAGAGGCACGGTGTGTTGTTGGTTGGTTGTTTTGAGTTGTGGTTTGTTTAGTAGTCATGTGCAAAGAAGAAACAACAAGAAGAAGACATTAGATATCCTGATGGCAAAGATCAGACTCGCCCCCAGGAACTCGAAGCCCCTAATCAGCAAAAAGTAGTCTAATGATAATGCTGCTCCCTTTCAGACCCCTGACTTCATTCAAAGATCTCTTTCCTTTCCCCTCTATCCCTTTTCTCTCCTATCTAATGTTAAGTGGTTGAAAGGGTGGAGAAAGGATTGAAAGGGGTGGAAGAAAAAAGAACCCACCAAGTAGCCTACATGCCACGCAATCAATTCTGCCCAACTAAGCTCTCTCTTTTATGACTGTCCAGTCTGCCATACCAATTCTGCTCCCCTAGGCTTGTCATTGGTCTAGGTGAGGTCAGTAGGTCCAGTGTGGAGCCACAAGATGGCTGGTGGGGATGAAGTGAAATAGGTACCTATGGCTGAGGTGGTTCCATGTCCTTCATAAGATGGCACATTGGGATGCAGGCTTCAATGCAGGCCACATGGGAGATGTTTCCTAAGCTTAGTGGCTTTGCTCTTTGCCTGTTACTGCCTTTTTACCCCTCTGCTAAACCTCACAGAGTCAGAGATCGCAAATCCAGATGCCTTTGGGGGTCAACAATCCAAGTAATGGACGCAATGGGCAGGACCACCAGGCAGACAGTTGTCCCGTGGAGAGCAGCAGGCAGCTCCTCAGAGCCTCTTGGTTTTAACCTTCAGCTCCATCTCTTCTGATTTAGCAAGGGCAGCCCTAAGCCTTGAAAACCCAGCTGGAGTTTTAAAAGGAAATGTGTCCAGATCAAATGAAAGTCATGTCAAGACTGACTGATCTCAGTGGTCATCAGTTTGAGACCTCTACACGGCCTGTGCTGACCCTGGTGCTCTGGGACAAACTATACAGAATGGCTGCCAGCATTTCTCAACAGGAAATATTTCCAGGCAGTCATTGTGCAGCTTTCCATAGTGTCCTGGCTCTTAATCATTGGTGATGACACAGCACAGCCACTTTCTAGACTGTGCGAGTGATGGCTCTCAGCCATGTGTGTTATTGAGGGTAGATCTGTATAGTTCATGTGTAGGGACTAGTGACGTATGTGCAAGATTCACACCGGAGTCGTCACCCTTGAACACAAGAACTGTAAAATATCTGACAGTCAACCACAACAACAAAATCTATTTAGGCTGCATGTTGAAATATTTTTATGTGTTGAATTAAGTAAATAAAATATACTATTTAATTGCTTTAACATTCCCCCATATAAGCAGCCGGTTGGAAAAATAAAGCCATATGTGGTAGTGCACACCTGTAATCTCACTACCTGGAAAACTGAAGCAGGAAATTTTGAGTCTTTATCCTGAGACCACCCCCCACCCCCCAAAAGAGCACTGACTGCTTTTCCTAAGGACCTGGGTTCAATTCCCAGCACCCACATGGCAGCTCACAACTGCCTGTAACTCTGTTCCAGGGGATCTGACACCCCTACATAGACATATATGCAGTCAAAACATCAACATACATAAAATAAAAATAATTTTTTTTTTTTTTTAAGAAAAAGAAATCTGAATTGAAGTGGTTGGTTCATGTCTGTTCTTAGAACTGCTCTGTTGCTCTGTGACTCTCAGGCCAAGTGTGATCCATGCACTGCCCGTTTCTGTAGTAAACTTTTAGGGACATATGGCTATTCACTTATATACAGTCTAGCTTGCATCTGCACTCTGTGGAAGAGTTTAGGGTCTATTCTGACAACCGGAAGTCTTTATTTTTTTTGGCTTAAAAAAAATCTTGGGGATGTGGCCCAGTTGGGAGAGTGTTTACCCAACAGGCAAGAAGCCCTGGATGTGAGCCCCAGCACTGCACAACCCAGGCGTGGTGGTGTACACTTGTAACCCCAGCACTTGGGAGGCAGAGGGAAGAGAAGTTGAAGGCCAACCTTGGCCTCCATCATTCTATGTACAGCGAGTTTGAGGCCAAGCAGGGCTATACGAGGCTTTATGAAAGAGGAAGAGGAAGAGGAGATGGAGGAAGAAGAGGAGGAAGAGAAGGAGGAAGAGGTGGGGAGGAGGAGTGAGAGGAGGAGGGGGTATGAGAGGAGGAGAAGAAGGGGAGGAGGAGGAGGAGGGAGAAGAAGGGGGAGGAGGAGGAGGAGGGAGAAGAAGGGGGAGGAGGAGGAGGAGGGAGAAGGGGAGGAAAAGGAATAAAAGGCAATGCTTGCCCATCCTCTGCTCAACGAGAGAAAGCAGGAGCATTTCGGGTCATTAGTTAAGCCCCTGTGCTTTAGAGTATTAATAAACAGCTGTGGGATGCAGATGAATGGGAGAAGGAGGCTTTGATGATGCATTCTGTACATACTTAGTGTCTTTGGCGAGGAGGAACAGGGTTCTGTTGACCTTGTAGACGCTACATGGTTCTCAACCTGCGGGTCTCGACCCCTGCAGCCAGTGTTTACCTCCAAAAATATTTACGCTATGATTCATAACAGTAGCAAAATTACAGTTATGAAGTAGTAACAAAAATAATTTTATGGTTGGGGGGGTCGTCCCAATATGAGGAACTGTATTAAAGGGTCTTTAGGAAGGGGAAACAGGCGAGTGAGTCAGCCTCCAAGTTTGAGTGTGGTGTCTGTAGCAGGAGTTGAAATGAAAATTGAGATAATTGAAATGTTATGCAGTAAGGAGGGGCGGGGACTAGGGTAAACTTAGCCGTATTGGACAGCTCAGGGATTAGTTGAGAAATCCTACCTCAACGGATAAGGTGGAGGAACAATCAAGGATGGTTACTGACATCAGCCTCAGCCTTCACATGCACACAGTGCACTCCTTAGTGCACCAACACAAAAGTGTGACAACACACATGTAAACATACATACACAGAGAAGCTATTATCGCCTGCCACTGTGCACTACACCAATTACCGGCTGAGGAGATGGGGAAAGACTCGGGAGGAGTCTGATAGGCTCAGACATGAGGCACGAGAGGCTATGTTAAGCAGTGTCCTTCCCTTTTATCTTTAGACCTTCTTAAGAACCGTGGGCGAGGTCCTTCTGCTGCCCAGCTGGACCCATGTATCAGAGGTAAGTGAAGGATGCTCTGACCTTCGTCATATATGTACTGGGTTGTGGCTATCTTCCTGCAGTGGCATCCTAGGGCCCTAACGATCTCAAAGAAAAATGAAACCTTTCTTGGTCCTGATGGTCCTGGACACTGAAGTTCATTTTCCTAGGACACTAAATGTACCCAATGTACCCAGGGTGTTGTGTCTTCTGGTCTGCTGGGGGACCCCAGGACCCTCAGTTCTGTGCCTCTGCCTCTGGCTGTGGGAAAAGGAGCAGTCCTTTCAGAAGGCTGCCCTTTGCTTGTCATTTCACACAATGTATTTTTTTTTTTTATTCCACATTCTTGAATAGTCGTTAAGAGCCATATTTGGCATTTTAAGATCAGCAGGTTGAGTGCGAGACGGCAGAGCTCAGAAGTGTGCTTCTTGATTAAAGAGAAAATGAAAGGCTTTTGTCCCCCTGCACTCAAAATTCAAGAAGCAGAATGGAGTGCATTTCTTTGATTTCCAACCATCTTATTGATATTACTTCTTTAAAACATGAGAACAGTGGATGAATAGTTGTGGCGACGGCAGATGATAAAAATACCTAAGATAAGGATCACCCTAGATCTTTAGGCAGAGCGTGATGGGAAGCCACCTCACACAACCCCACAGTCTGGTCCAGAGCCCACTCACGCACATACATTCTACAGACATCTGGTGGAACCTGTGTTGCCTAGAACTTTTGCCAAAATGGGGTTGAAGAGAGAGAGAGAGAGAGAGCTCAGATGCATGCAGACTAGAGTTCAGATCCCAGGCAACCACACAAATGCTGCATGGGTGTGTGGCAGGGCCCCCTGCCCCTTAATGCCGACCTGGGAAGGCAGGGATAGGGGATCCCAGAGCAAGATGGCTAGCCATATCAGTGAACTCTAGGTTTGATTGAGAGACCCTGCCTCGATGAATAAGATGGAAGAGTGATTTAAACTGATTCTCAACCTGAACCCCAGGCCCCACATGCACACATGCACACGTGTGCATACATACCCACACATGCAAAAACATGCACATACATGCATACTACATACCCACACAAAATGGGGAAGTGGGGGGGGGAGAACATTTGCCAAGGCACTCTTTATTCTGAGCACCATGTTAGTCAGGTCAGCATAGGCCATGCTACAATAACAACAGACCCCCATCTCACAGTGACTTAGCACAATGAATGGGCACTCAGCACTCAGATATTCAGAGTTGATGCAGTGACTTGGGGACCTCAGTTCCGCCCAGCTTCTGTGCTACACATGGCTTCCAGGGGTGCAATGAGAGAGGGGAAAATGAGGGTCCCAAGTGCTCAGGAGGGGCCTGATCCTACCAACATGCTGAAGTGCTCACCCTTCTGAACCCTCTATTGAACAGCTCCACATCAAATGAGATTGCATAACATTGGCAAACGGGAGGGAGAGGGGGGTCAAGCACGTAAAAGTGACACAGGCTCACACAGAAACATATTCTTTTTTCAAGAACCTGCAGGAATAGGTCTCTTAGTGACTTTGTGTACATGCTGCAGTCTGATACACGGGAAGATAGCCGGCAGGGGCAGCCAGCAGAGGGACGGCAGCCAGTGGAGGAGGCCTCAGGCCGGCAGATTCTCTTCATTGATTTCAATGAACTTTCTTTGAATGTAAAATATGCAAATCTGCTGCAAAATATGAATAATTACGAAACGATCCAGGCTTAGGCAAGCTTATGAGCACTGAAGAGAATGGCAGGCACGAATCGCTGCTCCCCCACAGAACCGTGTGCCAAAGACACAGACGTTCTGATTGGAATCAGACCACAGGCCTAAGAGACAATGTCTAAAATTGGCCTGTGAGTCTGGTTCCACCTCAGTAGGTCCTCCTGGAGTGTTAGTGAGAGGGTGCCGAGAGCTCAGTGGCGACAGATGCTGTCTGAGAAAGGATGGAAGGGGATGGAAGGGGATGGAAGGGGATGGAAGGGGATGGAAGGGATGAAAGGGGATGGAAGGGGATGGAAGGGGATGGAAGGGGATGGAAGGGGTAGACAGAACTGGGCCAGGCAGAAAGGGACGGGGATGGGGGTGGGATGGGACAACTGTTCTTCCTTGCCGTGATATCTGAGGTCCAAGACAGTCAGGCCAAGGTGGACACAAACACTGACGTGAACCCAGGTCCCAAATTGGCAGCAGAAGGCTGTGCAACTAAGAGGGACCTGTCTTCCTGTGGGTGGAATCCAGTGGTGTCCTTTCTGCCTTAAAGATGCAGAATAGATAAAGAGGGCTATTGGATGGGAAGTCAAGGAGACGAGAGGGCATTTGGGGGCTGCTACCTCCAAAGAGGCTACCACTTCATTGAGAGTGAAAAAGAATTGCTCATGGCTCAGCACACTCGGGGCCATTAGCCATAAGAACCAACATGTGCAGACCTAAGACTTGCCCAGGTCTTTGGGGGCTTTAAACAGAATTGTAAACAGGTGTCTATGCTCTCTGGCCCCTTAGGAGTTAATGCTATGACACTGGATCAGCTCTGACTTGTGTCCGTGCTCCCTCCATGAGCTCATCAGATGCACGGTCACCTCCCAGGCTTTGAACTGGAGCAGTTGGGTGACTTTCTCTCTCTTACATCCGTCATGGGGGAAGTGAAGGTCTGAGTTCTTGATGTGTGCCTATCTGGTGACGCTGAGGGTGGTGGTACTCAGAGTTTCATGTCTGTGTTACTTGCAGGACAACACCATGGTGCTGGGCCTAGTCGACACCATTGACACCGTCATGGGCCACATATCATCCAACCTGTGGCCCAGAGAACCCCACGTCACCCTCGCAGGCTCTTCCTCCATGGCAGGTAGCCGTTATCAGATTGGGAGGCAGTCGGGGTCATGGGAGAAAGAATGCTGGATGTACAGGCCACTGGCCTTCACACTGCCTGCGGTTCACACAACAGCTGAGATAAACCACCATTTTCTGAGCTTAGTGCCTTGTGCAAAATCCCATTTTTGAAGGGAAACGTGTTAGAATTAGGTCAGAAGAGCTGGGTAGCGGTACTCACACAGGATCGCGTAAGCAGTTGCCTTAATGTGGGAGCTATAGGTGTCCCATAGCAGTCATCTGGGCTCAGATGGAATCCAGACTCCTAGCTGCCTTGAGTCTCTGGGTCCTTAAGTAGTCAGTGGGTTGTTCTCTGCCTTGGAGACATGGAGTGGGTGAAGAGGGCCATTGGAGGAGGAGTCTGGGGGAATGCCAGAATGGAGCATCTCTAAGGAAGCAGCCTGGCTTTCCCTGGATGTGTCAGGTCCCCACAGACCTTCTTTGTCTTGAGTCTCTGTCTGAGGATGCTTCAGTGCAGTGGTATCACACAACATCCTATAATGGTCCAGGAGCTCATCTGCCCCCAGAGGCAGCTTTTGGGGGTGCCTGTCTGCCAAGCCACTCCCTACACACATATACACATGCACGCACGAACACATGCACGCACACATGCACACGCAGAAATCCCCACCTGACCTCATGTGTGTATGTGGACATTGGCATGTATGTATGTGCATGTGTGCATGTCATGTGTGTTCTGGATCACCCTTTCTAGAAGTGATTCCTCTTTCCTAGGGGTCGGTTCAGTTTAAGAAAGAGTGACAAACAGGGTCTTCCGCCTGTTGCCTGCAGCCAGTGGGTCAGCTGACCCCATTCATTGTGTCCACTTCTCTTTCAGATTTCTCCATAGCCAAGATCCTTCCGACAGCACTGAGCATTCCCCACTATAGATTCCCAGCCCATGGGCACAGCTACATTGAGATTCCGAGAGAGGCCCTTCACAGCCAAGGTGAGCGGATGCTGTTTCTCAGGCCCTCAGGAGAGGTAGCCTGGGGGTGGCTGTCCTTCCCTGATGGAGCTGCCCCCATGGGGTGGGGATGGTGGGGGTGTTGGATACACCCAGATAAGGCTCTGAGGCAAAGCATGCATCACCAACACATTCTACAACACACTGTAGACTTAGCAGGGACTGGGAGTGGGGTTTTAGAAATTTATGTTCCTGTGAGTCTGGCCCATCACACAGGCTATTGCGTGTCCCCAAATCTGTTCAGCTCCTGGTTAGTTGACTCTGAGTAGATGGGGCACCTCCCCTCTGTGTTCAACATAGGCGTGGATAGGTATGTCTGTATACGGGAGCCAGAAACTGTCTCAGGACAGGACCAAATCAAGCCTCATTATGAGCGAGTAACCAAGGGCACCTGGCGAAGCCCGGGGGCACTGTCGAGGCCAGGCGACTCTGGCCATATTGGCTGGCATCTTCTATGCAGATCCCTCTCTCTTGTGTCCACACATAGCAGAGAATTGCTATGGTTCTTCAGAGGGCCTGGAGAGAGGCCCAGGCCTGCCACACAGCCCCTCTCCCTGCAAAGATCCATCTTTTGGTCTTGAGAAGATGTACCCAAGGCTTCTATTTCCTCCGGCAAAGATTCTGTATCTTGCTCTCGGGAGACAGGCATCCCCTAGCTGCTTTACCCACCCAGATTCCACTGTAGGATATATTACAGCCTAGATTTCCAGGATGGCCTGAGGCCATGTTCTCTACACGTATTTGTCAGTGGTCCCGAACTCTGCTTAGAACCCAAGCTTAGCCCACCGTTGGCTGTGTGGCCTTGGATGAGTTGCTGACCATATCTGTGCCAGGACAGTAACAATGCCTGCCTCATGATATGGTTTCAGAACTTACAAAGTGTGTATGCATCGTTATGCCTGGCATGTAATGGGCCCTGAGTTGACAGCAGGGAGAACTCACAAAATCAGCCACTGATGGCTGAGTGTTATCACGCTGGTGGCGTGAAAGAAACGCTGAGTGTGTCGGTTCGCACTCTAACAAGGGGCCAGGGACACATTGCAGCCATCTGGGTGTCTGCTGCAGCCTTCAGACTTCCATTGAGTATCGGCATAGGTCGTCCCCCCCCCTCCCCGCAGACTGACTGAGACATATTCATTGCCAGGCAACTGGCAGCCTATGAAGTGTCCCTTGCCCCTGAGGTTCTACAGTGTCCTGGGCAGGCCTCCACACCTGTGTCTGGAGTGGGCACAAAGGACAAGGCAGGAGGTCATTGTCTCAGCCAAGCACTCCGTGGACTAGCACAGCTTCCATGCAGCTGTAAATCTCATTGTTCTGTGGCGCATTCTTCTCCCCACGCCCCACCCCGGCCCCGAGTCACCGCCTTCAGCCCTGCAGTGTGCAGTGGTCCTGCACACCTCCTGCTTACAACAGGAGTTGATGGGCATCTGACCTCTGTTTTGTCCTCAGCTTGGACCACGATTGTCGGCCTTCTCTACCACTCCATGCACTATTACCTGAACAACATCCCCCCAGCCAGCACAAAGTGAGTGTTGTACAGTGGTGTGTGTGGGTGGGGTGAGGGCGGTGTATATGCTTGTCTCCTGGATGGCCAACTGCACTTACACCCACACTGCCACACACATGGATAGCTTTCTGTTAGAAAATGCTGGCTCCTGGCACCTGCAGCCTCCATGCTGTTCAAGCCAGCATGGGCTTCTGGCCTTTTGGAGAAGACCAGGGAAGTCTGAGAAGTGGGATCCAGCAGGCTCTGGGGGGCAGACAGGTCAACTATGCTCAGAGGTACAGGCTAGAGACCTCGTCAGCGGCCCTTGGGCTGGCAGTGACCTGGGACCCGTGAATGAAGCTCTCTGGGCCTCAGTTTCCACATCTGTAGAATGGGAAGGCAGCAGACTTGCCTTTATAATTGCCTCCCTTGGGAAGATTTCTTTCCTCCCTTTTCTCTATTTCTCCCCCTCCTTCCTTCCTTCCTCCACAGTTGGTATGAGGAGAGCAGGAAGCTCAGGCACATAATTTAACTCACCCGGGGTCACTCACATGTTAAGCTCGCCAGACCACAAGCCGAACTCCTGCACACCAGGTGTGTCTCACTGTACTGTCCCTTCCCTGGCCTTGGCCGTGAATAGCAGGCACGTCAATGTCAGAACTCAGGAACAGGAGAGGCAGAGAAATCTAGTCTGAATGGTGGTTTTTGTTTGTTTGTTTTTGTTCTTTTTTTTTTTTTTTTGAGACAGGGTCTCTCTGTGTAGCCTTGGCTGTCCTGGACTCGCTTTGTAGACCAGGCTGGCCCCGAACTCACAGCGATCTGCCTGCCTCTGCCTCCCGAGTGCTGGGATTAAAGGCGTGCGCCACTACCACGCCCGGACTAGTCTGAATGGTTTCAAGCAAATGAGGACTTGTTGGATAGTGTAAGCTGAACATCCCACAGGCATCTGGCATCAGGGGCAGTGTGGTCCAGCTGTCCAGATGTCCTTCTGATGTTACCAGATCCCATCTCTAGGCTCTCCTCAGGGTGGTCTCCCTTCTCTGCCAAGCAGTCACCTTACAGTTTTAAGGCAGGGAGACCTTGTCCTTGACGGCTGACATCCAGCAGAGAGAATCGACACTCTGTCCCAGCCCTCCCTCCCTTATTCTCTTCATTCCATGGCAAGTTCCTGGGGCGTGACCTCATCCCCGAGCTGTCACGTGGTTGAGCAATGTGCTGTACTGCCCAACACAGCCTTAGATGGGAGGGCTTGCTCCATAGCCAAGGACTCACAGCTCTGAGTGTGTGGCTGAGTGGAGGAAGAGTGGCCCGCTGAATAAGTTGAGGAAACCGAGGCACCTTCATGAAGAAAGGGTTGGACAGGAGGCAACAAGACGGTAGACCCTGCCACACAAGTACCGACCACAGGTTTGTGTAGCTCAGACAGGACGATTGCGTGCCTGAGGTTACATAGTTGGGCAGGAAAACGCGCTGAGATTTCCAAGCCTGGGGTCAAAGACCTGTTCTTCTGCATTCTCTGGTGTATTTTGAGGTCCTGCCCTATCTCACCTCCCGAGAGGTTGTCACACTTCCAAGACGGTAGAACCAAGGGACAGAATTAAGATGCTTACCCACAGGGGCCAGTTCCAGATGGGGTGACGTACGCCTTTAATCAGCAGCACTCGGGGAGGCAGAGGCAGGTGGAGTTTTGTGAGTTCGAGGTCAGTCTGGTCTACAAAACAAATCCAGGACAGCCAAGGCTACACAGAAAAACCCTGTCTCTAAAAACCAAACCAAAACAAAACCAAAAAAGAATAAAGAAAAGAAAAGAAAAATGTTGGTCTCTGGACACTTGCTTCAAAGTCTTTGCCTAGTTTCATACCCTCCCTCGATCCCCATTTGTAACCCCTTTCCACTGATTTCCAAGGATTCCGGAGGCTGTGAACTGCAGAGACTGCCTGCTGTCTGTCGCTAGCCACCTGATCTCCCTGGAGGTGTCCCCACCGCCCACGCTGTCCCAGAACCTGTCCGGCTCTCCTCTGATCACTGTCCATCTCAGGCACGAACTGGTGAGTGGAAGGCATGCCCCTTACTGACTGTGGTTGGCGCGCCTGTGGCGTTGAGGGAAGAGCCTTACAAGGGCCTAACACTGGGTAAGGAGCACATTTTGCTCCCCAGAGCCCATCTCCTTGTAATTTTGTTATCGGACCATGTGGCCGAGCCTCGCCAATAACACAGAACAAGGGCTGACATTGAGTGAAGAGGCCTCTGGGGTCCCCCGCTGTGGCTCTCGGAGGTGAGCGCAGCTCTTATGGGTATGCCTCTGGCTTGTGGCAACATTTTGTTTGGAGTAGAGGGACAGCTGTTCCAGTGTCACTTAGCCAGCATGACGGTGTAAGCACAATGCAGAGCTGAGCTGCTACAGAGCTTGAGAGTGACACCTCTGTGCTTTGGGCTTGGAGGGATGAGCTGTTTGTCCCAATGTGTTCATTTGCACTGAGGTTCTCTCATCTTTATGTAGCTCCTCCTGCAGGTGAGGATGGCTGAGATGGGAGCTGATGCACTATTGTCCCTAAGATGCTTGTGCAGGTGTGTTCATACTCACTGAGTTCCTGTGCATCCCTCAAAGGCTTGTAGCAGGCACCTAGCGTCTTGAGGGTGACATTGAGCACACACAGTAGGGGTGGTGTCCCTGAGATCTTGGGAACCCCAGTGTTCCAGGTAAAGCTCCTGGAGAGGGAACTCACACGTGACAGCAGATGTTGAGAAGCCAGGTGGAGGCATGTTGGAAAACACAGTCAGGGATGTTCTCTGGAGACAGGAGGAGAACCAGGAGGATGGATAAGGACCACTGAGAGCAGAGGGCAGATAAGCCAGGGTTATGCACACACCAAGGAGAGCACACCTGTGCACAGTGGGCCTGCAAATGCTCAGACTGGCTGGAGCTAAGAAACCCAAGACATTTCCATCCTTGTCCTGGTGTCATTTCCTCTCTTCATCTTGTGTTTCTCCCCCGTGTTTGTCTTCAAAGTGTCTCCGACAGGTCTGGCGGTACACTGCTGCTTGGCCCTGCTCCCTAACCTGGCTTCCAAGGCTCCCAGTGTTCAACATAGCCCTCTGAGAATCTTGGGTTTGCCACATATTCCACATCAGTGGGGTCTGCCCAGTGCTCTGGAAACTTATCTATCAGCAAAGAGACACCTCTCTCTTAACAGATTCCTCCATCTTGCTTTCCCCTTCTGGTGCCCACTGATCATGCCATGGGGGTGGTGGAGAGAGAGAGAGAGAGAGAGAGAGAAACAGACAGACAGAGAAAGAGAGGAATAGGGATTGAGAGGGCAGGAGAGAGAGAGAGAGACAAAGAGAAAAGACAGAAGTCTCTCAGGCTGTCATCCAGGTAGAGTGACAGTGACAGACTGTAGCCCTCCCACTTCCACTTTCACTTCATCTCTCTAGGGGTCTCCTGTGCGTGCGTGCGTGCGTGCGTGCGTGCGTGCGTGCGTGCGTGCGTGCGTGTGTGTGTGTGTGTGTGTGTGTGTGAGACTCGCTTCTGAAGACGTAGCTTTATAAGCAGTGGTCAAGGACAGACTAACATAGTCTTGAAGACTGATTATCCCACTAAGGTGCCCCAGGCGCCTCAGCAGCAGTAAAAACTAGAACTCACCGTGCAGATGTTCCACCCTGCCCAGCACACCCTGACTGGAATGTAGGAGCAGGAAGCAGGTGTAGGTGGCTGTCCCCCTCACTGGAATGTTCAGGAGAAGGCAGTGCGAGGGCGGGATGCCTGCCTGCCTGCCTGCCAGCCTCCACGCTCACTTACTGGTGCTGTGGAGGAGATGATGGCTTCTTGGGGGGGGGGAAGAGGTAGGATGGACAGGAGTGGGGGGGGCAGGAGCAGGGGGACAGGGACGACTCAGATCAAAGCTTCCAAGGAGCTGGTGAAGAGTTGCAGACTTGACCTAGGTGGGGATGTACAGGCTTCTCTCTCAAAGGTAGGAGTCTGGATTGTCTCAAGTGCTGAGTCTACTTCAGAAGGTAGTGGTGGCGCCAGTGAGTCAGATAGGAGATACTGGGCTTCTGCCACCAAACCTGACAACCTGAATTCAATGCCTGGGAGTCACATGGTGGAAGGACAGAAGTGACTTCTACAAGTTATCCTTTAACCTACACACACACACACACACACACACACACACACACACACACACACACACACACACACACACACACACACACACACACACACACGTAAGCCTATCTGAAGGCTTGCAGGCCACAGCCAGGGAAACCAGCCTGAGAGGAGGCCTTCCCTTGCAGTAGGATTACCACAGGTCCCACCCTCCGGGTCCTGTTGGTGGCAGTCTTGTGGAAGGCTCCACTTTTGTCTTCTGTGGAGTTCTGGGGAGGTGCCAATTTGCAAACCAGAGAAAAAAAGAACCCGAAGGGTAGGCTAAGACACATGCCCGGCTTAATGGCCGGTTGCTGGGGTTATTTTTAACAAAGAGCTCCACTGAGGGATTGTGCCTAAAGAGAGAGCGAGAGGAATTTTTATCCTACCAGAAGAGAATGGTAATTAAAGACAGTCTTAAGAGGTTTGGTTTTTGTTTTTTGTTTTTTTGTTTTTTTTGTTTTGTGTGGGGTTTTGTTTGTTTGTTTGCCTTTGCTTGTTTGTTTGTTTGGTTGGTTGGTTGAAGGTTCATGCTGTCTCCCTGAGGATGTGTAGGAGGGCTGCTGCAGCTGCAGCTGCAAGAAGCAAAGTCCTGCGCCATCCTCTCTGGGGCTGACGGAAATGAACTGAGGGAGCTGGGGGAGGGGCAATCTTCAGCACTCACAGTCTCCCCCAGCTGTGTCCACAAAGCATGGAACAGGGGTCACAGCACTGTCTTCCAACACATAAAGGCTAAGGTTGGGGTTCCAGGCTGAGGGGCTCTCTCTCTTCTTGTCATACAGTATGCTTGGTGTGGCACCCCTGAATCTTTTTTTTTTTTTTTAAGATGTATTTATTATGTATACAGTCTCCTGCCTGCACGTGTGCCTACAGGTTAGAAGAGGGCACCAGATCTCATTACAGACGGTTGTGAGCCACCATGTGGTTGCTGGGAACTGAACTCAGGACCAATGCTCTTAACCCCTGAGCCATCTCTCCAGCCCCCTGGTTTTTCGAGACAGGGTTTCTCTGTGTAGCCCTGGCTGTCCTGGACTCCCTTTGTAGACCAGGCTGGCCTCGAACTCACAGCGATCCTCCTGCCTCTGCCTCCCGAGTGCTAGAATTAAAGGCGTGCGCCACCACGCCCGGCCAGAATCGTAAGCGTGTAGGTACCCATGCACGTTTGCTGTCTATTGCTGTGATAAAAGCTGTGACCAGAAGCAAGCTGGGGAGGAAAGGGTTACTTTGGTGTGCGTGTCCTGTTCACCAAGGGAAGTCAAGGCAGGAACTGAAGAAGAGACCAAGCAGGGACACTGCTTCTGAACTTGGTGCTCAAGCTCACGTTCAGTTACTTTTCTTCTCACCCCCTTGGCTACTGCGCAGGGGTGGCACCACCCACAGCACCTTGGCCCCGCCCCCACATCAATCATTAATCAAGACAATGTCCTACAGACTTGCCTACAGGACAATGTGATGGGGGACATTTCCTCAGGGGAGGCTTCCTCTTGCGTAGTACACTGAGAGGAACCTGGTGAGTTCTAGGGGTGAAGGGTGGGTACAGTGTACCCCCTTCCCTCAGCCCATATCATAGCAAACCTGCTTAAAGGCCCTGGGACCTAAGGCAGTGTCCCTGTGAGTGGACTGGGTCCTGCCCACCACCCAGGATGCTCAGGCTGCGGAGGAGAAGTGAGCCGAGTCAAGCCAGTGTTTGGAGCTGCCCCTTTGCAGACAGATGGCCTGCCCAGGCTTGGTATACCTATGGATTGGCTAGATCTCAGGCCACTGCACCACCTTTCTGGGCTACATCCCCGAGGCTAGCTGCTTTATTGTATGGTCCCCTCTAAGAGTGCCGGAAGCCATGACTTCTCTTGGAGTGCTATTTTGGTCCTGGGAGTCCATCTTCATGCAAAGTAGCACATATCAACCCAGCCTCCTAGGACACTGCAATTGACAATGTTCGCGAAGCAGATGCCAAAGTTGAGTGGCTCACGTGAGAGTTCTCCAGTCTAGTGTCCCCGTGGAGCCGGAGGATAGGTCCTGCATGGCACACTCAGGCAGGCACGGGATACAGATGTTGGCTATTTCCATAGCAACTAACCTGTCTGCTAAAACAGCTGTGGCCTCTTGACTCAGCGAGATACTGCCGAGAAGTGGGGATTTGTGGAACACTGTTGATGAGCTAGCTGGAGGGCACCCTGCGACATCTGTGGCCTCTGTTCACTCAGTGCCTGGAGCGGAGACTCCAGCCGCAACAACCAAATTCCAGACGTTGCCAGGAATGCCCTGGGAGAGAGAGTTCCAGTTGAGAATTCCATCTGTCATTGCGGTAGAAACAGTTAGATTGTAAGCACTGCTATATAATATTCCATGTTGTGGGCATCCTGTCCTTTAGCTCATGGGGTGTGTTTCGGTTTTTTTTCCACTTTAGATCATTAAGCATTTAGATCTGTTTCTTAAAGGACAACATTGAAAACCAGTGGTTTACAGCTATTATTTTGCTACGACCTATTGTGAATGAAAAAATAAAGATCTTTTTTAAAAATTAAAATTATTAGCTGGGCAGTGGTAGCACACACCTTTAATCCCAGCACTTGGGAGACAGAGGCAGAAAGGATCTCTGTGAGTTCGAGGTCTACAGAGAGAGAGAGAGTTCCAGGACAGCTAGAGCTGTTACACAGAGAAACCCTGCCTCGAAAAATCAAAAACAAAAGACAAAAAATTAAAATTATTTTATTTATTTATTTGTGTGTGTGTATGTGTGTGTGTGTATGTGTGTGTTCATGTGCCATGGCATGTGTACAGAAGCCAGAGGACAAATTGTGGGAGTGAGTTCTCTCTTTCCACCATGTGCGTCTCGAACTTAGGTCAGCACCTTTACCCACTAAGCCATCTTGTTGGCCCCATGGGAAGAAAAAAAAAAAAAAGATCTTCTTCTAATGTAAATGATGCATTTTCTTCTTTTGTTGTGGTGTTCTGTGCACCTGGTAGCCTCCTGCTGTATACTGTGCTGTGGCTCCTTTAAAAAAATCCATCTACAACAAATGTCGAGCTCTGATGGGCCCCCAACGGGGCTCTGTGGACACAAGGGCACACAAACAGAGTTGTGTAAACGAGGTGAGGCCAGCCATGCCATCTTTCCCAGTGTTTCGTTCAATCTGTCTGAGTGTCCAAGCCAATTGCCATAAAGTCCCTGATCACTTCTGTGGTTGCTTCACAGCCCACACCCTGCCTCCCACTGTGGCATCTGGCTTTTCCCAGTCTCAAGCCTAACAGACAATGCTATGACGAACTGCCCTGTGCCCACTCAGGTCTCTCTCTATGATAACATCTTAGAAGTAGAGTTGTTTGCTTAAACCGCCACAGATTTTTGTCATTTCTAATTTGCTTGTGAGGCTTAAGCCAAGTACATGTTTATGTTCAGAGGGTGACAGTAGGCTGGTGAGCTTGGGCTCAGAACATGAGCTGTGGGGGTTAGGATAATTCAGGGCAAACTCCCTCACTCCCATCTGAAGAGCATGGGTCAGGGAAACTAACACCTTCCTAGGAAGCCACCTGTCCTCACGAGTGCCACATTCCTCACAGAGCTGACATGCCCATGAGGTCACCTCAGCACAAGTGGCCCAACGCAGCCAGTGTCTGAATGCCTGTTCCACACACAGACCCATCCCAGCGTAGGCTGTGCAGGGAACGTGCCAGAACCTTCCAGACCTTCCTGGTGTGTATTCACGCCTGTTTGGGCACGAGCCTGGGAGTGTAGATGCTGGCCCCTGGGCAAGTGTGTATGTGTGTGTCATTGACGAACAGCAACAATGACTGATCCCATTTTCCAAAGTAGGCACCATCATCCCACAGCCTCATCAACTTGTCCATCATGTTTGGGAAGCGAGCGATTTTCTCGAGGCTGGTCATCCGGGGGCTATGTTGTCTCACTCTGGTTTCCATTTATTTTTTTCCTATGGCATTGGTGACCTTTTTATGTGTTTATCAGGCATTCTCATATTCTCTCTCTCTCTC
>OU015754.1:20736354-20757641 GCA_907169655.1 Acomys percivali | reverse complement strand
GTGGATATTGTCAGGGGTGCACAGTGGGGATCTGGGTGACCACCTTCTGGGCGGCTTCCCCCGTCCTCCTCCCCCCCCCCCCCCGTCCCCAGAGTGGACATAGGAAGCACAGCAGAATAGAAACCAGAGACAGCCAGGACCTCGCAGCTCCTTCAGCTCTGTAGCTCTGTAGACTGGGGCCAGTGCCTCAAGCCGAGGCACAGGTTTGTCTTTGCTGACAAAGATACTTTTGGGGCAGGGAAGAGGACACAAGAAAATGACAGTGGCCAACACACTCACTGCAAAGATTAACCGGCTGGCGTCAGAGCATATTGGCCCTGGGTGTCACTGTAAGAAATCATGGCTAGAGCAGCAATTAGAGGCGAGAACATTACAGAAAAGCAAACATTCCTTTTGACCCCAGCCTCCTCCCTTGACCTCCTCCACTGGATTTTGGACGCCACTGTGAAGGAGTTGTCAGTTTCCTTAGTAATTTGCAGTCATTTATGTGTGCACACATGGGAACCAGGTATTCGTTGCCTCTTGCTGTGTGTGTGTTGGGTTTTTGTTTTTGTTTTTATGTGCAATGATACACATTGGCTGAGGATTATTTTTAAAGCAAATTTGGTGGGGAGAGGTTGGAGAGGTGGCTCAGAGGTAAAGAGCACATACTAATTTGGCAGAGGACCTGAGTTCAAGTCCCTGTAGACAGCCACCTGTAAAAATAACTCCAGGAGATCTGATGCTCTTTTCTGGCCTCTTCAGGCACCCGTATTCACATGTGGATATTCCTACCCCCTCAACACATATACAAAATGATATAAACATTTAAATGACAACATGTGCATGTGTATAGAATGTGTGTATGTGTGTGTGTGTGGAGTGGGGTGGGGTGGGGGTGCACATGCCCATGTACATGCCACAGTCAGAAAAGGGCATCCTGTACACTCTGTCCCCCTCTATCTTACTCTTTTTTGAGTCAGGGTCTCTCCTTGAATCTTGGGCTTTTTGGCTAGACAGCCAGCAAACCCCAGCAATCTCCTTGCCTTCACCTGCAGCACTGGGGTTACAGGAACACAGAGGACCAGACCCAGCTTCTCACATGGGTGCTGGGAATCTATCTAATGCAGATCTTCATAGCTGCACAGCAAGTCACATGAACCACTGAGCCATCTTTCCAGCCCCAAAGGTTTCCTAAAGTGTTAGCAGGAGCTGCAGATTCGTACAGAGCACATTATATCATATTTGTATGCGTCACATTTTAGTTATGTTTGTCTTACTTACTTATTTATACACCTTGTGTTTCACATTATCTCTCTCCCAGACATGAACTTAAGAACCGTAATTCATTTTCTCAGGTCATGCCTGATTCCCCATGTCTCCCAAGCTGGATTCTGGGCCACACACATTTTTTTTTCCCAGGCTGGGAGGGGTCTATGTCCTTTCCCAGGGGACCAAGCAAAGAAGTGACCTTGCCTCTCTCTATCCTGGAGGAGATCTTTCTGTGGCCTCACCAGTGCCAGCCTTTTCCCAGTTTTAATACCGGAGAATGATTTGAGCTGTGATATCAGGGTTAGCCAGTGAATCGTCCAGCCTGTGGAGCTGTGGGATGTCTTTGTTTTCACTGATCGTGCCTGTTCATTGTGTCCTCAGCTCCGGGGAAGGCGTCTGGTCCAGCCAGGGCTGCGCACTCACAGAGGGAAACATCAACTACTCGGTGTGCCGCTGCACACATCTCACCAACTTTGCCATCCTCATGCAAGTGGTCCCACTGCAGGTGAGTGCCACATAGACAGCAGCATGGTCCTCAGGTCACAGCAGCCACCCAGCGCCACCTTTGGAACAGATCTAGACTGTCTACAAAGCTATCTCATATCTGGGAGATGGCTGGATACATTGTTAACATCTTTGAAGGGCAAGCTGGGGAATCTGACTCCAGTTGGTTTGCAAAGAAACCTGTGCTGGGAGGGACGGTGGTGGCACACACCTTTAATCCCAGCACTTGGGAGGCAGAGGCAGGTGGATTCCTGTGAGTTCGAGGCCAGCCTAGGCTATAATGTGAGTCCAGGACAGCCAAGGCTACACAGAGAAACTCTGTCTTGAAAAAGCAAAAACAACACAACAACAAAACAAAACAAAACAAAACAACAACAAAACCACAGAAACTTACATTGGTTAAGGGAGCATAAAGGAACATGAGACAAAGACCATAAGTCTAAAGGTGAGATCAGTGGGGTGTTGCAAGCTACCTTAGGAAGACTCTCTAGAGGTGCAGGAAATGAACCGATGGCTTCCAACAAGCACACACCAAGAGCTGGTAGGGAAGGTACCTTGGCCAGTGGTGCTGCCATTGAGTGGTGTTGCCATTGGATGTAACTTCTTAGTGGGCAGTTGAGAGGGTGCTGAATGGGAACCTGAGTGTCACAAAGACCACTCCGAGGGATGACGTAGGTGCACTACCAGGCTCATTGTGGGAGATAGGAGTGCTCACACCACTGGGGACATTTCAAATGACACCAGGGTAGAGCATCCTCCTCTGGGTCTCCCACATGCTGGACCACAGAACTGAGGGCTATTCTGTTGTTTCTTTGGTTTACCCTGGAGGGGGCACGTGCTCTCCAGGGAGCGGCCACCATGCCTGGAACTTGTCCCAAGAGAGGTCCAATCTACAAAGTCAGAAGGGAGGAAAAAATAAGAAGGAAATCCAGACTCATTTATATCATGAATCTGTCACCAGTCAGTAGTGGTGACACCAAATTTAGACAGCCTGTGGGTGTCTTCGTGGGAGAAAAAAAAATCACATCTATTCATTGCTAGGAAAGGTTGATTTGAAAATGGTTTAAAATTATCCCTGTTTAAAAGGAACAGTCTCATGAACATTAACAAAATTAAGGCAGATCTCACAAGTGAGGCCAAGCCTGGGGCACAAGTAGAGAAATCCTAAGGTGGTACGAACCTCCTCGTCTCCTTGACACCAGGCCAGCTTCTTCCTGGGCACCTAAATTCGACCTCATGGTCTTTGGTTTAAGTCTGCCCTTGGGCACTCTTGTTCCATTGGGGTTTCATCTCTTTTACTCTCTGAGGTCTCTTCTGGCTCTCTCCACTTCTGTTTCTTCCTCGGGGCTCACTTCTGGAGATTTCTCTCTTCCTGCTTGAGTGAAGGGGGCCTTTCTGTGCCATCCCAACAGACAGCGAAGCACGCCTAAGTAGGAACTTAGATGGTGGACCGATGCTAGCGAGATGCTCTAGGATAATGCCCCAGGAGACCTCAGGATGATGCTCCAGGGGACCCTAGGATGTGCTCTGAGACTCCCTGGACACTCAACAGGTCCCATTCCCATCCATGAATTTTAAATATGAAAGGCTCGGTGATCCCATCAAGGTTTCATGCTCAGATACCTTATCTGAGGGTCTCGATTACTGCTTTCTCAAAGAGGTAAAACAGGGCTAAGGGAGAAGCGTCTGTCTTGCAAGCATGAGGACAAACACACAGAAATGTTGCTTCGGGTGGTGGCCCACCTGTAATTCCTACCTTGGAGCGTGGATTCCCCAGCGCAAGCTGGCTAGCTAGACTAACCATATGGGAAAGCTCTGGGTTTGATTGACAGACCGTGCCTCAACGAATAAAGTGGAGGGGGGGGCGGAGGGGTGGAGGAAGATTTCTGACATCATTCTCACGCCTCCACATGCAAGTGCGCACGTGTACAAGAGCATGCATGCACTCAAGCGTGCGCACCACATGTATGTTAACACAAATGCACGCATAAAAATTAAATCGATTAAATTTAATTAAAAAAAAAAAAAAAGCAGAAGGCCCAGCCATACTGAGCTAAATTGGACCAGAAAACAATACTGAAGGGAAGGGAGATGACCCGGCCCATGCAGGAAGAGGGGTCATGGGTCGACGCCCCTGCAGGAAGAGGGGTCATGGGTCGAGGCCCCTGCAGGAAGAGGGGTCACGGGTCGAGGCCCCTGCAGGAAGAGGGGTCATGGGTCCAGACCACGCTTGTCTCCATCGCTTTCCTTCTACAAAGCTCAGTAGGTGCTCCCCTTCAGTTTGCGCTGAAGACAGCAACACTTTTCATTCTTGTTCATAGAGGAAGGATGATGGGACCATCCCAAGGGGCTCAGATGAAGGATGTCTTTGGGCAGAGTGGTCCTACATGTTCCTCTGAGTGGGAACCTCAGCTGACCTCCTGCAGTCTCTCCAGGCACTTCAAGGGCATTGAGTTTGTGGTCACTGACTCAGAGGGACCCTGCCCTGAAGCCAGCGCCAGGGTTTTTGTTTTTTTGTTTTGTTTTTTCTTTTCTAAATCTGGCCATGGTGGGAAAGAAAAGGCACAGCCAGGGCGCACAATGCCATCCTGAGGCTGATGTTGAGTATGTTGTGTGGGATGCTGTCATAGCACCCCTTTCAACTCACGGCCATTACACCATCTGTAGCCTGGCTCCAAGATAGTGACAGTCAGATATAGCCCTGAACGGGGGGCCTTGAAGGGGGGGCCTGTGTGTAGGTGGAAAAGCAAGGAGCAATGAGACTGGTGGAAGCGCTGTGTGAGTCGCTCTTGTGGTCCCAAGAGCATAGCGTAGCCAGGGTCACGTGGGTGTGTCCCAGATTTGGAGGAGCGTATGAGGCGTGGGCACAGACTGGCTCCTAGAGGACATTTGGCCTAGGCATGTCAGCCAATCTGCAGTCATTTACTTGTGTCCCTGTCCTAGGCTGTGGGTCTTCAGTGCTCAACCGTCTCCACTCAACTGTGCCAGCTATTGGGACACACAGGCTTCCTCCCCGCTGTATGCTGTGTGGGCCCCCGCTGAGCCTCGGCTCTGCCATCTGCAACCCAGGTCGGGGCTAGCACCTGGGGACCCATGGCAGACAACAGAAGGGGGGAAGGAGTGGGCACCAGCCAGCCTGAGAATGCAAACACAACACCCTCTACCTTGAGTTTCTAACCCAGAGCGCTCAGCTGAAGGTTCAGCTTCTAAACCCTCCTTCACCCCCTGACCCCACCCCCAAACTCCATGCCTGGCACAGAATGAGCTTTGAACATGAAGATCTTAGGGATATCCTGGTTGTGAGGACTCATGTCAGATTGGGATAGAGAGAGGAGGAGGAAGGGCAGGCCTAGGCACATTTAAATGTCAGCATTGGAGGTGGTTCAGTGGATAAAACATTTACCATTCAAGTGGGGACCAGAGTTTGGGTCCCTCGCCACCCATAGAAAAACTAAACAGGCATGCAGGACCCCTGGTGCAAGCTGGCTAACTCTAACTGAATTGGCTCTGGTTTCAGCAAAAGACCTTGCCTCTGCTAGAGAGATGACTCAGAGATTAAAGGCACTGACTGCTCTCCCAGAGGTCCTGAGTTCAATTCCCAGCAACTACATGGTGCTCATAACCATCTATAATGTGATCTGATGTTCTCTTCTGGCCTACAGGTATACTGGCAGGCAGAGCACTGTATACATAGTAAAAAAAAAGTAAAAAAAAAAAAAAAAAAAAGACCTTGCCTCTGTAATAAAGGGGAAGGTGACTGAAGACGACACTGGATGCCATCGTCATCTATGGGAAGGCACAGGTCTCAGAATAGAGTCTCCCTGGAGACTTGTTCCAGGACCCCATCCTGTCTCCCATTGTCTCATCCTCTCCCCACAAGCAGCCTCCCTGTTGATTGCTCCCAGCCAGGCATCTGACCCTTCCGGCTCTGTGGAGGCTCCTGGGTCTCCCCTCCCCAGCTCCCTTCCCCCAACCCCAGGCCATGGAAGTGAGCCTGGGAGATTAACTGTGCAAACTTCTCCTAGGAAGGTCAGGAGGAAAGGAGAGAGGAGATGAAAGGGGAGTGCACAAAAGGTTGCCAGGTAACCTCTGGGGAGCCCCACCTTAGTTCCTCAGTCTGGGGTCCGCCTTCTGACACCCTGACATCCGCTCCTTCTTCACAAATAGACCTAGGATGCCACAGTTGGAATAGAGACACTGACGTTTTGCCGATGTCATTCTGGAGTCGGCAAGAATCAGCTGCTCTCAAGCTGTTGGGGGACAGGAGCTCTCTGCGGGGGTGGGGGTGGGGGGAGGTATCTGCCTCCTCTGGGATCCTATTTCAGGAGGAGGCCGCCTTCAGAATTGGAGGTCTTGCTCCATGGGGTAGGGGGGTGTGGGATGGATGAGGCTGAAGGAAGTCTCCATCCTAGAGTGTTCAAAACGGAAGCAAAGGGCTGAGGATGGCCAGCACGGAGAGCTCTGGCTAGAAGGTTGAGATATACAGAAGCCTGGGTTCTGGCTTCTTTCTGGGCAGGGAGTCCCACAGGAGTCGAAGGAGCAGATGGAAGAGGCATAAGGAAGTTAAGGAATTCTTCATGGATTCTGTTGAGATTATACACACAGGACAGACAGCAAACCAACATTCCCCCCACTCCCATCTCCTGGGTATCCCCCCCCCCACGTCTCCTGGGTCTCCTCCCACATCCTTGTGGGTCCTGCATGCACACAGGCTTTTCCTTCATCACTGACATGCCTCCTGAGCCTGCAGCAAGCACCTCTTTGTTCTCTGAACAAAGGGCGAAGATTGCTCCCTTCTAACAAATGAATCTGTGCATCTTGGAGATTGTTCCAACTGGGTGCATAACAGACCAGCCAAGTTCATGTGGTCCACTGCTGTGTCACCCCAGGATTCTGACCTCCATGCATGGGGGCATGCTTTGGTGGTAGTTGTCTCTCCAGCCACTACAGGCAAGGGGGAGATGCCCCCGCCTCACTACACCTTGAGTTCTGTGGGCTAAGTCCCTCTTGCTGGACCCGAAGCCCAGAAAGTTCAATGTTAAAACCCACCCCACTAGAGCCCGATGTGGTGGCACACGCCTTTAATCCCTACACTTGGAAGGTAGAGGCAGGTGGATCTTTGTGAGTTCAAGGCCAGCCTGGTCTACAGACAGTCTCAAACAAACACACAAAACACACACACACACACACACACACACACACAAAAAAAAAAAACAACCCACCACAACAACAAAAAACCAAAACAAGATAAAAATCCACCCCACTGTTTCAAGCAGCCTGGCCATATCTCCGCAATGAGCTGAGGAACAGGGAGACCTTTACCAGCAGTTACTGTTGCCCTCAGTATTTTGGGGTCAGCACCGGCCAGCCTAGCAAGAGGGTCCTTGTCTCCTGGTGGCAGGTGTTCATGAAGGACTCAGTCCTGAGAACCTACGTCACATGTAGCCCTGGGTCTTTGGTTCTTGGGGGTCCCCACCTCTATCCCTGCCTGGCTGACCTTAGCTCCAGACAGCTGGTGCAGATGATGAGTAAAGAGCCCAGTAGTTATTTTTTTTTCTCTGTGGGCCACAGGTGTCTCTTGTGAGAGTGACTGCTACAGTTGCGGCTTCAGTTCCCACCAGGATGTCAGGTCCTGTCCCATAGCCAGGGAGGTTGCTCCCTGTTGTGACTGACATTCTTAGTCCCTTCATCACCCCAGAAGAGCCTCCTGGCTTTTGATGAAAGCCCTGAATTTTGTTCACGGTCAAGGGCAGTCATGTCTTGTTTTCCTGGTAAGCCAGATGGCTGATGGGAAATAAAGAGACTCACGGGTCTTGGTGGGAAGTGTCCGAGTCCTGGATGCCTTAGTTGACTCTCTAATGAGGTGACTTGAGTTGAAGAAGGCTTTGTCTCCATGTCTGGTTAACCCCATGTGAGGTAAGGGAATTTCTATCCTGCCACAGCAGCTGGGTAGCTCATGCCCACCTGTATCTGCTCTGTGTATCTGTCTCCATGGGAAACAGGATGCTGACAGCCTGGGCTCAGCCCCAGCAAGGCTCTTGCCTGTAGTCACCAAATGCTATAGCTGATTAAGATGAGGGACAGTTGCCAAGCTAGCGCTGCCCAGTGAACCATGGTGTCTCTCAAAGCCTGGCTGCCCCTGGACCCTGTCCAGCGCCAGAGAGCTGCATGAAGGAAACTTGGCCTCCATCAGAGCTGGTACACCATCCCTTAGAGGCAAAGATGGGAAGGAAGCAGCCTCAACAGAACGAGGATGGGTATCAGATGCCGGGGCATGGATGGGCCAGTCAAGCACAGGCTGCTGGGATCCAGTGAGATGCACGTTTTGTTTGCATATGTCTTGTTTTGCTGTGAAAGATGATCGGTCGCAACAGATGTCAGTCTAGGGGACCACGTGGGTGTCCACTTACGAAAAGATCCCGAGGGCTTGCATGTGAAGGCAAGCACATGGGTAACTGTTAATTTAGAGGGCTAGCAATGCTCTCACACTGAAGGCCAGAGAGGCCACTGATCTTCTATAGGTCAGTATAATCTCTCACCCAACATGCTTGTGTGGCCTTTCTAGCTTGAGTCCTTTATGTCTGTGAATCCACTGGACACTCCCCCCCCCCACCCCCAGCCTCACCTTCACTGTTACTTCCTGCATTTCACAGCCAGAAGAGGCACCCATTCAGACCTTGCTGAAGGGACTTGAGCTAGGAGTATGGTGGTAAAACAGGTCGGTAGCTTAAGCAGGGGGAAACCGGAGAATACGGCATAGCAACCTGGAGCATGGAAAATGCCAACCCTGAAGTCCAGTGTGGTGTAGTCCTCTACCTGTGAGGCAGGTCTTGGTGGTCAGCATCACAGTGTCAGCACTGTGGTGCTGTGCGTCAGCTGTGCATCCATCCCCGGGATGAGGGCGAAGGCCAGCCTCCCACACCTTGTTCTGTTCCTGCAGCTCACACGCGGACACCAGGTGGCGCTGTCGTCCATCAGTTACGTTGGCTGCTCTCTGTCTGTTCTCTGCCTGGCTGCCACGCTGGTCACCTTTGCAGTGCTGTCGTGAGTCACCCACTCCTTGTGTTCCCAGGAGGTCCAGCAATTTACTGGAAACGTCTATGCATCCTGTCACTCTGGCCATATGTCTCTCTGGCTTTGAAGACCCCAGGGGAGCATCTCAGCCCTCCTACTGGGGGTACAGATGTGACTATGTGACTGTTCTCCAGTGACTTTCCCTTTGGTATCTCAGGTGCAGGGAAGACAGAAAGAAATAACAGGGCCTTCAGAGTAGGCTCGCCAGGTTTTAGACATACCAGAAAGGTCTGGAAAGTCCCCACCTGGACACTTGAGGAGTTCTGGGGTGATCTGAGCCAGGCAAGAGGAGCTAGCATAGGCATCCTTGACTGTCCCCTCATTAGCAAGTTATGGTGCCTGCCTTTGAGGCCAAGTCATGCATAAATGCCTTTGGATGGGGCCCATCAATAACCAAGAAAGCCAAAGACTAAATAAACGCTTTCTTGCGCAGTCTGCCATGCACAAGGAGACAGTGCAGAGGTGAGCATCTTGGGGTGGGAGGCCAGGAAGTTGCCCTGCTGGTTGGCATCCAGGCCTACAGGCAGAGAGCCCTGCCAGGAATGACTATAAAAGACTGGCAGGTCCTGCAAACAGGTCTTTCTGTACCCAAGAGGCTCCCTCCCTCCCTGCTGCCCTGGATGATGCCCATGATGTCATGGGGTGTGCCTTCTGCAGGTTCTAATTCAGAATTCCAATTGGTATCCTCCATCTTCCCCCACTAACCCCCTGCCCAGGGTGGAGAGTGTGAAACAAAAGAGGGTGCAGGGAAGTTAGAAGAGACACTGGAAAGCCAGGAAAGGCTCAGGCTGTGCAGGGTGGCTGGGCCTATGAAAGGAGCTGGGGTGCCAGCTAAGAGCAATAGGGAGCTGCAGAGGGTCCAAGCAGAGAGTGACAATACGGTGGCGGTGGTGTGTGTGTGTGTGGGGGCAGGTAGGATGTATAGAGATACCCAGAGTTTCTCAAAGAGAAATAGATAAGGGTCCAGAGTGGGCATAGAATGCCGAGGCTGAGTCCCAGGACTCACACTTGCCTCTCTTGTCTTCAGTTCTGTCAGCACCATTCGGAACCAGCGTTACCACATCCACGCCAACCTGTCCTTCGCTGTCTTGGTGGCCCAGGTCCTGCTGCTCATCAGCTTTCGTGTGGAGCCTGGCACGGTGAGTAGGTGCCGGTCCTCATCCTGCAGCCGTCCCTCTGCACACAGGTGTCTGTCTCTTCAGGAAAGACAGGGGAGGAGATTTCTTGAGTCGCGGTGGTGGGAGTGGGTATGAATGGGGAGTGGCAGAGGCACAGTCCAGAACTCTGGACTGAGAAACTGAGCTTTGGATCCCCAGGATGAAAAGGAGGCCATGTGGCTAGAGGTGTCTGGGGAATAAATACGAGTAAGCAAGAACTCAGCACGGCCGCTGTGCATCCTGTGGTCTCAACCTGCATCTTTGCTTGGCTCCCAGGTGCCGTGTCAGGTGCTGGCTGTTCTCCTGCACTATTTCTTTCTGAGTGCCTTTGGCTGGATGCTGGTGGAGGGACTCCATCTCTACAGCATGGTGATAAAAGTCTTCGGGTCAGAGGACAGCAAGCACCTCTACTATTATGGGATAGGCTGGGGTACGTAGTAGGGGTGGGGCAGGTGTGATGGAGGGGGTCTTGGCAGCAATGAGGCAGAGTAGGTGAATGTGGGCCGGGAAGGATGAGGTTGGGTCTGGTGGAGATTGAATGGGGTCAGGTGGACGTGGGATGGGTCCAGGTGAAGATGGGATGGGTCCAGGTGGGGATGGAATGGGTCCAGGTGGGGATGGAATGGGTCCAGGTGGGGATGGGATGGGTCCAGGTGGGGATGGAATGGGTGCAGGTGGGGATGGGATGGGTCCAGGTGGGGATGGGATGGGACTAGGTGATGATAGGATGGGATTAAGTGATGGTGGGATGGGTCCAGGAGGGGATGGGATGGGGGCAGGGATCAGGCTATGGAGTAGCATTGGCGAGGATGGGAATGCTCAGCGTGATTCCAACATATCAAGGTTTATCTCATGGGGTATTCGTGTTCCATGGTCTTGGAAAGAATGTGTGTCCTACCACTGTCAGGCTTAGCTAGTTCAAGGTGACACCCAAGTCCTCTGTTTTGGCCTAGATCTTTCTTCTATTTGCTCTGCCCAGTATTTGTAGTGAGGGATTGACGTCACTTGGTCTGTTCCCATTTCTCCCCCTTTGCTTTCTTTCGAATTAAGTGGGTATTTTCCTGTGAAGCACTTTAATTCTCTTAATGAGTTTTCACTGTATTTTCTGGGTTGTTTTCCTAGTGGCTGCCCCCGTGCTTACTGTATGCATTTCAGCATATTAAAATCTATTTTATGTTCTTACTAAATTACAGTGCGACACGGAAGCGTTGCTTTTAAGTGGTTCTATCACTTTATTCCTCTTTCTGCTGTTATTGCTACACATATCACATCTGCGTGGGGGCGGGGCCATGAGCTATACTATTACTTTATCAATCTCACCTTTCTAAAAGAAGCCGAGAAAGGAGACGGGGTGATGTATATCTGAGGGTTTGTTCTATTAGCTCTCAGACGCACCATGTCTGGTTCTGTGCGTTTGTCCCTGTGAGTCGGAATTGCCATCTGGCCTTGTCACCATGCTCCCACACAGCTTTGTCACTTCTCCTTCCCCGGTGTGCCTCTGAAGCTTATTACATTTCTATTTGTTATGGGCCTAATAATGCAGCTCTATAAATGTCATTTGATATTATTGCTTTTTAACTCAATTGAGAGAGAGAGAGAGAGAGAGAGAGAGAGAGAGAGAGAGAGAGAGAGAGAGAGAGAAAGGAGGATGCTCAACTCTACCATTGCTTATAATTTCATTATTTATTGGTGGTGGTGTGTGTGTAGGTCTGGGTTTCTATGTGTGTCTGTGCATCTGTGTGTGTACATCAGTATGTGTGTGGGGCGTGTCTCTGTGTGTGACTGTGTTTCTGTATGTGTGCACACATGTCTTTGTGCCTGCACTGATGTATATGCCTGTGGCACCCTTAGCTCTCATCCTGAAGTACTGTCTCTTCCCTTTCCATGTTTGGCGAAGCACGCCTTCTTCTAACCACACACTGTCAGTTGTTTATCCAATGTCTGTCTCACCTTCATTTACGAGGTGCTGGTGCTGGATTCTGATGCTTTTCGTAGGGGCACTCTGTGTCCCCTCGTTGCTTCTGTCTCCGCTCTTGGCCCTGAAGTCTGCTCTTTATCCCGTCAGGTCCTGGACCGGAAGGCCTGCTTTTCTCCCATGTTATTCAGCGTTTTCACTTCCTTTCAGCCTTTGCACTCAGTCGTGTCCAGGCTGCCTCCCTCCTGTGCCTTCTGGCATTTTCCCTGGTCCTTATCAACTGCTGAAGCAGTCTTCAGACACCCGCTTTGCTTCTCTTTCCTCTCTGACACTCTCTGGTGCCTGCCAGAAGTCTGATGGCGTCTGAGTTTCTTCAGGGACTCTGTGGGCTCCTATTTCCTCTGATCTTCATGGAGCATAGCCTGCATGGTGTTTGAGTCCCATCCCTGTCCCCGCCCTGATTCTTCCTCCTGCTGCTTGGCCCCTGCTGGCTCCTCTAGTGAAGTTTTTATTTCAATGATTATAATTTTTCAGTTCCAGAGTGCCCATTTGATCCTTGTTTTCTCCTTTAAAAAATCCCATCTGCGGACTGATTCACTCTGCTGGTGGCTTTAGTGAGTTCATTCAGTGTCTTCAATGACATTGACCTCTCCCAGGCAGTTTTCTCAGCTACTTTTCTTTTGTGTGGGCCACACGTTCTGCCATCTTGTATGACTTAGAAACTTGGCTGAGGATTTTGATGTTTTGGATGACATAGTTCAGAGCTCTGAGCCTCTTCCTCCTATGGCTACCTTCCACCTGGCTCACTGTTCTGTCACCTGGACTGCTTGAAGCTGGCCCTGGGATGACACTTCCTATCAGAGAATCAGAGTGCAGGAACAGAGTGAGGACAGCACCCACCTGGGGTCGTGCTTCTTGACTCAGGGCTCTGGGAAGGGACAGTGGCCTCTGATCTGCAGCGTTGTCAGCTGAGGTAGGATGCAGGGGGCTGCCACACCTGTGTAGATAGACATGATGAGGGTTGGGATTGAAGGGTAGAAGGCAGCATGGGTGTCAACAGCTGATAGAATGGAGCTTTCCACTGCAGAGCTGAGGACTAGGGATTTTGGCTCTGTGACACCCCCCAGGAATACCCTTACAGGCATTGGCTGGGGGTATGGGAATGACTGAGCCTCACTGGTGTCACCAGCCAGTAAGCCGGTAAACTATATAAGTGTCCCTGGCCTCCCTACTATTAGGATGACTTCATGGATGTTCCTGAATTCATTTATCTCCATCTGCTGCTCACACTTAGGGAAGTTTACAGGGACTTGGAAAGTTTCAAATATTGGATCCTTATCACCATCCATAGTCTTACTGGGCCATGATGTCTCGTGCCCATCCTGCTTTTGCCGGCGTGCTGGCTGTTTTGACCCTTGCCCATTCCAAGGAGTCCCAACCAGCACAGCAGATCTGCTCCCTGCAAGTGTCGTGCTGAGGATCGGCACCCACCATGTTCGCAATTGTTGTAAAACATGGGCCAGGCATCAAAAGACCTGCTGCTCACTTCTGTCTTCCTTCAAATAGGTTTAATTTTCTCAGCCCTCATTATGCAAACAGCAGATTAACTGTGTTTACCGCATGTGCTTTGAGTTGGCAAATGCCATTTATTTGAGGCTGGAGTGGAGGCGTTGACACTTGACACTTTCCTAGTGATTCCTTGGGGAGACTAGAGCTGGGGATGTGGGTAGGCTGCTGCAAGCCATGCAGCTGGGACCCATGGTTCCTTCCGCCTCACTGCTCAGGCGAGGTGATCACACGGGGGCTTTTGTAAATGTGTGACAGAGCCAAGGCTGGGTCTCTCCACTGCTCGCCAACCCTTCAGTGAGGCTGATTCAGGTGTGACCCGCTCCTTCCGTCTATCTGACTGCCCAAGTTGGAGGAGAGATCCTTTCTATGACTTCTGACTTCTGTTAGGAAAGATCTAGAAATTGACACGGGTGGCTATGTGCAGCTTTTACTAGTTTCTTTATGAGATATAGTCATTTTGCTAGAGAGGAGCAGGTGATCAGGACTGAGAGAGTGTGGGATGTAACAGGGGTGTGAGTGGACTGTGAGTGAGCGGGTGTGAGTGTGTGATGGGTATGTGGACTGTGAGTGTGTGAGTGTGTGGATGAGTGGGTATTTGATGAGTGTGTGAATGAAGGCATGAGTGCTTGTGTGGTGGGTATGTGATGGGTGTGTGAATGGATTGTGATGTGTGATGGCCTTACGTGTGTGTGATGGATGTATAAGTGTGTGTGTGTGTGTGTGTGTGTGATAAAGGGTATGTGATGGATATGTAAGTGAGTGTGAGTGGGTGTGAAATGAGTATGTGAATGAGTGTGTGATGGGTGTGGGAGTGAATGTGAGTGGGTGTGTGAAGGGTATGTGAGCGGGTGTGTGATGAGTGTATGAGTGGGTGTGTGAGTGTGTGATAATCCACTCTCTCCAACCTTGAGGAATATTTTACTTGATCTGCTAGTATAGAAGAAAAATGAGCTATTTGCCAATATTAAAACACTGAGGGACATTACCTACAACGGCAAAGTCCCTTTGAAAAAGGAGGAGGTTGAGCATCCTGCTTCCCAATGTGGCAGGGATCCGCGTTTTCTCATGTCCACATGCGTGGTCCTCACAGAACTCAGTCTGCAGCCCCGATAAAAGCTCTCTACAAATAGAACGCCAGGCAGCTCTGACCCCCGCAGCCTCCATCCATCTTCCCATAAGCCTGCCCTTAATTAATTTCGTCAGGAGCCCGTGAACTGTGTCCTTCATCTTGCCAGGGCAGTGTTGGCTTCCGGCCTGAGAATGGTTGGTCTGCAGGCGGTAGGGCTTTTAACCCCCCAGCCCCTAATGAAGAAGAAGCCGGAGCTGACACAGGAGACCCCGCTGCAGGCAGAGACCACAGGAAACACTGCCTTTTCCCCTTGGGTGTCTCCCTGCTAGTGTTTCAGCCTGCATGTAATCATAATGGAAGCTTCTAGAAATCTAATGCTGTTTCGAAGCTGAGGTGGGGAGGAGGCGTGGAGACGGTTACAGGTTTGTTGGCAGCCATGCCCTGAGCTGGGGACAGGGGTTTGCAGAAGTGAGGGAACCGGGTTGTGTCCCAGTGGAGATGAGGGACTGTGGTGCCTGCAATTTGATGCAGCTGACTGGAGTTTGATTACCAGCTCAGCGTGGAGAGATGTAGTGAGGTTTACTGTTTCTATTGAACTTGGGTGTCTTCTGTGAAGTCCCTATCGCCTGGGGGGAGACCCCACTGAAGTCTGTTCCAGGCCCGCCTTTCCTCTTCATTTTTATTTTCGAGGAAGCCAGCTCAGCCTCTGGGTGATGGTGGGGGTTTAGTCAGGGTCGGCTAGTAATCAGGAGCTTCCTACCTTTGGTCGGATTTCGATGCTGTTCTAGTTACGATTACAGTTTCTGCGGATGAAACACCATGACCAAAAAGCAACTTGAAGAGGAAAGTTGTTTTGTTCACACCCCAACCCTCAGTTCCATATAACAGTTCACCATTAAAAGCAGTGAGGGCAGGAACCCAAGCAGGGCAGGAACCCAGAGGCAGGAGCTGATGCAGAGGCCATGGAGGGGTGCTGCTTACTGGCTTGCTCCCCATGGCTTGCTCAGCCTGTTTTCTTATAGAAAGAAGCCAGGCCCACCAGCCCAGGGATGGCACCACCCACAATGGGCTGGGCCCTCCCCTGTGTCGATTGCTAATTAGAAAATTCCTTACAGCCAGATCTTGTGAAGGCATTTTCTCATTGGAGGCTCCCCTCCTCTCTGATGACTCCAGCGTGGGTCAAGATGTCATAAAACTAGCCAGGACAAATGACAACAAGCAATGATTGCATGTTTGGAAGACCTGTCCACCATGGAACAGTGTCAGTGAGAGGTTAAGGGCCCAGAGAGCCCAGAGTGGAGAGGTTACCACCTGGAGCCAGTGCTGGCAATTCAGGTCCAAGCCCATAAGAAGCACACAGCACTTATGCCAGCCACTCAGAACAAAGTCCCAAGAGCCTCATGGTTCAGACTGTACACTTGCCACAGGTGGAAGAACAGCAAACATGGGAAGGTGGCCTCAGTGACTTCCAAGAGAGATGCCCAAGCCCTCTGTTGGTTCTGGCGAGCACCCCCCAAGGAGCCACCCCCACCAGGATCTTAGGAGGCCAAAGCTATAGGATAGCAACAGGCTGGGCCCTCTCCAAAAGATCACCGTGTCCTTAAGTGGAATGCATCTTGACCCAGAGAGAATATATGAAAGCTGACAAGGCCAGAAGGACCTCAGACAGCCCACAGGAGAGTGACACAGTTTGCTGGGGTTTGGGGAAGACAGTTTCAGGTGAGACATTGGTGGGTATCGGCGGGGAATCTGAGTATCCAGGATGCTGGTTCTGGCAGGGCTCAGCATCACCCACTGAGGGCTTTGTGGTCCTTGCAATAGCCCCATGTGAGCACTGTGGCAGTCTCCATTTCATAAACAAGATCATGGAGGCCCAGAGAGGTTCAACCAGCACCCTGAAGCTGCACAGCAGGTCTGGTGTGTGGGAGGAGTGGGGGCTTTCCATCTCTCTGCTCCTCACTGTCTTCCGAAAAGTCTCTCCACCCTCTTGCTGTCCTCCCACCTGATCATCAGTCATTATGCAATGGTATAAAGTCATAACCTGGGACCAGCCCTCACTTCCATCATCCAAAGGGTTGGGGGCAGTGTTGCCATCTTGGGCGGACCGTGAGAGCTTGACATAAGAGATGTGCCTTCCAGAGCTTGGGGGCCCCGTGTCACCACATGCCTTAGTGTCTTCTTGATGTTGGAAGGGAACAGAGGGTCTTTGATAATATCCCCACCAGTCACCACGAAGAAGCAGCTGTCCTAATCCAGTGGCATTTGCAGGGAGGCTGAGGGTGACCCGGGTCCACGGCAAGGGTTGTTTTCTGTGCTGACCATCTGCTTCGGGAGACTCCCTGATGTCCTGTGCACTTGGATTTAAACTGGTCCTTGCCTCAGAGGCAAGGACACGTAGGAAACTTCTTAAAAAGATGACGCTAGACCCCCAAACCACAATCCTGATAAGGGAACTGGGGGCATGAGGCGCCTATAGGGAGCGCTAGAGAGCTGTATGGTGAAACTGGACTGCTCTCTCAGACAGGCCAGTGGAAGCTGAGAAATAATTTCCTCTAGAACAGTGATCTTCAGCCTCCCTACCGCTGCAACTTTTTGATCCAGTTCCCCAAGTTGTGGTGACCCCCCCAACCATAAGATTATTTTGTTGCTACTTTGCAACTGTAATTTTGCTACTGTCAGGAATCGTTATGTAAATATCTGACACGCAGGATTATCTACTGTGCGACCCCTGTAAGAGGGTTGGTTGACCTCCAAAGGGGTCACAACTCCCAGGGTGGGAACCATGGCTCTAAAGCCCTTTCTCTTGAACACCCTCCTTGGAGAGATCTTGTGGTAGAGTATGGAGCCAGTTCTTTTGGCTCTTTGCCCTCTGTGGAGGAGACAAAGGGCGCCAGATCCCGTGCAAGATTTCAAGTGGCCAGAAGCGTTTGCAGAATTTGAGAGGTCTCAGAAGTGTTGTGGGGGGAAGCACAGCCATGTTTCCAGAGTAAGACCCCCGTGCCACAGCTGAGGTAGGGAACGCCGAGCAGCTTCCTCCTTGTAGAGACTCACATCTGAATATATATATACATTCTCTGAACTTTTAAAGTACAGGGAGCGGTCAGGTCGCTCTGGGCTGCTTGGCTCTCAGAGCAGTTTGACCCCGAGTTCTTTCTTGGCAGGGAGATGGAATGCTATGGGAATTGCTGGTCTAATGTTTTTCTAGTTTGTTCTTAGACCTCTCTTCCACTACTTCTCCAGAAGTCTGACTTGTAAAACAAATCCAGCTTAGGCACAAAGGGAACTTAGTGGCCCATATAGCCAAAAAGGTCCATGGTGGTGGAATTCGGGTCTTGATCTGTGGGCTTCCACAACACAATTTTTTCTTTTTTCTTTTTTGATGTCCTCACTGGCAATGCCTTGAGCTTTCCTTAACTCCTCCTGGTGCCAAAGTGTCTGTACAAGCCCCACCTCTCCCTCCAGCATCCCTACCCTCTAGGCAACCCTGTGAGGAGAGAGCTATCTTTTTCCTCCAGCAGGGTAAGTCCCTGCTGGGGTCTTATTGGTTCATCCAGGTCGCATGTTCGTCTTTGAATCAATTGCTGTGGCTAAGGGGGATTGATGGTCCACTAAACCAGTCATGGGTCATATGCCAAGAAGGAGCTAGCCTCCGAGCCCAGAGACGTGGAACAGAGGGGCTGGTTGGAGAGTTATGGGCTCAAACACTTGTTGGCATGGGAATTGCACATTTGATTGTCTAGTGGACCTGGCCCTAGACTGTCCCCTTCTCCTGGGGCTGTAGACTGACTGACTCTCTTATGGAGCCAACCTGTGGAGAGTGAGGTGTTCAGCAGAGGTCTGGGTCTCCACCTACTGAATGTCCAGGACACACATCCCTGTTAACACACACAAAATGTCCTCCACCGCTCACACATGCTTCTTGTGGGTCAGCTTGACCTAGCTAGGAACCATGGCCTAAGCAAGACAGCAAACTTCCCCTCTGGTCACCTTGGGCCAGCCTGCCCTAAGCCCTGGGCTATGGCTGACCCCTAGGCTCCTATGTAGAACCAAAAGAAGGTTCTATGTGAGGGTACGCATGTGCAAGGTCCTTGTGCCTAACAATACGCTGTGCCCAGTGCTCAGCCGTAGTCCCCAGTGCATACGCCAGCCACGAGCCAAGCACACCCATTTGTGGACAGAAGGGGATGAGAGCACATCATGTGACATTTCTCCCCAGGGTGCCCTCTCCTCATCTGCATCATCTCCGTGTCCTCCTCAACGGACAGCTATGGGACAAGTGACAGGTAAGTGATCCTGCATCCCCTGAGTATGCCTTGTGATCGGCAGGCCTCCTGTAGGGAAAGACACTGGAAGGTGTCCCACAGTGTTGATCTAAGATGCTCACATTTACCTGGGTTGAAGAGTGAGCACCAGCTGGCTCCCTCATGCCTGGGCAGTGGGAGCTAGAACAGTCCCATTATGCTCTTAGAACCAGCAATGTAAACTGGGTGGTGGTGGCGGCACACATGGGAGGCAGAGGCAGGCAGATCTTTAAGTTCGAGGCCAGCCTGGTCAGGATAGTGAGTTCCAGGACAGCCAGGGCTACATAGAGAAACCCTGTCTGGAAAACAAAACAAAACAAAACAAAACAACCAACCAAACAACAACAACAACAAAATACAAATGAACAAAAAAAGGAACCATAATGTGGGTATTATAATATTCCATGTTTTTTCTTTTTTACATCTATTTATTCAGTGTGTGTGTTTGTGTACATGTGCTTGTATGTACATGTGTATGCACATGTGCACATATGCCATGGCACCCATGTGGAGGTCAGAAGGCAGTTCTCTCCTTCTACCTCAGGTCCTGGGGCTCTAACTCAGGTCATTAGGAGGCCTGGCATCGAGGGCTTTTACCCACAGATCCTTCTGATGGGAATTTTTAAATCCATGTGCTTCTCCAAGATGCATGGCTCTTGTCACCCGTGAAGCCCATGTGTGTGGCCTTCAGGCCTTTCTTGGGTGTTCAGCGATTGTGCAGCATCCAATTGAAGGAATATGAGAGTACGCAAATGAACATGGTCTGGGGTGCATAGGCAGAGATGGGTCTTATAGTCTTTGCTTGGCTGGGAGGCCTGGGCTACACTTTGTTATTGTTATTGTTTTGTTTTTAGAGACAGGGTTTCTCTGCTTTAGCCCTGGCTGTCCTGGACTCCCTTTATAGACCAGTCTGGCCTCGAACTCACAGCGATCCTCCTGCCTCTGCCTCCCGAGTACTGGGATTACAGATGTGTGCCACCACGCCCAGCTCTGGGCCCCACTCTTCGCTGCTGTCCCTGTGGGTCCCAGTAGTGTCATGAAGAAAGAGTGTAAGTGTCCAGGATTGAAAGGATGACACTCTTGGATTCCACCCCAGCTCTGGGAGAACATGGAACCCTGTGGGGGATCTGGCTATCTCCCCTGAGTTAGGGGCCATGTCTGTGAGAGTAGGTGGACTCTCACGTCCTAGTCACTCTACCCCAGCATGTTAGAGTGATTCCTGGTATGCACTGGGCTATTTACTCATGCTAGGATTGCATGGGAGTGTAGTGAGAAGCAGGCTCAGAGAAGATGGGCAGGTAGCCAACAAGCTCCCTAAGCCCCACTGAAGGCTCCTTCCTGGCCAGAGTTTGACATGTTATGCAAAGACTCAAAGCTAGTTTCTGGTGTGGCTTTTTCTCTATTCTGGTAACAAAATGGGAATCCACTCTTGGCTTTGGCTGGACTCGTCAGAGATGGCTGACTCGGACATCAATTCTGGGAAATTCTCTCCAAGGAAGAGACCCATATGCTCATCATAGGAGTGACTTCAGGATGAAGAGTGGGTGTCATAGCATCATCTAGAGCTAAATGATTCTTTCTTTCGGCTGGGGTCCTGCCATTGTTATAGCTTAAGGGTGGGGGCACCTCTGTAGAGGGTAGACAAGGCTGCTTAAGTAACGCTCTTTTCTTTACAGCTGCTGGTTGTCACTGGGGAGTGGTGCCATTTGGGCCTTTGTGGGCCCTGCTCTGCTGGTCATTGTGGTAAGTCCCCCCCCCCCCCACCTTGTGGGCAGTTAAGCAGATCAGGAGAGGGCTGTTTAGACTGTGCTGGGCTTCCTGGAGACTTACCCCAAGATACTACAACGTCATTTTTATCCTTACTGTTCTCCCTGCTTCCTGTCCCAGCTGTGTGTGCATGTGTGTGTGTGTGTGCATGTGTGTGTGTGTGTGTGTGTATGTGTAAAACTCTGAGCCTTGGTTACCCATAGCCTCAGGGAGGCCCTGAGTTTGGAGTAACCCCAATAAGCCCCCAGTGTACCTCCACTGAATTCTTAGAGTGTCCCAATACTCCAAGGCTGGCATGTTAGCGGGACTCTCGAGAACCTCACAGGTAAGTGAAGATTCATCTGGTGAAGACAAGTGACAGAGGGGACAGTCAGGGGCGTAGATACAGTATCAGCCACACAGCTCCAAGTGGGGCACCTGCCCATGGCTGAGGAACTCCTTGTCTTCCCCATGGCTATTCTGTGTGGCAGACGCCCCAAGATTAGCAAGCAGCCAGACCCATACAGCATTCTCGTAACCATAGTTACATCCTCCCACTGACCGCAATGCCCATGTGCTAACTGACGCTTATGGTTGCAGAGATGTGGAGTTCACAGAGCAAACTTGGTGTAGTCTTAGGGTCCAGGACATTCACACACACACACACACACACACACACACACACACACACACACACACAC
>OU015754.1:20721083-20733778 GCA_907169655.1 Acomys percivali | reverse complement strand
ATTCATAGTTAGACACACAGAGCTACAGGCCCATGGATTCACAGTTACAGACGCAGAATTATAGGTGCATAGATTCCCCAGATATATAGAGCTACGGTCACATAGATGCATGACTGCACAGACGTACAGCTACAGAGATACATCATAGACAGAGCAACAGGCCGGGAGATCCATATTTATATATCATGTGTGTGCAGATGTGGGAAATTTTCTTCTTGTAAAACACCTGTGCACATTCCCATGTTCCTCCCCCCCTCCCCCAATAAGTTCCTAGATGACCCTAGGTTGACAGAGCAGTAGAGCCTGGGCCAACCCCAGAGGCCCCACCTACCATTTCTACTTCCTCCTCTAGAAGTCACCACGACTTTTTCCTGCATCATCCTGGCCTGTGCTGGCCTTTATGCCTGGCCACCTGAAGTGCAGCCCTATTCTTCTCTTCCCAAATGCAGCTTGGAATTGTCTCTTTGATGTTTGCCCTTAGTAGCCTGCCCCCATCCTGCAAATTGATGCCAAGTCCCCGATGGTCTCCTCACCCAGCTTTCCCAACCAAAACAGGCCTTTCCAGTCCCACCAGGACGTGGGCCCCAGTGAACAGAGTTGGAGCCGAGGGGCCAGGCCCGCTCCGCTTGGTCTTTCTGTGAACTTGTAGATTTTGTGGTTTGTAAGCCCCTGACCACTGACTCACTGCACAGATTCAGGGTCGTGTTCTCCTGCTGCCATTGCCTACAGGGTGGTCCCAGCTCAGCAACAGACGCAAAACCACAGAGACTTAGATAAAAGTCGCTACAGATACGGTGGACCAGGTCCTAGGCCTCCAAATGAAACCAGACAATACCAAAGCTGTGTCAAGGGCAAAAATACACCCCGCCCCCTGGCAACACACAAACCTATAAAAAGAGAAATGGTGGCAAGTCGGGACAGATGACAATATGAGCAGCTTTGCTGCTGCTGGGACCCTGTGTGTTTCTTGGCTAGATCAGTCAAAATAAATCCCGAAGCGATTGCCTGTCACATTTTCTTGTTTGTGGAACACTCCACGACAAGTTGATTGCCCTGTCGGTATCCTGGCTGAGGAAGCCTGGAACTACAGGGCTAAGTCTCTGGTCTTTGATCTGAGGAGGTCTGGGATGGAATCACCTTTTGCAGTGTCTATGCTCATGTCAGGAGCAGAGCAGTGTGACCTCTGACCTCACACAAGGTATCTGAATCTCTCCCACAGGCAGCATCCCACTGGCCCTTCCCCAGGCCCATCTCTATCCCCGAGTCTTTAGAATCTAGCTTAGTTAAAAAAAAAAAAAAAGATCTTTGTGACCCCTCCAAGGACACTGTGGACATGCTCACTGAAAACAAGTTTAAGGTAATTTCCCTTTTCATTTCTAATTGCTCCAAATTAAAAAGTAGTTAGGCGATTTGAGTTTTCAAATTTGTAACAGGCATGGTTGAGAGAAAAAAATCTTAGGAATATATGAAAAAAATCTGAATCGATGGACAATCTTTGTCCACAGCTACTATTCTGTCCCTCGGTGTCAATTCTCCCCAAGGAAGTATCAGGCTTCATACTATCTTCCCCCATTAGACTGGATACCTCCAACTGCATGGTCACCCCAAGAGCGTCTCCTCCAGGGGACACAGGGCCTTGGGATTTGAGAAAGGAAGAAGGACCATTGCTGTGCCCTAGGTATGATCTACAGAACCACAGGGTCCACATCTCTCGCCCACTGGCGCATAACCGATTTGCTTCTAATCATCAGCCAACAGCTTTTGCAGGTGTGCAAGGTAGCTAAGCCATAAATTCCCAAAGTGAAAGGGGCAGGCTGGCAGCATGCCAGCGGGAGAGTGGCTCACTCTACCCACCCACCCCCAAAATCCTGGGGACTGCAAGAAGATTTGTGTTGTTAAAAAAAAAAACAAAAACCCAGCACTCTGGAAATGAACCAAAGGCATACAAATGAAAAAGCATTCATTATTATTTTTTTCCCCAAAGAAAATCTACCGAATCCTTGGGAGGGCAATAAAGGTCTGTAACATTGTGACCTAGAGCTGCTCCATCTCCACTCTCCCTCCGTGACAAGGGGGTGCTCTGTAGGATGTGGGGCACACAGCTTAGGGCTCCATGACTGAAGACAGCAGGATGCTCTCAGGTGTGGCCATGGTCTGAGGTGATAGCCTCACCCCTTGAATCGCTCACCCTCACATAGTTTGTTCTGCTTCTTGTCACTGTCCAAGTCAGCAGCCCACCGCTACCACTGCCTCTTGCTCCTTGCAGCTTTCTTTCTGTTGTAGGGAGGCTGGAGGGCAGCCGAATTACTGGACTCTGCGTGACACTGTGCTAGCTGGTTACGCATTAACCTCTCCCATCGTCCCTGACCTTGGGAGACTCTGTTGTTACCCAGGGCAACAAGGCACAGAGGGAAAGTGACGGTTAAGCCTTTGTTCGCATCTGACGGCATAAATGAGAGTCTAGACAGGACAGGCGAAGTACCCACAGTGCCTCGTTTTCCTGGGAACCATGTAGCACAGACCCAGAATTGTCTCAGCTGAAAACCTTTAACAAAAGGCTCCGCATGACTGATGGGAGCTGGGAGGAGGCAGAGGGAGAAGCCTGGAGTGGAAAAGTACCAGCTGGAACTAGAGAGGGGAAAAGCATCTCAAGTCACCCCCAAAATCAGACATTCTATGCAGGGGAGGGGTGCCCATCAGGCATTCTATGCAGGGGAGCCGTGTCTCAGAACGGCTTGGGACTCAGCCACCTAGGCTACTGATGCAGGCATATTGCCGCAGGCTGTGGGGTTTGAGGTCTTGACTGCGGGCCTCTCTGGCATTGCCAGCTCTGGCTGTGTACAAGCCTAGGTGGGCTAGCAGCCTCCCTGTGAGGCCTGACGGGAAAGCCCCTGTCGGTTCTAAGGTCACAAGCCTGGAGCTGGCCTCATGATAATCTTGAAGATTTTAACACTTAAGGGAATAGCCCTGGCCACAGCGTAGCTCTCACAACCCACCAGGAGCCCCCTCAAGCAGAAAGAGACTAGGGGGTCATTCCCCCTGCTACTCCCAATTTGCCCCTTAATATTTAGGGTCCAGGAGAGCTGCTAGGTAAGGGATGACCTGGGCTGGAGCCTGAGACGCCTGAGTGCTGGCCTAGCATGAGAGCCAAGGTCTCCATCCAGAGCACAAACAGTACTGGGCACAGCTGACACCCCTTACTGCTACGACTCTCAAACATCACACACAGGTGTGGGGGTGTGAGAGCCAGCTGCTGTAAGTAGACTGGACACATGGGGACCATCCCCTCTTTTCCTGGCTAGTTTGTACCAGCCAATCCTCCTCACCCAGTGGGGAGCAGAGATTCCAGGATCCATAGGGAATGTGCTGGGGGGTGGGGGGGGGGCGGGGGGGTCAAACGGAGCGAGTAAGCGCCAAACGAGCTTTGAGCTGGTTCATCTAACCCCAATGCTCATACTCACTCTTCCTGCTGTGAACTTGTAGGATGAGAGCGGAGTCCCTGCCTTGTCTCTCTCAGCAGCATAGAGGGGCAGGCTTAAGGGGCATCTGTTCCCCTCAAAGCCTGGAGACTACCCTTGAATTTGTCCCAGCCGTGTTCCCAGTTGGCCGAGGAACAGCTACAGTGGGGGTAGATTCCTGTGCCCTGCGGGTAGGCCTGGCCCCTCACGGCCTCGTCTCTCTTCTCTCTTGCAGGTCAACATCGTTATCCTGGTTGCCGTGACAAGGGTCATTTCGCACATCAGCACCGACAACTACAAGATACACGGGGACCCTGGTGCCTTCAAGTGAGTTGACCCCAACTGTCCACATCCCACTGTGCTGCCCGGTGAAGGGGGGGAGGGGCAGGGCGGCTCTCGAAGGCTTCAGGGGGGACAGATAATGGTGCTTCTCAGGGCAAGCACCATTCAGTCTTCAGCTAACTCGACATCCTCGAAGCCTACACGGCAGCCTTTCGTTTGGGTCCTTAGTCCATTACGTACTCCCAATGATGCCATCTGAGGTCACAAAGCAGCCTCGGAGGCCATGTGAAGGTGCCTCCTGGGACTTCTCCAGCCAGAATCATAGACATCCGGAGGGAAGGGAAATAAAGGCGCCATATAGGAAGATCTGACTTCTAGTTCATGCAGCAACGGGCCCCTCTGCCCTTCACTACTTTCTCAGTGGAAAGGGGGCAACAGGATCCTCCTCATGGGATGCTGTGTGAAGGAACATCCTAGCAAGCAGAATGTTCCACGCACTCTGGGCTGCCACCAAGGGAGAAAGGGTGTCTTTGGAAATACCCCACCCTCCATGGGACTGACATGCCACTTGGGGCTGCCTGGGTCCCTGGTGTTGATCTACTGGGTCCTGCCAATGGCAGATGGATGTGGCAGGAGGAGACACAGCGACCTGTCCTGAGCCTGTAAGACGCCCCATCCATGGAGATACAGTATCCTGGACTCAGTTTCCATAGTGTGCCTCCCCTCTCCTGTGTGGGCTTCATGCCCAAAACCACACTGCCCTCTGAGAGGCAGAACTGCAGTGGCCAAAGCCCTCTTCAAGAGGGTTTCTTCCTTCCTGGACAGCAGGGTGGGAGGGGACTATGGTGACAAGGCCCTGGCCTTGTGCCTAATGGAGTGCCACTCATGTGAGTGTCATGGACTCAAGATTCAGAGACCTCCTTGACCATAGAGAACAGTGAGCACCCTAAGGATCAAGGCTGGGGACCCCCTCACAGGTGACTTGGGAGCTCTTGCAGAAACAGCCAGGAAGGATGTCAGGCTGCTGGCGTCCTGTAAGGAACTTTAAAAATAGTGTGTCGAGAAAAAACCATGAGCAGGCAACAGCAACTCAGTGAGATAATTATTCTAAACACTGTCAATTAACTTGATCAGTGAAAGCAGTTCTCTTGGGCTTTTTCTGTCCCTAGAACCTTCTAGGCTGTGCCTGAATGAAGTAGTTGGTCCATAGGGGTCAGGGGCATTTTCTTTCATCTTCATGAGGGGTGGGGGAGCCTAGGCCTGCCCGCTTCCCACTGTGGCCTGACTGTGAGGGGGCCTGTTCTTCCTCACCCTACCCTCAGACCTATGGCCTTCAGTGGCCAAGGTCACCAGTCTGTCCCCAGCTCTCATACCCAGCCCAGGTTTTTGCTCCTATCTTAGCCTGGCATCTGCAGTACCAAGCCTGCCACTGTGCCCATGACATTTGTGCTCACACCACCACCTTCTACCCATCGCTACTCCCAGAGCCCAGCCAGGAGGTGCCTTTATCTCCTACCTCTCTTTACAGAAGTGCCCAGCCAGGTGTGGTGGCTCAAGCCTTTAATCTCAGCACTTGGGAAGCAGAGGCAGGCGGATCACTGTGAGTTTGAGGCCAGCCTGGTCTACAAAGCAAGTCCTACACAGAGAGACCCTGTCTTGAAAAACCAAACCAAACCAAACCAAAACAAAAAAACCCCAACCAAACAAACAAAAAAACAGGTGTCACCGAATGCTGTCCCTGTCTGAGCTCTTTGGGGCTTCAGACATAAATGTGCCATGAGATAGCAAGTTGGTGTCAGCAGACAACCATGGAAGACACGGTCTGCTATTCCCCTCAAGTGTCTACAGACAACCCAGTCTCTTTCCCCCACGGAGCCATTTCTTCTCACAGCCGACCTGTACCCCATGGTTCTTATGGTCTGGTTTTCCTGCCCACTGCCAACATGAATGTCGCCGCTTCTGTTCCAGGTTGACAGCCAAGGCTGTTGCTGTACTGCTGCCCATCCTGGGGACCTCATGGGTGTTTGGGGTGCTTGCTGTCAGTGACCGGGCCCTGGTCTTCCAATACATGTTTGCTGTACTCAACTCCTTACAGGTAAGAAGAACCTGCAGGCCAATAGGTAGGCAACACTGTCAGCTCCCATCATCCCTGGCAGGTGGGAATACCAAGGACCAGTTAGGACGGAGTCTGGTGTCCTCTGCTTGGAAGCTGGGGTGACGGTTAGGGTCTTTGCCCCTTCCTGAATTTAGCCATCTCAAAATCCCCCTTCACTGGGCCTGTGGGCCTGAGGTTCCAGGTCACAGCAAGCGCCCCACAGTGAGCTGTGCACATGCCACCCTCAGGCTTGTGTGATGGAGGGACTTTATGTCACTGTGTGGCTCTGATGTTGTCTCTCCCTTTCCTTCCCAGGGCCTCTTCATCTTCCTCTTTCACTGTCTCCTGAACTCAGAGGTATGTCCAGTCCATCCTCTGACAGCTCCAAGTAGCTCTCCACTTCCACAAGGGCACAGGGAGAAGGGTGGCTTTGTCTAGGGTACATCCGTTGTCAGAGCCTGCTTAGGAAGGGCTGACTCTGATGTGGATATTGGTACCAACTTTGATGTCCTACCCTTAGATTGAATACTTGGGGCTCACATCACAGCAAGTCTCTAGAACAGTGGTTCTCAACCTGTGGGTTGTGACCCCCTTGGGAGTCAAATGGGCCCTTCACAGGGGTCACCTAAGGCCATCAGAAGACACATATATTTATGTTATGATTCATAACTATAGCAAAATTACAGGTATGATGTAGCAGTGAGAATATTTTTAAACATTTCTTTCTTTTTATTTTATGTGCATAGGTGTTTTGCTTGCGTGTATGTCTGTGTGAGGGTGTCAGAGCATGGAGTTACAGACAGGTGTGAGCTGCCCTGTGGGTGCTGGGAATTGAACCTGGGTCCTCTGGAAGAGCAGTCAGTGCTCTTTTTTTTTTTAAATTTATTTTTTTTTACATGTTTAGTGCCATTTTATTCTTATGGTATCCTTGGTGATAGTTCTTTTTTTATATTTTATTAATTTATTCATATTACATCTCAATGGTTACCCCATCCCTTGTATCCTCCAGTCAGTGCTCTTAACCGTTAAGCCATCTCTAGCCCTGCAATGAGAGTAATTTTATTGTTGGGGGTCACCACAACATGAGGAACTGTATTAAAGGGTCACAGCATTAGGAAGGTTGAGAACCAGTGGTCTAGAGTCTGTTTGCAATGACCCCTGAGAGTTTGCTCTGTCAACTCCTGGTGTTCCCTCTAAGGCTCTTCCTTCTGCCTTTGAAGGTGAGAGCTGCCTTCAAGCACAAGACCAAGGTCTGGTCTCTCACGAGCAGCTCTGCCCGAACCATGAACACGAAGCCCTGCAGTTCAGATACTGTGAGTACAACGTGACATGTCTTCCTGAGTCCCTTCCCTTTGCTTCACTAAACCGGTTCCAGATATTCCAAATGTCCCCTCACCATCCTCAGGGCTTTGGTTAGTATGGCTGTTATGAGGACCAGCAATCCTGGCCATCAACATGGCTCTAAGCATGCTTCTCAGGTGGACATAGCCTCTGCTTAATGGAGGACACATGCTGCTGCAAGCCATTGTTTAAACAGAGCCCCCTTGCCTCCCTCTTCTTCAGGCTCCTGTAAGGGCCTAGCACGCAATGTGGTCCATTTATCCCCCATCTACTAACTATTTTCTCTAGAGCAGGGGTTCACAACATCACTATTGATGGGAACTTTTAAGACAGTTCCCCATGTTGTGGCGACCTCCCCAACCATAAAATCATTTTCATTGTTACTTCATAATTGTAATTTTGTAAATATCTCATATACAAGATATCTAATTGGAGGCCCTCAAAGGGGGTGGAGGCCCTCAAAGGGGTGGAGGCCCTCAAAGGGGTGGAGGCCCTCAAAGGGGTCGCGGCCCACAGGTTGAGAACCAGTGCTCTAGTACTTCTTTCTTGGATGACACTAAGTGTCATTGACTCATGGTCAAACTCCCACCTCAGCCATTTGCCTAATGGCCATTGTCTGTCCTCTTCATGGGAATTAACAGCTCATGAGAGCAAAGACGAAGCCTGATTGGTGATGAGCAAAGACCCTGAGCTTCATGAGGTTGGGACCTGCACAGGGCTCTCTGGTCTGGACTCATTGGGTGTTCAGAGCCTTGTATCTCAGAAGTGGGGCCCCGGGTCCTCACATGGCCCCAGGCCCAAGATCTTCAACACTCACATGGAATGAGTTCTACCTCACGGAGCTGTCCTCACACCTCACTTTGTGTTTTGTAGGTCAACGGGACCCGGCCAGGCACGGCATCTACAAAGTTAAGCCCATGGGACAAGAGCAGCCATTCTACCCACCGTGTGGACCTATCCGCTGTGTGAACAGAGAGGCTGCCATTCAAAACAAGTGCCTTCCTTGAAGCAGAGAGAAAAAAATGTACACCCTGCCTCCATCATGGGCCCCTCTCCTCCTTGCTGCCTCGGCCTGGGATAATGGCCCCTACCTAAGACTGTGCAAAATGTCCTGCCTAGCACTGCAAGTTGACTCAGGGTGGTGTGGTCACTGATGGTGTGCCCATCCATCCCTGATGTGGCAGGCACTTCTGTCATCTGTGGACACTAGAGCTCGATGTAGCCCGTGGTGACATTAAGTGTGAACCTCCCCCGTTACTGTGTACCATACCGGCAAGCCTGTGGTAAATAAGATGTAAGGATGCAGCTATAGGAGGTCATAGCCTCAGTCTTGATGGAGACCCCAAGTCCTGGGTGGTCCTCAAGGTCCTATGGCTGACCAGAGGGTCAACAGAGGTAGCCAAGTTAATGGGGGCGGGGAATGAGGCCAGCACCAATTGGAATGCACATCTTCATGTAAGGGGACACTAATTGAGCCACCACATACCCTAGCTGGACAACCAGTTCTGGGGTCCATGCCTTTGCCTGTCTGGACTCACCCACTCACTTGTGTGTGGAGCTCTGTGAAGACAGCCTAATGGAGCCGCTGCCTAGGAACTGATTGGGTCGTCTGTTCCCTGCAAGCTGGACCTAAAATCAGCCTTAGAATACCTTTTAAAACATGAATCTCTCTACTGTCCACTGCCTCCTCCAGGGCTGAGCTTCCATGATGGGTATCCCCCTGCACCTGCATCTCCTGGTTTTCTGGTTTTCTCATCCCTTAGACACGCCACCTCTGTGTAAGAGCCAATGAGGCCCCAGACAGTCAGATGTCCCTCATGTCCCTCACACACCAGAGCAGCCACACTGAGGAGGCTGATTTCTTCCCATTGGTGACCACACCAAGTCCCCACTGATGGGCAGCGTGGCCACTGGGGGATCTTGGGTTGGCATGAATGGCTGGAATCAGACTCAGCCCCGGGAAGTGCAGTCACTGTGACAACTGCCTGTGGGCAAGGTCCTTATGTTTGTGGGGACCACAGAGATTTATGGAGCAGGCTTTGAATGGCCAGCTAGCGTGACAGGAACCTAAGCATCTGTGACATGTACAGCTGAGATGGCCAGTGAGGCCATGATACTGGAAAACCCTCACTTCCCAAGATATCCTGAGTATCCTTTCTTATCCACGTTTACTTGGCTTGAGAATATGTTCCCACTCAGTTCTATTGGTCTTTTTGGCTTAATTTTTTTTCCTTCTCTTTTCTCCACTTTAACGAAATAGAGCCAGGGCCTGGTACAGCTAGGCAAGCACTCCACACTGAGCCACACACCCCAGCCCCTAAGTGACAGCCCCCTGCACACATCTCTTCCAGAAGCTGTAAGGCTATAGGACCAGACTTTGTTCCGTCCAAGCCAGGACTTAAATCAACCACCCCAAGGGGCCCCTATGACTCACCCTCCTGCAGCCCCTTTGGCCAATGCAGGCTTGAGGCCATGTTGAGACTCTGTGTTCAGTGACAAGTCCCATCTACAGAATGTGTGTGTGTGTGGTCACTGTTCAGCATCTCACCATCCCTCAAAGCAGACACCAGTGACCTAGGGTCTGCCTGCTCCCCTGAGCTCCTCCCAATAGTGAGAACACTGTATCGCTCCCATGCATGGCTGGGCTCCCACTAAGGCAAAGGCAGGCCAGGACTGTCTTCATTCCCAATGGGAGTCTCAGTTTTCGGCTTTTTGTAATATTTGCTCTTATGTAGCTGATATATCAAGAAAAGTCAAGAGGAAAACCTGTCTCGGCTTCCCATCACCAGTGAGTGAAAGCGCGCGGTTTATTTATAGGCTGCCTACTTTGGCTTCCGCAATTGTTTATTATCTGTGTGTAATTTGGCCCCCCATAAATTAGGAAGAATGGTTGTGTATGAATAGTTTACAGCGGAGGGAACATGATGGGTTGCTGCTATCGTGAAGACATGTTGTGATTTTGATGAAATAAACCCGTGATGTCCTTAACTAGTGTGTCAGGCTTCGCAATCTGGAGTCGGTGGCACCCAGACAGGACGGCGTCACAAAAGTTTCAGCGCCTACTGTATACACAGTATATTCCAGCCCAGGGGTCTGTATGCCAGGGGTGGGTGTGAGCACTCCGGGGCAAACAGCAGGCTTGGGAAGGAAAGGGACAATGGCGGGAACTGCCTGTCTTGGGTCCTCTTCGGCTGCGCAATAGGCAGTCCTTCCGAATGCATTTCCTCACTGGCAGCGGGATGCCGCTTCTTTAGTCCACTAAAATTAGCTCTTGGTGAAAAGTGATGTTTGGGTTAATAACTAAAGGTTCGAGTGATGTGTAGCCCATCGGATGTTTGATTCTACCAGCCTTGCTTGACTGTAGGCCCAGCCTGCTGAATTGTAGTCACTCATTAGTCAATGGGCTGTAAGTTACAATCCTAGTATAAGAGTAATGGCGTTAGTAATGATCAAACAGCTATAACAGTGTCAGGAGAGGTGTGACTGTGATGTGTCTCTTATTGCTCCCTGTTTATGTTTTCTTCCTGGGAGGGCTGTGAGGTGACACAATGCCCGTGAGACCAGATGAAGCATGTTGACAACCTTGGCATCCTAACAGAGCATTAGCTTCCTAGATAAGCATTCTTTGAACCAGTCACTGTTGATCTCATGATCAAGGCTGTTGAGTGACCGGAAGGAGTAAGTCTATATACCATGCGTGTGGCAGAGCAACAAACAAGTAGGTGACATATACAGTGTGTGTACAAGACTAGTGGGCAGGAAGCGTGTGGAACACAGATGCTGGACACTAGTGGGTCTATCACGCATACAGTGGGGCATGTAGGCAGGATGCCTACAGGGACTGGATGCTTCATGCTAACAGGCAGGAGGAGTATATGGTGTGGACACACCAGACAGAGGGAAAATCCACATTCCAGGGGGGTAGAATAGGAGCCTGTGAAATTTTATGGCATCCCTCAGAAGGGCATGTAGTTTAAAAAAAATTCAATTATTTATCAGAGAATTTTGTTTTTGTTTCACACTTTTAGAGTGTGGTAGACCACAGATAGCAGAGACTATAAAGAATAAAGTTTGATACGGTAAGGCTGCTGTGCTGTCACTGTAGTTGAATGGTTAACTTTTAAAAAAATCAATTAGGAAGCGAACAGTGCTGTATCCCACCGTCCCTTATTTCTTCTTGGATATCCCACCACTGGAGATCTGTTCTTCATGTTAATTAGGGTTTATATCTGATCTAGTCATTTTCTTATTTCTGAAGGAAGGCATGCTGAGCATCGGTTCCCCCATCAGCTTGTCTGAGATGGACTCTATTCTCCCTTTCTTCATAGGATGATTCTGCTAGAATCTTGTAAGTCAACAGCAGCGTGTTTTCTTCTTTCAATTGCTCAAATATTACCCTCCCACATCTTTCTGAGTGAAGTTGAAAGAAAGTCCTGCTCTCAGCTTCCTCCCAGTGCATAGCCACAGTACAATTTAACCACCTAAGGAAGACCTCCTCTTTTCACTCTTGGTAGGGTTAAAAAAAAAAACTGTTCACTGGGACATGGTGGAGGGGGAGTATGGGAGCAACTGGTCAGCTAATGTGGCCACCCGACATCCCCAACACTCAGCACTGAGTTTCTTCTGAGGACTGTGGACTCAGCTCTAGAGAAAGGGTGGACAAATATAGGATCCCCAAGTCACCCAAGGTCAGAGGCCAGCCAGGCAGAACAGTGTTTGGAACAGAAATGACACCTGGGTTCACGTCAGCATGGACTGAACTTCTGCTGAGGTTTGTTCATAAAGAGGAGTTAGCTGTGTCACTGCCAGCTCCTTTCCCAGTATCACAGTGTGGAGCCCGTTTAGCTGACACTGAGCTTCTCTCAATGGCACCTGTCCCTTTCTCCTTGCCATGGGATTTGGGATGGGAGACCTGGCCAGTTTTGGGGAAATATCCTGGTTAGTCTAAAATGTCTTTGGTCTGATCAGTGAGATGGGTCAGTGGTTAGAACAGTTGCCACACAACCTTGATGACCTGAATTTGACCCCCAGAATGCACAGTGAAGGAGAGAACTGACTTCTAAAAGATGCTTCTGACCACACGTATGCCTGTGGTCACATGCTCAAGTGATGATAATAAAAACACAAATGTCCTGTTATTTCATCCTTTTTAGGGACTGGCGTGGCAGCCCTGAGCCCATGAGCTACAAAGGGTGGCTGTTCCTATTTCCCAGGGACACTGTGTTGTCAGCCCCAGAGACCACAGGTGAGACAGAGAAGTTTCTAGCTCCAGCTAGTCAGTGAGGATGCCTGAGGAACATCCAGGTCCCTGACTGGGGCACAGCTTCTCTTGGATGCACCATGGAGCCCCCTTGGGACCACTACTGGGAGAGAACAGGGTTCATGCTGGCTCACTGCTAGGGGCCTGAAGATAGCGCCATGGCAGGAAGGACTGCCCCATACATCATCTCTGGCTTGGAGGTGAGGCAGGGTTCCCAGGATGACACCAGTGGCCCTTGCAAGCTGCAAGCCGTTCTCTC
>OU015754.1:20705964-20720983 GCA_907169655.1 Acomys percivali | reverse complement strand
CTCTCTGAACTTAGAGGAGGTTTAATCAGGAAGAAAGGATGGGGCTAATGGAGTCTGTCCAGGGAACTAGGATCCTGGTGCCTCCTGCCCCCAGCTCAACTGCTCTATAATTGACTCCACAGTTTCCTCTGCATCCTTTGGGTTTGCAGCTCTCAGCTCAGCTATGCTGCCTGTGCCTTCTGCTCTGTGCCCTCCACCTGCTTTTGGAGCTCTCCATGGTCCTGCCCTCCACTTGCTGTATGCCGTGGATGATGAACCTTGACCAGGCTCCTTCCACATAGGCTGAGGGCTGGTGCACACGTCCTCTCTCTCCTCTGGCCATGCTGGCAGAACATCTTTGCCTCTCCCAGAGTGCAACCCGGGGTATAAGCCATAGCTATACTGTGACTCAGTGGGAAGCTGGAATCCAAGCTAAAAAGGGATCTGAGGCAGTCAAGTTAGAGTCAGGTGGGATGGTGGCCTTCCTGACTCAGGCTGATGAAACGTTGACATGGAAGGTGAGCTTCAGCAGCTGTGGTGGAACTTCATGGAAGTCAAGCATAGAGGGTTCCCTGGAGACAGGACAAAGCAGCTGCTGCCACCCCTCCTGCTTCCTGCACCTCTCAGTATGCAGCCTGCCCACAGTACCCTTGTGGCTCTCCCCTCAGTGTGCCACAAGCCTCCCATGGCCATGCCCTAAACATGCAGTGTACCCATGGTCGTCCCATGTGTGCATCCCTTCATTGTGCAGTGCACTCATAACTCCCTGTGGTCCCACTGTGTCCCGGTAACAGATGCTTACCTCTGGGCTCTACAGTACTGAAGGATGGAGGGTACGCCATGATATAGAGCCCCAACTCTTGGGCATCAGGACTCAGAGTACCAATGCTTCTAGAATTACTATGTGTGTTGTGTGCCTACCCAGGACATCCGCCCACCCAGCCCTTGGCAGCTGGGTTGTAGCTATAGGAGGTTCTAGGGAACAAAGGCTTTCCCAGCTGTCTTCAGCCTCAAGGTAGAGCTAGAAAGTCACCTGGTGTCATCTGGCTGTCCCATCAGCTTCCTTCCAGGGTAAATGTGCCTGAGAGAGGCAGTTGGACAAGAGTGGGTGATGGCAGAATGTGCCAGCAGGTGCGCTGGCAGTCTGTGGGTGCCCTTACTCACCTGCCTGGCAGGGTGCTGACTTGAGATGGTATCATCCATGGCCTCTAAAAGCTTAGTGGCAAAAGTATCATGGCAGTGTCCTTGGTGACACTTCTGGTTTCCTACTGAGCCGTGGTCTGTCTTTGTCTTTTTCTAACTATTTTTGACTCCATTCTCTGCAGGCCCCTAACTGGGCCTCATGGCACCCTAAGAGAAGCCCCAAGGGGTATGAAACATACCAAAGGCTGGGAGGCTGGGAGTCTCCACCAGGAAGGTAAACAGGACACAGCTTTGAACCTCATCATAAACTTGAGGCTCTGTATTTCTTTCCCCAGTCTCTCACCCACCTAGCTCAAATGTCACTTCCTGGGGACAACTTCCTGGACGTCGTCATGTCGTCAGAGCCTGCCATGTTCTTCCTTTGTAGGGTCTGCTGGTGTGACTTGTGGCTTGATGAGAAAGTCTCAGGCCTCCTTCAGAATGCCCTGTAGGCAGGAGGCTTCTGGGGAGGGGGCTTAGGGGGCGGGGCTAGGGTGACTCTGTCTTACAGAATTTACATCTACAGCAACTTAGAAACTTGGAAATGTGTGTTGAGTGACTCATGGCACCGCTCCACCCAGGTCCGTGCTGGGCTCCTAGGGTGAGTTACACACACCATGAGCTCCAGCAAATGAGCTGTAACGAGCACATAATTACCCTCCAAGGGGCCCGTGTCCCTTTTCCTCCTAACTACATTTGTGCATTATGGGCTTGTAATTAAAACGATGACGAGCGTCACCGCACAGACCACACACAGGAGGTGAACGATAGGGACGGTGCTGGAGGGGGGCCACTCTTAAGGCTGGCAACTGCGACGCATCTCTGAGACATGCACTTTAGTCTAGAAAACCAAAATTGACTTTGATGCCTTTTGGGAGCTGTAATGCACTTTTTAATTCGCACAGAACCACCCCCTTCTTAGCTCACTGTGCTTCTCAAAGAGAGAGAGAGAGCATCAGGGATTGGCAGGAGAGCCGAGGGACAGCTCAGGCAGTCATTATAAGGGATGGTCTGGCTCTCCTGTCCCACAGAGCATGGCCATGGGCTGCCTAGAACCCATACGTGGAGGGTGGGGTGCCAAAGCCTGGGCAGCAGCATTTGCATGGAGGGAGCCCCAAATTCAGTCTGTGCTATAGCCACAGGTCACCATTTCTGATAGGAATGTGTCCTGGTTCCTGGGCCCCAGGCTGCAGACTGGGACTCTGGGCAGTTTAGGTAGCAGGATCCCACCTGCTCCTTTATACTTTATACTCACATTATAGACAAGGATATTAATTAGCTAGTTACACACCTAGGAAGCAAAGGACTCCGAATCCACTTGCATCATGCTAGACATGTGATGAGTCAAAACCACCAAGGTGAACCATCTTCCTACAAAACCTGGAACTGATAGCCTCTGTGTACATGTCACACAGCACAGGAAAGGGCTTGAATCAGACAGCTCCACATCGAAGGTCCTAGTCCACCACAGCCTTGCCTCCCTGTGCTCCGTCTCAGGGATCTAGACTACGCGTGGTCCATACCCCCACCCCCGGCCTCACTGTATGAGTGCTGGAAGATAACATGGCTGCCTCACTTTACTGAGGAAGATGCAAAGATGGACAGCCAGGTGCAGCATCACTCCCAGGACTCACCAGCAGCATCCTGAAGGTCCTTTAGTAATGCAGGAAAACAGGTTTTGTTTTGTCTTGTTTTTCATGCTGTGCTAGCCAAGTTGAAGCTTCCAGAGGCTTCCTGGGACTTGTGCTCTCTCACATCTGGACTCAGCAATTTCACACCCCAGTTGCACTGCACTTCTAGGAAGAGCAGGGGTTCTGGGGGCAAGCCTGGGCAGCAGAATGCAACAGAGAGATGTATGTAGATGCCCACCAGGACTGTCTGCATAAGCATATTTTTTAACCTAGGAAATAAAGGCTTTGCTGCAAAGCATTTATTGAACCATTGACACTGGGGGAAACGTCAGCTCCCATGTATTTATTATATATGATATATATATCCCACTAACCACAGGCTATGTGGAGCCTGCACAGGTTCACCCAGGTGACAGGTGGACTTCCCACGGGTGTTATGTTGAGGTGTGAGCAGCTTGCATGTGCTGCCCACATCACTTGTGTCTAAGCTGCCTCGTTACCAGAATATGTCACCTCTTGAATCCCTTGCACATGCCGTTGTCTTGATACTTACCTGGGGCACCTGTTTCTTCCTATCTTACCCTGTGTGTGTCCCATGGTTGAGCATGGAGCTGGTATGGATGATTTTTATGCATTTCCTGTATATCTTCTCTGGGTGTGCCACTTTAGGGTCCCTGCATCTGCTGCAGTGTGTTCTGACTGTCACACGCAGGCATGGCTCTGTGGGTGACTCGCACTATGTGTGTGTGTGCCTGGTGCCTCAGGCATGTGTGCTTCCTGCAGCTCTCCTGTGGTGATGGGTATGTCACTTATAATGACCACGTTTTTGTTCCCTTGGTGTGACCCAGACGTATCACCCCTCTGAATGCTGGCCGTAAGGGATTCCCTTATAGGCCCCCGCTTTCTCCATACACTGTAGGGAGAGCCAAGGGGACCCCAGGTTCTCCAACTCCTTCCCACTGGTCTCTGGTAATTGAAGAGGCTCACAGTGTTACCAAGGCTGGCCTCTCATCTCCCGATCTTCTACACAACACTCCCTTCAGCTCTCAGGAGCTGGCCTTTGGAGCTAAGCTGACTCTCCTCTCAAAGACATCGGGGAAGCCACTCTAGAAGGACAGGTCTTGAGCAGCAATGGTTTCTCTGTCAGAACCCAGTGGGCAGACCCTCTCCAGACAGCTCCCTTCCCTCTGTATGACCAGGCTGGCCTCAGAGATCTCAGGTGGGCAATGAAGTCTTGGCTCCTGGCTCAGGGAACAATATCCTTTGGGGACATTACGGTTTCTGGACAGCCACTGTCTCTCTGCCTCATCTCCAGGGCATGGGTCACGGTGGCCCCTCTCTGGATCAAAGATGCTCACCAGGGTCTCAGGCTCCCAGGGATCCAGTATAAAGATTTTCCTAGGAAAAAAAATGATATACTTCAGCCAAGCATGGTGGTGCACACTTGTAATTCCAGCACTTGGGAGGCACAGGCAGGTGGATCACTGTGAGTTCAAGGCCAGCCTGGTCTACAAAGCGAGTCAAGGACAGCCAAGGCTACACAGAGAAACCCTGTCTCAAACAAACTAACTAACAAACAAGCAGACAACCTGGGCACCTGCTTCTCACTTTCAATGAACCCCACTTTACCAGAGTCCATCTAGTTCCCTTCAGGCCACCCACACATACCCAGACCTTGCCTGCTTTACAGAGCTCCCAGTCTCCCTCAGGCCCGTCAACGACATGACCCTCTTAGGACCCACCTGGGTGATGCCCCTGTGTGGTGGAGAACTGAGTCCTCGTACCTCCTCTCACATCCCACACCCTCTACTCATGGAATAGGTTGTGCTTTAGTGGGGTCCCCAAGCCCCGGGTGGATTTGAGTCTGTATCCTAAATGCTTAGCATACAGTCTCGGAAGCTGACAGATCATCCGCCACTGAGCCAGGATATCAGAGAGCTACAGACTCTGTACGTGTGCACTGGTGTGAAACCCTAGTCCTGGGATTTTCCGCTTCATTCGGGAACCAGAAACACAGCTTAATGACATCGGAAGCTTTGAGACCCAGGCTGGAAGTGGTGGGGCTCTAGGTGGAGTCTCCAGGGAGCAAATGGGATTGCAGCAGCTACAATCCTACCCAGAGAAGGGGGGCGGGCAGTGTACAAGCCCCATGAAGAAGCCAAGGCTTTATGAGGAGAAAGAGTCCAGCTCCATGGCCCTCCGCCCACCACAGCAGCAGTCAGCCAGAAGACCCAGAATGTGTCTGACTGAAAAGGAAGCGTGCAGGTCCTCGGTGAGGCTCTGAGACCATGTGTGAGTCAATCTTTCTCTATATAAACCTTGCGAGCTTCTTTCAAATCTGCTGCAGCGGCTTCTGCCTCTGAACTACCAAGGGGTGGTGGATGTTGACACTTGGACAATTTTTTAAATTCTATTTTGAGGTTGGTCTGCCCCTCCTGAAATAAGGGGTGGCTGCATTGGGACTACTTTGGTACTCTTTGAGGCTATAAGTGGAGTGCGTGTGCTCTATTGTACCATCAGAGTCCCACTTATTGGCAACGGAGCTGATGGTGGCCTGGTCCTGCATTAACCATGGTGAGCACAGAGTCTGTCGTTTCTGTGGAAGTTGTTCTCATTTCCTTTCTGTGGCTCTGATAAAGCATTCTGACATAAAGCAACTTAGGGAAGGAAATGGTTTATTTGGCTTCTACTTCCAGGTCACAGGCTATCACTGAGGGAAGCTGGTCAGGAACTTAAACAGAACCTTGAAGCAGAAACTGTGAAGGAGCATTGCTTGGTGGCTCAACCACTCACTCACATTTAACTAGCTTTCTTGTACAACCCAGGACCCACTGCCTAGGGAATGACACCACCCACAGTGGGCGGACCCTTTTTTACATCACTTATTAATCAAGAACATGCCCCATAGACATTCCCATGGGCCAATCTGATCTAGGCAATTCCTCAATGGGGGCTTTTGTGTGTGTGTGTGTGTGAGATGACTCTAGGCTGTATCAAGTCGACAACCAAAGCTAACTAGGACAGAGATAGGCACTGCTTTTTTTAAAAAATAATTTATTTATTTAGTATGTACACAGTGCTCTGCGTCCATGACAGAAGCGGTCATTAGATCACATTATAGATGATTGAGAGCCACTGTGTGGGTGCTTGGAATTGAACTCAGGACCCCTGGAAGAACAGTCAGTGCTCTTAACCTCTGAGCCATCTCTCCAGCCCCTAGACACTGCTTTTTAAGGACAGATATTTGGAAATCACTGTGGCCACCATCCTCTTTAGTGCCTGTTACCAAGAAGGCATATCTTCTAATGGACCGGAAGCATCACCAGCATTAAAGTGACGTGTGTCCTCCTGCATGCCTTTCATTCTGCTGTTGCCAGGTTCATCCATCACTCAGTATCCTACATCCCGGGGCTTAGAGCTGGAAGTCTCTTGTGCAAGGATTAGAGTTTATCTACCATTTACATCTGGTGTGTCTGATTCATTAGTTCTGCTGTGTTTGTTCCTTATCCTTAGCAATCGGCCTTTGAAATTTTTCATGCATATTTCATTTTTGCTTTGAAGACCCTTGGAGAAAATCGACAAAGCTCCACAGAGGTGGGTGGCTCTCCACTAAGGGACGGTAATGGGGAGGAGAGCATCCCAGGAGAAGAAACCAGGACGTGACGGCTCAGAGTGGGAACACAGTGGGGTGGGGTGAAGATGCTGCAGGGAGAAGGATAGGAGATGGGGTGGGCAGCAGTGTTGCCAGGAGAAAGCCTTCTTCTGCCTCTGTGGAGACAGAGTAAAGATAAGATCAGGTTTTACTGAGAGATCTATGAAAGAGACTCTAGCAATTTGATTTTTTTTTTTTTTAAAGAAAAGCATTTTTTTTTTCTGGACATAGATTGCACAGAAGGTTACATGCTGGAAGGTCCCTCACATTCATTTAACCTCGCCTGTGCTTAGAGAGATGAAATCGTTCCCAATGCTTGAATCTGAGCTTTCGCCTAGAATTCCTATTCCTAATTTTCTCAGACACCGGGCCCTGTTCTCACTGGCCATCTTTAACAGGTATAGCAGACCCCCCCCACCCCACTGCACACTTCAAAGGGGACCAGCTCAGTCGACATCTGTCCACTGTACCCCAGAAACCCACACCTGAGGGCATCCTGAGGATCTCACTGAGCGTAGACTCGAGTTCAGTGACGAGCCTTTGGAAGCTGTTTGACCTCGGGGAATTTGACCTTCTAGTCAGGTGAGGAGGGCAGAGAAGGCCTCTTCAAGTCATGGGACATCGTGTGTGGGGAAATGGAGTCAGGATAAGCCCTATCTCAACTTTACTCACGGTGCTGTGGCTGGCTGAGTAATGGTCCCTTAGATGTCCACTGTGATCCTCAGGATCTGTGAGAATGTCACCAATTTTGAGGAAAGCTGCTTTGTGATTAGGGCCAATGGAACTGGTTATCACCAGGAGCTTGGGGGACCCAGGGTGGAGTAGTGTGGTCACATGAGCCCCTCTGGCCGGATATTAATTCCCAGCTCGACCACATCAATGAACCAGAAGGAAGAGACAGCTTTGAGGACAGAGGAGATGTAAGCCACAAGGTCCCAGCAAGTTGATAAAACCTCAGCTGGCAGCCACCAAAGAAGAGAGATCTCAGTGTTAAAACCACGGGGCACTGAATTCTTCTCCAACAGCCGAGGCCTTCCCCAGAGAGGCATGAAACCCAATGACACCTTGACTTGAGCTGTGACCTCTGTGTCCGACCTCTGACCTATAAAGCAGTATGAAAACACATAAGGTGATTTTTGAAGGTGGCACTGGGAAGCTGATGTTGGAGGCCATGTTTCTGAAAGTAAAGGAAGGCTGCGCTTAGCCCATAGAACCAAGCGTGTTGTCATCTCAGAGGAGGAGGAGTTATGTGTGCGCCGTTGTTAGGGGTGGAGCATTGTTGGGGGCGGGGCTGATCTTTGGATTGACAGGAATTAGGTGTGAGATTGGAGCGTCCAGGACAGACCACACAGAATCCAGCGGAGTCCTGATAGGCCCACCAAGTGAGCCGGGGCCGGGGGGTGGGGGTGGGGATGGCGTAAGTGAGTCCCCCACCCTGCAGGGGCAATGCTGCCATTTCTAAACAAACTTGGTGGAGGCCCAGCAGTGGCCTTCCGCCACAGAAAGCTCTTGGATCTGCCAGAGTGTTTTCGTTTTCTGTTACGATTACCATGTTTTGTGCTTTTCCCGTCCTGGCTGTGAAAACCATACATCTAAAGATTGATTTTGTTAAGAAAACGACTCTTTATGATCTGGGCTTTCACACATTCACAGGCTCCTGGGGGCAATTTATCCTCTTGCTGGCAGCTCGGAGCCACACACCATCACTTACAGAGCAGCGGGGAATTCCTCTCTGTCACCACCAGTTCAGGCGTGCGTCCCCAATACTGTCTGTATCCTGTTGGGGAGAGGCACTGTCCTTTCTGGAGCCCGTGTGGATTTTGTGATGACAACTTGTGTCCAGGACAAGACCTTGACTGAGTAGACTCTGGACTTTGACCCTTTTGCCTGAGGTAAGAGTTACCTACCATTGACTGCTGTGACCGCACCAGGGCCAGGCCTCTCTGGTGTGGAGTATGAGCGGATTGAGCCCATGTAGCAGAGAATTCAGGGGAGGCAGAGGCAGAGATGTGAGGAGATGACATCTGCTCACCCGGAGTCCCAGCTGGAGGCTAATTTGACTTCATCTAAAATATTTTGAATTCTATTTCCAGATAATTAATGCTTTCTCATCCGTGTGTCAAATCTCATCTGTGTCCCTTGGTGTCCATCCTGACTATTGGCTTCTCCTTGCATCTGGGAGGAGAAGCCACTGCCCTTCCTGTGGCTGGGCCTTCCTGAGGTAACAGTGACAGGGGTAGGAGAAGAATGCATGGTGCCTGGCATGGGGGGAGGGGTAGGCCCAGCTGTAAGGCTGCTCTGATGAACTGAGCTTCATTAAGTAAGCTTTATGCAAGGGCAACTAAAGAGTGAAAAGAAAAAGAAAAGGGGATGCTCTCAGTAATAGAGTGGGCATGGACAGGATGAAAACAGAATGGAGGATTCGGACACCATGATCCAGTTGGACCCAATAGATCAAGAACACACTGCCAACACCCACAGGGCATGCCCATGGGAGCACTGTCCAGGACAGACCTTCGTTGTTGTTTTCTTTGTTTCAAATGATTAATGACCCAGGGTGGGCTGAAGCTAGTTATGAATGAAAGAAAGAAAGCAGAGATGCATGGACACATTGAGCCACATTGAGCCACACACTTTGAAGATCTGTTAGAAGAAGTCTTGGGTGAAATGCTTTTAGAATGAACTAACTGGGGGAAAAAAAAGAAAAGAAAAAAAGAAACCAAACTTTTGGACTGCAGGGTAAGCCGCTCTGCCAGGGAAACATACTGCTGTGAACAGCAACATTAAAACAGAAGGTCAAATTCATGATCTGCCTTCACACTCTAAAGATGAACAAAGTAAAGCTGAAACTAGAGGGAGAGAGGAAATTAAGGGTACAGCCGAGATAAAACAGAAAAATCAGCCGATTCAGTAAAACCAATAGCTAGTTCTAAAAATAAAAAAAAAAAAAAAAAAAAAAGACAGAACAATCCCCCCAGGATCCCTTCCAAATAATTGGGGGCTAAAGAGATGGTTTAGCCATTAAGAGTACATATTGCTTTTTTGAGTTGGTTTTTAGCCTGGGGGTCTGGGGAGTCAGGATCACATGTCTCTCTTGCTCCAAGGGATCTTCTGCCCTCTTCTGGCCTCCTTGGGCACCTGCACTCATGTTTGCTTACACGCAAACACACACACACAAAAATAAAATCTATTTTAAGCTAAGTCTCTCTCTCTCCCTCCCTCCCTCCCTCCCTTCCTCCCCCTCTCTCTCCCACCCCTCTCTCTCATACACAGACACCACACACCCCCAGCCAAGTTGCAAGGAACAAGAGCAACACAAAACCCAGCTGTTCCTGTACAATCAGCAAAGAAGAATCCAAAGAGCATTCTGAAACAATTCTATTTACTTCAGCAGCCAAAGGGATAAAATGTATACAAAAGTATATCACTCTAACCAAGGAGAAACAATTTACACCCAGAAGGCTACAAGCCACTGAAAACCATCATGAGTATGGGGCTGAACAGCTCATTTTGGAATCATTCGCTTTAAATTTTTGAAGTTTTATCTTAAAAAAAAAAAAAAAAAGCCATGGAGAAAAGGGAACAATAGTGGCTGACAGAGGGAAATGGGAAGCTGAAGTTTGAGCAATTTTAGTTTTCTGTCAGGTGTAAATTAAAAAGAGCCCAAAGTGAGCCGGCTGCAGACTCATGAGCCTGTCTCCTTCCTCAGGAAGGTGAGCCGGAGAAATGAGATATGAAGAGGCGAAATGGATGCGCTGACTGAACGCTAATAACCCGTAGGCGACGCGTGAAAGGCAGGATTTATGAAAACGGAATATCAATTCCTATGTTAAAAAAAAATAACAAATACTCTTGCCAGCTCCTGTGATTATCCTAAAATGGACGTTTAAATATTGGGACTGAAATGATAAGAAATGCTGGTTTAGGGAGAGATGTGAATATTAACATAAATAATTACGGAGGCCTGAACTCTATTTCCAAGGGAGGGGGGCGTTGTCTGATGAAAGCCTTGCATCCTGGCGCCTCGCTCACTGTCAGCTCCATAGACTCCCAACCCTTCACCCTTGACTGTGTGTCAGCGCCGGGGAAGTCAGTAATGACAGTACTTATGATGCATCTGCTGTGTGGGCCTGTGCTGAGGGCTGCTGAAGAATGCTTGTGTTTGACCTTCATTCGGTACTCTGGGTCCCAATATCAGCATTTTAGCAAGACGAAACTGAGGCACTAAGAGGTGACCCGCTATCCCCCAATATGGCCACATATGCAGTAAGGCAGAATCCAGGGTTCACCCATGAGTCGCCTCCTTCCGAGGCTGGACCTCCAGGAGCACCAGGGTCTGTGGCTCAGGGCCCTGAAGCATCGGTAGGGAGAACAGAAATAACATCAGTGTGACATGGGCGAGCGCAATTTAAATCCAATTGACTTTAAAAATAAAAATTAAAAAAAAAAAAAACAAAAAACAAAAACAAAACACCCTTGAATGCCTGCCTCAACCATCCCTAGCCAGTGGCTGTGAGCAACAAAGTACACAAGAGAGGGTCCCCAAAGGAGGATCTTGGTGTGGGGAGATGTTCACAGTGACCCTAGAGCCCCAGGTGTCTCTTCCATCCACTTTCCACGCCCTTCATGATCTGTCCATCAATAACGTGGAGAGACTCCAAGCCCTGGATACATCCTCCTGCAGCCACAGTGTCCCTGCTGAGACAACCCAGGCAGCGCTCCCACATCAGAGGCGGGAGACATCATAGGATGGGTCTGCAGCTTATATGACAGCAGTTATGACACAGAGACCGATGCCACGCTGCACCTCTTCCATCTGTTTTGTCACCTGACTCAGGTGGACATTGGCACCCCCAGAGCTTCTATACTTGGTGCAGGCACAGATCTATAGAAGGACTCGATGGCATAAAAGTTAATATCATTCCCTGGTAGCAGGGACCTGGGACATAGCCTCAGGGTCTGCTGGCCATGTTGGCTGAGAGAGGCTCTTCATCCAGTAGGCTAAAGGATGTACACAGGCACAACTGTGTGACAATGTCTTACCCTCATCCCTGAGACATGCCTTGCGGAGCTATATCTATTTTAAAGACCTCCATGGGCATCAGTAGTGGGCATCTGTGGCCTGTGTCCAGGAAGCTGAGCAGCAAGCATGGAGAACTTCCCTGGAGGGAGAGGGTTGGGGGTGGGATGTGCACTACCGTGATGGACAAGAAGGACCATTGCAAGTCTGTTAAAGAAAGGACTCCCTTAAGAGGTGACATTTGGGTGAAATCTAGATGGAGAGGTTCTAGGCTTGGGGTAAGTGGACCTTGTGCGTGGGGACAGAGGTGTGGTAAGGGTACAAATCTGGAGGAATGATTAGGTAAGAATAAGTCTTGTGAGTCATGCCTCGTGTGCTCAATCCCTTGTAGCCCTCCTGAACTCTGTTCTACTGAACAGCCTTTCCCCTCATTCTGCATTTTACTGTTCTGAGGAGGAAGCCATCTTTCCACTTCTCAGTTTCCCTTGGGGCCACATGCCTCACATGACTGAACCTGTCATGTGACTCTGCTCAGATAAAGGGCCCAAGAGGAAGATGGCCCTGCGTGGGACTGCTCTGTGTTGGGTAGTGGGGACAAAGGGGTGTTGGATAGTGAAGAAGCTCAAGACTAAAAGGACAAGCTGAGTGGCCTTTTGGGAGCAGCCCCCTTGGAGGGCTGATAGGAGCCTCTTTTGCCCCACAGGGGATCTGGAATCGTCAGTGTGTCCACCCGGGCCACCAAAGACCCAGTCCCCTGACTCTGTATATCGTGAGCAGTTCCAGTCCCCCAATCCAGACCTGTTTAATCTGAGCTTCCCTGGAGCCAGGTCTGGTGGATGAGGCATACGTTAAAGTAGCAGACAGGAAGGGGAAATGAGTGTGCCCTTTCTTCCCTCCCCCCTCCCCAAATCCATCAGGGTTCTGCAGACAACGTGAGGTTCCTGATGACACAGAAGCCATATGTATGGGGCCAAAGAGCAAGACTGTGTAACCACAACAACCCGAGACAGCAGAGGCCAATTAGCAGAGACAGGAAGAGTATCTTTAAATTGTGTTTTCTTCAGGCAGCTCGTAACCTGAGAAGATAAGATTAATATCCCCAAATATCTGCCTTACATAGCAGTCCCAGCCAATAGGCTATGGCAAGCAAGGGAAATCGGGGTGGGGGTGGGGGAGTGACAGAGAGGACTTCAGAGCTCAGTTGAACCTCTCTGGTCAGGCAGTCTATATCATATTTCCGAGACCTGTGAAATCTGTGCTCCTCCTGTTATCACGCACCTTCCCTCATTCTACGAATGTTCAGGCCCTGGGACCTCTTGATCCATTGAGACTGGTTTAGCTGCCGCTGCTGGTGTCAACCTTCTCTTCTTCCAGGGGCATCTGGGTGGGAGGGGTTAATGCAAATAAACCAACCCTTACTGGCATGTACAAGCTCAGCTAGTAATGGCATACAAATGCTGATTTGTCTTTATAATATGGAGCACAGGAGTGGCTTTAAAATATAGAATATGTGAGTGTCCCCATCGGTCCCTCCTCTCCCCTATCAAGATGGAAGTGTCTCAGAACATGGTCCCTGCTTCCGGATACAGTGGGCCCAGGAAGACTAGGACCAGCTACATCCACAGAATGACTCGCCCATTCCTGAAAAAAAAAAATGGCCCAGAAAGGCTCCAGCTGCACAGCAAGGGCAGGGAGACCTCACCCCAGAGACTTCCTGTCCTATGTCTCCAGAGACACTGGAAGAAGACAGCCTACTCAATCAGCCGCTTGTTGAATGGAACTCCCATGAGCCGGAAGGGTCTTGTGGAAAATGGATTCTGTGATGACTGACAGTCCCATGCCAGATAAGCTGCTATGTCCCAGCTTCTTTCGTGACTGGGAGCATCTCAGGGCTCAACAGCAGTTGAAGGACAGTACAACAATTAAGAATCACTGCTGATGGATTTTTAGCTGGCCTGTTAGTGACAAGTTTGGCCTCTGGGCAGCATGCCCCTGGTCACCACCTGTGCCTCCTAGGAGCAGAGCCGGCAGGCTGTACTGGACCCCAAGTTTGATATGATGTGAAATCCGCCATTTGGGCCTGGCAGAGACTGGACACAGAGAGGGGACATCAGCATGTGTCCATGGATCCAGCCACAAATGCTGATTTGTACCCAGGCCAAGTCAGTCCTACTAATCCATTTCAAAGGAAGAAAAATCACATTTGTGAGGCAGTGATGGTGCCGTAATTGCACTTGAAATTATAATTCTATGAAATCCCATTACTTGTGCTGAGGCTAGAGACCCAGGGTCTGGCTCCCTGGGCTGCTCTGCCTGTGCTCAGTGGGTCTTCAGAGGCTCCGCCTACTTCAAGCCACACTGGTGTGCTATAAGGTTCGTCTGTCCCCCAACTATTTGCCCCTAGACTCTCCTTTCTCCAGTTTCTGAGCCAACGCAGTTCTGTACCACACAGCCTCTGACTGGCAGCCCTGGAGACACTCAAAGGGTCAGGTGACAGGGGCTACCCAAGATGGAAAGGGAGGATGTCACAGCAGCTTGGCCCCCTTCAGCTTTGTAAGGGAAACATGTTCACAGAGAGGCATCACAAAGATGAGGCCCGAGCATGCATCTCTGTGTAAGGAAAGATACTTTCTAAAAAATAAGAATGGAATAGAAGAAAACAACAGTCCCCTTTCTGGAAGTGCAAGGCCTCTTATCTAGTGTGATATTCCCTGTATAATTTTAAGTTGCCTTCTTGATAGCTCACTGGAGATGCTACTCCAATGGAAGCCTAATTCCCACCCAGTACTGGGTAACAGCAGCGACTTTGATGCTCTCAATCAGTATGCCGAGTAGCCCATAAACAGATCTGCTCCCTGCCTGGACCAGAGAATGCCCTTGACGAAGCTGGTGAGGCCAGGTCTTTGGCTTAAGAGTGTGGTGCTGTCCTCAGAAGGCAGCCACTTCCCCCGAGTCCAGGGTCACAGTGGTGCTGCAGCCTGTCCCAGGAGGGTGACACAGCCCATGTCATCTTCTCCAGGATGGACAGAAGAAAGAAGAGCCAGTGTGCTCTAGGGATAGTCTCTGATCAAGTCCTTGCACTGGATCCCCATTTATGTGTTAGTCATGGTAGGACCACAGGAAGAGGAGCCACTGTGGGTCATGTCACTCTTAGGAAAGTGGTCCTGAGGTGTGCAAGAAAGCAAACTGAGCAAGTCAGTGGGAGCAAGCCAGGACACAGCACTCCTACCTGGCTCTATGAACCTTGAGTTCACACCCTGACTCCCTTTTATAATGGAGTGTGATCAGGACATTTAAGCTGAAGTAAACCCTTTCCTCTCCAACTAGCTTTGCACTTTATCACAGCTTAAGGACCATAACTAAGACATCATCCTTGTTATTGTCATCATCATCATCTTCATTCTCTTCTCCATGTTCCTAGTCACCAACATCCTCACCACCACACCACCACTACCATGTCATCATCACCACCACAACCACTACCATGTCATCACTACCACTACCACATCATCATCATCATCATCATCATCATCATCATCATCATCATCATCATCA
>OU015754.1:20684970-20705954 GCA_907169655.1 Acomys percivali | reverse complement strand
CATCATCATCATCATCATCATCATCATCATCATCATCATCATCATCACCACCTTCATGTCACTGTTGCCCAAAATACCATCACCATTTCTGGTCACTGAATGTGGTACTCAGCATGTACCAGTGCCTACTCTATATTCGTTCCATTGGTTGCTTCTCTGTTGTCATCATAAGCCTATAAACGATCATGCCTCTAAGAGAGGTAGGTGTGAGCACCACCCTCATTTGAATGCTAAAGGAGCCGAGTCCCAAGAAGGGTCAGGGACTCTCCATGGGGCCCAGGCCTCAGATCCAGTGTCTGTTCCCATGGTCCATACTCTCAGTCAGTGGTCCTGCCCACACCTGCCTGGTTGGCTTGGCCAGGCTCTGCTCCTCGGCACTAGGTTCGCACCTTAGGCTCACCTGCCCCAGAATGCCACCACCTGATCAGTGTCGAGCTCTCCTCTGTAGGATGTCTTGTTCCCTGGCAGCACCTCTACCAACTGGAGGGCTCAGCTCTCGGCACCATTGTTGCCCCTAGCTGCCACTGATTCTGCGCAGTGTGGAGTGCTCCAGGAGCCTCTCCTCCCCTCGTGGATGACATACCTAGGACTCAAAAATGTCTTCTAGGATGGTCTGAACTCAGCCTGTCCTTAGATTGGCCAGGGTTCTGATGGTAGACCACAAGGATGGGCCTTTGCAAAGAAAAGGACAGGGGTGGGTGGGTGGGTGGGTCTTCATCATCCCAAATTCTTACATCTCAAAATCTTACATGATAGCCCGTAGTAACCTCGTGACCATGACGTCATCCCCACTTTCACACTCTGCTCCTCGCTAGAGTCCCAGTTCTGAATGTGAGTGTGAGCCGTGCGGACAGCTGGGAGATACCAAATTTGTATGAAACAAATTGGAGCAGAGTGGCCTTGTCCTTCCCTTAGCCCGGCTGACACCTGCTACCAAAGGACTCACTCTTGATTTGATCTCTGCTGGTGATACTTTGTCTCTCCTCATAGAAGATCCGTCCTCTGAAGCTGTAGTTTTCCCACTGACAAGAGAGCACGACACGGAGTCAGAACAGCTTGTTTAATAGTCAGCCTGGGCTTCTGTCGTGACAGCTGAAAGAGAAAAGCTATTCTCCTGGGAGTCACGGCCCAGCCGAGGGCATTCTGGCAGGAGTGACATGTGGGCTTGGAGGGGGACAGCAATGGGTCTCCCCTGACCAGTGTGAGGAACCAACATTAACAATGCTGGCCTTGAGCTGGCCACACCCATGGAAGCTCTGATTATAGGATGTGCCTACTGGTCCCCACCCCAAGAGTGAGGCTGTCTTGGCTCAATTTGGAGAGGAAGATACTGAGTCACAGAAGTGACACATTCACTTGTCCAAGGACACAGGCCAGTGGATAATGGACAAGGTTCACCCTCACCAGTATTAACGTCTCATTTATGATCACCACCACAATTAGCAACAGTGCCAGCACCATCGTTGCATTATCCAATATCAGCACCATTGTCATCACCACTACCACCATCATCATCACCATTATCATCATCATCACCAACTCCCATCACTATCAGCCCCAGCAGCAGCAGCAGCAGCACATCCAACGCTTTCTCTTTTCTTTCTTTAGAAATGAGTGTTTTTCCTTTATGTGTCACTGATTTCTTTGAAATAGTGGAATAATTTTCCTTTGTGGTTCACTTGTCTTATTTCCCTATTTAAAAAAAAAAGACACACACCATTCAGATGCTTAAAAAGACAATGTACTTAGTTACTGTGGAATTAAAATAAAATCACTATTTGGATGAGGGGAATAAAAGGCTGGTCATTTGGTCTCACTGGTAATATTTTGACAGCCCTCTTTCCAGTGCTATTTTTATACAAAATCATGTTTCCTTTTTTTTTTTGTTGCCAAACACAGAATAAACTAGCACAGAAGAATTACTAACCGGTATTGTGATGTGTGATTTCTGTGCCCACAGGGGCCATCTTCATTATACATGTTCTTACATGGCCTGCCTGTGGCTGTGTGCCAAATGTGCCTCATGGAGTGTTCAACTGTGACCAAGCCAGAGGTGTCACTCATGCTCTCCGCTGGTCCATAGACAAACCCCTCGTCTCAATCTCCCCCCTCTCCATTTGAACCCCATTCTTTCTGGGACAATCAGCCCACAGTCTGCAGCACCCAGGGCAATGGTTCTCAACCTGTGGGTTGTGACCACACGAAGGGATCTCATATCAGACATCCTGCATAGCAGATATTTACATTATGATTCATAACAGTAGCAAAATTACAGTCAGGAGGTAGCAACGAAATAGTTTTATGGCTGGGGGGGGCACCGTAACATGAGGGGGCTGTATTAAAGAGTATCAGTAACGGAAGGTTGAGGACCACTGATGCTGGGTCAAGTTCTCTGGGAACCCCTTCCTCACATGATGCTTGGTCACAGTCCATAAAATATCTCAGTCACACCCTTATTGCACACTTCCCAAGGACTTAGCAGCTGCAGAATCCAGGCTGAGTACTGGGGACCCAGGCGTCCTAGGCTGCCTTTATTTGAGTTGTTATGAGGACCAGGGCTTCAGCAGCAGCCTGGATCCTCACACAGCCCATAGGTGTTGTGTGTCCAACTCCCCCCACTGAGGCACAACACAGCTAAAATGGCAGGTGCACAAAGCACATGCGGGTTCCGGTTTTCACCACAGCATCTGAGGAAGCCACACGGACCTCACAAGACCCTGCATATGACCCTGCCCATTCCCCGAGGAGGCTGGCAGGTCTTGGGGCAGATTGATACACTTGCTGCCAAGTGACAAAAAAAAAGGCCCTTATGACCAGCTTTAGACAATGCAGTAGCTTTCTGTCCTGTGTCTAGGCCTAAGCACAATCTCTGAGCTGGATTGAGTCCCAGCACACTTTCCAGGCCTCGGTGTCTCTCTCCACACCATGGTCTCAGGTCTTCTTCTAGACTGGCTCCTTGGCTCCATGCTCAGCCCAGCGTCTCTCTGTGTATACAAAGGGGCTGCAGCATCCCAAGATCTAACGTCTGCTCAGCTTCTGGTACAGTGGAAACCTGCCTGACTTGGTCCAAACATTCCCACCAATTGTCTTCTCACATCACTAGGTCTGACTTGGTCTCACGTCCATCCCTGCACTGACTTTGGCGGTCAGGAAACCCCTTAGGGCTCAGGGTGTCATTTATCGAATTCTGTTTTTCCCTCTGCCACAGAAAGCGGCACAAAGAAGGTGTGAAGAGGTCCTGGAGAGATGGCTCAGGGGTTCAGAGAACTTTCTGCTCCTCCAGAGGACCCAAGTTCAGTTCCTAGCACTCACAACTGCCTGCAGCTCCAGGTACAAGGGATCCAATGCCTCCTCCCGGTCTTCCCAGCCACCTGCACACACACCTGTACACACACCTGCACACACACCTGCACACACACCTGCTCTCCCACATGCATATATAAATAAAGTAATAAATGAATCTTTTTAAAAGGTGACAAGATTGGAGTCTGAGTCTGGGCAAATGCCATGTCCTGGTAAGGTGAGAAGGAAATCCGATTCAACACAACTTAGCTGGTGTCAGTTTAAACTTCAGGAGTTTCACATTGGGCAGTCTAGCTTGGAGATATTTAAGCACAGTAAAACTTTGAGGAAAATAAAAGGTTTCCTTGTGAAAATTATCACAATGAAGCTTAAGGCATGATGAGGTTGAAACTCCTTGACAAAGTGCACGTCTTTTGCAAAGTACGTTAGACCTCTTCTGTGAGAAGAGGTTCTATTGCCTGAGAAACAAGGCTCAAGAGTCTGGAATAAACATAATAGTCTGAGAGAGTTCCCTGAAGCCTAGCTCTACACATAGCAAAGTTCACCAGGTTATTAAATATGCTTATCCCTAGCTTTCTGGCCAGAGACAGACATAACTCTCTTCTGTTGAAGAGAAAGCCCATGTGTTTGACAGTTCTGCTTTCCCCAGTGCTGTTTGTGAGCCTGAGGATGGACATCATGCCCTCTACATATAAGGAGAGAACATCCTTTCAATGAACGCATGAGGATCTGAGTTTGAGTCCCAGAACCCAGAGAAAAAGCCAGGCCTGGTGGTGCCCAGCTGTAATCCTAGCACTGAGGAGGTAGAGATAGGCCTGTGGACCATACTCTGCAAGTCAATGAAAGACCCTAACTCAAAAAACAAAAACAAAAAAAAAAAAAAAAAAAAAAAAAAAAAAACTAAAGTCGATGAATTCTGTGGAATGATTCCTGTGCATTCTCTTGCTTCTACATGTACAAACATGTGCACAAACATAAATAAATACATAATATTTTTAAAAAGAGACACTATTTCAGCCATATGACCAAGGACAGTACTGAGATCCAAGGATCATTTGTTACACAGCAGGGCCCACACACATCGCAACTAGCTACTATATACAAACAGTGCCATCTGCTTGGATTGGACACAGCATTCATTCCTGTCTTCTTTTCTCTCCCAGGATCACTGGGAACCACCACACAACACCTGCAGACTGAGGGTGTCCATGCCCTGTAGACCTCACTCTGCCCACCAACCCTTCCTTGCCTTGCTTTGCCACCTGGACCTAGGTGGCTCCATTTCCTGTAATCTCTTGGCTACCTGTCCCCAGAGACTACAGTCGCTGGTCAGGGCTGGTGACTAGGCTGTGCCTGCTCTGAGCCCCAGATGTTAACCTGAGCTGATGGGTCTTCTCTCAGCCTCTGGGCTGGTGTGGAATACAAGCTGTATGGCTGCCTTATACAAAGGAGCGGGAGAGCAGAGCTTGCCTGAGGCAGCCCAGGAAGAAAGCAAATCTCTTTGACTGTTGTTCAAATTCAGTTTTCCTCAAATTGAGGAAATGTTCATGCTCTGACTTAACACAATGTTCCCCAGTCAGAAAGGCCAGAGCTCTTGTTTTGCCCTGTTTAGTGACAGACACTGGTCCCAGATACTCCAGGACAATGTCCCTACCTGACCCAGTTTGAATGTTGTCAGCTGAAGGGAAGATTCACTAAGTGAACTCCCTAAGGCTCAGAGGGTAAAGAGCCCCATTTCCCCCTCAGGCCCTGCACCCTTTCCTCTCCTGCTGAGGCCAGAGGCTCTGTGGAGGGAGCCCAAGGTCACAGGCTTATGAGTGCCAAACAGGGGTAAAAGGCACAAAGGTACTATGCTCAGACCTTTGTGTCTGTACATAGACTTTTGTCCTGGTACAGAATCCCCTGGGCACACTTGCTACCCTACCTGGTCCCCGTGGTAACACAGAGACCAGGAGCATCCAGAGGCGCTATCTTCATCTCTCAGGGTCAACCAGCTACAGACTGTCCTCTCTCTTGCATTCACTATGCAGGGGGACACTTGTCCTGCTATTTGGTGTCACATCGTGACAGGTCTTGGAGATAAAACAAAGACTCATTGTTGAAGGTTTGGTCCCCATAGTAGATCCAGTCACTGAGAAGTCATGGGTCACAGGAACTCTGACCTGATTGGTGCACCGATCCACAGGTGCACCGATCCACAGGTGGGTTCATATATGACAGTCTTTAGGACCTGGTGGAAACCAGGAGGTGTCCTCTAACAGGGGACATCTTATCCTCGGGCTTTCTGTTCTTGTTTCTCCCTGGCTGCTGTGAGGTGAGCAACCTCCCCTGTTGCATACTGCCACCATGATGCTTTCCTCACCGAAGCCATGAGCCACTGTGTACTGAAGACAGAGGCTGTGAGCCCAAACCATCTACCCTCCTTGTAAAGTGTCCTCAGATATCTGTGATGTCAGCAACAGACTGACTAGCACAGGCCATGCCCATTTCCCATCATCCTAAGCAGTCTCTCACTGGATGATCTGGGGCCATGATTCTATCCATCTCCAGATCCAGGCACTGTTGGAGAAGGGATGATGACCTGACCAGTCAAGGCTCGTCCTATGGATTCTGAGACTCCGGGCCAGGAGGACCAGATGGGTAACAGATCATCAGCTAGGTCTGCACAGAGGGTCCTGGGTTATAACATACACCCCTGCCCACTCTGCTGGGTCCCATTTTCTGGTGCCTGCCTCCAGCCACGAGAGGTCCCCAGATCCTGCCTGCATCAGTGTCCAGTTCTCTTCTGAGTTGGTCCAGGCTAGCCCAGGGCACAGTTCCTGAGAGCACAGCTGTGGTCTATCCTGGGGGAGGAGGCCGCTCTAAGCTGGCTTTGTCCAGCTCCCTGGGGACATGCTGGGGGCTGGGAAAAGCTGAGTGTGTGATGGGGAAAGGGGCCTGTTTGGGGCTGGTGGCTGAGAGATGGCTATTGCTGGCGGGAGCCTCGGGTCTCTGATGGGCTTCTGTGAGGGTTGACTCTGTTTATTTAAATGAACTGGGCCATAAATCACGCCTGTCACATTCCAGTCCCATCGGTCCTATTAATGTCTGCTAGATTTTCTAATATAACTGTGCTGGGTGTCACAGGACACTCTTGGACAGTCTGCTGGTATGACAGCCTCCACATACATCTACCTGGGCTCCTGAGGCTGAGGCTTCAGGTATCTGTTGATGTCACCTAGACAGTCTGGGTCCTTGACAACCGTGAGAAAAAGGTGATAGAGATAACAATGTGAAGGAGCTAGCTTCAGGAAGATGAAGTGAAAGTGATGTGACAGTACCCATGAGGGAGATGTTGCTACTAGTTCTCCCACGATCCTGGACTCTGGTGTCAGCTCTGTCTCTTTTTCTTCCTGCTGAGGGCAATGCTTTTCCATCTCTGCTGAGGCACAAGTGTGTCTAGACTCACCAGGCTCCATGCCCTTGTGGGCCCAGGGCAAGAGCTTTCCTCGGCCACCTCTTGCTCCATCTGACCCACCTTCTAGGTCTGTCTATTCGAAATTCAGGACACCCTTTGTTTCACCTCAATAATTACCTACAACAGACACACAGGGGGCCCCCACTGAGACCCGAGCAGCCCCCAGCAGCCAGGCTGCCCCAGTGTCCTGCCTCCACCATCAATAACACCCCTCACCCAAATGTCATTTTTCTCCTTTTCCCCGGCCTCAACTTCACCTCTCGTACATTCAATTCTTCTCTGTAGGAAGAGACCATCCCGAGAGTCCACCTTCTTCCCAGGTTGTGTCTATAGTCCTTAATTCACAGATACAATTCGAGCACTTTACAATTTATTTCATTGGGTTTATTTTCACTCAGAAATTGTTATTCCTTTCCTAACTTACATTGTCCTCAGAGGTCCCTGCTCTGCTGGGGACTTTGGTTTCTCTTTACATTATGTGTGTTAGGATATATAATTATGCTGTGGTGGTAGGGGCCCTGGGACAGGCCCATGCCAAAGTGTACCCCTTTGAGGAGCAGATCTCGTACAAGGAAGTTTCTTTAGTGGGAAGGGAGGGGATTTAGCCATGAAGGTGGGGGAAGGGGGCACGGAGGGAGAGAAAGGGGGTGCCTAGGATAAAGAGAGAAATAGAGAGAAAATGTGGGGACAAAGAGAGGCTGGAACACAGTGAGAGAGAGCTGAGGGTGGTGACTGTCCTTATATTCAACAGTAGCGGGCATACCTGGCTGCGGCAGGTGATGACATCAGATGCTGCTAGGCTCCTGAAGGCCCCTGAAGGCAGGCCAGCTGAGCTCCCTGCGTGCTAACAATGTAACTGTCTCAATCAACTGTAAGTACATCCCAAGCTGTGACATGCCCTTTAAACAGCCCACTGTGCTCCCACTCTATCCAGAACATTCTCTTTCACAAGATATAACTCTCTCTGCTCTTGGTAACCCCTTTAACATGCGTCTTTAATTGATTGCACTTTAAACGAATTAATGTCTCCACCTCCATTCTAGATTACAGTGATTAATTCAGATCTTTGCCTGGGCTGATGGGCCTGCTAATACATGGCCTGTTTCCTCCGTTTTATTTTTAAACGTCTCTCTTAATATTACTATTCCATCAGCAGTTTCGCAGTGCTACCCCCAGCATCATACCATCTTTTTAAGGGTTCCGGCTGCATCTCCATGTCACCTCCCACTCAGCTTGCCTCTCTGTGACTGTCCTGGGGGATATTCTGGTGACAAGGGGACCTGGAGTTAATTTCCCAGTCTTTTCTAGACCTTCAAGCATCCTTAACTCCTCACTCAGCATCCCTGCGAGCACCACCCACCATCATTTTCTGCTTCTATTGTATCTATTCGGCAGCCTGGAGGGGCCCTCCTGATGCCTGAGTCCTTTCCACAGACTATCTGTGGTCATATCTCCCAGAGCCTGAGTCCTCCTGGGCCTTAAGGGAGTCTGGCCTGATTCTTGTATACTATGACCCTGGGGTCGGTGTGGCTCTGTGGTATTTCTTGGCTCCCGACTGCCAGGAGACCTTTCCCCTTGGAGCTGTAACACTCATGCTCAGAAGAGAGGCAACTCTGAGCTAAACATAAAGGCACATGAGTGGCTGGTTCTTTTGTGTGAGGGAACTCTTGACCTCTGACCTCTGAGCAGCCCGAGCTCAAGAGCTGAAGCTTCGGGGCCAATGGCAGCCGACGTCAAGATGAGCCGCAAGGCACTGACAAAATGCCACCTGTCATCATGGGTGCCAGACTTGTCCCACCTCCATACATCAGGATGCCATCCCGCGGTGAGCTGCCCCAGTCACAGCTCTCAGGGACGGTCTATCCATAGGTCTTCCCTGCTGAAGGCCACCCTGACCAGGGCACTTGGAAAAAAGCAATGCAACTGATTTTGTAAATGACAGTATCTTCTGGTCCTGGTTCCAAGGAGCCCTGGGCATTTTGTGTCCTCCTACTTATCCATGTCCGAGAAGAAGTGTCCTGTCACCAGGACCTTATGCTTCCCTTTAACCAGACTCAATTCTGAGCTTTCTGCTCTGTGAAGTGAACTGCACTGTGCCAGCGCAGACTCTAACACTAAGAAGAAATGGGAACTTGCATCCATCCTTTCTGTATCTGGGCTCCTTACCCACAAGGGAGCTTCTCAGCACAGAGCCAGCCCTGATCTCAAGCAGACACATATAACATAAGTCTGGGCTCTTGGATCTGTGGTTTGAGCGGATTCAAGAAATGCCACCTTGCTGTGGAGATTTGGGGACACGGGCTAAATAACCAGGGGGCATGTACCTACAGAGTACAGAGCAGGACTTGAAGGCCCAAGGCTCTCCAAGGAGAAACACGTGGCAGTGTCTGAGCAGAGCTGAGGTTGAGGCCTGGGGCTGCCCCTGAGTTCATTTTTCCCCCAGGGTACAGGGCTGGATTTTATGACTTTATTTCCTAGCCTGCCTTGCAGGCAGTCATGTGACCTGAGCGGTTGGTGGATGTGGTAGAAGGAAGGGTGCCTTGTCCCTCTCCCACTCCCCTGCTGACTGGGTCCTCAGTTGGCCCTAGGGAGCATCCATGGCTGGTGCAGCCAGCAGCCTGGTTCTGAGGGATTTAAGGGTCTGGGACTTCCTGTGGACTTCTTCTGAGAGGGCCACAAATGTCTTATTTGCCTCTATGTCACCAAATCCTGGTGTCCAGGTGTCCCTGAAAATTTGCAGAGGAAGTCTAGAAGGGACCTTGAAGGTTGTTGTCATTGACTGTGGCTGGCAGCTGACCCCTCACAGCTCGGGGAAGGCAATGGTAGGATTTGCATGTCCTGCGGGAGAAATTAGCTCTGTCCCTTCCCAGAGGAAGATCCACCAGATCTGAGGCTCCTATATCCTCTGAGGGACCTACAGTGTCTGCAGAACTTCCTGTCCTCTTCCCCTGTCACCTCTCTTGTGTCCCTCGAACTGCTGGCTTGGGTTGATGGCACCTGCTGTCATCACTGCACACCTGGGGGGGGGGCATTCAGCCTCAGACCTAGGGAGACACTGCAAATCAGGGCTTCCGTCTCCAGATTTCTGGGCCTGAGCTCTGGCTGCACTGAGTGCACCCCCCCAACCTGAGTCTTTGTCGGCTGCTCTCTACTGCTGACCATTAACACTAGGCCACCCTCAGACTACAGCTAATCCGTGATGGAGAGAGGGGAGGGCTGGCTGGACAGAGATAGCCTGCTCCCTTCCCCAAGGCCCGCCTCCTACAGCCTTTCATTTTAAAACCCATAAATCAGCAATGCCAGATGCAATCACTCTCCCATAACCTAGCTCCGTGCCCCAATATTCTAGCTACGTGGGAAACATAATTTGGTCAGTGCCTAGGAAAACTCACTCAAGCTCAGTGTAATGCGGTAGAAGGTAGCGGTAAAGGGGATTTGCGGAAAGAAACCAGTGGGAATTGAGCATAGTCGAAGAATATCTATTTGTGCTCTCTTCTGACAGAGCGCGGGGTGGGGGGGTGGCGGGGGAGGTAAGGGGGTGGGAGGGGCAGGGCCTCCAGGCAGTGGGACCAGAGGCTTCTAGCCTTTATGTAGGACAGCTCCGGGGTGCCTGAGGCCTGTTGATCAATCCTAGAAGCCCAACACTAGAGTTTAGCCTCTGGAATCACCTGACCTCTGAGAAAAACCAGTACAGGCAGGGCATGGATTGGAAGGCACTGGTGCTCAGGGCCAGGGGGGCCTACACGCTTCTCTCAGAGGTGTTTTGGGGAAAGCAGCAACAGAGGCAACACAGCAGTCCACTATTCCACCTCCAAACCTCACTATGACATGGTTTTCCTCGTTTCTGTAGCAAAGTAACTCTACAGCAGCGATTCTCCACCCTCTTCATCCTGGGACCCTTTAATGCAGTCCCTCGTGCTACGGTGACCTGCAACTGCAACATTATTTTCATTGCTGCTTCATAACTGTAATTTCGCTACTGTTATGAATCATAGTATAAAAGTCTGTGTTTTCTGATGGTCTTAGGTGACCCCTGTAAAGGCTCATTTGACTCCCCCTCCAAAGGAGTCATAAGAACCATTGCTCTACAGGCTCCCACAATCTGTAGACACCCCCAAATCTCTCTCAGATTATAGCAAGCTGTATGCACATCTGGATAGGAAGATACAGAAAGAAGGTGGCTATGGGTCCCCACAGCAGGTTGCAGAGGATGAGACGGCACCAGTGTAAACCCCAACACACTCCCCACCATATCTAGGCTGCAGCACAAACTCAGTACCCCTCATCTCGGCTCACACACTGCCTCCCCCCTCCCCCCAAGAAGCCACTTCAGGGTTCTTGGTTTTGTGTCTCTCAGCAAAGTCCCAGGGACCCTGGCACATGGCCTGTGGTGATAGCACACCAGGTGACATCATCTCACCCACAGCTACGGTGCTACTTCCTGCTGGGTGATGAGGAGAGCATTGAGGTGGGTCCAGGATGGTTCAGGGTCATGGTCATGATTAAGGTTGAGACACGTTGCGGCAGTAGCTAATCAGGCTGCTGTCTCAACCTGAGGACGTGTTCCCAAACATAACACTGAAGAAGAATCTTGCCTTCAGGAGACTGAAGGCTTTCCACAGAGACCCACCGATGTGTCCTGCAGGCATATGTGGGCACGTGAGGTTGCCCAGGCTTCTCACTCTAGCCCACAAAGGAACAACGTCACCTCCTAGTACCTGGATTCCTTGAGAAATCCACCTGTGGGTCTTGGTTGGACATAGGCTAGAGAGGACGGGGTCTTTAACAGGTGCCTACATGGCGTGGGTAGTTGCCCCCACCTGGAGGGGGTCAGAATCCGGCAAGTGGGCAAGCTCTGTTGTTACCACAACATAGGACGCCACATGAAGGACTCATTCAAGACTGTCCCTCATCTCTCTCCTTGGTACCTGACTGAACAAAGGTGGAAGGCAGGCAGGTGTCCCATGGAGTCACCAGAGAGGCCTGGAGGGCTCGGCCCATGACTGTGGTTCTGAACCATCTAGACCAGATCCACTCAGGCAGGCCCTGCTGGTCACTCTGGACATGCCCCTGTAGCTGTCCTGGGCCAGGGCCGATCTTTTGCCTGTTGCTGCTCAGATTCGAAGCAGCAGATTGCTACTGCGGAGATTCGAAGACTCCAGTGTTATCTGTGGGATCTGACCTGTCCCACAGGCTTGTTTGAACACTACCACCCCAACTGGTGGCACTTTGAAGGCTATGGGATCCTTAGGAGGAAGGGTTCAAGTAGTAGAAAGTCCCCAGGGGAAAAAAAGCCTTTGAAGATTGAAGTCACCCCCGGTCACAGCCTTACTTTTCCCTTCCTACTCCGTAGCACACTCCGAGTACTGCTCCGTGCTCCCTGCCACCAAGACAACACTTCTCTGCCAGCCTTCCCTGACCCCACCCCCCCACCCCCATGACACACTGAGACCCTCTGAAACTGTGAGCCAAAATGAGCCCCACACACACACCCACCACAGGTGGATTATAGCCTCAGGTGACAGGGAGAGACCAATTTCTAGTATAGGGTCTGAAATCTGTCTCCTCCCTTCAAAACAGTCTCTTTCCAAGGTTGTTTCCATGGATGGTACCCATGTTTTTCCAACCCCCCCAAAATATTTCTGGTTGAAATGAAATTGAAAATAGGGAATGCAGGGGAGGGAAAAAACCCCGCTGACTCCAAGGACCTGGCTTCAGCCTCATCCTTCATTCTAACTGTTCCCAAAGAAGAGTTGTATAACTAATGTGTCTTCTGGATGCTCCTGGGAGCTCCCTGCAGAACTCAGGCCTCAGAGGGGTAGGATTGCCTACATGCATGGGGTCCACAGGGACCCTGAATAGGAGAGGAAGGACACACAGCCTCAGCCGTCTCTGCATCTTTGGATGCCTTTGAGCTTCTTCCCTCTTCCATCCCCTGGTGGTTCCTCCAGACCATAGGTTGAATTCACCCTCCTCCTAGGCATGACATTATCTGCCCTTTGTTCTGGCTGCCTGCACACTGTCTCAATGGCTATCTCTTTTACCTGCCCCACCCCCCAATCTCGCTCTCTTTCTCTTTCTGACCCTGGAGGATTATGAAATATATCAGACACCTGCTGTGTTTCCTCTGCTCCTGCATCCGGTGATGGATGCATCTGCCCAGGGCCTTTCCTGAGATTCCCTTCCTATTGGGTCGCGGGTGGGGCTCGGCACCACCTCTATGTGAATCAGCCTTTGCATGCTGCTTTTACAGTCCTCTGGGCACGAACACCCATGGTGTTGTTATTCATTTCTGTTTATCACACATTTATTTGTACAAGTCCCAGTGTTATAACCACCCACGCTTTGCTAAGTACACACCACCTCCTTGGGGGGGGGTCTCACTGCTACGTGGCTCTCATGGACCCCATGCCCCCCTCCCCCGCCCTGTTCCTCATTCAGGCAGGGTCCCCTCCTCAGCCATCACAGCTACTCTTGATGCACCTGAAACACATGTCCCAGTAGCCTGGGTCAGAGTCTCTCTGGAGTGACAGAGTGGGGGTCCATGACTGCCCTCCTTCCTTTGGGGGCACAAATGTCCCCAATGTTTCCATCTCCTGTACATCTGGCAGCAGCGAGCCAGGAATGAGAGGAAGACAGAGAGGGAGAAGTAGGGAATGGGGAGAACATATTCAAGACCACTAGCCTCACTTTTTTTTTTTTTTTTTTTTTTTTTTTCGGTTTTGGTTTTTCGAAACAGGCTTTCTTTGTGTAGCCTTGGCTGTCCCGGACTCCCTTTGTAGACCAGGCTGGCCTCGAACTCACATTGATCCACCTGCCTCTGCCTCCCAAGTGCTGGGATTAAAGGCATGCTCCACCATGCCCCGGCCTATCCTCACTTTTTGAAGGCTCCTCTTCCTCCATTGTACCACAGACTGAGGACTAAGCCTGAATTCCCAGCCCAGTACATACCCATGCTATACACTGAGATGCGCTGTTCTGAGAATCTGCATCTGGAAACCCCGTGCTGGACAGAGAAGAGAAGGCTGTCTGGACTTCCATGAAGGGTGCTGTCCTGTCTCAGATGCCTCCTGCCAGTGAGTAAGCAGCCATCAGTGATCAACCATAGAGTGGGGACAGTCGCCTGTGTTCTAACCTCTTGCTCTGTGACCCAGGTGAGTCCCACCACTCCCCCAGGCTTCAGTTCCCCTTCAATAGGATAAAGAAATTGGCCTGATTTCCTGTCTCCAGTGTCAGCATCCTCAGCATCCACCACCTTCCATGCTCCCAGCACGGCCTCCTCGATATTTCTCCTTAAAATCTCACTTCTAATAGAGCTAAAATTTCCATTAGTGTGGCAGGAAACTGCTCTCAACTGGAAGCAAAGGAAGCCATGGCAGGATATGGAAATGGTGGCTTTGCCAAAGCACTTGAGGTGTTTGAGATGTGGCAAGCCTGGAGACTGCTCAAGGGAAAACCTCAGCACCCCAAGGGCGCAGGAAGCCCGGTTCTCTGTGGCTAGGCTAGCTGGGAGCATGAGACCAGGCTCTGGCTCCTCAGGGCTCCCGGGCTTCTGCTGGCCTCTGGGGTCCAGTCGCTCATAAGGCATGGAGATGCAGATCTTGCAATGTCACCTAGCAGTTCCATGGACTCTCAGTCCCTCCCACTGACCACCTGACACACCATCAGATACTGGTGGGCTGCAGCATCACCTGGAGCCGCTGCTTGTGTGTTCTAAGCCCCAAAGGACCGTTTCTTGGCTCCTTTTCCCAGGAATTAGCAAATCAAAGCGTATGCTTCACAGACTCTCCAGCTCCCTCCTCCATGGAGGTTAAGGAGACGCAGGAAGGAGTGCTGGTTAGAACTTCATTTAAAACCTCAAGTTCAAGTTCACAGCGGCCCACCCCACGCTGCTGGTAGGTACAGCTTCAAGGACGAACAGCCCCAGGCTTGCCTCAGAGCTGGCTTTACACAATGTGGGAGTTAGGGCTGGCTTGCTGCTCCTGTGAGGACACAACCCTGAGTCCTCCTCTAGTAATAAAATATTCCCCCTCAGAACTCCCATGAGCTCAGTGATGACTGAAAACTGGGGGCAGTTTGCTTAAAAATCTCCCCGACCCAACTGGAGAGGTGGCTCTGCTAGTAAAGGGCTTGCCTTGCAGTTGTGAGGACCTGAGTTTGAGTCTCAAAACCCAAGTTAAATGCCAGAGGCAGTGGTGTGTGCTTGACATCCCAGTACAGAAGAGACCGAGAAATGCAGGTGCCTGGGTCTCTCGATAAGAGACCCTGCCTCAAACACACACTGTGGGCTACACCCGAGGAATGGCAGCTGAGGTTGTCGCCTGACATCTACTTATACATGAATATACACGTTCATATGAACCTGTACTTATGTATACACATACACATGCGCGCATGCACACACATGCATGCACACACACGCACTCACCTCACTCACATGCACCTCACACACAAACACTTCCAGAACCTTCCAGTTCATCCTAGAAACTTCTACCCATGATGAGCCAGGTCATGGCCACACAGAAAGAACTGTCCCCCTCCCTTCATGGTCTTGACCACAGAATGTGAGGAATCCTAGAGTTATAGATTCTGGTCAAAGCAGTTTTGGGTGTGTGTCAATCAGCAAGAAAGCGTAACATTGGCCCAGCCCAGGAGTGTCAGATATCAGCTCTCCGGGGGACTCATTAATGAAAGAGGGACCTTGCACAAGTGCTTCTCCGTCACAAAAACACACACAGCCACAGGCCAGGAGGGACTTCACCCAGGGTGACCTGCATCACTCTCACTGTGGTCAGGTGGCCTGTCACACATGCCGTGGTGTTTTGTCCACCTGGCATCTTGCTCCTTCCAAGTCTTGCAGTAAAATTCTGATATTGCTTTGGGCAGCTCCACTGTCCCCATGCAATCACTCCTCTGCCTCCCTGCTTGCCTTGACCGCAGGGCTGCTGCATAGTCAGAGCCCCACCACCACCACCACAGAGGGAAGTAGGGCAGAGAAAAGGTTTGGCGCATCCTCTTCTAAAATCTGAGCAACTTACCCAGGTGAACAAGTATGCTGGGACAATTGAGAACAGATCAAGCAAATTAGGTAGATCCAGTCCCAAATTAGGTAGATCCAGTCCCAAATTAGGTAGATCCAGTCCCAAGCGTGTAAAGTTACCCAGGAGGATAATGTCACTGTCCCTGAGGGAGAGGGAGCTTTTTCACCCCTTAGCAATAAAGCGAACATCTTGAGGGCTTCTCCCGGGAATCTGTCACCAGCTCAGAGCTGCGATCACTTGCCAGGGGCTCTTTTCACCTGAGCCAGATGCTCTCTTCTAGCCATGCAGAAACCTCTTTCTCTTAATAAAAAAAAGAAAGTCTCAATTGCTGTCTAACTGTATGTCTCTGGTGCAATTGTTTGTCTGGGGACACAATCACCTGGAAAGTTGAGCAGATGCCCTGGGACTCAAACGCAACCATACCAGTTGCAATCCCTTTCATCTGCTTTCCTTGGTGCTTCTGACCTGGCTCCTTTAACCCTAGTGCTCACATTAACCCCGATGTTTATTTTCACATAGCATCATGGTCCCAGACTCCTGATGGAGGAAGCTGGTGGAAGTGGACGAGTGTACAGTGGCAGGTATGACCTTGTACAATGGGTGTATGAGTGACTTCCTGGATACATCTTAGACTTTAACAGGTATGTTCCATCCTTAGTGGCCTTGGGGCCTCCCAGGAATCCCAACAGAGCCTCAGCACTGACTTAATAGTGGGGGTGGGGCTGGGGGTGGGGGATGGAAGTGGGGATGGGGGATGGGGGGCTGGATGAATTCCACCATCTCCTTCTTTTTCTTAGCATTGATAAGAGAATAAAGTCCCCATCTATGACCTGCTTAAGTGTTGTGTGTCCTCAGGAGGCAAAGAGGAAGGAGTAAGAGACAGAGGATAAAGTAAGGGGGGAAGGGGGAGAGCTGCCACAGGCAAGAGCCTCCATCATGGTAGATGACCTCGTTCCCCATGTCTGGTCCTTGGCCACTGCCTGAGGTAACCTCATTTGCTTCTGCTACACGTACGCCAGCTTCAGGAGGGCACAGGGGACATGGCCAGGGTGTAACCTCAGAGCCACACCAAGCAGGATGCCGGTTCTCTTCAAGCAAGTGCTTTTTTGCTTAGGCTATCAAATGCAAAGGGCATCAGCAATGGGCAAAACTATTTCCCCGTTACCTCCTCCTTCTCAGCAACTCCACGGCCCGGTCCCTCATTTAGGCCTGCTCTCTGTCTCCTCAGTTTCCCAGTTATTCAGTCACTGGATGTGGGTGCCTGCCTCTGAGGAGTCAGCTCAGCACAGGTGCCCTCACCACGCCTGTCATATCTCTGTTCCCCCCACAGCACAGCTCTGCCCCCGAGAAATGTCACCAAGAAGCTGCTTCTCCAACTTCCCTGTCTTTCATCTTTGTTTGTGTTTCCGTCCTCGGTGGCCCTGGGGATGGATGGGAAACTCTTTCTAGGAAGCTGACATAGGAAGGCAGCCTCTTCCCCTCTTCCCCTCTCCCCGTTTCTGTGCGACCATGCTGGGTCCTCCCCACTATCTCAGCGATGAACTTGCTCTTCTCTAAGAGACACGGTGACCTCAAGGGCAGCTCTGCCCAGCCTGGGCTTCAGCAGTCTGATCAGTCCTGCCTCCCGTTCCACCGCACTCGTGGCCTTTGCGAAGCCTCTTCATCTCCTGCCTCAGCTTCCTTCTCTGTGACCCTGGAATCCCCACGGGACTATCACAGAGCCATTGGGACAAGATGGGTGTGCAAGGAGAAACCTAGGGTCTGCTAGTCAGTGGCAAGTGTGTAGGAGACACTAGTCACTGTTCCCGTTCGTGTAGCTGATGAGTGTCCTCATCTTCCCCGTATGGTTCTCGTGCCCAGGTAGACATTGATTCATGGAAGGTTCCACGCAGGACCCTGGTTATTTATAAATTGTGTCACATTGAAGTAGAAACCGAGATGGGTGGTCTCTGCTGAAGCATAATCGTTGTCTCTGCCCAGGCACCCGCTCTGCCAAACTCTGCTGGGAACACCCGCGATCTGTGCCCCGATTCTTGGCAGCATCTCAGCTAGAGACAGACCTGATTTTCTGTTGTACAGATCAAGGCAATGAGGTCCCTGGACATCGAATCACTTCCAGCTTCCAGCCAGTACACGGCTGAGTCATGCTACAGGCAGGCTGCCACTCAAGTCTCTACCCTGTGTGTATTTGATGTTTCCTTTCTGCTAACTCCTAACCATGTCCGACGCAGCCCTCTAGTCTCTGTAGCTCCCTGCACAAGGCATGGAGTCTTCTAGGCCACTTAGAATTGGCTAAGTCCTTGGATCAGAAGGATTTAACCTTTTGCATCTTTTTGCCGTAGCCCACCTCATAGCATCTCTCCCTCCTCACCTCTGCGCTGGATTCAGAGGCGTCCTTGAAGCTCCATCCATATGAACCTTTGATCAGTCCTCACAGCCTCCCTCCGCCCATCTCTGCTGACATCTATGGTGTCCATGCAGGCTCTGTTCCCACTCCAGGCTTTCACACGCCAATCCATTACACCACACCCACTGTGTGTTCTCTGCATCATACCTGGGTCTGGCTGTGCTGGTCGCTTTGTGTCTGGATTCTTCCCTGCCTCTTCCACTGCGCTGTAAGCTTTGGTTGATAGTTAGTCGGGGCTGATTCCATCACTTGGCGACTGAGATTAGCAGTTCAATAAACACTAATGTGCAGGTGTCTTGTGGTGTGCTGGCTTAAGAATTCTTCTGATGTATACTCAGGAGATGTCCATCAAGAGAAGAATGGATAAAGAATAGTTATATACAGAGACATTTAAAGAAGAATGAAATTATGCCATTTGCAAGCGAATAGACACAACTGGACTTTATCACATAAATGAAATACAAAGGATATAAAAAGATAAATATCACATTCTCTTTTATTTGTGGATCATAGAATTCTTATATAAGCGTAGAAGCATTTATATTTGATATATGTACATATATATTTTTTTATATAAACTTTCTCACACATCAAAATAGAAGGGAGATGAGGTGTGGGGAGAAGATAAGTGGAGGAGTGGAGGGGGAGGGGACAAAGGCAAAGAGGGGGGGAGACAGCCTGCAGTAGATATGGTGAAAGCATACGCCATACATGTATTTCTGAAACCCAACACTGTACATGCATATGTCAATAAAAAAAATATTTGCAGGCGAGATGACTCAGCAGATAATGGCGCTTGCTACCAAGCCTGATGATCTTAGTTCAAGCCCTTGGACCTACACAGCAGGAGAGAACCGACTCCTGCAAGTTACCCTCTGACCTCCACACTCATGCATGCGCACGCATATGCATACCCGATAGAAATTTTAAAAAATAATAGAAATAAAAATGGTTTGAATAAAGGGGTTATGGAGATGGCTCAGCTGGCAAAGCGCTTGCCATACAAGTGTGAGGACCCGAGGTTGAATCCCCTGTCCCTACATAAAAGCCAGGTGGGTGTAGCAGCTGGGGAGGTTCACTGGCTTGTCAGTCTGTCAGATTGGTTAAGCCTCGGATCCAATGGGAGCAAACAAAGTGGAGAAACTGAGAGAGACACTGACACCAGTCCCGGGCTCTACAATTACAAATTCAGGCACTCATTCATACACATACAAGCACACACATCACATGTACACATATTTTAAAAATGCTTTTGAGAAATAAAAAGAGAGAAAGGAAGATATAGGGTAGAGCATAGACCTAGAAGTGATGGTGTGTGTGCCTGCTGGTAACTTGCCTCTTGTTTTCCCAAGTCTTCATTTGGGGTAAGAGAGATATGACTCTAAACAGGGTCGGGCTGGCTCTGGTGACCTGTGGCCATGGCTTCTCTCACAGCAACGGAATCTTTGAGTGTCCAATGTTGCCCTCTGCCAGCTATGGAGATTTGGCTATCGACATGTTTGTCACTGCTCCTGTCCCTTCTTCAGGCTTTAAGTACAAGTTCCTTAAAGTTCTCTGCCCATGGCTCGCCTCTCTTGGGTTCTCAGCAAGGAATAGTCAATGCCTTGGGCCTTACAGTTGGGACAGGATAATCTCCATAATCTCTCCATGTATCCTCAGCGATCGTGGTCAGGGTAGCGCTGGGCATCCTCCTGCCCACCCATCAGCCCTCTGACCTCTCCCCAACTCTTCCTCGTCATATAAATGGTTCTAGTACTAATGCTTCCAGCTTCCTGGGGGCAGAAGGCTGTTTCAGGGCTTGGGGGGCTGTGCTGGCGCCCTGGAGGGCATCCTCTCTATTCCCTGGAAGAGGCAGGCTTGCTGACTCCCAATACTTCAGTTGATCAAACCTTTGCCCCATAGGTGAAGACAGAGTAGAGGGACCCGGAAGGGTTTCCTTCCACCTCTGCAATAACACCTGTGACCCACTGCCCCTGCCCACAACAGCTGACACCACAGATAGAGTGTTGTTCCTATCTCGCTAACTCCTGCCAGGTTCCGTGAGAAGCCCTGCATTGCTCCCTGCTGCCTGTGGATCTGTGATGGCTCTTACCCTGGACTCACTGGCGAGGGTACACTGAACCTGAGAGACTGCTAAACATCTTTAGACAAATATTCTTAAAAGCCCTGAGTGGTCCTCACTCCCTTTTAGCAATCCAGTGTCCCAACTACCACAAGTCTTCCTCAGGAGCCAGTGTCCCTGCGAGTCTTAAGGGGCAGGATGGTCTACCTCAGCTCTCTCTCTGTTATAGTCCTGAAGGCTGTCTGGTTTCTGCTTGTTAGCATGGAAATGCTGTTCTTTGCGGCATTCTGCAGCCCCAGAGGAGACTACACGTGGTCTTCCTCTTTAAGGGCACTGCTTCTTTCATGGGCTATTGGTCAAAAATTGGTCACACGTAGCTAAAGAGAACAGGGGGGGAATGTGGTCTGCATTCTAAACACCCAACAGGAATAGAGTGTGCAAGCTGGGGAGAGGGGTCCTCAGGGTGTATGAAGCATCTCTGCCGCACCCACAGGCTTCTGGTGACCTCTCTTCCCTTCTGTTTTCCCACTGGAAACACTGGTCTGCAGAAAAGCACCCTTTGCTCAGTCCCTTGACATCAAAGCATCAGGGTCTAGCATAAGAAAGATCCTAGTGTTGAGAAAACTCTTCCTAAGACCCTGAGCGTTTGCACTGGGCAAGGCCTTTGTGTGTGTGTGTGTGTGTGTGTGTGTGTGTGTGTGTGTGTGTGTGTGT
>OU015754.1:20654368-20684960 GCA_907169655.1 Acomys percivali | reverse complement strand
TGTGTGTGTGTGTGTGTGTGTGTGTGTGTGTGTGTGTGTGTGTGTGTACACAAACACAACAGTGTGGGAAAAGAATCCCCAGGGGCTGGGGCCATGGCTCAGTGGATAAAGAACTTGCTGAGCAAGCATGAGGACCACAGTTTGAATGCCCAGCCCTCACAAAAACAAACAAACAAACAAACCAGAGAGGTGTGGCAACCTGCCTATAATCCCAGTGCTGAGGTAGAGGTTGAAGTTAGGAGATCCCAGACATGGGCTAGAATATCTGAATCAATGAGGTCTGGGTTCAATGAAAACTTCCATAGATTACAGGAGGGAGTAACCAAAGAAAGGCATCCAACATCAACTCCCAGATGTGTGTGTGCACTTGAACACACATGTGCCCACAAACACTGGAACATACACACATAAATATAAGCATGCATACAACACACACACACACACACACACACACACACACACACACACACACGAAACAAAAAAGAAAGAAAAAGAAAAAAAAACCCAAACAATCCTGGTGCTGATGATGTCTGAGAAGTGGGGGGAAGGTAATGTGAAGGCATGGCTGAGAAGTGGGGGGGCGGGGGTAATGTGAGGGCATGGCTGCTACCCTGCCTGAGCTCCCCAGGGTCTTCCACCTTGCTTCCCCAGGCTCCCTGTAGATGACTGACACACGCGAATTCCTGTTCTGAGCTGGGTGTTCAGAGCTCGTCTGGGACTCGCTGCCAAACAGCAGAGGAGCACCTTGTCCTGTTTCATCTTAGCTGATGGGGGAATATCCAGCAGGGAGCATTTAAGAATATGTTGAAAGAGATATCTCCAGTGTGTGAAAAAAGCGATTAACACTGCCATTTCAGCCTGGGGCAGAGGTAGAGGCTCAGGAGCAGCTCCCTCAGCTGCGCACAGGAGGTTTGCAGCTCTGCAGGGTTTCCATCATCCAGACAGTCACTTCTGGTCCATCAATCCAGCCTAAGCTCTCAGGGAATTTTCCTCTCCACTCATTGGCCAGGATGTGGTCACATGATCAGGTCTCCCTGCAAGGGAGTTGGGATGAGTGGGGCTCCTGTTCTACAGCTCGGTGGAGTTCAGAGGTCCATAGAAACTTCCTGGAAGAATCCCCCTAGGTGGTGCTGTACACTCACACCCCAGGCTGCCCAGGGACAGAACAGAACTACTAGCCACACACGGTCCACATAGAAGTCCCTTGGAGTCCCTGGCTGCAACCGTGAGACAAGACAGAAAGCCTGCTGCAGAGCTAATGCCCAGAAAAAGAAAAAAGGCTAGGGTGAATACTACGGAAGTATTTTGTACCTTGTGGAACACTGTGAGGTGACAAGAATCTAGGTTGAGGCACAGGGTGGGGGGTTTGGGTTACAGAGAATTTGTGGCTTTCGTGGGAGTGGGGTGAGGGGTAAAGGAAAGCATAGGGAAATGGAGTCACCACAGGAACAGAGGCCTGGTAAGAGTGTCATCAACAGAACAGAAATCACTCTGTCATCAAGAGCCACACACATTCAGGCCAATGCTGTGTGACCACTACCCCATTCTGAGGACCGAGGTTCTCTACTGTTCTGGCAGCACCAGCACTGGACAGTCCTCTTTCCTCCCGATCCAATACAACTCTCTCAGGGACATCCCAGCTTCTTCCAAGAGAAAGGAAGTGCATTACGGTGACCAGGAGGTGCTACCTGCCATCTTCCCTCTCATCCGCTGAACAGAACAGTCATGCGTGGCCATGCCTCGCTGCAAGGGATGCTGGGATGTGTCTTTGTTCTAGGATACTATGTGTCCAGCTAAACCTAGGAAGCCATTAGCTACCACAGGGGGATGGACACTAGGAGCAGCAACAGCAGCACTGCCCCCAGAGCACCAGGGATGTGTCTGCAGCATTGGGCACTTTCCTGTGCCTGTAACCAGTTCTGGGCAGGTAAGGAAGCTCAGGAGAGGGAAGACAGCCTGCACAGATGGCCACTGTCAAGCTGGGGAAGGGAAGTCAGGCGGGAGAGTTCAAATGAGCTGGGATTTTAAGTCACAAGGCTCATTTCCCTAGAAGTGAGTAGAGGTCACAGATTCAAAAGGGAGAAAGAAAAAGGCAACAGCTGGCTGCATGCGACAGGGGCTGGAAAACTGTCACTTAAGTGTTTATGCTCCAGCGTGAGAACACACTGCAGACTTGGGGCCATTTCTAGTTTTGCTTCTGTTGTTGGGCATCATGAGCAGCATCAGTGTGACAGGCCTTGGCACAAGTCACCTATGGTCCCCACCCCCACCCCTACCCTCACCCCTGCACGCCTTGGTCCCATGTCATGTAAGCTACAAGCTTGGTCTCCCAGCATCTTCCTCCCTTGGTCTCTGACATCACATGGGGAGCTCAGGGTCCGATCTGATCCACCCATTTACTCATAGAGATACAGCCAGAGGCTGGCGACAGCTTCTCTGTGTACACCCCAGGCCAGACACCACAGTGGACAGTCTATAGAGGAAGGGAGAGGAGAGGGTCAGCTAGCTTACCTTTTGTCCATCCAAAGCCTTAATGATGCACATGGCCGTGTCTGCTGCACGGTCAATGCCACAGCTGTGAACACCAAACACTCCTTTGTAACAAAGGGTTATTTTCCCACCAGAGCTGCTCACAGCTCACCTATCAGGGACAGGAACACCTGCCATGACACCTAGCTGGTGCCACAGAGCCACTGTCTCAATTACAGGTGAGGGATGTGATCAGCAGTAATCAACAGTAACCAGCGACCTCTTCTGGTTCCTGAACTGCCTCCATTCACCTGTGTGTGTCCTGATAGAGTGCCCAAAGGACCCCCAAGAAGCACAGGCATGCAGGTCCCGTGCCCACACCCAAGCGAGCAGCTAGGGATTCATGTTTCTCGAAGGTTAGACTGCAACATCATGTTTCTTTGCCCGTTGCTCCCACCATGATGAGGAGGGAGAGGTTTTGGAGATAGAGTCAGAGGTGTTCTGCCCTCTCTCGGGGGGGATGTAGGTGCAGGCAGGGGTAGGGAGACACAAAGGCCATGGTCCAACTGCAGTTACCGTTTTGATCAAATGTAGCCTCAATGGGTCCTCTTCTTCTATGATCCCACTCCAAGGGCCTGTCACATAACCCTCCCTGGGGACGGTGTGTGCTTTCCTCAGCTTCTCCAGTGACTGGATCATACATACAAGTCCATGAAAATTAGCTCCACCTGTTCAAGCTAATCTGTTGGGGGTTGGTCTGGTGCTATGCACTCTAATGCTAAATACTGCCCCCCCAAGATCTGGTTGCTCCCCGAGACAAGCTCATTCTCAAGTACACCAAACGATGCTGTGTAAACCAATTTAGAGTTGGTTGGTTAATATTTGACCACCTTCCCTTAGTGGGGAGGCCTGGTGGCACTCAAAGAAAGAATAAGCAGGCTACCAAGATGAGACTTGATAGCCTATGACCATATAGTGGGGGAGGAGGTCCCCCTCGGTCATAGACCTAGGGGAGGGGAATAGGGTGAAAGCGGGAGGGAGAGAGGGAGGAACGGGATGATACAAGTGATGGGATAACAATTTAGTTGTAATCTGAATAAATTAAGAAAATTAAAATAAAATAAAAAAGAAAGTTGGTTGGCTAATAAAAATATCTAGAAGCCTGTAACTGGGCAGAAGAGAAGTAGGCGGAGCTTAGGTCCCAGGGTCTGGGATGAGATGGGGACCACAAGGTGAGGCAGGAGAGAGAAGGAGGAGAGGAAGCTGGGGAGAAGGAGGTCGCCATGGGGCAGCATGGACCATGAACACGTGGCCATGAGGGCTGGCCTGATGGAATAGAAGCAGCGCATGCCAGGAACTGTTATGGCCAGTAACTTGGGATGTTTAGCTGGGAAATAGGGAAATAGCTCAGATGGTGGATATCTGCCCAGTTACTTTGCTTTAAAGCGTCTACAAATCTAGGACTTCTCTGTCTCTATTGTTTGGGAGCCAGCTGGGGCAGAGACGTCCTCTAGAGCCCAACGGCCACTTCCACAACACTGATCCTTACCTGTAAGAAGACCGTCTACAGCAAAGTAGGCCATGAGCCTCTGTACCTGCTCACGGAAGTCAAGGCTGAACTCCCATCCCCCGCCCCATGAAGCGTCCTCCGTTGTGCACTCTACAGATGCCTCCAGGAAGCCACACTACAACGACAGCTCCTTGCTGCCAATGTGGACAAGCCTGGCTGCAAAACGTACTGCTCTAGCTCACAACTCGTTTAAACAGCCTGCATTCGATCTTTTTTTTTTTTTTTTTCCCCTACATACATCTCTGAATTCTAGACTACCTTGCTTTACCCTACAGCTATTCTCAATCACGCCAGATGGGGAGGACTACCAGGCTGATCTAGCAGAAGGCCTGTGATTGGTGCAAGGACAATTCCTCATTTACATGAAGGTCCACTATGATTGGCTCCACTGCCCTTGCCACACCCCTTTTGAGGTGTAGGAGCAGGGTGATTAGCTCATTTTCCAGTGTGCTAGGAGCCTCTCTCCACACTGCTTCTAGGGTTGCTGCGGTAGAGCCCAACACAAGGCTTCTCTTGTGGCCATTCTTTGTCTATTTTTTAACCTCCAACATTAGGAAGCAGAATGGGCTAAGCTGGTAACGGGCCTTCCTGCTAGATGGCAAGCAGATGCAGGATTATGGCAGTGGTGGCAAGAGGTGACAATAAGGTGACATGGTAGCTGCACATCTCCAGAGTGTAGTCAGGGCAGAAAAAAAAGGGGCTGGGGAGGGGGGACAGAAGGGACAGCAGAGCTAGGGAGAACTGAAGACAAGAGACTGTGGCCCTGGTTGCTGTAAGAAGCAAAGGTCTTTGACACTCTAGGCTGACAGTGTCATTGTAGGCCTAAGAGTCCAGCACTCAAGGGCTGTTTGGGAGCTGTAACAGCAGCAGTTACAACATGTTGCTTCTGCTACTGCTGAGAATTGAGGATTACAGTAGCTTCCAAGTGCTGGTGACTAAATCCTGCCTCTCTTTTACCACCTGTTGTATACAAATCGGTCTTAATTGCCCATGACCTTGGGAAGGAATTAGAGCATACGGGGTCGGGGTCGGGGTCGGGGAGGGGGGTAAAGGACAGGACACTAGGGGATGGGGGCTCCATATATGCAGTTCTTGGAAAAGCCATCATCCTTGCTGGGTAAAGTCTTTCAGTGTGCCTTTGGAGCAGAGGAACACCCATGCCTCTGTAAGTAATCCCTTCCCTATGTTTGGTAAGGAACCTCAATAAACTCATCGGACATAAATAAATTAATAAAATAAAATAAAATAAAATAACTCATCGGGTCCCCAGATGGAACTCTGGCGGAATCGGTGCCTCAGTTTGTCACTGGAACTTCGGGAGGAAGGATAGATGTTGCTTACATCTTCCCCACTGGGAAGGAATTTGAGCAACTTGCTGCCAGCCCAGCTCTCAGACCTTGGATACTCCAGGACCCAAGACTGACAGTTCTGTGAGAGCTGCTTACATATTTTAAGCACAGCAGAAGAATCCAGGCAGCTGAGGGGGAAAAGGCATGTTAGGTTGGTCTACCCGCATTTATTAGAGGCTGGTAGCCTCAAACAACCCCCTTTGACTTCTTAGATTAAGGACACCTTGAGGCAGCGTTACTGTAGCCTTGCCCCTGTTTGCTTTTTTCACCTTCCACGTGCTTGCCCTGGATAACCATGAGATCTTGGGCCCCCTATTCCTGGGATTGGCAGACCTACAAGAAGGAAAAAGTCACTCAGAATCTCTGGTGATCAGACACAAGTTTTCTAGAGACTCGAATGTACAGCCAAGGTGAGCCCTAACTCCAGAGCCTGGAGTCACTTGTGTCCTTGGACTCTTGGCAGAATCAGGTTCTGAATGGCTCTAAGGCTTATTAGAGAGAGGCTGGGAGTCCATGTCTCTAGCAAGCTCCAGGCAATGCCTTTGCAGCCTGTCCACGGACCCTATGGAGGAGTGAGGCCTCAGAGCATCCTAAGGGGATGGAAGGGGGATCTGTTTTCAGAGGCACCATCCATTTTGAATACATTTCTGGACTTTTGGAATCGTGAAAACAACTTAGCAGTCAAGAGAAGTAAAACAAACAAAAACCATTGTGGAAACACAGTACTACTTGGCACACACTGCAAGACTTCCCAGGGAAGGGCAGAGAAGGCCATGCACGCACAGGCACTAGTGTTAAATATGAAATATATGCCACACCACATACATTGTATAAGGTTTATTGTAGAAGTATAGGAGAAGCTGGATGTGGCAGCACACGCCTTTAATCCCAGCACTCGGGAGGCAGAGGCAGGTGGATCGACCTGAGTTCCAGGCCAGCCTGGTCTACAAAGGAAGTCTAGGACAGCCAAGGCTACACAGAGAAACTTTGTTTTGAAAAACAAAAACAAAAACAAAGAAAGAGAAAAAAGAGGTGTGGGAGAGAAGAAAGCAGGGAGGGGCTCCCCAGGGGAAGAGAGAGAGAGAAGAGAAGAGATAGAAGAGAGAGAGCAGAGAGAGAGAGACACAGAGAGAGACACAAAGAGAGAGAGCGAGACAGAGAGAGAAGGGTTTGTCCCTTTTATAGTCTAACACACACCTGGGGGAGGAGGAGGGGGCAGGTGATGACATCATAGGTTGCTAAGCAACCTAGAGGTGGGCCGCTTATATGCCAACAACTGGAGGCAGGGCAAAAGCTGAGGAACTGTCATGCCCATGGTGTCCTGATTTCCGTACAGGAAGCTGGGCCAAGAGGATATGTTGCCCCGCTGTTATCTCTTTGGCCTTCCCAGCGTCTCAGGATGCTCTTGGGGGGAGGGGAGCACACAAGTGAAGAACAAGCCTAGGGGTCTACCAGACCCAGGCTCTTTCAGAGACAAGATGAGACCAAGGGCCCTACAGAGCTGGCTCTTCTTCCTTTTCAGATCTCAGGATCTGAGATTCTCAACCAACGTGCTGCTCAGAGGACCTTGAGCTGTCAGGGAGGGTGGAGTAGCTGGTCCTTAGGGAGGGTGGAGTAGCTGGTCCTCAGGGAGGATGGAGTAGCTGGTCGTCAAGGTGGATGGAGTAGCTTGTCGTCAAGGTGGGTGGAGTAGCTGGTCATCAGGTAGGGTGGAGTAGCTGGTCCTCTGGTGGTGCAGACTATGGTCCTGTTTCTGGTGGTTCTCATCACAGTGGTGATTCTGTTGGTGATGCTGGTGTCTGGTAGTACTGACTGTGTGATGGTTCTGAGTGGTTCTGACTGTGGTGGTGGTGGGTACTGGGAGAGACCAGTCACAGTGGTGGCCTTTGGGGTAAGTACATATCTCCAAACCCGCCATCTTCACATGTTAAATACGCAGAGTTACTCACATCTCAGACCTTTTATAAACTGCTTTGAAATGGTGTCAAGTGGGTGGTGGTGGTGCACGCCTTTAATCCCAACACCTGGGAGGCCTCGAGGCAGGTGAATCTCTCTCTGAGTTCAAGGCCAGCCTGGGCTACAAAGTAGGTTCTAAGACAAGTGCTGCACAGAGAAATCCTGTCTCAGGAAACAAAACAAATGAAAAAGTGTCAGGTTCAAAAGAAACTTCGGCGGGGTGGGGGGGGGGTGTCTATTAGCATACCAAAGCTCATGCTTCTTCAATGTCATAACTACTTGTGAGTCGCCCCCCCAGCTCCTCTCACCCCACTCCCTACCCTGAAGTTCTCTCGCCCACAGGCTTCCTTCTGCCAGCTTCCCTTCCCTACATAACCCTGCCATTTCAGCCATGCGCTCTTTTGGCTCCCCTCTCTCTTTTGCCTTCTTCTCTTGGCCCTCCCCCAACACCCATCCACAGCCCCATCTAATCTGCTGGCCATGTTGAGTCTACTGTTTTCTCTCCCTGCCTCTGCCTGTACTCTCCCTCATAGCTACAATAAAAAACCTTCCCCTTTAACTACACCTTGGAGCAGCCACATCTTCCTCACTTTATACGGTAAGGGCAACAAATTTTATGTGTCTGTATTTCACCATAATTAAAGCTTATTTTTAAAGAGGAACAAATTGGAATTATCTTTATGTCAGTGGCATTGTCGTTGTGTTTTACATATATAAGTATGCGCAGGTTTTTAATTTTTATTTCCTCTATAATTTTATCTATTTTTTTTCAAACAGTGAACAATGAATTACCATAATGAGAAAATAAAATGTGGATGACATTTCTGTGTCCTTCGTTACAGTCTGTATCTTGGGGATGTCTGGCTGTCTTGGGGACAGAAAAAGAACTACGTCCCTTAAACACAGCAGATGAGGAGAGAGCAAAAGTGTCTCAGGTACACACAGAGGCACCACAGGAAACTGGATCCAGTAGCCAGGGGACTGAGAAGACATGCCCAAACCAGCAGGTGGTGAGTGGCCTCACATGTTCAGAGCTAGGAGTCAGGGCCTCCCTACCAGAGCTTGAGAGCACAGATCCTCCCTGAAAAGCCATGCTACAACTAGTTCTGGTGGCGCTAGAATGGCAGCCCACACACAGGTCACCTCCACTTAAGGAGGGAACTGCAGTTCTCCACAGCACAGCCTGCAGATGGCAGTCCACACTGAAGCCGGCTCTGTCCAGGCAGCAGTCCATCCTGAGTGCAGGGTGGTAACGGTGGCCATGCTTAGTCCCTGCAAGCATCGGCTCCAGTTGTCACTTGCTCTGAGTCAGAGCTCCTGGTGCCTGTAATCATTCCTGGGCTCCAAGGGCACCCCCATCAGCCAAGCCCAGGATGGCCAGCGTGACAGATGGCCACGAAGCAGCGTTTATCTTGGCAGGAAGCACTGCAAAATAATGGCAGAGTTCAGAATGTCCATTAGGGGACATTAAAAAGAAGAAAAGAACTGGCCCCGGGAATACCCCCTGAGGGCTGATCTGAGGCCAAGTGGCAGCATGGAAGGCACTGTGCTGGATCCTTCCTTCCCTGGCGCCATAGAAGAAATTTCTCACTCCATTGACAGCGCAGTGTCTGGCAGTTGAAGGAGCAAATGGTCTAATTTTTACTGCAACTCACTACTTACAACTCCTCTTGTTCAACTATATTTCTAGAGCGCTGCAGGCTTTGCTCTGTGAAGTCCCCTCTGTGTAGGCACTTACATTTTACATGGTGACATAGTGGTAAAGAGGATGTTGACCTGAAATGAGTCCAAGCATCACCCATTGGACCAATGAGAATTATGACCATCACTGTGTTGGCTAACATCATCATCATCATCATTATCATCATCATCATCATCATCACACCCACCATCATTAGCACCACCACCACCATCATCACCAACACTATCATTGTTATCCCTGTCACCATCACTACCACCATCATTGCTACTATCATCTTCATTATCATCACTACCTTCATCACTATTATAAATACTATTACTACCGTCACCACCAACATCGCCACCATTACAACCATAACCTTTGTCACTATCATCACTCATTCCATCACAGGACTATAAGCTCAGTATGAGCAAAGAGCTGCATGTTTGTCCCTCCTGCCTAACCTCTAGGGCCAAGACTGGTACAGTCCACATGTGTTTACTGAATGCATATGGAGGCTAATGAGTGCATGCATGCAAAGTGCCCAGTGGAGTTCTGTAATGCCAACATTAGAGGTGATACACAGCTTACTGCTTGTCTTATTCTCTTCTACTGCTGTGAAGAGACGTCACGTCCAAGCCAACTCTCATAATTAGGGGCTGGCTTACAGTTTCAGAGGTTTAGTCCATTATCATCATTGCGAGGAGCATGGCGGCGTGCAGGCAGGCACGGATCTGGAGCAAAAGCTGAAAGCTTTACATCCTGAGGCACAGGCAGCAGGAAGAAAGAGAGACACTGGGCCTACTGTAGGCTTTTGAAACCTCAAAGCCCACCCCCAGTGACAAACCACTTCCAACAAGGCCACGCCTCCTGCAACAAGGCCACACCTCCTCCAACAAGGCCACGCCTCCCTATTCTTCCAAATAGTTCATCAACTGGGGACTAAGCATGCAAATATATAAACCTATGGGGGGGGTGGGGGGGTGGGCATTCTTATTCAAACTACCACACTGCTAAATCCCAGATGCCACAGATTCACAGATAAAAGCTACCTCCTCCCATTCTAGATGTTCTTCTTGCTTGGCCTCCTTCCCTGGAGCCCTTCCTACCTCACATGGCTTCATGCAGCCTCATTGATTAAATGCCCAGGCCCTATTACATAATAGATTTAGCATCAATACACACTGCTCTGGGGACATACCTAGGCAAGAAATTCTCTAAATAAAGACATCTAATGATTGGTTGACCTGGTGAAAGGATGCAAGATAAGGCTCTATTATCCAGAGCCAGAGGGATGCTGAGTGTGAGGAGGTGTGAGACCTGAGCTGCGCTGGACTCTGGGGCAAGCCAGCCTGGCTGGAGGGCTGCCTGTGCCTCTGGGCAGTGGCTGTATGTACCATCTGCTGAGGAGCCCAGGGGCACTCACCCATCTAAGGAGGCAAATCCTTGATCTCCTTGCCCGTCTTCTTGGTGATCTCATGGAAAAGGGCTCAGACAGCTAGGCATAGCCATCAGACAGTGCCTCGTAAGGAGGGAAGTGAGGGTTTTACAGTCTTGAACATAAGGCAGAATCAAGTCAAGAATGTGAAGGAGCTGTCATGGCTGCCTCCTGCTTGCAAAGAAAACATGGCGCTTGAAAATGCCACACAGGCTGGGCGTGGTGGCACACACCTTTAATCCCAGCACTTGGGAGGCAGAGGCAGGCAGATTGCTGTGAGTTCAAGGCCAGCCTGGTCTACAAAGGGAGTCTAGGACAGCCAAGGCTACACAGCAAAACTTTGTCTGGTGGGGGAGGGGGGAGAAGAAGAAGAAGAAGAAGAAGAAGGAGGAGGAGGAGGAGGAGGAGGAGGAGGAAAGAAAAGAAAAGAAGAAGAAGAAGAAGAAGAAGAAGAAGAAGAAGAAGAAGAAGAAGAAGAAGAAAGAAAGAAAGAAAGAAAGAAAGAAAGAAAGAAAGAAAAGAAAAGAAAAGATAATATGACACAGAAGTGTGTCCAGGATACTTATTTCTTAATGTTACTTATATTCCCGGCTTTTCCTCTGGAGCCTGAATTCTGGGGGCTTCTGTGTCAACATGTCCAGCTTTTTCCTGCTGAGCTGCCCAGATGCTGGGGTATTACTGGATAGATAAGCAATGACAATTTAGGGCCTGGCTGTTCTAGCTTTTAGCAAGGATTTCACTAACCCCTGGCTTTACACATATTTCAGTAGTTTGTACCTTTGCTACAGGGATCCCTTAGCTTTTGTCTGCTGGAGGAAAGAATTCACTTCAGGGACATGGATAGTTTAAGCAGAAGTTTATTTGGCAGAGCAATGCAAACATTGGGACTGGAGTGCATTGCCCTGCAAATGGAGAGCAGCCCAGAGGGTTTATGAATATTTATGAGGTTGGTAGCATATTCATGAGGTAAGGCGACCCTTTTCTTTCCCCAAATCATTGAGGACTCACTTCTTCTACTTAAAGTGTTTAGGATGTTTCTTCCTGTTGAAAGGTTATTAGCATTTAATATTAATTCATATAATTATTAAGGTGACAGTTATTCCTTAACCCGCTATTTTACAAATAAAAGACACAGAAACCTGTTAGATTTATTATAAACCTTAATGCACTGGGGCTGGGCAGACATTAACCCTCTAAGCTACCTTATCTGCTTCCCAGGCAACCCCCCCCCCATAAATACTTGCACATGTTTTCCATTTAGGCTGCTTCTCTCAATTATGCCAATTCTCAAAGCAAGCTGCCCTCTGCCATGTGCTTCTAATTCATCTAACCCGTGGTGACCTGCTGTCCTTCCTTCCTCCTTCCTCTCTCCTCCTCCTCGTGGTCTCCCTGCCATCCCTCAAGCCCTCGAACTTTGGCTCCGCCTACCTCTCTGCTGCCCATTCCAAGCTGTAGGCAACTTTATTTAGCCAATCGGAGATAATTTGGGAGGCAAAGTTTACACAAAGTCATTTTGGATACGTGAGAATGTGCTCACAGAACAGTAAAGATCTTTGGGGGGGGCAAACAATTAATATTTGAATACATAGTAGCTCCAGATCAACTCCAGCATCTTCCTGACATTCCTTAGAAAGCTCACAGGGGAGGGGAGATCGAAAGCTTTTGTGAGTACCCACACCCGACAGGTAGGAGAATGTCCTGGTGCCTTAGTTTCTGATATTGGAGGAACAACCTAACTGCAGCCTCAGAAGGTATTTAACCAGCTTTCCCTGGTCGCCTCACCTTTAACTCTCCGTCCACCTGGTGAGAGTGTACCACTCCTTTGCTCTTTGATGAACAGCCCAAAGCTCAGAGAGGACAGGAGCTTGGCCTGAGGTTTTCCAGCATATTCCTGCAGCCCCCAAATTCTGGTCCTACCCTAGCCCGGGCATCTCTTCCCCTTGCCTTGCCGTCAGTCATCCTGATGGGAGTTCCCAGCAATGGCCTCATGTGCAGGCACCTGCTCTTGTCCTGAACTGTTTCTTGCCTCTAACTCTTGCCTCCTGCAGCCGTCAGTGTGGGTACCAGACCACTGCCTCAAAAAAAGGCCAGTGTTAAGGATAATGGGAGCCAAGGCATGTGAGAGGTTTTGGAAGGTGTGATCAGGTAGTTCTTAGTGAGATAAAACTGGCCAGTCTGACAGTGAGAAGAGCAGGCTAGAGAGGAAGGCTGGGGGTGGGTGTGGGGGTGGGGAATCCTGTAGAGTGTCCTCAGGAAACAAAACAGAAGAACCCAGAATCAGAAGACCCGGCCCTCCTCAAAGATGGAGGCCCAGAATAGACTCACTCACCTCACCCCAAAACCAGAATTCATACCTCACATCTCCTCTATGTGAGATCCACACCCCACACTCAACCCTTTGACCCTCCTCCACACAAGTCCCCTGACTTGAGGGGCGGGGAGAATGCGCTCTGAAACAGACAGCGCAGGCCTTTGTGTGTAGCCTGTGTCTGCATTAGTCACTCTGTGTGTGCGGTCACTTACTGTTCGCGGTCAGTGTCCATGTGTGGTCTGTCTCTGTCACAGTCATTCTGCCATGTGGTCACTCACTGTGTGTGATCATGTCACCCTCCCTGTCAGTTTCCATGTGCTGACTATTCTGCTGTGCTCTTTGACTAGAGGCTGGTGCTGTGGCCACCCCAGTACTGGGACATGGAGACCACATGGGAAACCATGAGTGCGTTCCCCAGGAAGGGAGGCGGGAACCGGGAGAGAATCCTCTGGACGGCTCTTAGTAGTGAGGGATGAACGTGAGAAATAACGCGTATTAGCACACACCATCCTTTCCCTTAGAGTTAGATAAGTGCCAGGGACCCATTTGCACCAGTCCCACCATCTCCTTTCTGCTCAAAGCCGTTCATCTCTTTCTACCCTCCTGGACCTGGATTCATAGTCACCTGATACTCAGACACGGGGCCGCCGAGTGAAGCTCTCACAGGGAGGGCATGGTTGCCTTGGCTCTTCGGGTCCTCCCTAGAGTCTTCCCCAGCATCTTCCCTGGCTTAAGAATGGCGAGACGCAGACCCCTGTGGCATAAGAATATGCTCGGTGTCCATCTCTGGACAGAGCCTAAGGACACAGGTCATAGGACAAACTTACACTCTCAGCCCCTCCCTTCCACGCACTACACTGCCTCGGTGCAGGAAGCTGCATTTCATACCAAAGAAAACATGTCCTTGGCCACACTGGGTCCCCAAGATGAATTGCTCCTGGGTCTCCTTCCAAGGCAGGGGACATTGTGCAGGGTGGCTTAGCAGGATGTGCCTCTAGGTCCCTGTGAGGAGAAGGTCAGTGTCCTTCGGTAATACTAATGTGGTGACCACTGGGGAGATTTATCAATGATGGGGTGAGCTGTCATTACAGGTAATTTCCCTGGCACCATCACATTAGCTCCGAGCGTTCAATGGCCTTGTAAAAGTCACAGCTGCCATTAGCAGGAGAGCGCCCTCACCTGCAGTGTGCTTTAGAAGTCAGAGCAGAGCCAGACCTCCCAGCTGCCTTCAGCCTGTGTTCCCTCAGGCCACTAAATTACCTGGCTGGGCAGTGATTCCAGGATTGAGTTATTAAATGCAGACACGCTGGCCCCAGGAAGCCGACTTCCTGTAAATTCACTGGAAGAAAGGTCGAGACAGGCTGGCCCCCAGGAAGCTGACTTCCTGTAAATTCGCTACAGGAAAGGTCACAGGAAGTGTTGTGTAGAGACAAAGAGGAGGTCCATACAGACCCAAATACCAAATGCTGGAGAAGGAAACAGAGATCTGTCTCCGATGCTGGGAACTTGAAGGGCCAGCCCAGACAGACTTACATGCGTCCAGCCCTCGAGCTGTTCCTGTGTCCTGACTTCACACTGATCTTCACCGTGCCCGTGTCTTTCTGCATCCTTGACCATGGCTGCTCTGTACTTGGGGATCTATCTACCTGCCAGGTGTGGAAACCAATCAAGAAAGGATCTGCAAGATCTCTGTGCAGGGTCCAGGTTTTAAGGATGGCTGCTCTGTACTTGGGGATCTATCTACCTGCCAGGTGTGGAAACCAATCAAGAAAGGATCTGCAAGATCTCTGTGCAGGGTCCAGGTTTTAAGGATAGAAGAACTAAGCATCAACACAGAATCTTTTCCAATGAGGACCCAAGTCCTTTCCTCCCTGAGGAATTGTGGCCAGGCCTCCAGCAGTTCCCCTACTATGGCCAGCTTCTCTGCACTCTTTGGGCCTTGGCAGGAGACAGGGCTCTGGATTCAAGTGTTAGGCTCAGGAAACATTTTGTTCCTGGGAGCCTCATGTTCCATAAACACCAGGACACCAGTGTCTACACAGACAAGCCAGGAGCTTGTAGGGGGATTTTCCGCTAGAAAAGCCAAAGATTGATTGCATGTCTTCGTGATGAGAAGACCACAGGAGGATGGAAGGGCTCCACTGAAGCCTGAATACAGGCGTGAGACAGGGTGAACACCATGCCTGAGAATCCCACCTCGCCTCTCCTCTTCCCAGGCCCCAGGCAGGAGATGTCAGCATATTCCCACAGTCACAGCCTCTGAGGCTCCTAGGATCGAATAAAGGTGAGTAACTCCCAGAGGCCTGAGCCAGGGACCCTATAGGTGCACCAGGTGCAGCTCTCCGGGTATTCACACCTAAGGAGGGCATCTCTCTCTTCATTGTTTCTTCTGCCCAGAGAGAGATCCCAGGAGAGGCTGCAGAGTGCAGAGCTGAGACCCAGTTTGAGCACCTGACTAGAACAATTCTTGGTCCCACAGTGCTGTCTCCTGTGTCTGCTTCTGCCATCCTCCTGGTTGTCATCTATAAAGGTCACCTCTGAGCAGCTCTACAGCGCCACATCTATGTAACCTTAGTCCCTGCCTAATGACCCAGGCTGCCTCCAGCTCAGCTCAAGGTCACAGGCTTTCCTGTGTCCTGTGACCATGAATATAGGCGAAGCTCTCCAGGAAGGATAACTTTGAGCCTTGGGGAGTGCATCGCTAGATTCCTCATGGAGAGGCTCAGAAATATTTTGGGCCTCAGTTCACCCTGAGGGTGGAACAGCAAAGCTTTCATCAGAGCCATCCCCAAAGCCTCTGACTCCAAACTGCAAGGGTAGGCCCCTCAGCCCTGCCCTGAGTGGCCAGTGTGTACACAGCCACTAGTGGCAGTTAGCACCCTTCACTCTCATATGGTCCCCCTGAGCTATGGAAATAGTGGGCACCTGAGGCAGAAAGAGGTGTGCTTGGTCCCTCCCAGGGTGCACTAGGAAGTGGGGGATAGGTGACGAGACAGCAACCTGGACCTAGAGAGCCAGGCCCTGCCCCATACTCCTCAAGCCCTAGACCTTGTCCTGAGTGGCCATGTCCAGGGTGATTGTGACAGAGAGGCAAGAGAGTGTGACCAGAGAGTCTCGCTAGAGCTGAACATCCATCTGGTGAGTCCTGTGTCCCTTCCTCACTGTCCTCAGCTCTTAAACTGTGATATCAAGGGCGTAAGCCTCAGCACTCCTGAGCCTTTGACCCCATGTGATCCCTGAGGAAGTCACACTGGTGAGGATGTCCTTACTCTACACCCTGCTTGTGCTCTGCTTTCCTGTCATTTCCCATTGTCCTGACCACCTGGTGGCACAAGTGCACCCAATAGGTCCGGAAATCCCACCTAATCTCTGCAACAGGGTCCAGCTTTCACAGTGGCTTCTGCTTCTCCATTTATCATCCCACCCAGTGAGCAAAGTCCCCTTTAAGCAGCAGGCTGGAAGTGACCTTAAGAACATCAAGATAGTCCCCTGTAGTTTTCTGCCAAGTCGGAAATCACAGACAACCCTCTGAGCTGGTGACTCTCAACCTGCGGGTTGCGACCCCCACAGGGGTTGCATATTGGATATCAGATGTTTACAGTATGATTCGTATCAGCAGCAAAGCTGCAGTTGCAAAGTAGCAAAGGAAATACTTTTATGGTTGGGGGAGGGGCACGGTCACCACAACATGAGGAACTGTATTAAAGGGTTGCAGCACTAGGAAGGTTAAGACCCACTAAGTTCCAGATCAGCTATACAGAGACAATGCAAAAAGCCTGCAGGCGGGATCTTCAGAGGTGAAGGATAGTGTGATTTACTCTAAGAAGGGTGGCTGCACCCCAGAAACTGATGTCTCTGCAGCCTTTGGGGCAGGTAACACCTAGTGGTCTCTAGATCCAGAACAATCTGAGGGGAGACTCTGGGCTCTGCTGGCATGAATAGCACTCCCTAGCTACGCATCATACCATGAAGGAGATAGCAAGTCTACCTTATGTAAGGCTCTCTGGTGAGTCAGGCAGGGACCTGGGACCTTCAAGAGCACTGGAGCTCTGTGCCAAGGGGACCCAGCATCCCAGAATAGGCCATTTCCTATCTGCCTGCTGCCTAGCATCACCCCCCAGGAGCTTCAGCCCTTGCCAAGTGGAGGGCCAGCTGCGCCTTCAGCTTTCCACCTCCAGGGCGGCGCTCCGACCCCACCAGTAGCTAAGGATTCAGCCTTTGGCACTCTTCCTGGCACTGCATTGAATCCCTGTGTTTCATACTTCTGCGCCTGGTACCTGGGGTCAATGCCATGAGACTGCTATCCTACTGCAACCCTTCCCCAGGCTCGCCCCATGCTGGCCATCGGCCCCCAAGAGCCTGGGGAATTTACTCCTGTGTAGAATATTGTTTAACTCTGCTTAACTCCTTTTTAAAAAAATGTTCATTGCATGGAGTTTACGGAGCACACACCAGAACAGTAAATCCAAGCTCTTTTCATAAGCATTCATCATTTAAAAAAATATAAGGATTCTGGAACTGATATGTCTTTGACTATTTACTAAAACCTAAGTTTAACTAATTTAAATGAATTGAATAGGTGACCACAAGGGCTTGGGGTGGGGCGGGGGATAGAGACATTTCTACCTAAGCACAACACAGAGAGACTTATGAGTTATTTATTTCTTTAATTTGCTCCTCAAATGCAGCCATAAATCCGCATTATATGACTTTAATGAATATTCATTTCTAAGATGAAATAGGTGCTGCTCTAGTTTCTACTGAAAACCAGAGGAGGAAGCTGGCTGCAGCTCACAGCCTCTGGTGCTGGGACACCAGGACGCCTGACTTCCTGGTGTCTGTAGAACCTCCAGAGAATGTGCTGTGTGGGTGCCAGAGCTTCATGGTGTGCAAGGGTGCCATGCTGTCCCAGCCCTGGACCACAGCAAGGAGCTATCTGCTGCCCCTTCCCTGCAGCATGAGCACAATGTCATGGGGATGGTCCTGACCAATGAGAGGGGCCGGGCCACATGGGCCCAGTGTCATAGACCATGTCTTTGAATTCAGATCCATCAGCCACATAAACCAGAGACCCCCTACCCATCATGCTGCTGTGAGCTGCCAGGAAGAGGCGCGAAGCTCCTGGCACACTGGTGTTTCTTCCACTGCCCTGTCTGTCTGTCTGTCTGTCTGTCTGTCTGTCTGTCTGTCTGTCTGTCTCTCTCTCTCTGTCTCTGTCTCTGTGTCTGTCTGTCTGTCTGTCTGTCTGTCTGTCTCTCTCTCTCTCTCTCTCTCTCTCTCTCTCTCTCTCTCTCTCTCTCTCTCAACTTCTGGCCTTCTCAATTATTGTCATTAAGTCCTCACTCTCCTCGCTCCTGCACCTTGTTCCCTACTGTGCCACATGTGCTGAAAAATAGGTGCTGTGGAGTGAAAAATAGATGCCCCTCACCCGCGTTCAGTGTGATGGGGAGTCGGAAGCCCGCATTAGGAGTGGATGTATCCTAAGAGATGACATCCTGACTGAATGAGCCTGTTCCTTTCCTGGACCCAGACTGGCTGGGGTGACATTCAGGCACCATCTAAGTTTCTTAGGTGCCTGCTGCTCCTGACATCAGGGCACAAAGGGTGGGAAGGAGATCACTAACTGCAGAGCTCATGGAGTCTCAAGTGCTGGGTCCTCACTGTCCGAGGCCAGGTTCTATACCAGCGTTCATATAGAACCATAGGCTTGAGAACCAGACAAATTAGAGTGAAACGGGGGTCTCTAATATTACATGTATGTGTCCAATCAAGGGGAATCGCGTGATGGAACTGGACACCAGGCAAGCTCTTCACTAGGAGAATATGTGGTCATGTCCCGAGACAGATGTACACAGACTCTAGCACTCCCAGAACCTGCCCCCCTGCCAAGCCCCTGCCAAAGACTACAGGATAAGATGTAGTTTTCTGGAAACAGCCTGGTCACTACCTGGGTGGAGGTAACAGCCATCGTGGGGCCTGAGGGAAGGCTGAACAGGAACACCAGGACTCAGCAGGAACTCCCGGGATGCGGGAAGGCAGCAGGGGAGACAGAGAGAGTGAAGTATGTGCGGACAGCATGGATAGCACCAGACTTCACTCACAAAACAAATTCAAGGCAAAATTATGGAGAACGTTACATAAGAACAGAACGGATTCTAACATACAGTCACAGAACAGTGAGCATAGGGGTAGCTACCTGCCTACTGACACCCAGCCCTGGCCTCTCCTCCTTGAGATGTAAGAATGGGGCTGATGCCGGGGCCATGGGTGCCTGGCAATACGGCCCTTGCCAGGGCAGTACCAACACTCACAGTTTACAGAAAGAATCTGAGGCACAGAGGGTAGGACTTCAAGAAATGGATGGACAGTGGGGCTCATACAAAGTGGCTGGACTTTGCTGAGCTCATCCAGCCGCACAACGTGGCCTCAGTAATTGTGAATGTCGCCTGATGGGCCACCCAGGGTCTTCCGCCTCCTGCTTCAGAGATGAGCATTAAAGGAAGGGTGCTGTCTTCAGCCCCAGTCCCAAAGCTCGAGGAACGATTGCAGAAGTGTTCACTGGATGTATGCAACGTGGCAGCGGCAGCTGTGATTGTCACTGTTTTGCACTTTGGGGACGGCACAGTGACAGACTCAATAATGTGAAGTACCTGTTTCCAGACTCACGATCGCCTGCATCCTATGACTGAGAAAGCCACCAGATGTGAACCATCCAGGCTCCACAGTCCTGTAGGCAGAGCCAGCTGTGGCCAGCTCCCTGGCTTCCTCTGGGAGTGAAACTAAACAGAATTTCTTTATGTGTGTGACAGGCCCTTGATCGTGAACAAGTACTTCCTAAATTAGACGCACTTAAAGCTCCATTGACACACAGTCAGGGAATGCAGCTCCCAGCTTCTAGACAGCATATGACAGTGGGGTCTGACAGCTGTTCACAGGCCACAGTTTCTCTCCAGAGAGGACAAACCCCTCCTGCTGGGGACCCTCATGGCTCTGGCTTTGATTCCACCCATAGGGATTAAACACTACTGTCCCTGGAGCCCACAACCTTACCCCAGCACCTCTGAAATAGGGGTGCTGTGTTGATTGTGTGGTCCCAGGTCACACACAGGAAGAACACTGAGGCTCACCTGGCCCACAGGAACTCAAGGCAGGGGAGTGGTCAACCTCAAATAAAAGCCCAAGAACAACCATTGGCAGTGCTGGGATGGGGGACTCACAGGTGGTCACATGGTAAGCGTCCTTGAGACCCAGCAGCTGTCTGTCCTCCGTGGTCAGCAGTCACTGTGTGGTTCGCCCTGCAATAGACCCAGGTCTTTCAGCTCCAAATCTGTAGGGCCCGTGTCTGGGAACCATCTGAGTTCTATTCTAAATGTAGTTGGGAAAAAGATGAAGTTGCAAGCCCTGGGCTATTTCATTTGAGTAATAGATTAGGCTCTATTGGTGGTGACTGTAGGCATGTGGCCCTGGCGTGGGCCTCCTGATGAGGCTCACATAAGGCTCTCATCCTTCGGGCTGAGTCTCCAGGAGGCTCTGCTGAGCCTGCAGTTCTCCCTGCAGAGGGTTTTTGCAGCAATTATCACCCTGATTGATGCTGCGCTGGTTCCTTCCGTGATTTACAGCGAGCAAAGCTGCCGCTGTGACCGGTGTCTGCGACACAACCATGGCTTTACTCCAGCACTCGCTGCTCCCAGAGGCCTGACCGTCCGTATTCCGTGTTCCAGGGACAGGGAAAGAAAGCCCTATGATTGGGCTGGGACAGGTGGGACACTAGGCTTCTGCCTATAGGCCAGTCTGCCTCCAGAGCAGCAGGAAGCTTGGGGCTCAGAGGGGCACAGGCTTTATTCACTGTGAGGCTCAGACTTGTTGGGAGAACCCTGCTGTTTGAGGTTGCAGTCCTCCTGGTCTGGACAGCCGTTCTGAGCTCCAGGTTAGGTTCAGGACTCCCTCTCCCTAGCAGGGACTACGGCTCTCTGCCTGACTCCATCTGGAGAGTGTCTTTAGACATAGATGGCCCTAACCACATTTGATATATGGCTCTTGACACAGCTCCCTGCTAGCTTTCCCCTCCCTGCTCCTGCCTATAGGATAATTAGATAGTGTGTTCCCTCTCATATGATGGGAGCGTGCTGCCAAATGTAAAATAAGCATCCTTAAAGTGCCTGGTTCCAACCAATGATGAATGCCGATCCTGGGAGCCCCACACTCACTCCCCAAGGGGTTTATAGCCTTTGTTCTCCCTGATTAAAGTTGAACTAGCTCCTGAAGTGGTTCCCAGAGTGTTTGATCTCCGATGTGCTTACGTTCGCTCATCCAGGCTCTGTGTCTCGTCTTCTGCTCCTCTTGCCTCAGTGGACTGGTGGCCAACAGCCCCCCGCCCCCAGGGAGGAGGAGAACCACAAGACTCAGTTTCCCCTCTGAAGTGTAGACAGTTGCCATGGTTTCACAGTTGCCTCTCAGGGGAATGTGGCGGTTCTGTTCTGGCTGCTGAAGTAGATGGGGTCCTGACATGTTATAAGTAGTGGGGACTTCTGGCACGGACATATCCCAGCTCTAGGCACATGGCAAGGGATATGCTGGTGTGGCTGTCCCTGTCACTGACCTGGGGCCGGCTGAGAGTTTCCCCCACCCCATATCCAGAGACACATAGTCAGGCTGGAAATGACAAGAGGCTGAGAAGGGGGACACTCCGATTCTGTGCTAGGCCAGCTTGATGGGACAGTGTCCTGAACACATGCCTTTCTCTTCCTTTCCCTCATCCACTGTCCCCCTCCTCCCCCCAACAAAATCCAGGCTCCGCCTCTCACACTGTTCTTTCTTCCTCTCTCCTGGAAGCCACCCTATACCTCATTTGCTCTGGATTCGGCCCATCCTTGAGGTCCCTCTCGCCCTCTAGGCTCCTTCACTGTCCACATCAACACCAGTTTAACCCTGTGACCCTAAACCAGTGGGTTGTCCATGCCCCAGAAACCTGTTCCTTAAGGAAACTGCTTGAGGCCCCAGCTCCTGCCATCAGGCCCCTCCCTCATTCCTCACTTCTCTGCAGAGAGCCTCCTTCCAGTCATACACCTTGGCACCAGCTTTCCCCTTCTGCGCCCAAATCAAGCTATAGACCCTCAGAGCTCCATCTGGTCAACCAACCTCACCGGTGGCCCAGACTCTGGGTCTCATGTTGTAGAAGGATGTTTCCTATCACATGTACCTACTGAGCTGCTTCACGCGGAGGAAACTGAGGCCCCAGGAGAGGTTTGGGGTGCCAGTGTGTCCTGTGTCTTAGACACAGACTCTGTAAGCCCAGCTAAGCCCACAACTTCTCCTTGTTTCCCTTTAAATCTTCTGGACTCCTTTGTCTTCCCTGAGTGCGTGGCCGTGACCACAGACACTCACAGGGGTTGAGCATGACACTTCTGTCTCTCTGCAGTCCTTGGGGACTGGCCTCTTAGTTCTAATCCTGGACAGTCTGGCTTTGTGTTCAAGGTGACTTAGCGCTCGATTCACCAGGGCAAGCAGTGTGTCACTAAATTAGCCCCAACTCAGGACTCTACCTGCACCAGTGTAGATGGGTTGCTATGGCACCCGTCGTCATAGCCCCAGGCATCGGAGCCTTCAAGGAAGGGTGCATCTTGTGGGCGTGGGGGTGGAGAGCTCAGGGGCAAACAGCATCTCTCTTCATTTTAGCAGCAGCATCCTGAGCTGGATGGATCCAGCTGCTAACCAAATGACATATTTAAGCCACACTCTCACCTAGCTCTGCCTTTCATGGCTTAATTCGGCCTGCCACAGCATAGTGATGAAAGATAATTAGGAGAGAAAGGCAGGGTGGGGCTGTCAGGACCGGACCTTCCGAGACACCAAGGAAAAGCTTTCAGAGTGAGGTGCGTGGGGACAGGAAAAGCAGCTGCAGCAGGTGCTAGTGACCCTTTGAAAGAGCTGAGAGAGGCCCAGGGCTCCTGTGTCAGCACAGCCTCTCATGAATCCAGAGAAAGATGCCCTGTGTATGTGCCAAGTGTTCCAAGGCCAAGGAGAGTGACACTTGATAGCCAACATACAGGGTCACCTCCCTGAGGGACTTTCTTATGTGGGGGGAACTTTCCCAATTCTTTCATCTTCTCTCTGATGTGGTAGAAAAAGGAGGAAGATTGCAGCTACCTCCTCTTCCTCCTCCCCACTCTGCAGATCTCACTCCAGGAAGAGGCCAGACTTCCAATGCCAATGACAATAATCAGTAATAGTTCGTAAGACACTGAAGGGAAGGGACCTATACCCTGGGACTAGGAGACACACAGAAGACAGGCATGATGGTTAGTTCTGGGCAACTTAACACCAACTAGAGTCATGAGAGAGGAGTGAATGAAACTCAACTGAAGACATGCCCCAGTCCTATTGCTGTGGACATGTTTGTGAGGCATGTTCTTGTTGGCTTGGGAGGACTCATCCAGCCCATCGTAGGATGTACTAAGCCCTGGCAGGTGGTATTAGAAAGCTGGCTGAATGCAAGAATAAGCAGGCTACCAAGATGAGACTTGGTGGCTTATGACCATATAGTAGGAGAGGAGGTCCCCCTCAGTCTTACACCTAGGGGAGGGGAATAGGGCGAAAATGGGAGGGAGGGAGGAACAGGAGGATGCAAGTGATGGGATAACAATTGAGTTGTAGTCTGAATAAATTAATTAAATAAAGGAAAAACAAAAGAAAAAAAGAAAGCTGGCTAAAGCTGGGTATGGTGGCACATGCCTTTAATCCCAGCACTTGAGAGGTAGAGGCAGGTAGATCTCTGTGAGTTCAAGGCCAGCCTGGTCTACAAAGTGAGTCCAGGACAGCCAGGACAAGAGAAACCCTGTCTCCAAAAACAAACAGAAAGAAAGAAAGAAAGAAAGAAAGAAAGAAAGAAAGAAAGAAAGAAAGAAAGAAAGAAGGAGGAAAAGGCAGGCTGAGCAAGCCATGGGGAGCAAGCTAGTAAGCAGCATTCCTCTGTGGCTTCTGCATCAGCACCTGCCTCCAGGTTCCTACCGTGTTTGAGTTCCCTGGACTCTACAGACTGGGATCAAGGCTCCTGAGCCAAATGCGCATCAGACCAAAGGGGACTTGTTGGGGGTTGGTCTGCTGTATTTTGATGCTAATTAATAAAAAGCCATCACACCTGGGCAGGGCAAATGAGACAGACATGGCTAAGGTTCTCGGTCTTGGGGAGACAGAGAGAATCTTGGGAGGAAGGAGTCCAGAGGAGAAGAGAGGAGAAGGCTGCTATGGGTTAGGTGGAGGAGAAGCACATGGCTGGCATAGATGGAGATTTGGCCCAGATGAAGAACATTAGCAAGTATTTGGGATTATGATTGGGAGGTAGCTTGATAGAAGTTATTAGAAGCAGATGCTGTGAGATTGGGGCAGGCATCCCACTATGGGAAGTAGTTTAGAGAACTGATATCTGCCCTGCCCCAGGTTAACTAAGGCTATTTTGAAATACAGTAGGTGTCTGTGTCTTGATCGATTGCTAGCAGGTTAGAACATATTGTCATAATAATAATTATAGGCCTGACAATAAACATTATTAGGCCATACTGGTAATTTAACAACAACGGGGCCACCACTCTATGGTGACAGGACGGTAAGAGGGAAGCTGATTAAATGCATGGCAGCTCCATCCCTTCCCGGGCAAGGCTGTCCTGGCAGTGGGGCTCAATGACTCACAAGGAGGTGGCACATCTTTGGGCAACCCATGTTATCCTTTGGTGACTGAGATTGTCTCACTAGTGTGAAGGTCCACTGTGCCCAAGTTTAGAATCATGAGATATAGTCAACAGCAATATATCCTCCTTGTCAAATATGTCCTCCTTGGCTGTTGTTGATCCATCATATCTGCCATCAGCATGCATGGCCTGGATGTTAATGCATCCATCACCTCTGGATTCCGAGTTGCCCTGCACGGTCGGCTGTGTGAAAACATCCCAGGGTAGTAAAGCCCAGCAACATTCATGGAGGTTGAGGAAGACCATGGCAGGAGGTGTTGGGGCCTAGTTGCTGGAGCTATCCCTGTGCAGTTGGCATCTCCAGGGCCTGTCCTGTGTATCAACCTCTCCCACCTCAGGTGAATTCTTCCCCCTTCACAGTAAACCTCTCATTCCCTCAGCCTTTGCGAGAATCCCAGGCCTCTAATGAAGTTTTCCCTACTGACAAAACTGTGAGACCCCCCTTCTCTGAAGAGGAATCTGCCATGGATAACTCTGGACATCGAGAATCCAGCCCACTGCAGCTCACCTGTGTCCTGGTTTCATTTCTGTTGCTATGACAAAATTCCCTGACAAAACGCAATGCAGGGGATAAAGGATTTATTTGGCTTATAGTTCCAGCTTGCAGTCTATCTTTGCAGGAAACTCAAGCAGGGACTTGGGGCAGTTAGTCACAGCCTATCCAAGAGCAGAGAGAATGTGTGAATGCTGGCATGCTTAGCCCTGCTCAGGGAGTTTTCTCTACACTTAGGGTTCAGCACCATAACCGGGGGACAGTTCCAGCCACCGGTCTAGCTAGGTCTTCCCACCAGGGGACAATTACAGCCATGTTCTAGGTAGGTCTTCCCACATCAGTTAAAGCAATTAAAGTGGTGGCAGCGCGTGCCTTTAATCCCAGCACTCAGGAGGCAGAGGCAGGAGGATTGCTGTGAGTTCAAGGCCACCTTGGTCTACAGAGCTAGTCCAGGACAACCAAGGCTGCACAAAGAAATCCTGTCTCGAAAAAAACAAAAAAACAAAAACCAACCAAACAAACAAAAAGGCAACCAAGATAATAGAGACTTGCCCTTGCGCCAGCCTGATCCAGACAACCCTTCCCCTAGTCTCCCTTCCCAGGTAATTCTAGCCTCTGTTGAGCTGACAATTAAATTAAACATCACAGCCCTTTGGAGGCACAGGATGGTCAGGTACGCAGGCCATGATTTCAGTCACATGAAGCCTAGGCTCAAAGCTCAACATTAATATAAACTGTTCACAGAAATCTGCTCATTCATCACTTTGCAGTAGGATTTGTCTGGCTGGAATGCAGCTCTTGACTACTGCCCCAAAGGCCTCTGGTTTCTTTGCGCCATCTGCACTGTGTTTCCTGTATACTTTCTCAAGTCTGGAAAGCCAGCCCTTTAGTTCTCACTATTAGAAGTTGCCATGGTTCCGGGACTCTGACTTCAGCCATCAGTGTGATGTGCAGAGGTCAGAGAACGATGCAGAAAGCAAGGACGGAGACACCTTCAGCCCCCATATAACTTGTTTCATTATAAGTTTGTGTAATTAATTTATGGTCATGGCTGGGTTTAATGATCAGTGGGTGATTTCTGATGCTTGGGTAGTTAGCTCACAGGAGCCAGTGTGGATTGTGCCCAACACTAATAGCCCCTGCACCCACAATCCCAGCCTCCAACAGCCCCCACCTATTCCCAGGACCCAGAACCCACAATCCCTACCTAGTACATGAGTCCAGTACCCTCAGCTTAGCACAGACCAAGCACAGTACTCGTAGCCCCATCACCTACAGCCTTAAATCCACAGCTCATAGCCAGCACCCACAATTCAGACACAGCACCTATGACTCCAGCACCCACACTCACACATATCACCTAGCACTTTGCACCCACATCTCAGACTTAGTATGTGTGACACAAGTACTCTACATAGCTTAGACTTAACACCTATGATTCCATAACCTGTAGCCCCAGCCCTGAACCAGCAAGAGTGATAGAAGCCATGGATATGCTCCTGGTGTGTACAGACCCTCATGGACCACCACCCCATCAAGGCTCAAAAGTATTATCTCTCCCAATATGAGCCTCAAAGTCAGTATGGCACCCGTGGGTCAAACACTGAACCATGACCAGCAAAGCCCTGATCATGATCTGAGACAGGAAAAATGAAGGGCATGAGCCAACACTCACTGTACAGCTCCTGGGGCTCCTCTGGGAAATGACCCCTTGCAGGGACATGGGTAGGACATGTTGAAAAAAACCTGGATTGAGGGAGCAGAGACTGTAGGGAGGATTTTCCTAGCAGAGGGATCAGCATGTACAAAGGTCCATAGGTGAAGGAGCTGGCACGTTCTAGAAAGACCTGAGGCTCCTGCTGGAGAGGAAGAGACAGAGGGTGAGTGTGGCGGCATCAGAGGGCTACAGCAAAGAGATCTTTGCAAATTCCAAGCACCAGGATCTGGTCTGGACTTTGTCCTGAGGGTGGGGAGGGTCAAAGCCACCAAGACCTTTGAGGATTGTGGGGCCAGGGCTATAGTCCTAGAAGAATCACTCTGTTGTCCACACCTTCACAAGCCAACCAGTGCACTAGCGTGGGCAGCATGAGACTTTTTACTTCTGCAGGAGCGATGGCTTCTGCCTGCTCGGCAGATGCCAGCCAGGGAGCTATTTTGGTTCTGATCTGGTCGGATTGGGTCTAATCACTGATTTGCAATGAGAAACTCTGCCCCATACCCACAGCCTGTGTCTCCTCTCTCAGCAATCACACCCTTGATTAGCGCTGAATGCACAGCAGAGGGGGCCTGCCATAGCAGAGAGGCTGAAGAATGGAAGGATGGAGGCAGGGGCATCGTCTCACTTCCTTCCACCCCCAGATCCCTCAATTTGTTTGTTTGTTTTCAAGACAGTGTTTCTCTGTGTAGCCTTGGCTGTCCTGGACTCACTTTGTAGACCAGGATGGCCTCAAACTCACAGAGATCAGCCTGCCTCTGCCTTCCCTGAGTGCTGGGATTACAGGCATGCACTCCCTCACCCAGCTCTTCCTCAGTTCTTGATCACCTCAGACACTAGCCTCTTGGGTCACTCAGAATTTGTCATAGGTCCTACAAAGACAGGAGCTCGTGGGTGGCATGCTTGTGGGTGGCATGGAACCAGTGATCTGGGTAGAGGGTGGGTGCCCCCACCCTCTAAGACATCTGGAGGGCCTGAGTACATCTGCAGATAGTGATAGCTAGAGATTGGGACCTCCTTCCTAGGTGAAAATAAAGGGCATACAAGCTACACAGCAGAAGAATGAAGGTAGGGCCTCTGACTCTGGAGACCTTCCAGGACACTGACTGAAGTCTCCCTGTCATTATTCCTGCCTAACCTTTCTCTGTGTGCATAGTGCCTGAGACACATAGGTTATATTGAATGCTTGTTACTGTGAGGCTTGGTAGTGTTAACCATGTGCACACTAGTGTGAGAGAGAACTGGAACATGTTCATCCCACCAACAATCTCTGTCAACCATGGAACAACTGGCACCCCTTGTCCTTGGCTACAACACCTCCTTCATTGTTTCATTGGGTCTGGTTACTTTAGACACATTGTGTAAGTATAATTGTGCAGCTCCTTCTTTAAGAGTGAATGATATTCCACTGAATAGGCATACCACATTGTCTTTACACACTCAGGATAATTGGGCTGCATCCAGATCTTGGCTCACATGAGTGAAGTAAAAAAGTCTCCAGATTCAACCATTGGTTCTGGATAAATGGCCAGAAGATGGATGACTGGGTCACAGGCAGGCCAGCTTAAAGAACTCTGGGAACCTCCACACTGTTTCTCAGGGCAGCTGCATAGTTTATGTTCTTGTCACCATTGTATGAGGTTCCCATTTCTCCAAGTCCTTGCCAACTTTTGTTGGTTTCTGATTTCACTTTTTTCATAATGGCTGCTGCAACCAGGTGAGGCAATGGGTCACTATGGTTCTGATGTTATTTTCCCAGTGACTGGTGATCATTTATGTAGCTTCAGGGAAGTGTGTATTTAAGTCCTTTACCCATTCTCACTGGGGATGGTTTATTTTTTCCTATTGAGTAGCACAGGCTGATTATACATTTTGGAATTAACCCTGATTATTCACAAGGTGGAAAGACATTTTTTTCCATTCTTGTGTGGCCATTCCCTCTGATAACCCCTCTTCTTTAAACACACTGAGAAACTTTGAGATTGTTGTCTAATTCTTCAGCTGTCACTTTTGCTGTCTGTACAGCCTCAGGTCCAGGACACCATCACACAGGATTGTCCCTGTCCCTTCCTATCTTCCCTGCAAAGTTCTTCAGTTGAGCCTGAGGCTGCACATTTGACCTGTCTGAGTTCATCCCTCATGTTGTGTGAGGAGAGAACCCAGATCCACATCTGTCCATGGATGCTTAGTGTAAAGGTTTGAATCAGAATGGCTCACATAGGATCATATGTTTGAATGCTTGATCCACAGTTGATGGAACTGTTTGGGAAGGATTGGGGTGTGGGCTTATTGGAAGACATGTGTCCCTGGGAGTGGCCATTGAGGTTTCAAATGCCCATGTCTTTCCCAGTTAACTCTGTCTTTCTTGTGAATCAACTGCTCCAGCCCCACACCTGCATGCCTGCTATCATGCTGTCCATCATGATGGTGACCCTCTAAAACCCTCTAAAACAAAGATTCTCAGCCTATGGGTCACAACCCCTTTGGGGATTACATGACCCTTCACATATTAGATAGCCTGCATATCAGATATTTACACTGTGTTTCATATTAAATAACAAAATTACAGTTATGAAGTAGCAATGAAATAATTTTATGGTTGAGGGTCAGCACAATATGAGGAACGGTATTAAAGGGTTGCAGCATTAGGAAGGTTGAGGACCACTGCTCTAGAACCATGTGCCCCAAATTAAATGCTTTATTGCAGGATATCTTCATTATGGTATCTTAGCACAACAATAGAAAAATAACTAAGACATCGAGTTTTCCAGAACCACGGGCTAAAGTGTCTGACACTGACATCTTCCCAAAGTCACACTACCACCTCCACGAGGCTTTTTTTTTTTTCCTGTGCTCTGTTTTGTCCAATTGGTCTGTCTGTCTGACTTCATGCCCACAGCTTCCTGGACTGACTCCTGAGTCTTGAGGCCTTTCCAAAGTCAGGAGCAGCATGTTGTCCTTTCCCAAGACTGTTTTGTCTCTTTGGGGTCCCTCGAGATTCCCATTTTATTTTTTATTTCTGCCAAAAAAAAAAAAAAAAAGTCCTCCATGACATTGGCAGGGATGGCACTGGCTATGTGGACCACATTGGGTAATAAAGACATTTATCAGCACCACTCCTCCAACACGAGGCTTCTTTCCACTCGTTTGTATTTTCTCTCAGTCATGTTTGCAATCTCCAGGGTTGGATATCTAGTCTCTCCAGCCAAGTCCCTTCCTAGGTGTGTCATTCTCCTCACTGCTATTGAAGACGGGAACGTTTCTCAATTTCCTTTGGGGATTGGTCATGTCGCTGTCTCAGACAAGGCTGGTTTTCCATGTTCTTCATTCTGCGGCCTTGCTGCCCTTGTTCACCCATCCTGACATTTATGGTAGTATTTGGTGTTTCCCAGTGTAAGGTCGTGTCATGGGCAAATGCGTCTTACTCCCAGTGCCCTCTGCTGTGGTGGAAGAAGGAAGGTAGCACCACCTCAGTATTCTCCCGTGTGCAAGGCTTTGTTCTGTGGCTTATTATGGGATGTATCCTGGGGCAGGTCTGTCGCCTCAGGAAGAAGGTGTGTTCTGGAGTGCCCGTGGCACTATGTCCATCTGGGCAGCAGTGTCTTCTGGTTCTTCTGGTTCCTGTGGCCTCTCTGGCTGACCCACCTGTTCTTGTGGGTGGCTGTTTCAATATGCTGCTGGGGTAACCAGCCATGAGACTCCCCCCACCCCCATTGGTGCCAAGGATGCTTCATTCTTCAGGGCTTTCCTGGCAGATGCAGACATACTCATATGTTGCATCTCCTGCAGAGTCCTCTCCAGCAGGAGGTACACCCATAATCACACACACACACACACACACACACACACACACACACACACACACAC
>OU015754.1:20637741-20651269 GCA_907169655.1 Acomys percivali | reverse complement strand
ACCATCATTACTACCATCACCATAACCATCATTACTACCATCATCATCATTACTACCATCATCATCACCATCATTACTACCATCACCGTCACCATCATTACTACTATCACCATCACCATTACTATCATTATCATCATTACTACATCACTGTCACCATAATTATTACCATCATCATCATTATTACCTTCACCATCATCATCATCATCACCATCATCATTGCTGTCATTGCTTCCACCAGGATTTTCATTGTTCCTATTTCACAGCTGAGGACATTTCTCATGACAATAAGCCACCTCTCATCCATGTGATGAGAAGAGTTGTCTTAGCCTGTTCGCTAACCCTAGATAGCATATTGCTTTCCCTCAACTGTGTCAATCAGACAGCAATACCTTGCGTACTGACTGCTTTACCTGTTTTCTCCTTGCTTGGTCCATGCTTGGGCATTTTCTGTGCTTACTGGCTGTTTACACTCTCTCCTGTGGATGGATTTGTTCATATCCTTTGCTGATCCCCATACTGCTACTTATCTTGCTTGTGTGGTTATACAGTGTTTACGCATTCTGTATGGGAGTCCTTTGTTATTTATTGTGTGAATGTTTCCTCTGACTCCTTGTCTAATCTCTCAGAAAGATCTTTTGTCCTACAGTAATTTGAAATTTCAGTGTGTGTTCTTTATTTCGGTCTTTTGCAGTTTGGGGCTTTGTTAGTCTTGTGCATCCCCAGGTTAGGTTTTTCAGATATTCTTATCCAAAGTTTTGTAGCTCTGTCTGGTATTTAGTGCTCAAATCCATCTGAAAGTATTTGGGGGATGGTATGATGTGGAAGCTCAATTTTGCATTTTCTTCAGCAAGCAGGGACTCTTTCAGTGCCGTGTCTCACCATGAATGCTACAGATGAGACACAGCTCCTTCCTTGAAAACTACAGATAGCCATAGCTCCTTCCTGGCATTTGAGGGTCACTCTTCTTACTGGGTCAGATCTGTGCCCCTACTCTGTTGGTCTGTTTGCTCTGTCTTGCAGCCCCACCCACCCATAAACTCTATCCCCTTTGAAGTGAAATAGAGGACCACCTTCGTCTCCTCTTTTTCCTCCCATCCTTTCTTTTATATCACCCCACACACACTCATGTTTCATTATTCTGCACTTTGTCTTCACTGTGAATTCCATGGTTCATTTGTGATTTTTCTCTAAATGGGTGCTGTGTTGCATTGAGCGTGTAGCACTAGTTGGGTGGATGGCTGGTCCATGCTTGACTTTCTGTTTGGAGTGTGACCTGTCTTCTCCCTACAATCCCTGATTTCTCCTGACCCCCTCCCCTCCCCACTCTCTGCCCAGTTTATGTGGCACTAGGGATCAAACCCAGGGCTTCACACATGCTAGGAAAGCACTATACCAACTGAGTCATGCCTCCATCCCTTCCACCTCCCTTTTGTTCAACATCTTCACCTCTCTCAGGTGATCTGTGCAAGGCATCCTAACACACACACCTCATGGTATCACAAGGCTCACTCACTCGCGTTCATACCTCACTTCTCTTTTTTTTAAATATATTTTATTAATTTATTCATATTACATCTCAATTGTTATCCCATCCCTTGTATCCTCTCATTCCTCCCTCCCTCCCATTTTCCCCTTACTCCCCTCCCCTATGACTGTGTATGAGGGGGTCCTCTTCCCCTATATGTGCTCATAGGGTATCAAGTCTCTTCTTGGTAGCTTGCTATCCTTCCTCTGAGCTCACTTCTCTTTTAAGCCAAATCTTAGTTACTTTTCAAATTGGTTACTTCTAATAAGATAATTTTTGCTTCTGTGTCTTGAATTTCCCTTTTGGTCCTCACTGTTTGTGGTGTTGGTTATTTCAGCCTTTTCTATGTAGACAGCCATAATAGTCTGCAAATGTCAATGAATGTGTTTCTCCCAGTTGGGTTTATATTATTTATTTCTTGTTTTTGCAATTTCCAGAACCTTCATCAAATGTCCCTGACTGTGGCACCTGGCATCTTTACTGTGTTCCTGACCTCAGTAGGTGTCTCTGATGGCCTGCTATGTGATTGTCTGTCTCTCCAGGTTCTGTGAATATCACACATTGGCAATGCCCTGGATTTCATTTCCACTTATTATCACGAAAAGTTTTAAAAAGACACTCAATTCCTGGTGATGGAAGAAGAATGCTGTAAAAATACACTCACAGCTGGTACTAGGGAGAGTGGTTCCAAGACAATATCCTTGATCCTCTGGGGCACATGCTTAGACCCATTCCTTGGCTTAACCATCCAGGCCAAGGTGACAGTCCAGCTCTCTGAGGGCCCAGGGTCCTGTGCGGGGTTGTACTCACACAGGTTTGATGGACATGTACTGAGATGATGCATGCTCTCATCTTGTGGCCCCACTGTTACCTGTGACATAGCCCTGAGCACATCGGGAGCCAGGCAGTGTAGATAGTGGAAACTTAGACTATGGTGACGTCACATCTCCCACTTCTGCTCAGCCACGTCTTCTAGGTGGGCCGTTGTACATTGGAAGCACTCTTATAGTTAACCTGTTGGAACTGTAGGAGACAGGAACACAAGAAGCACTCTATACAGCTGTCCTGGATGCTCTAAGCACTGATCACAGGATGTAGTCTGCATTTCCATCCTGGAAGTTACCAAGGGTTCAGCACCTTGGACAGTCACCAGGTGTGTGTTGGCTGCTTCATCCAGTCTGCAAGGAAGGGGCTTCCTGAAAGGGGCAAGGAGCCCCTGAGGAAAGCCAGGCCATCTCCATGAGGTTGAACTAGGGTGTGTTGTTGTCACTCACGAGTGAGGACAAGATGGTCCCCACTTCAGAAGATCATTGGAAGAGGGTGAGATGTTCTTGGGGACCACCACACAACACCCAGAGTTTGGGAAAGGATGACTGACAGTTGAGAGCTGTAGCCTTTTCCTCTGCAATGAAACACTCCATCTTTGAGGCAAAAGATACACTCATGCAATTTACAAGACTCTGAAGCTTAGAAAGTTACAAGATTCTGGTGGTGGCTCCCCAGGGTTACATAAGTAGTAACAACAGCTGGGGGCAGGGGACTCCAGCAGACTCAGCTGGTCCAAGTTGTGTACAGGGAGGCCTGTGAGTTGTCATCCATGCTGGGATGGCAGCTGCCCTTGTCCCCTATGTTCCAGGATGATGCCGCCAGAGATGAGAGCATAACATCGACACAGTGAAACTCACTTTCTAATGATGATTGCTGAATGCCGCCTGTCCATCCTGCAGATGTGGAGTTAACACAGCTCTTAGCTGTCAGCCACCCTTTCCCAAACTCTGGGTGTTATGTGGTGGTCCCAAGAATATCTCACCCTCTTCCAATGATCTTCTGAAGTGGGGACCATTTCACCTTCACTCATGAGTGACACCCTAGCTCAACCTCAAGGAGATGGCCTGGCTTTCCTCAGAAGAGAAAGGCGTGGCCATGAACTCACACCTGTGGTCTCAGTCATCCCTCAGGCACCTTCTCTCTGGATTCTCATTGGCTGTCCTATGTCCACACCTACCTTGGGTCACAGACAGGAGGAAAGACCAGAAGACCTCACTAGTCTCCCGGAATTTTATTGGTCTTGCTGAAATCCAATCCACCACATCATATTTAGGGAAAGATGGAGTGCTGTTTCTGAGAATTGGCCCTATGCTCTGGCCCTGGAATGAAAGGATCTCAAATTCTAGGAAGGAGTGCATACTTAGGGTGCCGGAATAGGCATTGGAGTAAAGGCTGCCGAGTAGAACCCATTGCGAAAGCTGACTGCTTTGCTGTGCTGAGGAGGAGCAGAGCCTCTCAGTGGAGAGACTCCCAGGCTACTCAGCATAGGACATGCAGGCAGTGGGATTCCCCCAACCAATCTGGCCTGGGCTGTAACCACTGCCTTGAAGGTGCCAGCCTCTGGGTCACAAGGCAGTTGAGGAGACACCTGGGGTGTGAGGGATGCTTTCCATGGGCTCTCTCCTTCCTAGCAGAGCCTGCCAGGAGCCGAGGATCTCCATGGAGCTGCAGACAGTGCTATAAACGTGTTCCTGATGATAAACTGAAACAAAGAGCTGTAAAGTCTGTGGGAAGCACACATGGTAAAGCAATTAGAGTGATGTCCTGCATTTGGTAGAATGGGATGGATGAGGACTGGCAAAGACATTCATCCTATACAATAAGCGTCAACTGACTATTAAAAATTAATTCACCAAGTTACAGTCGGTTCCTGGGGACACATCTAAATCATCTGTGCTGTAAGGATCTGCCAGTCTGGGACTCCACCCCGATCTGCACAGGGTGGATCTGGCCTTGACAGCTGAGGTCCCTAGTTTTAACACAAACAAATTAGGGCCCCTCCTCCCCTGCCCAATGCAATCCTCTCTCAGTGGAGTGAGGCCTGTACAGGCAGTGGGAGAAATTGGATCTTCCAGGTTCTTGTCACAGACCCATTGTCTTGAGCAGAGGCACAAGAAAGTATGATGTGGCCCCAGGAAAGACGTGCAGCTCCTCCTGCCTTGGATATGTGTGCATGTCTCCTGTAATGGGATCACACTCTACCCTGTATGTTGCATGCTTCATACTGATTGGTCCATTCTCATCATACTCCATCCTGATTGGCTCACCTTCCATTCTGTATGTTCCATGGTCCATCTTGATTGGCCAAGGTTCATCCGGATTGTCCATGCCTTTCCTTCTGATGGGTTTAGTGTTGTGTTGTGACAGTCCAGGCTTCTGAGGACTATTATTCCAATCAGCATGTCCGATGACAGGACCTGGAAGATGTTGAGAATCCATCTACTTGTCACCTTTTTGCAGCTTATCCCCAGAAAAGAGACTCTAGGCAAACAGGAGCATGTCATCCGCATCCACAAGCCCACAAGAGCCCTTCAGCTCTCTCCAAGGAGAAAGGCCTCCTGAGGATCAGGCTGGGTCTGCAGGGGAAGTTGATGTTCTCTTCTTCTTTGTACACTTCTGCCTATGGCTTCTCTGCCCCAGGAGTGGCCCCCTTCCTGTTGCCATCCAGGGGCAGATAGTGCAGTCCTGGGATCTCATTCAGAGCTTAATTTTTTTGTTGTTTTGTTTTGTTTGTTTTTCGAGACAGGGTTTCTCTGTGTTAGCCTGGCTGTCCTGGACTCGCATTGTAGACCAGGTTGGCCTCGAAATGACAGTGATCCGCCTGCCTCTGCCTCCCAAGCGTTGGGATTGAAGGCATGAGCCACCACACTCAACCTTCAGAGCTTAATTTATGAAAGGCAGGTGGGTCTGTTCCCTGTCTGTATTCTGAAACTGAGATCCACCCCCCCCGAAACTTCCTTCCTAGAGTCTCCTCCTGAGAGCCAGCTGGTCATCTGGCCTGAGGTGGGACTGTGAGGCCAAGCATGTACACTTTGGCTGCACAATGCCTAAAACCCCAAAGCTGCAGCTACCCTTTAGGGGAGCCCTTTGGGGAAAAACATCCTTCAAGACAGGTTCAGCCCAGGCTCAAGGACTCAATAGCATCAGAGCTGCTTGGTTTCATTCTCTGTAACACAGGCTGATGATGGCTTCAATATAAAGCTGTAAAGTCCTGGGAACTCACATAGATAACGATTAGACTGCTGTGCCAGCAGTGGAGCTGGCCCTGGTGGAATGGGAGAGGATGAACAGGCCCTAAGGACATGAAAGCGGGAGAGCTGACCCTGCCCCTCATGGCTGCAGCATTGGGTGAGCTAGCCAAGGCAGTGGTGGTGAGTTTGCCCTGATGGTGTTGGTGTGGGAGAGCTGGTGGGCTGATCAACTCAGCCACCATCCAGACCTAGATCCGGGGATTTGAGTTGGCCCACCTCAACATCCACCCGGTCTGTGAACTGCTGGAGTGTGTGAGGGGGCTGATCCTGAGGATCCATAGCTGCAAGATCTGCATGACAAAGGACAACATCAAGATATCCAAGAGGAGTCCTGGTGAGGATCCAGGATTAGTAGTGTAGCAGAAACCAGAGGCCTCAAACCAGACCAATGCCTCATTGCAATGAACATTGGCAATTGAAAATGTGTGGGCAAAAGGGTGTACACACCACAGCACCCACATTGAGATGTTTTGTTTGTTTGTTTGCTTGCTTGCTTGTTCCTATTTTTTTCTTTTCTTTTCGAGGGAGGTTGCAAGAGCAAAGGTGGATATGAAGGCATGGGGAGATGAGTGGGATTGAGGTTCCTGATGTGAAATTCAGAAGAGATCAATAAAAGTTGTTGTTGTTTGTTTTAAGAATCCAGTCTGGGGGCTGGAGAGATGGCTTAGTGGTTAAGAGCACTGACTGTTCTTCCAGAAGTCCTGAGTTCAATTCCCAGCAACCACAAGGTGGCTCACAACCATCTATAATGTGATCTAATGTGCACTGTATAAATAATAAATAAGCAAAACTTAAAAAAAAAAAAAAAAAAAGAATGCCGTCTGCACAGGAACAATCACCAGAAACGATTCTATTTCTGTCACCTGGTGTCACCTTCGTCACCAGAAGAACAGGTTTCTGCAAGACACGGAAATCTAGAATCAACGTATCCTAGACTGGCTGGACAAAGTCAGCCACATGCAGTCATGAGGATTTGAGAACTTTGACTTGTGTGTCACCCGGAGGTATGACGTGTACATGGGATCTGAGCTCAGGAGAACTGTCAGCTCTCATCCGCTTCCCCAGATGTGCACACTCATGTCTCAATCACTTGCTCAGGGACCGGGATGGCGCAGGATGCCGGGCATGGACCCATTTGGTTCCTCTGGCTCCTCCCTCAGCATTATGCAGGTGCTTCCCCAGCGCCCCTCACCTGCAGTGGGTGATACTGAGGAGCAGTGTGAGGTTAAAGTCTTGGCCCAGAGAAGCAGTCAGTGTTTCTTCCATCACAAATCTGCCCTGTATCCCTGTTGCACACATAGTAGTTACTACTTGCTTTTAAACAACGCTTAGATTTATTTATGTTTTTCTTATATGTGTCTTAGTTATGCTGCGATGAAACACCATGACAGAAAAGCAACTTGGAGAAGAAAGGGCTTAGTTTCATTTATTCTTCCATATCATGGTTCTACATCAAAGGCAGGCAGAACAAGAACTGAAACATGGCAGGAACCTGGAGGCAGGAGCTGGTGCAGAGCACTGGAGGGGTGCAGCTTAATGGTTATATCTTGTTCAGCCTTCTTTCTTACAGAAGCAAGTGTACCAGGCCAAGGATGGCTGGACCCTCCCCCGTCAATCACTACTCAGGAAAATGTCTTACAGGTGAATTTTGGGTGCATTTCTCAGTTGAGGTTCCCTCCTCTCTGATGATTCCAGCCTGTTTCAAGCCGACATAAGACTAGCCATCACAGAGTATAAGCGGGTGTCCACTGCCTGCAGAGGTCAGCAGAGGGTATTGGATTTCCTGAAACTAGAGTTAGAGGAAGTTGTGAGCCACCATCTAGGTGCTGGGTCCTCAGCAAGAGAAACAAGTCCTCTTTAACCTTCAGCCATCTCTCCAGCCCCAAAACAGTGACTTCTACTGAGCCCTACTGACCTCTATCTATCTGTATCTCAGATCAGCTGTGTGGTTCTGCGGAGACAGAAGCAGTTCATTAGTGTGAGAATGCCATTTCCGACCCCTCCATGCCTGAAAAGCCCAATTATGGATCCTCGGGGAGCTGTGGGGTGTGACAGTCCCCTGGCCTCCAGCAGGAACTGGGCATCACAGTGAAGGCAAGCTGGGACAGCACTGGGCCTCCAAGCCTAAGAGGGAGGAGCTGGGCCTCTAACTCAGAGGATCTGGACTAGACCATGGCCCAGACAGTACCCAGACAAATCCCAAAACACTCTAGAATTCTACAATCCTAGAAAAAACTGGGCCCTGAAGGTCATCCTAGATGTAGTGACCACTGGAGTGGCGATAGTTTCAGGGATAAACTGTGTGTTGGGACTGGTGACTCCTTCTTGGGGCCAGCACCACACTGACATGGAGAGAGTCCGTTGCCTGTGCTGCCATCAAGGAAAATAGGGTCTCTCCTGGCGCAGTTGCCCTTTCCTCCTTCACTCCTTCATCAAGTGTGAGTGACTGAGATGGTGTCTGTATTAACTACTATTATTTATCATGTGTTTTCCTGCCAGGCCACTCGCCAGAGGAAAGAGACTTTTCATCACATATCAGCTTTAGCACTTGAGCAAAAATGACCTCAGACTTTGTGTGAAAACGGCCTCCAAATGTATCAAGGGCATTGCGTGGAATGCAAGTTTGCGATTTCTCACAGGGGAAAAGGAGCCATTTTTTGTGACCTTGGCATAGGGGAGGCTGAATGCACGAGCCATAGAGGAAAAAATCGGTCGATTTCATCAAAGTTAAAATCCTTTGCTCTACAGAAGACGCTGTTAAGAGAGTGACAGGCCAGCCGCAGCTGGGCAGGAAGCATCTGCAATTCATATGTGACAATGCACTTGTGTGCAGGACACAAAAATAACCTCAGACGCAATGAGAACCGAACAAAGACCCCAGTGTGCTGTAACTGGCAAAAGTTTCACACAGACACTTTTCTCCCCAGTGCACAAGTAGCAAATTCGCAAGGGGAGAAATGCTCAATTTCATGAGTTACAAAGAAATTGAGGGTGAAGCCACAAATGGTGCTGTACACACCCATTGCCAGAATGTTCTCTCTCTCTCTCTCTCTCTCTCTCTCTCTCTCTCTCTCTCTCTGTCTCACATACACACACAAACATACACACACACACACACACACACACACACACACACTTTCTTGTAAGAAAGGAGAGAAATAGCTGGGCATGGTGGTGCACTCCTTCAATCCTAGTACGTGGGAGGCAGAGGCAGGTGGATCTCTGTGAATTTTAGGCCAGCCTGATCTACGTAGCAAGTTCCAGAACAGCCAGGGCTACATAGAGAAACTGTGTCTCAAAACACACACACACACACACACACACACACACATACACACACGTAAGTAAGTAAATAAATAAATAATAAAGGAGAGGAAGAGGAAATGCCAATGCCATGAGTGGCAGTAGTAAGTCTGTGAGGTGATGTTCAGTCACTTGGTGCAGACCCCGCACTATCTTAATAGGTTAAATACCACCCATGAGTCTTAGCTCCAAACTCTGATCAAAAGAAATAAAGATGGTGACTACACAGACCTCCACATAGAGAAATGCTCCTAGCTTCATTTATAGCCAGAGACCCTGGAATCAATCTGAATGTCCCTTGGACTATGCCTAGATGTGGACTTGTGGCCCCTCCCACCCAGCAGTCATGGCTGAGCTCAGGGTAGGGCTACCGGGGAATGGTGAGTGCAGGGCAGTGTGGATCAGTCTGCAGTGAGCTAGGGCAGCCAAGGGAAGGAGAGCTCAGACTCCACAAGGCTCCATCCATGTCCCGATGCCCTGGACAGATGGAGACAGAGAGCACAGGGCAGGTACCAGGGCTGGGGTGTGTGGGACACAGGACAAGTAGATGGTTTGAGGGCTGTTGGGCCGTGCTGGAAGGGACCCACATGGCTCCTGTACTTATAGAAAACCAGGAGCCGCAGACCAGGGAGTGCAAATTAAAGATGGAGGTGAGAGTGGGCGTCCTCTTCCACCAGCTGAGCCAAGAGTGGTGTCCCCAGTGTTCCCATGTGTGATGGCATCTAATCCAAACTTCAGGCACCTGGAAACAGACCAGCCAGGTAGCATGCAAGGCTGTAGCATCCCACCACAGAGAGGAGGAGGTGCTGATCTCGTGTGGCCACAGGAAACATTTCCATAACACGTCCTTCCATGCACACGCTTGCTGTGGAATAGCATGAGTGTCAGCTTGCAGGTCCCTAGTGCGGGTCAGGCTGTGAACAAGAGGAGAACTCGGGGCTCCCAGCCACATGGGGACAGACAGGGAACACACCTGCAGGGACGATGAATGGCACTGCACAGAGCTGAGATCTCCTATCCTAAGTCACTGGGTCCAACTCTCTTGGGTCATGAGTGAAGAAGGCCAGGCACCCCAAAGTGATGTGAAATCCCCCCAAGTAAGAAAAGCCCCAAGTCTCTTTCTTAAATAAAGGAAGGCGTGTTTGTTGTCAGAGTTAAATACGTGAACCTATGATGCTCACTCTGCAGGATGTGTTATAAATTACATATCACATAACAGGCAAGTGTTTATGTAATAAGATAAACACAGAGAGTGTCAGTGCTGTGTTGACAACACGTCTGCCAACAACACAGGGAAACCCAGTCCAGAAGAACACACTAACCCTCCAGGCTTTTCAGACACAGTTAACTATTTTGTATTTGCACTTGAACCCTGCAGGTGTGGGGGATGGGGAGAAGCCCCCAGAGAGGCTGAGCTCCTGCTCTGGGAAGGCAGCTCTGCAGATGAACTGCATCTCTCAGCATCTCAGCACAGCCTGGGAGACTGGGGAACGGTGAGAGTCTGAGGTGGGGGCCTCTGAACTTTCCCTTTAGATTTCACGGCAGCTGAGGCTGAGGAGAGAACACAGACGGAAAGCAGTGTCTGTGGTGCACTGGATGCTTGGGAGAGAGACACCAGTTAGAGTGTGAAATGTCAGTGTTTACAAACCGGAGGGCTCGCGTCCTGTGCTACCACCAGCCTCCGGAGTTAAAACAAGAATATTAAATGTCAGCTCAGAAGTAGGAGAGGAGATTCCTTTCAACATGGCGGGAGGGGTTTGTGGAGTGGGTGTGAAGCCTGCTAGTCTAGAGGTGCAGCAGGCCTCCTGGCTGAGCAGATGTGTCTTTTCAGGGTCTGTGTAAGGATGGCAGAAAGGAAGGGGGGGTCTGTGGGAGGACAGGACAGCTCCCTTTTGAGGAGACCCAGAGGCGGGGGAGGTAGGTACCCATCAGGGAGGGGCACAGACTCAGATGCAGGGGAGGTGGGCAATGTGGGGGAAGGGAACAGATACAGGTTCAGGGGAGGGAAAACACAGGTGGGGGAGGGGCACAATGGAGGAGGACACAGGTGTGCGTACCACAAGTGTCTTCCAGGTGTGAGGGTGTCAGTTAGGATGGTTTAGGGTTCCGGGGACCAAGTCTGCCCAGGTTAAGGAACGCTTTGTGTAATCGAACCTGAACAGTACTCATGTCCTTAAATCAGGTAAGGAAGCCATGTGACCCTGAGACTTTCCCATGAGCACCTTCCCGTTTAGAAACTCTGAACACTGAGGCTGGAGAGATGGCCCAGCAGTTTAAAGCACTGGCTGCACTTCCAGAGGACCTGAGTTTGATTCCCAGCACCCGCTTGCAACCATCAGTAACTCCAGTTCCAGGGTATCCAATGACCTTTTCTGGCTTCTGCAAGCACCAGATGCTATAATAATAATAAATATGCCATGCAACAGATCTGATATAAAGGGGGTTTATTGTAGGAAAGAGGGAGGGGAAAAGAGAGGAGAGCAGGGTGGGAGAGACAAAGGAGCGTGCCCATGACAAAGAGAGAAAGAGACTGAGAGACAGAGAAAGCGAGAAAAACCGAAGGATGTGGTGGGGGCGAAGCACACACAAGGTGGCGAGTGGGTCCTTCTCATCGGGCACACATCTGGTGCTGCACCTGGAGGTGACAGCTAGTGAAACTGCCTGTATGCTAACACCAGGCATGCATGAGGTACACAGAGTACATCCAGGCAAAACACCCACAGACAGTAAACAAACAAACAAACAAACAAACAAACAAACTTTAGAGGCCTAAACATGACCTTTTCTTGCTCCCACTTTGGGTCTGTCTCCAAGCTTTCCCCACACGTCTTTCAGGGACCTATCTACACTTTAAATGTTGCTCCCTTTCAGGAGGGTGGTGTGTAGCCCTGCAAGTCATAGGGGTAGGTGAGAGTCCACGGGCTAGCAAGGTCATTTACACGGGATGATTTTGAAGCACAGGTGGTGGCAGGCATTGTGGCCCTTTAATACAATCACAAATCCCTTTTTATTTTCCTCCTGTTATGGTGACCCCTAACCATAAAATTATTGTTGTTGGTCCATCATAACTGTATCTTGTTATCACTGTGAATTGCAACCTGGTGAAGGGGCTGCGACCCACAGGTTGAGAACCATCCTTCTAGGTGCCATTACAGCAGCTTGCTCACTATTGCTGGAGTCAAGCCGAGATGCAGGTCTGCTCCGCTCTGTGTTCTCTGAGGCAGCATTCACAGCGCCTCCTCCTCTCCCCCAACATGTCTTGTGACACTGGTGTTTACCTCTGGTCTCTCCCAGGAAGTTTAATGACTCCCGTCCTATTAATTACTAGGACGGAACCCAGAATCAAAAGCATCTTGGATTTCAAGCTTTCCTTTGCTCTGAACACAGTTTAACTCCGTTTCCCTCCAGAATTAGAAATCCCATTACCAGCGCTTGCTCTGCTGTAAATGGCTAATTGCTGCCTCTCGTTAATTAGCGAGAGGCCCACGGCTGTGTCTCAGCCTCACAGCGGGAGGGGCAGTCACTCAGAAAATGAGGCTTGGGTGACAAAAATAGGCTTGCACACTGGGAGAGCCCATGGGGAGAGCATCTCAAGGGGACAAAGTCCCAATGGAGCAGAGACAAGCTCACTCTCTCCCCTCGAGGCCACCTGTGAGAGCTCCTCGAACCCTGCTTGCTGGCTTGGCCTTCCCTGGGGGGGACTCCTGTAGCCCAGAACTGAAAGCTAGGGGACTATCTCAGGTGCTGGGTGGGGCAGTCCCACTCCTGCCTGGGTAGAGGGCTAGCCTCAGCTTTTGCACATTTATCCTTTTACTTGTCCCAGCAACCACTTCTCAAGCTCTCCTCACTATTCTCACTCCCACTTTACAGATGGGAAAACTGAGGCTCAGAGAAGAAGACTGGGTCGGTTGCTCCCTAATTGCAGTAGAGAAGAATTTGAACTCAGGCCGCTGGGACAGAACCTGCTGCCTGGCCTGGTTGTGGTCCCTCTCCAGGGATGCCTCCTGTCCATCAAATCCCCAGCTCTCTGCTCTTGACTAATCCTTCCCAGGCTGTTGGGTGGCATTTGTTGCTCACAGGCAGCACCCCAACAGAGGTCTGAGTCACCATCATTGTCACCCTGTGCACTCACTGGGTGTCTTTATGGAGTGTGAAAGCCACCCAGCAAGGAGTGGGGAGGTTCTTGGCCAGGGCAGAAGTGCCAGCCCCATTCTCCTTCACAGCTGGACCCCTGCCCCGCCTCCTGTCCAGAGACCCTTCCCATTCTGTGGGTGGAGCTAAAACCGGACCTTCAGTGACCCCTGGAGAGCCTCACACTGCAGCTGGCTGACCTTTATCCTCAAACCTTGCTGGGTGGAGCCCTCAGCTGAGGGGGAGGCTGCTCCCCACACAAGGCACCCTTGTGCCCTTCTCTGAGGGCTTTTCACATCCCTGTCCACCCCACTCCCCAGATGGTCCTGCTGTGGGGACACTCTCTCCTCCGGCCCCTGGTTCCCTCTTCTCTGGATAAGCAAGATGGTGCACAGAGCCTGCCAGTCTCTACAGACAAGTTTGGTGGCTTTTCTGTCATTGCTGTTTTTGTTTTGGAATGTGGTTTCCCATCCAGCCCCTGTTGCAGGCA
>OU015754.1:20617375-20637731 GCA_907169655.1 Acomys percivali | reverse complement strand
TGAGCGCAAGCAAGTAAGTGTGTATGCACTCATTTCTCTACCTCTGACTGAGCGTGTGCTGTGATGAGCTGTTTGAGATTCCTGCCTTAACTTCCCCGTGAGAATTGACTACAAGCTGGAATTGTAAGCTGAAATAAACCCTGTTCTCCCATAAGTTGCTTTTTATTAGGTTTCTTTTTTTTTTTTTTATCACGGTAACATAATGAAACTAGAACACCTATCCTTCTGTTATTGAATTGTGTTTCCTGCAGATCCATACTCTGGTGAATGAGTGATAACTATTCTAAACAGGTCTCAAGCAAGCAATTCCAGGAGGATTTGGGAAATTGGGGACTTCAACACTTTATTTTTAAAATTCACTGTTATTTTCATTAGTGATGCTAAGCCATCAGTGGGAAATCAATGTAAAAATCTACACCAGTAAGATCGGGGATGGGAGCCTCATACCAACCAGAATCCACTAACCAAAACCTCACACAAGAACCTTTGATGTGGCAGAGCGGCCATCTATACTTGCTGTGTGATAATACACAGAAGCCACGCCCTGGCTGTCAATCACTCTGTGTCCAGTCTGCAGTGTTTGGTAGACGCCAAGCACATTAACCAGCCTTGTGGGAGCCACCAGCTAAAAATCAGAACACTGTCCTCTGGCAGGACATCTGACTGGCTTCCTCACAAGGCCATGGGAGATGAGGAACTCATTTAAGTGTGGGAATGACACTGTGCTAGATGTGAAAACACTTGGGAGATGTTTTGTAGTACAGCATGATCCAGCTATAGTAATATCCAAGGGCTTGAGTCCAGTGGGTTTGGCTCAGTCCTGTTAGGCTGCCCTAGGAAAGTACCACTGAGCAGGAATCACACAAACAACACCCTTCCTGGTTCACAGACCTTTTGCTGAATCTTACTCAGTGTGGGAGGGCATGGCAACTCTCCGACCCCTTTGTAACAACACTTATCCCAGAGTTGAGGCTACACCCTCAGGATCTTGTTCCTTCTTAAGGCCGTCCATCCCCTTGGTGGTCAGTTTCTAACCTCGGGGACTCCACTGTGCCACCAGCTACAGTGTCAAGCTAACGCCAAAGAGCCACTGACGTCCTCATAATTGGTACAGTGTGGGAGGGACCACCAGGCTGCTTGTCAGGACACACAGGGACCTATCAGTTTGCAGCATGGGATGTGCAGTGGGCTTCGAGACCCCTGGTACTTCCTGTCTTCTGCCTCCAGGTTCCCTTGGTCCTCTCTACCCAACTCGGGGCTGGAGGCTGATCTCAGTGCAGAGTTCTTTGATATATTAGTTCCTTCAGAGATAAGGGGCATCCAGGGTACTTAGTCCCTGCTCCTCAAATGCTGTAGGTTGCTGCTGGCCTTTCAGCCTCTTGCTAGCCATAGTCTCATAAGTCTGGCTTTCAGAGGAGACAGCTATGTACCTCCAGCTGGGTGACCCTATCCCATTCAGAATAGAGTCCCAATGGCTCCATGACCACTAGCTTTCCAGCTCCCGTAGCCACTGGCCTCCTTCATTCCTTATCCCCTGGATCACGCCCTGAGCTAGCCCTCTGCTGGCCTTTCTGGTCATTGCTGATTGCCTCCTGAGTTTATCCCTGGGGGAGGCACAAGGTCTGCGGCGGCTGATGTCAAGTGGTGGGTGTATAAAGGTCTTCCGTGCCTTCTGCCTTTGTGTACATTTAGACTGTTTTCCTGATCTGAGAACAGACACACACACACATACACAAGCGTCCACATACACACTCTATTTCTTTTTATTAACACTATGCATGATAAATGTGTATAGTGCTCTAGGCTACAAACTCAATTTCAGCCACGGCAATCTCTCAGAAATGGAATAAAAATGATGGTAGCTGAGCAGGAGACAGAGAGGAGAGAATTGTTTTTTATTGTATTCCCCTTGGTGACCGCTCATTCCCCACGCACCCCCCCAACAGAGTCATGCTCTGTGCATGCCATCCTCTGCCCCATGGTCGGCCCTCTGCAATGCTGCTCTGCCTTGCCAAAGTGCTGTTTCCTCTTACTACTCACGTCCTCTGCCACCATAACCTTCTGAACTCAGGACCTTGTAGGTCAGCCCATGGGCAGCAACAGCCCCCTATAACTTTGTCTATTGTCTTTCTCTCCGTAATAAAAATGTGGCAGTTTGTGGGAGACACTGGCTTCATGGAGTGGGAGTGCTCCTTCTGTGTTCTAGAAGTGCCCTGTGGTGCAATAGTGGCATGGAAGTTACGGGGGCAACCAACTACTTTCTCATTGGATCTAAGGAATTCCTGTCTGGCTGTGTAAAATTGCTCAGAAGCCCATGGCTGAGGAGGTCATAGGCCCTAGCAGCGAACCTACTATTGTTGTTTTGCTCAATGGGCACGTTGTCAAACTGCCTTCTAAATATTTGTGTTTATACCTATAGATTAATGCTGCCTTCAGCCTCAGTCAGAGAAATTTCTTTCTGCAATGGGCAGTAGTTAATGCAGAGACTCAAAACTGGATGAGAGTAAGTGATTCCTGAGTACTCAATTCTTAAATGGGGGAATCTACTCAGAGAACAGTGTGGACAAAAAAAGGGGCACAAATAAGCCTGAATGTGGGGAGGAGTACCATGAAAGACTGTCTTCTGGACACAACATGGCCATGGCATCAGTAACCCCAGTGTTGGCCGTCTGCACGTGACCAAGTCAGCAAGATTAGTCATATTCCAGGAGCCATCACTAATTGGACTCAGTGGAGAGGGCATGAAAGTGGAGAGGTACGTGTTAGAGGGTATCCATGGAGAGTGGGGGGTGGGGAGGTAAAGGTGGTGTATGATCAATGTATACATGTATGAAATTGTCAAAGAATAAATAAAGTTTATTTTATTCTACCTTCTGAAAAACACCATAGACCCAAATCCCTTGAGAAAATGCCCAGGGCACAATGTGAAATATAATAATAATAATAATAATAATAATAATAATAATAATAATAATAATAAAGTTTTTCACACTTTATAGGCAATTTTGTTTCTCAATGCATGTATAGTGGTTAGTACATGAAAAACAAATGGAAGTGGAGGTTGGGTGGGGTCGGGGTAGGTGCATGTTGACGGCTACTTTGTCCGACTTCCTGTTTTACAGGACACACTTTCCCCTTGTTTGATTTGCCTTTCCCCTTAACAACAAGGACACACAGCAAATCCAAGGAGCTCTGCACCGAGTGTGGCTAGTGAGGCTAGCAGCAGCCACAAGCACCCTTCTGAGAATGCAGGTGTCCACTTGCTGTTTCACAACCCCAAGTTTTAGCTATGCTGGACTCTGTGTGCACCTGCTCCCAGAAATGTCCCCACAGCCAGGGACACATGATAAAGATCCATCAGACAGATCACACACTCCCTTCCCACAGCCACAAGCCCTTGCACGTCCCCAGCCTGCCCTTTGTTGAGAGCTGTGTAGCACAAATAGCACGATCTCCACCCGCTCCAGCACCTCTGGCTCCCCTAAGCCCTGTAATAAAGAGGAGATGCAAAAGTAAATCTGCCAGAAGAAATCTAATAAGAAACAAGACCTGGGGCCTTTGGTGGGAAGGGAACGGAAATGCCAAATATAATATTTTTTCCATTAACATCATATCCACAACCTCTTGCCATGAAAATACCTGACTGGACCTCAAAAATGAGCAATTAGGAAAGACTGCCTTCTGAATCGAAGACTTCTGCTGCAGGGATGTAATTTACCAAAGCAGCAGATCTCAAGACTGGGGCGTGGCCATCATCTCAGAGGCACCTATCAGAGAAAGGGCGCATGTGATGAAAGAGATGGTCAGAAATCTTGTCGCTGCCGTCAAGGTCCTGGGAGAGGATGAAAGAAAAGCTTCCCCTGTCTCCTAAAACCAGGCAGTTCACTCCTGCCTCATCCTCACAGACCTAGACAACGATCTTCAAATTCTGAACAAAAGTCCTCCTGGGAGCTGGGGCGATGGCTCAGTCAACACGCTGTTGGTCTTACAAGCATGAAGACCTGAGTTTGACTCTTCCAAATATATGTTAAAACAAAAAGCGGGTGTGGTGATGCATGTTTGTAACTGGGCTTTGGGGAGAAGGACAAAGTGGCTTCCTGGGACTTACTGGCCAGCCAGCCTAGCCCTACTTGACTCAGTGGCTAAGAGCACTGTCCGCCCTTGCAGAGGATCCAGACTCAGTTAGCAGCACCCACACGGCAGTTCAAAGCTGCCTATAACTCCAGTTCCAATGCCTTCTTCTGGCTCCCATGGGCTCCCGCACACACATGCTACACATAATCTCATTCACATAAGTAAATAAATCTTTTACAACTAAAGTGGAGGAGGGAAGGTGAAATGAGAGGAGAGCAGAAGAGGGGAGGGGAGGAGAGGAGAGGAGGAGAAGGAAGAGGAAGGGAGGGAAGAGAAGAGTGGAAGGAGCAAGGTTGTTCTCTGGCCTCCTCATGCACCTAAGTCCACATATGTATGTGGATCTGCACAGGCATGAGCACACATGCTTGTGAACACACACACACACACACACACACACACACACACACATCTCGTCAGAGCATAAGGGGACTTCAGGGAGTCATCACTGGCAAAGGGGCCTTCTGGGAAGAAAGAAGGATAGAAGGCTCTGTCCTTACTCACTCAGTCACTTCCCAGGCCACAGAGAGGATGCATAAGAGATAAAAGCCCAGAACACAATGAGTGCTGGTTGGCCAAGTCCCTGGGCAAAAATAGCAGGCTCTGGGCACTCAGAGTTAAGTAGCCATTTCCAGGACTTTTGCTAGGATGAAATTTTGCTCCACGCTGCCTGCCACTGCCTGCCTCTGCTCCACCTGAGAAATGCAAACATCAACTTTGGTCCTGCTAGGACAGGGCTGGACACTGACACCACAGAGGTCGAAGGCTGGCTGTGAGGTCCTGCCTCACCAGGCTCCATAGGGCCACAGCAGCACTAGACCCAGGGAAACCTGAAACCCATGAAACTTCAGAAGTCAGAGAGAAGAGATAGTGCCACCTCACGGGGCCCCTTGACTAATGCAACAGAGCCCACTGTCATCTACACACCTGCCTCGAAGCACACTGGGCTCAGTGGCCATCACATCTGCTCCATGGGGCCTGAGTGACATCTGTTCTCCCACACCTCGAACCCACTCCACTCTTTCAGCTGCATGTAGGTGACAGTGGCACCCAGGAATTTCCCAAAGCATGTCATTGAGGGGCGCCCAGACCTCATCCCTGCTCTATTCTTTTTGCCAGGGCCTTTGCATCTGGATAGAGCCCTTCCAAGACTCATCACAAGGATTCACCATGGTGAGTGACAGCTGGGACAGGTGCTCTTACCCCCACCCCCCATCCTCCACCCCCACCCCCAGATCTCCAGGTGAATAGTGAGTAGCCATCTTTTCTCTCACCTTGACTCTTGACAGCAGTCAGCCTCCACTGGAAATCCAAGGTAATGCTTAGGGGCCCACAGAAGTCTATGATCCCATAGACACCCCCATCACCATCTGTGGGTCCCCAGGACCTCTCAGTTGAATTTCATCTATTTGTTCCCTTCCCCCATTGCTCAGGAAGATGTGCTAGGGTTGGGGTGGAATCCAAAGTGACTCTTTCTCACTGCTCCCTCTGGGCAGAGTTCTTTGTGCCCTACATCCTGGGTCTGGTCCTCACCACTGTTCAGCTGAGCTGCTCCCACCTCTTCAATTATCCAAACCTCCAGGTCAAATCAAACGGTGTGGCCAACAGGCCACACTTTCATTCCCCGCCCACACAGAATGGGCAGGGGAGCACTGGAAGAGATTACTTGTCTTATGGCTGCCTGGCTTTTTCCACCACCCCCACCCCGACTCCCACAGGAAGCCGAGTGCAAGCTGAACACTCAGCCTGCAGGTAACCAGATGCAGTCTCTATGGTCCCACCCAGAGATAAGCGTGGGAATGGATTCAGTCACAGGCTCCAAGCATAAAAATAAAGAAGGTAGTTTGGGGGGGGAAGCTCTGCAGAGATAACAAAACACCCCAGCTGGGTACACAGCCTTTAAGAAGGTACCCACAGGCAATCCTTGTTTTCAGACATTTGCCCTGTGGCTGGTAGCAGTTGATGAGGTTCCAGAAGCTAAAGGTCTGCTGGAGAGATGACAGAATGCCATTTTCCTAGTCCCTGAACCCCCATGACAGGCACATGCCCTAGAGAGGGCAAGCAAAGTACTGACAAAAAGCTAAGCCTCCAGTGTCCATGAGGCTGCTGGATGGAGTGGAGGAATACTTCCCTTCAGAGACTCAACATGGAGTATCTTGGACTTTCTACGAAAGGGTGGGAGTGAGGATAATGGCCAGAGATCACGAGGATGCAAGAGGACGGAGCTATGAGGGATGGGGGAGGGGAGCACCCTCAGTCCTCAATGAAGAACTTGCAAAGGCCAGATCCGGCCAGGATGCTCCTGAGACAGTAAGACTTACCCTATAGAAATAGTGGCAAACTAAGCCCTATGGGAGTCCCAGAAGGAGATGGTACTGGAGCGGGGAAGACTCCCTCCAAGAACTGTTTTCTTAGGCAAAGCAGCTTCACAGAAATTCTCAGAAGCCAACAAGCCCCACCTTCAATCCTCAGGCTGTTCTGGATGTGCCAGGTGACCACAGGATAGATGCCAGCCACGGGTTACACTGTAGATCGATTCTTATGGTGATATATACCAGACCAATACATGGGAAGCTCTGTCTTCACAGTGAATTCCCAGCTCAGGGAAAGGTATTTGCTTAGTCTGGCGTGTCCTTCTTGGCTGCCCCAAGCCCCATGTGGCTTTGCAGAGCTGGTACACATCCTAACTACTCCCAGGCTCCAAACAGATAGAAACCTCCACTTTAACGTTTCTGCCAAATTCTTCTTGTGTCTGGTCACTTACCCTGAGGCTCCAGTCCTGCTCAGAGCCCCAGAGGTGCCTGAGGCAGTGGTTTTTCTCAAAGAACAGTTTTGAAAAAATTGAATGACTTTGTGGCTTTCCCTTCTAGCGGGGAACTCTGGAGTCTCACACCAGCAGCCAGCACTGCCCCTGGCCATAGCCGACACAGCCTGACCCATAGCATGAAGACGATGTCCTCAGTTGCCTTCCCAGGGCTGGGCCAGGTTCCTCTCTACACAGCTGAGCACTGTGGGTGATGGAGCTTGCAGGGAAGGTGTTTATCTGCACACCTCCTAAAGAGTTTCAGCAAGTGTCAACTTGCAGGGCCTCAGGCTGGCCATATGAATGGTGTTGGTTCTGGAAAAAAAGAAAGAAAGAAAGAAAGAAAGAAAGAAAGAAAGAAAGAAAGAAAGAAAGAAAGAAGGAAAGGAAAGGAAAAAAAACTTGCCTCGAGCCTGAGAGGGAGGCAGCAGACAGGGGCACTTGCACCAGCTACACCAAACACCTCCAGTCTGTAGCCAAGCCTCACATGAATGATCACACCCCTCCATACAAGCCTCAGTCCCCACCTCCCAACTTTTCTCACACAGTGACTTTGAGCCCTGGTGGCCTGGCTTCCAAGGATGAGGCAAAACTGGATATCGGTTCTCAGAGTGCTCTCAACGGAAAACATTAGGCTCCCTGGGGTAAGGGTGGGAGTGACCCTAAGCAACAGGCATGATATGTTTTGAGTAGAAGCCATGTATCTCATCAGGATTGGTGGGTGGACCAAGGCGCCCACACGGTCCTTGGCCCACCTGGGTTTCTGAAGTGAGTAAGACATCACTTGAGTAGGTAGAAAATATCCTACTGAGTTCTAAGGAAAGTTCCGGTAGAGATTCTTGTATTTTTTCCCATGGGCCTCGGAGCCACGGCCTTAGCGAACTCCTGAGTAAAGAGATAAATTCCAGTCTTTGTCTACTGGGAAATCAAAGCTCAAAGCTGACTCCATAGTTCATGTGGAGAAGCCCAGTGGATGGACTTGGAAAGGCAGAAGTCTGAGTGATGGCTGGGTGCTGAGCACAGGACAAGCATTACCCATCATTCCTGTTGCCTTGGGTGGGATGGAGGAGGTAGGGGTCTGGGCTAGGACTTCAGTTACATGAAGGCCTCCCAGAGAACCTAGCTACACCGATTGCTCATCTGGGGCTGGGGACCCACAGGAGTACAGTAAGGGTGTTTGCGTCCAAATTGTTTAAGCAGAAAGCCTCTTTCTAAGTCCCACGCCAGCTGTGGCAGGTGAACTTCCTTTCCCTTGGAAGTCCAGTGGTAGGAAGAAATCCCTTCTGTCATTTCGGAGACGGGTCCTCTCTGCCTTCCAGCTTCCTTTGTTTTCCAAGTCACTATCTTCCTTTGTGTTGCGTTGGTTTTATTTGTCATGAAATGTGTAGATTCTTATCTCATTTCCTTTTGTGTGTGTTCTATATAGCTCTTTTCTCTGTGGTTACCATGGGGACTACATGTAATAGCCTAAGGCTATTACACTCTAATTTGGATTTAGACCAGCTTAATTTTAATAACACACAAGGACTCGGCTCCTCGACACCCCCCTCCCTCCCACCCTCCTTAGCGGTTGATGTCTCAAAATTACACCTGTAGCCATTGTGTCTCAAAACAACAGACAGATAATTCTTAAAGGTATTGGTCTCTTGGGTCAGGTTAAGAGTGAAATGTGGGGGTGTGGGGGGCCAAGGGGAGGCCAAAGTGACCCAGTGCTGATGTGGGGATGGCTTCCTTTAGGAGACCTACTGGACACTACTCTTGGTTTGTGTCCCATTGTGTTGCCTGTGTCTCGCTGGCTTGTGGGTGCTTTGTCCACGTTCTGAACATCAGTCCCTCACCCATGAGATGTGCTCCGAAGAACTCCTCCCACAGGGTGGCTTGCGTTTTCACTCTCAAACGTTCGTTCTGAACGATCAGCGTTTCTTCGAGTATTTCCAATCTAGCCACTGCTGTGCTTTATAGATTTGTTTTCCGTTTCAAGTCTTCCCTTGCCCCAAAGCCATGAAGTTTCCATGTCCCCATAATACTGTAAAACCTCGTTCACATTCAGACTAAAAATTTGCCTTAAAATAATTAAGGGGCAGGGATAAGACATATTCAAAGATTTGTGCTCTCTCTCTCTCTCTAAAGATTTGGAAAGGGAAGGGACCCCCATAATCTGCAGGGCAGTTCTCTATGAACTCTGATTGCATGCATTTTTTTGTGTGTGTATGGCTGTGTAGGAGTGTTTGTGGGTGGTATATGCTTGTATGTTTATGTATTGTGTCCTCCCATGCTTATGTAAGTGATATTTGTGTGCTTATATGTAGTATGTGTGTTTTGTGTGTGGTACATGTTCGTTTTATGTGCTTGTGTGCTTATGTATGATGTGGTGTGTGTGTGTGGTGTGTGTGTGTGTGTGTGTGTGTGTGTGTGTGTGTGTGTGTGTGTGGTGTCTCTCTGTGTGCTTGCTGTTGGTCTGTTTCACTACATGGCTGGGTGTTGAAGGTCCATGATCAGGGGATCAGGACTTGATTATACGTGTCATGTCTGACAGCAAAGTCCTTCAACCCCGCTAGTCGGCTGTCCTGGTTATTTCTGCCCTATTCACAAAGCCACATGCATTTTAAAGTCAGCATGTCAGGTTATTGCAAAACAACCTGACAAGGTTTTGATAAGCTAATTGAGCAACACTTTGTCCATACAATATTGGTCTGCTCAAACTCAGGATGGTTTCAGAGGAAGTGAACGTGTAAGCAGTTGCCTCTCGGTGTCCATGGGGGGGGGGGTGCGGAATGCTGCCAGACCTCCTGTGACAACAAATGTATTAATTCTCAGCTTCCTTGCATAGACCGGCACTATACTTGTATACCACCTGTGTAGCCCTTAACTCATCTATAGATATCTAAAATAACAAAAACCTTAAAAGACATAATTACAGTTTTGTACTGTTTAGGTAATAATGACAAGAGAAATGTCTGCACACGTTTTTGTGAAGACACAACGTTTTCCTCTCTGAAAAATTTCAACTCATGGTTGGTTGAGCCCATAACTGATATTATTTACAAAGAGCCTTTCCTAGAGATATAGAAATGTCTTTAAAAATACAGCATGCATGTAACTCAGTTTGACAGTGCTTTTACTTTAAGTAGTCTGTCCTGGAGCTGCAGCTACTCAAATGCACAAAGAAAGACAGATGCATGGGTGCCCATTGTGCCTGTTTTTACCAGAGGAGAAATAATCTGAATTCCATGTATATGGCATGTCCGTGTAATAGAATATTATGGAGCTTTTAAGGAGAATAAGATTGTCCATTATACCTATAGAACCGATATGCTCTTAAAGCAAAGTGGGGCGTGACCAAAAAGAAAGGAAAGGGCTATGATGGTCCGTCCTAATTGTCAACTTGACTAGATTTGAAAGCATCTAGGAGACACATCCTTGGGGATGCCTACGAGGGTTTTCTCCGAGTGAGCTGGGAAGACCCACCCTGTGTGAGCTGCACCATCCCATGGCCTGGGGTCCTGCACTGAAAGAAAAGGAGAAAGCGAGTTAGGCACCAGCCTTCATCTCTCTCTGCTTCCTGATTGCGGATGCCATGGGACCAGCTGCCTCACACTTCTGCTGCCGTGCCCTCCCCCCCACGATGGATTCTGACCCATAGTATAAACTCTCCTTTCCTTACGTTACGTTGGCCAGGCACTTTGTTGCATCAATGGAAAAAGCAACTGATGCAAGGGGGTTGGAAAGAGGTGGCAGGCCCAGCTCAGCACAGAACTTTACTGCAGGGGATGTGCGTGCATGCGTGAGTGTGTATGTGTGTGCAGGTGTGTGTGTGTGTGTGTGTGTAAATAGGGGCTATGCATACATGTCCTATAAACAAGACTGTGCATAGGTATCTTTATTGGACACACAAAATCTTCTAAAGAGTGACTGACTCCAGGAACATAGGCGTCCCCATAGATGAATGACAGGAAGATTGTAGAGATGATTGACAGCTCACTGTGTGATACAACCTCTGGGCACACAGCTCTGTACTCAGAAGCATCCAGGCCACCAGACTTTGGGCACTTGCCCTTTGAGACCAGAAGCCTGACATTTTTTTTCCACCTATGCCTCTCCCTGGCATGGATCATGTTGTTTAATAAAAGCATGTTGCTCTTTTTTTTTTTTTTTTCTTAGAGCGTGTTGCTGAAAAAAATCAGCTCACCATTTGCTCCAGAGAACTGTGTTCGATCACTCAGAATAACCTGGCAGTTTGTGGGTGAGGGGCTCATATGTGTGTGTAAGTAGGTACACATGTGTATAGGTACAGGCACAAGTGCATGTGCTCATGGGAGTCTGACACCAACCTTAGGTATTGTTCCTCAGGCAACAGCCACCATGTTTTCTTGAGGCAGGGCCTCTCAGTGGACCAGAACTCCCTGACTAGGCTAAGCTGGCTAGCCCCAGGAATCCTCCTGTCTCTGACTCCTCAGATCCGGGACAAGCATGTGCCACCACGCTGAGACTTTTCACATGGGATCTGGGAATTAAACTCAGTTCTTATGCTCACCCAGCAAGCATTTTACTAGCTAAGTCATCTTTCCAGCCCCTTCCCACCTGACACTTTAAGAGAACGGTTCCCACTACACTCTCACCTGGTTAGAGTCCAAGGGCAAGGGTCAATGTGCATTCCAACAAGCCCGCAGAAGAGTCTCCTTTTGCTGTGTAAAGAGCGATCATGTCAAAGTCATACTCCCTGGCCTGCCTGAGGTCCTGGGGATCCTTGAGATCCAGAAACCCTAGAAAAACTGATTCTCAAGCCTGGCAGGCCAGTAACCTGCATGTGCATGCATCAGCTTTGGCTCTTTGGAACAGTCTAGAAGATTGCCTTCAGGTAGCGCTGTCCCTCTTCAATCTGAAGGTCTCTCACCACCACCACAGGCCCAGGGGAAGGTTCTCACCACTAAGGTACACGGCAACTGGGCTAGAAGGAGAGATGATGTCCTAAGGGATCACATGAGGAGGTCAGCACCCTGCTGACCCCCTTCAGGGGACCACAGAGGACCTATCGGGGCCGGGCACACCTGACCAGACACACAGATGCCCCTCCTGAGTTCTGCTCATCTTCTTTAGTGTCAAAGGCACCCTAGTGACTGTGTGAATGGGAGCCTTCTCACTGCGTGACACAGGCTATGCCCCCTCCTTTCCTTTCTCTCCTACTTTTGGGGTTCTCTCCTTTTAAATGAGATCAGGTGTGTAAAAGTTGCAGAAGCCAGGTATATGCTGGAAATTCCAGGCCCTGGGGAGCTGAGGCAGGAGGATCGTGGATTTGAGGCCAACTTGGGCCATTATGGCAAGAACCTGCCTCCAAAAGAGAAAAAGAAAAGTTCACAGCTGACTGAGGAACACTAAACAGCAGCCCTTGTTCCAGACTTTACGGAGAGTAAACCGATACATATCAAGTATTTGTCAAGTACTTTCGGACAGAGCCGTCTCAGACTAAGTGACTGTTAAAATGTAGTTTTATTACTTTTGAGTAGTTCTCTAGTGAGTACCTGGAAACAGAGCTTCCTGGGGGGAAAAAAAATAACTTACGTGTGCTTAAAATGTTTACCAATGAACCAAAAGCAAACTGACAGCCCATTTTTTACTGTGTTGACATTAGGCCCCTTCACACCTCTCAAATGGCTGACACTGTGTAATATGCACATTGGCCACTTTACCGATGGAAGCTTGGAGAAAAACAGCAGGGACTCCCCATAGTTTTCTAAGTGAGAGGGGCTGGCGGCTTGGGTCAGGGAGAGAGGGAAGGCGATGGTCAGAGGCAGGCCTGTTGATGCTTGGGGTTTGTATCTGAGATGTGCCCCCCACGGGTTCCTGTTTTGAGCACGGGTTTCCCAACTGAGACTACTGTTTTGGGAGAGTGTCAAATCAGAGGGAGGTGGGGCCTGGGTGAGCGAAGTGGGTTCCGAATGGTGGCCCTTGGTTCCCGCCTATCCTGTCCGATTCCTGATCTATCGTGATATGAGGCGGTTCCACCACACGTGCCCACTGTCTCCACGTCTTCTCTGCCCTGATGGACTGAGACTCTCTGAAACTGTGAGCTAAAATAAACCTGTCCAGGAATTTGGGCCACAGTGCCAGAGACGTAGCTAGTATAAGCAGAGAAGATTTGATGGCATTCAAGGTTGGTGTTCTCATGTTCCAGGTGTGAGCAGTGATGTCAGTGAATAGCTAATGGGTGGGGGGGTCAGGGGATTGGAAACCCACCATAGAGAAAAAGAGAAATGAGGCTCAAGGGTCAGTAGCTGAGAGGTAAGCAGCAAAAACAGGGGTGGGATGAGGCAGGCTCCATCAGAAGGCTGAGAAAACCTAGGTGACCGCAACACACTTAGTGCTCAATAGATGCACTGTGGTGTGCCGAAATGTCCCTTAAAGCACAAGTATAAGAAACGGGGATGCAGCCAAAGTACAGATCTGGGTGGTGGAGCTGGAGAGATGACGCAAAGGGCAAGAGCAACCTGAATTTGGTTCTCAGCACCCTTGTCAGGTGCTGGTTAAAACCGCCTGTAACTCCAGTTTCAGGGGATTCAACATTTCTGGCTTTCTCAGATACCCACCTCCACACACACATACTGTGTTTAAAATGAATAAGTCTCAATAGGAGGACACAGTGAGAGAGGCCTGTTTCCACCCACATGCTACAGCCTCTCTGAGAGGCGGAGTCCCAGCCCTGAGATCCACTGCCGCCTTGAGGAGAAGATTCAACCTGAGGGTCTTGGTTTTCCTGGGCTTAAGGTCAAAGGCTAAGGGAATAGACCCAGATCTGGCCCTGCCCTAAGGGTCTACAGCCTGCACTGTCACACACACTTCCCACTCTGCAGAGATCACCCTTTATTCCGAGGACTCTGAAGCAGTAGAGAAAGTGTTCAGTATTTCTGATGCACAGGACCGGCTGTCACTGACCTCAGAAGTCTCGGGTGGCAAACAGCAGGCAGGGTCACAGATGGTAACCCCCTTTAAGGCAGGTGACCTCCCCTGGGAACTCACCCCTCATAATACGTTTGCGTCCAGCCCAGGAGGCAAGACGTCACCTCAATATACCAGTTGCCCCTGGAGATTCCATGAGTGCCCCACCCCACCCCACCCCACCCCAACCCCGTGCCCCTGACCTCGGCCAGGCAAATCCTGCTGCCCTACAGGTAAGCTGAGCTATGGCACTGTGTTAGAAGTCAGCTTCCATTGTTGTGACCAAATTCCAAGATGACATTTCAGAGGTTTCGAATGCCCAGTGTTGCTTGGCCCCATTAGAGTGAGCCTATTGGTGTAGGACATCGCGGTGAAAGGTGGTGGTGGAGCATCGTAGAGGAGGGTCCCGAGACAAGTGAGAACCCTAAAAAACATGCCCCCACTTCCTCAAACCGTGACCACTTCCCACTTTGTCTATACCTCCTAATTCGTTCTATTATAAACCCATCAATGTATTGATTCATTGATTAGGTCAGAAATCATGTGATCATTACCTCTCAAAGACTGGATGCATTAGCTGGGCACCAAGTTCAGCAGGAGCCTTTGTGGGGGACACTGCATATGCAAACTTACCAGGCTGGGGCTGGCTCCTTATAGTGGCCTACTACTGTGGTCTCTTGTAGGTTGCCCCATCCCTGGCTCCAGTTTCTACTTTTTTTTTTTTTTTTTTTTTTGCCACAGAGCCCAACTAGGGTTTCAGAGGAATTAATGAGGCTTGTTGACTGTCCAGAGATGGAATTTATTTGGACGTTTCTTTCCAGTCTCTGCTCCCAAATAGCATTCCTGTCGCTGTCCTGTGGACCTCCGGGCCATTTCTTGTGGTTGAGTGAGAACTGGGGCAAGGCCCTGCTTCCTCCCAGAGACTAATCAGGGTCAAGACCCACATAGCCTGGATTTGAGGATTCTTCCACTTCTCTGTTCCCACAGACTGTGCGCTCCCACGGTCCTGAGACCAAGTTTCATTAACCCCCAGGACGGAACTTAAAACGATGCTGTGTGGGGCAGGACATTCCTACCCCAGACTTCACCGAATGGTCAGTCCTTGGGACTAGAGAAAGAGCCCAACCTAGACACAAAGGCCAGTGGACCTGGGAGGGACTATCTGTAGCACAAGTGATGCTTGTTTCCATAGAAACGACACCAAATCTGGCCAAGTGCAGAATGTAAAATATTTGCTTAATTTTAATGTGAGTAGATTCCAAGCTGTTTATTCCCAGTGCTGTTTAAATGCGTTCAGTAGTGACTGTCTCTTTCTGAAGCGTCCCTTTTCATCTCTCCTTGTTTTAATTGGCTTTTCCAGTGGACTGATTCTTTGTGAACAAAGGGAAGAAAATCGAGCAATACAAACAGAGCCCACAACACAAACAACTCAAGGGCAAATGGAAGGGAGTGGCTGTCTGGACCTAAGATCCCCCTCCCTGAGCACTAGCAAGCTGTAGGCTCTGCCACCACACACTCTCTGCTGGCTGGACTGGCCACAAAAGGTCAGCTCTACAGCCACTGGGTCTCTGGGAAAAAGCAGCCATGGGTGGGAGGGGCAGGAAGGGCCAAGTGATGATGCTTGTGTATCAGATATCGACTAAAGGGGTAAATGTTCGATAGCTCCCTGAGATGTCACGCAGCTCCTTCGTGGGAGTGGAAATGTGGGTCGTGGTACAGTGAGGAACGTCTGTCATCAGGCGCTTCTTCATGCCACTAGCCCAGTGTCTCTGTGACCTGCAATGGGAAATGATGAATATAGGACTCAAAGTCCCCTTCCTCCTTCCCATCCTTCCCTTCCTTCCTCTCCCACTTGGAAGAAGTTGGTACCAGTTTTATCGCAACAAGGGACCTGTCCTATTGGGAAAGAAGATGAAGAGAGAAGAGCCACTAACAATGTGCTGGTTAAGAAAGAGCTGGGGCTGGGTGGTGGTGGCACACGCCTTTAATCCCAGCACTTGAGAGGCAGAGGCAGGTGGATCTTTGTGAGTTCGAGGCCAGCCTGGTCTACAAGTGAGTCTAGGACAGCCAAGGCTACACAGAGAAACCCTGTCTTGAAAAAACAAACAAAAACAAAAACAAAAAAACAAAAAGAAAGAAAGAAAGAGCTGGCTCAAGACTGATGGTCTGTCCAGGGTGGCACTGAGCGGAGAAGCCTTGATGGGGTGGGGTTGGAGCACCAAGAGTAGAACCTGGAGAAAGCATTGGGCTGACAGAGGGAATGGACTAGAATGGACTAGCGAGGCATCCTGGGCTAATCAGGGAGATACTGACCAACAGAGCAAGGGTGTCATGTATCCCCACCATCTTCAAGGTCAGGTTGACCCCAGCACTTTGTAAGCTGGCCACATGCGACTATGTCTGGTAGTGCTTATAAATTTTTCTTTTCCTTAAATCAACTCAGTTTTTATTTAATAAAAGAATGACTAGCCAGCTAGTCAGAACTCACCGCCCAGGGTCCTGAGTCCCTCCTGCTGTCTAGGATGTAAGGTGACCAGGAGAGAGGGTCAAGAGGCTGGCTTTGCCCTTCTCCTTGACATTTCCACGGCCCGGGAGTCCACAGAGAGAAACCCCCTCCCCAGCCTGTGTCCCATGCTCCCTCAGACACTCCAGGGGAGGTGTCTTCCTCCTCTTACGTCACACACCTCCCCAGCCACCCGCAATGATCTCATATCTAGACCAATGTCAGGACGATGTGTACATAGCATAGAGCACCCCAGTCCTTCTACGAGCACTCACAGCTTACTTGCAAAGTCATGTTTGTGGGGCTAGAAGAGATATCGCGGGAGGGTGGTAGTTGTTCCTAGCCCACCTAGATGAGATAGAGCCATAAGACTAAGCAGATGGTCCCTGGGGTGCAGTAGCTCAAGGAAGGGACCCTAAGACTGATTGGGTGTGTGTGGTGTGGCATCCCACTGCATACATGAGCATGCGTGAATGCACGCACTAGCGCGGGGACTCTCGGCACACTGTAAAGGGCTGTGCCCATCCAGCATTTCTCTAGAATCCCATGCAGACTCCTGGAAGACAAGTCTCTTGCCCCAGTGCCCCATGGGTACTTAGGTTGCTCCAGAATCCAGGTCTACAGTATCTGAACACGGCCCCCCATACCCATTAAAAAAAAAACTAGAGCAACTACATATTTCATTTTAGAAATGAATATTCATTAAAATCTTGTAATACGGATTTATAGCCACATTTCAGAGGAATTAAAGGAATAAATAACCTGTATGTCTTTGAGTGTTGTCCTGAGGCACAGATGTCACCAGCTTGGATTCAGGGCTGCCTCCTGCATTATTTAAATTAGCCTGACTCACTTGCTAGGAAATACCTTTAATGTTAACAGTTCCGGCATTCTTTTTCTTATCTAAAGGTTAAAAAAAATTTTTTTCGCATAAGATGCATGCGCTTAATGTTCTGCTAAATATTCAGGAGCCTCACAGCAAATCACGTTTATAGCTGATGTCTGATGATTCAGCAACACTGTGTGTCACACAGGTCGCATCTTTTGAGGGACAGATGGCCAGCCAGCATTTCTTCCTTGAGAAAGGGTGGTGTCAAGGATAAACCCCCATGGGATTCCACCCAGATGCTGGGCACAGAGGTAGAGTGCGTGGGGACTCACTGCAGCACAGGGAGGAGCAGAGAGCTTAGAGAGCACCACCAAAGAGGTGCCAGCCTGCAGGTGCAATGACCCCTCCTCCCACTTCGGTTGAGGAGCCTATAGGGTGTCACCTGAGGCAGCAGGCAAACAGTAAGTAGCTTTTATTCCAAAAAAAGCACATCCCCAGGCATAAGGCTCCTCTGCACCTAAAGGTCCCAGGTCCCTGCCTGGATAACCAGAGTTCCCAAGAGTTCCAAGACTCCTACCACAGACTGGTGCCCAATCTGACACGTGTGACTCCATGCAGGAAAGCTCTGGCCCAGCCAGCAGAGTCCAGCCCCCTTCCTTGCACTAACCCAGGTCTACCTTCCCTTTCCCTACCTTTCCACAAACACCACATGAAAATTTACCCCAGGACAGATACTGAGCTAAGACCAGGGGACCTTGGCAGTAGAGGCAATTGGATTTGCCTGCGTGGAGTGAGGGCAGTTCGAGGCCGGCCCAGGAGTCTGCATAGCAGAGCTCGCTAGGAGCTGGGGATGTACAAAACCCCTCCCCCTGCTAAGAGTCAGCCTCCCTATTGCCTCTCTGCACTGTGGACCTTGCTGGCCCCTCCCCCACTTTACTTGCATGCCCTCCGGCTGCCACCCACTCCTCAAGAGTAAGAGTCTTAAGACTCCCTACCGCCTCTTCAAAGAATCTCCCACGACCCTCTACTGTACTCAGAGCCAGAACAGAGCACCCTAGAGCCCCAGCTTCAGGTGTCCACCATTACCACAGCCCACAGGGACCAGCCAAGGAGAAAGGATTCTTGTACGGTCACTCTGCTGCCTCCTACACACTGATTGCCGTAAATGGCTGTGTCCACACTGGCTGGATTCTGGAATCTGAGACCCTGGGCCTGGACCAAGAACAAACATAGGCCCGAGGCTTCTCTGTAGGCTGCGGACTTCTGAGCCTCTCCACTCAGACTCTTAAAATTCCCTCCCCGCTGCCTGAAAGCCTCCACCTGCAACCACAACAGGAGTGCAGGAACCACTCCTGGGTCCTTGGAATGAGCTAGAGGTAGTCCGGCTCAGCGGCTGCTAAGAGACAGGAGTATTACAGAGATGTTCACAGGCGGGCGTAGGTGCAAACGAAGAGGATTCCGGCTTCCTGTCCCACAGGCAGCCAAAGCTCTTCAGACACAGTGAACAGTGCTGTGGACCACAGGCAACCAGGACACGGGCAGTTCTCAGCTCCATCCTCTGCAGACTTGGGGAGGGCGTTCTTTCCAGCCAAAGAAAACAATGAGGAGGAGAGGAGGAGGAAGAAGAGGAGGAGGAGGAGGAGGAGGAGGAGGAGGAGGCCTTCTTTCTCAGTTATATATGTTCATGGAGCAAGGTGTTGGGGTGCACCTGTGAGGCCCCAGGCTCAGCCATACCCTTCCCTGGGGCTTTTACAGACCAAATCCTCCTTTCTGTGGCCTGGGATGGGGAGGAGGTGGACCCAAGCAGGGCTTTGACCCTATCTCAAACCTCCTGAGTGAAAGCTTGGGTATGGAACCCTCTCACTCTATATGACCTTCACTACAGAGAGACAGAGTCAGCCTTTGGCTTCTAAAAGAAGCCATCTTAGGCTGCAGTATCTGAAGGTTTTTTGGCAGCCCTACACTTCACCAGCCTCTTTCTTTTCTTTCTTTCTTTCTTTCTTTCTTTCTTTCTTTCTTTCTTTCTTTCTTAAGGATTTATTTATTATTTACACAGTATTCTGCCCTCATGTATGCCTGCCTGCCACAAGAAGGTACCAGATCTCATTACAGATGGTTGTGAGTCACCATGTGGTTGCTGGGAATTGAACTTGGGACCTTTGGAAGAGCAGACAGTGCTTTTGACCTCTGAGCCATTTCTCCAGCCCTGTCTGTCTGTCTGTCTCTCTGTGTGTCTTTAGTTTGTTTGTTTTTAGACAGGATCTCATGTATCCAGGATAGCCTCCAATACACTAAGAAGCCAAGGGTGACCATGAATTTCTGATCTTCCTCATGCATACCTAGTGCTGGAATCATAGACATTGCCATACCCAGTTCATTCAGTGCTGGGGAATCGAACTCAGGGCCCTAATTAGAAAGAAAGGGAAGATATTGGAATCTAGGCATTAGTCCTCCCTCTCCCTCCCCTTCTTCTCCCCTATTGGTTGCAGTGCATTTTCTTGGGATCTGAGCCTGGCCCAGGGCTTCTTGTTCCCAACACCTCCTCCTGGCCCTGCACTCCTGAAACTTGGCCATGACACACTCTTTGACCCCGCACTCATCCCTCACCCATTTCCCAGTTGCCCGGACTGATTTTATTCTTTCAGGACCTGGTTTGAATCCCAACTCCTGAAATAGTGTATAAATGTGTGTTTCGGTATGGGGAGGGCTACGAGATATCTCTGGAACGGCACCGTTTGTCCTGGCTCTGTCCTCTCCCTCAGGGACTCCTCTGAAAGCAGAGATACCTCTCCTTCACTGGCCAGCTGCACCTTGCCTCACTGACAGGGAGTTAATGACTGGGAAGAGAAACTGAGCTTGAGAACGCAGCTGTCACTCCGAGACTGGAGCTGCAAAGCTCCAGGGGGTAGAAAGAGAGCGCACTGCTGGCTGGCTGACTAAATGGAGCAGGGCATCCACAGGCCAGCTCTGAATGGACACTGCTTCCATTTCTGCTCCAGACAGGCAAGCCTGGGGTCTCCACACCTCACATAAAGAAAGAAGCCCTAGCTAGGAACAGGCACACCAGTGCATCCAGGCCTGCATTATAAATTCTCAGCACCGGGGACAATTCTGCCTCTGCCTCTGCCTCTGCCTCTGCCTCTGCCTCTGCCTCTGC
>OU015754.1:20606676-20617365 GCA_907169655.1 Acomys percivali | reverse complement strand
TGCCTCTGCCTCTGCCTCTGCCTCTGCCTCTGCCTCTGCCTCTGCCTGCTCCCTCAGCATTTGGCCATTTGGGTCTAGGCACGTGGCTTCCTTTCCCTTGTCAACTTTTCCCACAGCAAATTTACAGGAAGTCCACTTAGCAGGGTCAGCGTGTCTGCCTTTAATAACTCCATCCTGGAATTGCTGTCCAGCCAGGTAATTTAGTGGCCTGAGGGAACACAGGCTGCAGGCAGCCTGGAGGTCTGGCTCTGTTTTGATGGCCCAAGCAAGCTGCAGGTGAGGACGCTGTCCTGCTAATGGCGGCTGTGACTTTTACAAGGCCGCTGAACGCTCGGAGCTAATTTGAAATTACCTGTGACGAAAACGGTCTCTGTCACTAGTAAATTCCCCCTGTGGCCATCATGTAAATATTACCAGAGGAAGCTAGAGGCGCAGGGCTGTGTGAGCAGTGCATTTCTGAGCCGCCCCACACAGCTTCTTCCACCTGGAAAAGGAAACAAGGAGCCACATAACATAGGAATCCTGCAAGGTCAGGGACACATCTTCTCCAGAAGCCATGTCACTCCCTGCTTCGTGCAGAGGAGGGGAGGGCTGAGAGTTCAGGCTTGTTCCCCTGGCCTGAGAAATGCCCAAAGGTACCACATGCCATTGAAATCCATGCCCTGATGATCTGGGGGCCCCAAGACAATCCAGTCCTGTCTCTGCTGATCATCCCCGGCAGAGCCCGTCATTCTCAGCTTCATCTCAAAAAACCCATGTCTCGAGCATCAGGAAACTGAATTCATATCCAGGAAGGGAAGGGATGGGTACTCCGAACAGAGAGAAGGATATAAAATGAAGCCACTGTGGCCTCCGACCATCCATCTAACCTCTAGGTTCTCTGTACTGTTGCCTGGCACCATCCTCACCTGGTCTGGTAGGGCTCAGTCCCCCAGAAGATACCTACTGGGGAGACACCCTGTGGATTCCTACGCAGACCCAATCCCCAGCTCTGGGAGACACCCAGTAAATTCAAGGTCTCTATTGGTCCCTTATTTACATTAGGGCACAGACTAGGGCCCTGTGGGAAGCAAGATCAAGCTCAGAAACTCACAAGAGAAGTTTCGAGAACATTATTTGGCTGGGCACGATGGCGCCTGCCACCATAAGCCTAGCACGTCCAGAGGCAGAAACAGGCAGATCTCCGAATTCCAGGCCAGCCTGAAGCCTGGTTTACACAGTCAGTTCCAAACCAGCCAGCACTATATAGTGAGATCAAAAACTGAAAACAACGAGGCATTTCTCACAGGGCTGTAGGTAGGCACAAGGAGCCCATTAGGGGCATGGGGACCCAGGGACTACCAAAGCAGGGCACAGCCGCTATCTAAGCCTGCGCATCAGGCACAGGGACCCAGAGAAGACACTGATATGAGAAAATCCTTCGAGGAGGGACTGGGAAGCCACCAGCTTTGTTCCCCTATACCACCCAGTTACTAGGACATCTGTTGAGCAAACTCGGTGGAGGCTGGGAACGGCCTCTGTGTTGTCAGTCAGTGGCAGTCTCCGGGTTAGAGAGCAGGGAAGAGCCGCCAGCCTGTGAAGACTGACTGACAAGGAAAATGACCACACTGGGACACTGACAGCATACAGTAATTTTCCACGTGCATCCTTCTTTGTTCTCTCCAGAGAGCTTCCTCTTCCTGGTCACTTTTCTTTTCCCACAGCAAATTTGGAGAGTGGCTGTGACACAGGACAGGAGCACACACGGAGACCGACAGAGCTTGTTCTCCATCCTCAAGTCAGGGTCTGGTGTAGAGTGGGGATCAGAGTGTTGGAGGTGGGACCTGGGTCTCGCAGAGAGGGTAGACATGATGTGAGCTGTGGAGTGGGTCTGATCTGGGACTCCCCCTTTACAAAGGGGGTTCTCCCTTCTATTTTATTTCCCAGGGTTGCTCATCTGTGACCTCCTCAGCCTGTTCTTCCCACTGTAAGACTGGCCGGTTTACCCTCATTTGCGTGATTTAGTTGAATGCACCAAGACGTCTCACATGTTCTCCAACTAGATGCCACAAGGGAAAAACAAAACCTCTGGCTTCATTATCCACAGTTCAGGACTTCCCCTGGGGCAATGGGGTCTGGACAACTGTGACCATCCTAGGGAAAGAGGCAAAAAAAGTAGCAGGAATAAACTGTCCCAAAGTCAGTGCAAGTGTCTTCAAATGGGGCCACTGCTGAGTTCTCCACCAGAATGGTGAGCAGCAAGGTGAGGGGAAGGGGCGCCTGGGGGTGGGGTGCTGAGACTACAGGGACATGATGGGCGATCTAAGGCAGGCCTCTGTCTTCTCTGCCCCTTGTGCTAGTCCTCAGGGGACAAAGGAGCTAGAAACCACAATGGCTATTAAATGTGTGTTCAGCAGCTAAAGAGGGATCAGTGCTGTCCCTGATGACCACCAGAGCAACTGGATTTTTAGTCAGCCATTTCTTCTCCATCCAACACCAACCCCAGGCCGTGGGCAGCTCATTCAGGGACAGGAAAGAAAAGCTGAATTAGTTGATACAAAAGCATCTGGGACCCAGATTCCAGGTGGGGTACAGGAAACACAAGAAGTTAATTAAGAACCAAAATTATCCAGGAAAACATTCTGAGTGGCATTTCCAAGTGGCAAATCCTTGAAAGCAGGATGGAACAGCAGAGTTGTTTTCTGTTTGTTTGTTTTGTTTCATATTGTTTTTATCTTCTTGTTCAGTTTCTTCCGCTTTCTTGATCTGAGAGTGTGGGAGACAGTGACCTCAAGTCCCTACCTAGATACATGTACCCAGGAAGTGATGAAATACAAATTCTCCTGTCCATATCAGGCGCTGCCCAGTGGCTGCCCCCAAGATGCCTCGGATCTCTCTTGAGAGACTGGCAGGCCAGCTAGATGGCTGAAGAGTGAGGATCACTCATGTGTCCACAGCCTTAACCCGGCAGTGCAGGCAGCCCTTCAGCCAGGCTCACCTACCTGCCCCGGAGTCCCATACAGCTGAGGCCTCAGGCCTTCCTGCTCAGCCCCTCTGGTGTTGGCTAACGGAGCAGTGGCTCTTTCCCCTGACTCCCTGCACCCAGGTCACACACCTCATCATTAGATGTCTTTATTTAGAGAGCTTTGTGCCCAGGTCTGCCCCCAGGGCAGCGTGTATTGATGCTAAATCCATCAGTTAGTGGATCTGGGCATTTAATCAATGAGGCTGCCTAGAGCCCCCGTGAGATGGGAAGGGTTCCAGGAAAGGAGGCCAGGCAAGAAGAGCATTGAGAGTGGGCAGAAGGTACCTTTTATCTGTGTCCCTGTGGCATCTGGGCTCCAGCAGTGAGCTGTGTTTCCCCTGTAGTGCTGGCATCACAGTAGAAGCACACTGCGTTTTCTTTGCATTCGCTCAATAGCTCCCACATGCATCCAATAAATACATGTGCACTGTGCCAGGCACGGCTCTAGAGGTTGGCCAAAGGGGACAAGAGCCCAAATTTTTGTTCATGTTGAGCTTATGGTCCTGTGATGGAATAGGTGGTGGTGGTGGTAATGGTTGTCATGATGTTGGTGATGGTGGTGGTGATGATGGTGATGATGAAGATAATGGTAGTGGTGGTGATGTGGTAATGATGATGGTAACAGAATGATGGCCATGATGGTGACGGTGCTGATGGTGACAGTGATGGTTCCCAGCTGTGGCCTGAGCTATGGCCACTGTTCTCCCATTTGGTGTAGAAGGCAGAATTTGATGTGTAGGCTCTCACTCCTGAACTATCAGAGTCCACTGTCCAGAATGTAGAAGTTGCACCGGTCCGGTTGATGTAGGCAGCTCAGACACGATGTTTCCATATCCGCCGCATGTCATAGAAAGCGAACATTCTTGTGGTTATGCGAAGAAGTTATGCAGTGGGGTATGCCTTCTACCAGACGAGGAACCCTGAGAGGCTTATCATGTCCTGGGGGACAAGGTACCTGTGCCCCTTCTTTCCTGTGAGTTCCTGGGAGGTGAGAACCTGTATCAGGGAAGCCTGGGGCTATAGAGAGACGGTGGATGTGTGTTCAGCCATGGGAGAAAGCGGCCCACAGCTGAGGATTCCTGACAGTGGAGTGGATTGGACAGTGGCCTCTGCTCCATCCATCAATCCACCTACCCATCTGCCACGAATCATCCATCCAGCTATCTACCAATCTGCTCATCTGCTCATCACTTACCACACAATATCCATCAATCCACTATCCACCCGGCCACCTACCCATCAACCATCATCTATACATCCATTTATTTATTCATCTAGCCCCTCCTGGTCCATCCAGGTGTCTGCTCAAACATCACCTTCCCAGAAGACACACACACACACACACACACCTGATATGAGCCCCCACTCTGTCTTCTCGGTCCTTACCACCAGGAGCAGAAAGAGTTTTCCCAAGATGATTGTTGTAGCTGGGGAAACTGAGGCCCAGCAAGCGGCAGGGCCTGTCTATGGACAGAGTGACCCAACTGAGAGACAAGGATGAATGCTGTCCCTGTGGGTGGCGTGCAGAGTTCCTCTTTCTGAGCTACCTGGACAGAAGAGGGTCCAGCCATTCCAAGGTCAACAGAGGCCAGTCCCATCTCCAATCTCACGGTGAGCCACCTCCTGGAGATCCTCATGCAGGTTGCTCTGATGGCTCAGACTTCTCAGAGCTGCACATCCGTTGAGAGTCTGTATCCGGAACTGAGACCTTCTAAGGAGGAGGAGGTAGCCTTGCATGGCTCCCTGCTCCCCTCAGCTGTTTCCCCAACCTGTGGCTGGCATCCTAAGACACTGCAGAGTCCAAACGGGTCCCTGTCCTTTTGGCCCGGAGAAAGTAGGATGCTGTGGGCTTGGCAGTGCCTCTGTCTCTGCCCTGGCTTGTAATACTAGTTGCCTATGTGTGTTGGCGGCAGCTACCTGTGTCCCCTCTGCCCTTCCTTGTCGGCTGCCAGGCGTCCCCTCCACCTTTCCTTGCAGAGTAGACTTGCAGCAAGCAATGAAAAACACTGGGTTTCAGCAGCGGGTTTGTTGCTGCTCCTTAAAGCGAAATTGATTTTTGCTCTTAAGTTTCTTTCTTTCTTTTTTTTTTTTTTTTTTTTTTTTTAACGTTTTTTATGATCCTGGAGTATTGAACCCAGACCCTTGAGCATGCAAGGCAAATGCTCTCTACCGTGGAGTTCTTACATATTAATCCCCAATCTCCCCGCCCCTTAAAATCATCCCCAAATGACCGTTGCATACCCCTCTCTCAGGCCTCAGCGCCTCTGAAATCGAAGACCCAAGCATCCGTGTCACCTGCCTCCCCATCACAGCCTGCACTTTAACAAGCCTCTCAGACGCTGGCTGCGCTCATTACGCCCAAGGCGTGCCGCTGCGAGCATTTGGCTCTCACACCTGCTGCACACCAGAGCCTCCCAGGGACCTGGAACGGATGCCCGCTTCCCTCGGCCAGAAATTCTCAGCTAATTGGCCTGTGGCGGGGACTCGTTTAGACTCCCGGGTGATCCCAACATGCAGCAGAGTTGTCGAATCACCGGCTGAGAGGAAACCGGAGATATCAAACAAAAGGACGGTCACGCCGAGGTGGGTGGTCTGTTTAGAGCCCAGATGGGCAGCGCGTGGCAAATGAACCAAAAGTGGCTGCACTTCCCACCAAAGGGCAGCAGGTGGGGCTGGAAGAGAGGACCCGCGATCACAGCCCCGGTAGTGTAGGACGGACCCCAAGTGTATTAGGGCTATCTAGGGAAACAGAACAGATAGGATGAATATATATTAAAGGGAGATTTATTAGGTTGACTTACAGTCTGGGCCCAACAATCTGACTTACAGATGGCCCAACAATGGCCATCTCACACTAGAGAGGCTGAAAACTCAGTAGCTATTTAGTCCACGAGGCTAGATGTCCCAGCAGTCCCAACTACTTCTGTAGGCCGGGAGGGTTCCTGGAAAGTTGTTGCTCTTTAGGTATACATGAGAATCCCAAGGAAGCCAGGTCCCGGAAGTCCTAATATAAGTAAAGAACCACAGTAGTAGCAACAGCAGGATAGATTAAGCTACCAGCAAGAGTAAAGGCAAGCAGGCAAAAAAACAAACAAACAAAAAAAAAAAAAAACCAACAACAGTTTTCTCCATGTCCTTTTATCTGGGCTGCCACCAGAAGATGGCACCAACAATTTAAGTGAGTCTTTCCATGTTTAAAAAAAAAAAAAAAAAAAAAAAAGAAGGGGGTGGAGAGATGGCTCAGTGGTTAAGAGCACAGGCTGCTCTTCCAGAGGTCCTGAGTTCAAATCCCAGAAACCACATGGCAGCTCACAACCATCTGTAATGGAATCTGATTCCCTCTTCTGGTATGCATGAAAACAGAGCACTCATATACATAAAATAAATAATTCTTTTTAAAAACCCAATAAAGAAAAACCTTTTCAGGTATGCCCAGCTGCTTCCTTTTTAGTTTCTCCCAGATCCAATCCCCTTGGCACCCAAGATTAGCCATCCCACCCCCCCCAAAAAAAAATTTTTTTTTCAAAACAGCCTTGGCTGTCCTGGACTCACTTTGTAGACCAGGCTGGCCTCAAACTCACAGAGATACATCTGCCTATGCCTCCCCAAGTGCTGGGATTAAAGGCATGCACTACCATTCCTGGCTTATTATTTGACTTCTATTTATGTGTATATGTGTGTGAGCCTGCTTGTCTGTATGTGCACCACATATGTGCAGGTGCCAAGTTGGCCAGAAGAGGGCATCAGATCCCCTGGAAAGGGAGTTGTAAGTGCTTGTGAGCTGTTGGGACCAAATGAGAATCCTCTGTAATACTCCTTTGTAAACACTCATATTTGCACACACCGGTAACTTTCACATTCAGACCAGAGGAAGCCTTTGATGTCCCTCTGAGCTTCAGCCCAGGGAGAGGGGAGGCTTTGTCATTGCTGTGGGTCTGAGAGGGATATTGGGCCCTTGACACGGCTGTACCCATGTTAATAATATACATTCACTCAGATTTCATCTGCTCTTTACACATTCATTCAAAGCTTCCTTCCACTCCCCGTGCCCGAAGCAGCTCTTGTGACAGCATCTTAGCATAATCATCACCTGGCACTAGGATATGAAGCCCAGGATATGTTGCTTAGCTGGAGTCCCTGTGCTGCAGGACACTACACACCAAAGACAAGAGCTCATCAACCCAGGCAGCATCCCCGAGCCCTGGAGACTGGCTCTCCGTGGAAGTCCACTGCTGCCTGTCTGCAAGGGGTAAAATGGCTTCAGTGAGGTTGCTATGTAAAAAGGCCCCCCTTCACCAGGTTTGTGCCAGTGATGGAAACTCCAGCCCACAGTGCAGTGGACAGGAGTGTTTCAGCCTCTGGTTCCAGTGGTCAGTCCAATGATAACCTCCAAATGGCCTCTGTGAGTAGGAGGGATCTTCAGCTGGAGTTGCAGCCAGTACCCAGTGAACCTTGCTCTCCAGCAAGGACCATCCTGGAGAAGGAGTCCAACCAGACACAGCTTGCGATCCCTGAGGCATCTGGCCACCCCATCCTCACTCCGGGGGAGCCCCAGTGTTGGTGACTCTTGCCTTTGCCCTTGTTTGCTTTCTGGTTGCTGTGACAAACATGGTGACCAAAAGCAGCTTGGGGAGGACGGGGTTTATTTCATCTTACTGGTTTCACTCCGCTCTTGAGAAAGTTCCCATCCATCAGGGTGGGAACTCTAGCTGGATTGTTACATGCTGGCTTGCTCCCGGGCTTCCAAGATCAACTCCATTTCCTATATATCCCAGGTCCACCCACCTAGGGGATGGTGTACCCCTCACTGTGCTTGGGTCCCTCCTGAATTGATTAGCAGTCAAAGGAAAATGCTCCCTACATATGCCAACAGGCCAATCCGACGGAGGCAGTTCTTCGGTTGTGACTCGAGTTGACAGCCAGCCTTTACCCAGATCTTGATCACAGCTCTATATCTAAAGCTAAGTGCCGTTCTGGCTCTGTGATGAACTCAAACCATCCTGCTTGATGCTCATGAGTGATGGAGAGCCTCATGTAGCCCTGGCCACACTGATCCGGATCAGTTCTCCTCTAGAAGGGCCCAGAACCAGCAGGATCTGCTGGGCTCAGTGACTGTGCAGCAGGCCATGCCACTGAGGCCTGGCACCCTTCTGTAGAAAGCACCAGTCCTCTGCTGACAGAACTGCCCAGGAGAATCAGGGAACAGTTCTATATACCCTCAGGGAAGCAATACAGCTTAGGAACAATTGCTGCTCCCAAGTTTGACCATGCCGTAGATGCCTCAGTTCTTACTCAGAAGTTTCACTCTCTGGTGTCTCACTTTCTAGGCCCCATGGGTGCATATCTAGAAGGCTGGAATTCCGCTTCTGTGGTTTCAGCATCTGACTGGCCCTGTTCCCTCTGGACCAGGACTGCCCCCCCCCCGCCTTGTCCTTTCAGCTGACCAGATGTTCAGAAGCCCACCCAGGGGCATGATGGAGCTAATAAGGTGATGTCCGAGGCATGGGGACTGCTGATGTCTGAACCCCTGGGCTGGTTAATTATTGCAATAAGACTGAAAGGTGCCGGGGCTGCTGGGTAATGGTCCTAGGCTCCGTACTGGATCTAGTGAACGCATGGGGACGTCCCTGAGTATCTCTGGAAATGTCTCAGCTGGGCCACGGATGGAGACTCAGTGTGGATGATATAGAGAAATGAACCTTGTTGCTGGTGACTCAGGCTGATCGTCTGAGGGACTCAGGGGAAAAGGAACAAACAGTCTGTCCTGGAAAGGCAACAGACCGTTGTAAAGGCTTGCACCAAATGTCCCCGTGATGAGATCAGCATGGGAGCTGAATAGACACCTGCACTCAGATCCATCGTGAGGGTCACAGTCACCTCATGTGTCCACTCCTAACCACATGTATTCCCCTCCACCACCACCCCCATAGCACACATGACACTTCACCTCTTCCTAAATTACAGCTCCCCACTTGAGATGTTGGACTTGTCACACTTATGGAAAGGAATGTGACCTGGGGTTGAGGAAGAGCCCCAAGAACCCGGCTCAAGGGAGTGTTCAGATGCACCTGTGTGATTGCTCAAAAGGAAGTCCAGGGGCCGGCTAGATGTGTGGCTGCGTAACTTGATCAAATGAGGAGTCACTGATATGAAGTTGCCTCTGTGTTTGTGTGTATGTGTGTGTGTGTGTGTGTGTGTGTGTGTGTGTGTGTGTGTGAAACCACTAATAAGGGCCACATGTAAGGTCTGCCATTGCCTTTGTGAAGTCTCTGCCCCAGTCTGATTTCTCTTGGAGAAGCACCTGGCTTCCAGATACCGTAGATACAGTTAGCAACATCTATCTATGTATCTACCATCCATCCACTTACCCACCCATTCATCCATGGATGCATCCATCAGTCATCCTTCTACCTTACCCATCTGCCTACCCACACTTACAAACATACATTTATTTATACATCCACTTATTATCTACCCATCATCCATCTCTCCATCCTCCCATTCACTAATTTATCCATCCATCCATCCATCACCCAACCCACACATCAATACATCCTCTACCCATCCATTCACCCATTTGTCCATTTACACATTCTGATCCATATATCTATCCGTCACTTACCCATCCACTATTTGCCCACCTATCTATCCATCTTGCCTTCATGTATCCATCTAACACTCACCATCATGTGTCTCTCCTCCAATCCACCCATCCATCCATCAGCCCATTATCCATAAACATCCAGACACTCATCCACCCATCCAATCTACCTTTTTACATAACCATCCATCCATCCATCTTTATTCTAGCCATCTATGCATGCATCCATCCCACACACACACCTCTGTACCTATATTCATTCACTCACCTATTCATTCATTCTTTCATTTAAAAAAAAAACATTAACTGCATGATAGTCTCAGACACAGATAGGCAGCTGGCTTTGCAAAGGTCTATGAAAAGTGAGGCTCTGCTTCTGAAAACTTCCATGTTTTATCATAACAAAGATCATAAGATGCTTTGAAAAACAGACTACCAACACCAAGGGTGAGTTACAGATGATAAAAAGAATAGCAGCTTTTGCCATGGAGTGATGAGCAGATGGAATGGATGGATGGATGGATGGATGGATGGATGGATGGATGGATGGGTAAATAGGTGGGTGGCTATATGGTTGGATAGATAGATAGATAGATGATAGATAGAAAGATAAATAGAGAAAGAAAGAAAGAAAGAAAGATAGATAGATAGATAGATAGATAGATAGATAGATAGATAGATATGTGTATAAATAGGTAGGTGGATTGATGGATGGATAGATAGATAGATAGATAGATAGATAGATAGATAGATAGATAGATAGACAGACAGGTGTATAAGTCGGTAGGTGGTGGCTGGACAGATAAATGAGTAGATGAGTAGGTGTGTAAACAGTTAGGTGGTGGCTGGATAGATGGATGGATGGGTATGTTGAAATGGCTGGTGGATGAGCAATAAATAAAGCTTCTGTGGGCCTCTTTCTTGGCCTTTTTATCTAGTCATTGAACAGCATAACTGAGCTCTAACAGTTCCTGTTCTTGGCTTATTTACTGGCTTGAGAAATGCCTTGTCCTGTGAGGAAACACACACCATACACACACACACACACACACACACACACACACACACACACACACACACACAC
>OU015754.1:20554589-20598577 GCA_907169655.1 Acomys percivali | reverse complement strand
TCTCTCTCTCTCTCTCTCTCTCTCTCTCTCTCTCCCTCACCCTCTCCTCCCTCTCTCCCTCCTCCTCCCTTTCTCTCTTCCTCTCTCCTTTCTCCCTACCTTCTTTCCCACTCCCTCCTTCTTCCATGGCTGTCGTAAGAAGAACTGGTCTCCTCCTCACTCCCCCACCATGATGTTACCCCAAGATGAACAATATTGCTGGTACCCACAGACAAACAAACCTTGACAGTAGCGCAGTGTCCGATCACTCCTTGCTGCCAGGTACAGCAAGAGATGGGGACACTTGTGCCTTGAAGATAGGATGACAGCTACATGCCCCCACCCTGTTACTCCGGGGATACACCGACACAGGCCACAAGGACAAGTACATAGGTGCTGTGACAGTGACTGTGGTAGCTGGGTAGGGGGGGAGATGACACCCTACCTGGGCGAGGGGACTCTTGGAGGGCAGAAGGGAAGGTGTGTGGAGTGACAAGAGACACTGAGCACTGAGACTCTCCCCCCTCCCACTCAGGGATGGTGTCTGCTTAGCAAAGAGAGGATGTTTACAACACAGTAATTCATGAAAATAAATGTGTTATAAGCAGAAGGCAGTTAATAGGAACACCACAGGTGTTCGTGCCCAGAGGACAGTGAGAACACTGTGCACTGTGCAAAGGCTGATTCACAGAGAGATGCACTAAGCCCCGCCTACGACTACGTAGGAAGGGAATCTCAGGAAAGGCCCTGAGCAGACACATCCATCACTGGACAGGGGAGCGAAGAAGGAATCACAGCCTGTTACTCACACCCACAGCACTTTATAATCCCCACATGGGGAGGGATCGCAGGCACAGAGGAAGAGAATAAGCCTTGATCCCAGGGTGTGGGCAGCCAGGAAGGATGGAGTCACGCTGAAAAAGAATTTAACCCACACTCTGGAGGGACTAATAGAAGATGGAGAAGAGGGAGCAGGGAGGTGACTTGGGGACACTCAGGGACCCACAGAGGTGGCTGAGACTATTTCCTCCATTGTCTATTCAGCAACCCATCCATGTGTGCAGTCCTGCCCCTCTGAGGCTCAGGTTCTGCAGGGAGCTCCCAAGACAGACACACTCTGTTCACAGCCCTGTTCTGGGAACAGTAAGGATGATGGATGGGGCTGAAGCGAGACCCATGGAGTCAGCAATTTTTCCTGCTTTCCCTATTTATTTTCAATTTCACCTCGACTCAAAAGTGTTTTGGGAAACGTGGACACCATCCACAGAGTCAGCCTTGGGACAAAGCTAGAAGGGAGTAGACACTGTTCTATGCCCCCAGTTTCCAAGCAAGTCCTCCCTGTTACCTGAGACTGAGCATCTGTTCTGGGTCTCAGCCCATCAGGTTCAGCCCAAGGCTCTGTCTCTGGCTCTGGCCTCTCTTGACACTGTCCACTCAGCTAGTCCCTGTTAGACACTCTGGGCATGCCTTTGCATCCCAGTATACTGGGTCAGGAGCTTTCTTTTGCCTGCTCTTCAGCTTTAAAGCCGTGTCTACATTGCAGGCTGATATCTGGGACTCGTGTGAGCCCCTAGAAAGGAAAAAGGGCAGGTCCAGGCCAGGCAGGACAATTACAGGAGATCCTGTCCTATGGATAGACACATGGCTGTCTGGAGCTCTTGGCATCTGTGTGTTACACAGCAGGGGTAGAGTCCTCATAGACCAAACATGGACTTTGTCCCATCCTTGACACAGAGGGTCAAACTGCTGGTCACATTTGCTTTAAAAGCTATGTCAAGTCCCCCATGACCCAGGGGACCCAGTGGTTCTGCAGTACGTGTGGAGACAGATGTCAACATACCCAGAGCATCCCAAACTGGGGCACACCACCACTCAGCGCAGGCGGCTCGTTGTGAATGTCGTTTTCCCATTTAGCTCAAATCTCTTCTTCATTTTCTCCCTGCAAGCCATCTTAATTCATGAGACTTATAGAGGGCATGAGGAGAAATAGGAGCTGTCCATCACACAGGTAAGCAAAGCAGCTTAGAAACCATAGGAGGCTTTCTGCCTCTCTGTTCTACAGTTCCCTCACAGACCACTGAGATACGGACCTGTCACCTTCATATGGGTGCCTTAGAGCTCTCTATGAAGCATTGCCTTGACCACAACTTCATGGATAGAGTGGAGACTGTGTGTATTCTATAGACCAGGAAACAGAGACACTAAGGTGTCCGTCCCACATGGCCCAGCAGTAAGGGGATCGATTCCAGCCTATGTAGTTTGGACTTGGGACTGTGCAGTCCATGATCCCCTTGAGCTCATGGTTGCTGGCAGTTGACAATACGGATCTGAACTCCTTGGCAGGGTGCTAGCTGCCGCCCTTCATGGGCACCCACAAAGAGGAGACCAGGCCACAAGGGGTGGCAAGGTGCAGAGGGAGGGTTTCAAACAGGCCCTAGGAGCTATATCTCCCTGTGGTGGGTTAAATAAGAACAGCCCCCACAGAGTCATGTGTTTGAATGCTTGGTGCATAAGGAGTGGCACTATTAGAAGGTATGGCCTTCTTGGAGTAGGTAGGGCCTTGTTGGAAGAAGTGTGCCACTGTGGGGGTGGGCTTTGGGGGGTCTCAGACACTCAAGCTAGGTCTAGTGTGGCATTCACTTCTGCCTGTGGATCCAGATGTAGAACTCTCAGCTCCTCTTCCAGCACCATGTCTGTTTGCACACTGCCATGCTTCCTGCCACGATGATATTGGACAAAACCTCTCAAACTATAAGCCAGCCCCAATGAAATATTTTCCGTTATAAGAGTTGCCTTGGTCATGGTGTCTCTTCACAGCAATAAAACCCTAACTAAGACACTCCCTCGGGTCATGTTGTCCTCCCTTTGTTCAACCCCGACTGGAAACGCCCCTCTGAACTCTATCCCTGTCTGTCCCAAGGCCAGATCCTTCTGTCCTGCTGTGTGTCATCAGAACAATGAGGAAGCAGAGAGCTGGTCCTATGAAAGCTCGAGTCTCCAGACTGCCTACATCTGTCAGCGAGGAAGCCTAACAAGCTAGTTCTGGGATCAGGCAGGGCTCCTGCTGAGACAGGGGTTAGTATAGTTCTAGAAGGACCCAAGATCCACTGTGCCCCAGGGAGGCTCGGACAGCAGAGGTCCAGCTTCATGCAGGAAAAGCCCTCAGTCAGCCCTTATTCAGGCTGCACTTCACCTGCCGGGTTCCATCCTGGGGACAACAAATGGGCCTTGTCCACCCCAGGCCTGTCTGGTGTCTCCAGCCTCCCTCTCATGTGTTCTGATTTTGGGGCTTCATTTTTCAATCCAAACAGAACCCAGGGAAGGTCGGCTCCTGCAGGCCAGGTTGGGTTCCCAGGAGGCACAGTATGAAGGCCAGCAGGCCAGGAAGTAGGTGTTCTCTCCCCTATCCAGGGCAAGCAGCTCCCAGCTCTCACTGCCTCTCAGGGTCTCAGGCTTACCTCCTCACAGAGCTGGAACCTCAGGCCGGGATACAAAACATCCATCCAGCAGACACTGATAAACTCTAAAACAGTGAACACCGCCTTTCCACTCGAGAAAGTTCAAGTTCAGAGTTTATATTCACAAACACTTGGTCATGGGAGTTGGATGTCTGAAGATAAACCCTGTTAACACACATCCATAAGCTCAAAAAAAAAAAAAAAAAAAAAATGACTAAGCCAGCAACGAGTGAGAAGCTTCTGCGCCCCTTTTATCATTTTCTTTTCTCAGCCAATCTGGGAGCCTGGGAGAATGACTAAGCACCCACAGCCAAGTCATGAGCCCCTTAAGACCTTGAGTGCTACTTATGGGAGCTGGTTAACCTAGTCTCCCAGATCTGCAAGGACAAATAATTAGCTGCTGGCAGCATGGACTAACTGGTAGAGAGTGGACTTCAATCCCCCAAAAGCTAATTGTCTCTAGTGTTACAGTGATCAGCATAACTAATAACCTGCACATCAACACACCAGACACCTGCCGGTCAACACAACTACCTGTCAACCAACGCAAAAGAATTTGCCAATAAACACATCAGACAACCCATCATGCCACTATGGGGTGTTTCTCACCAAGGATCTTTTAGTACAGATGCTGGGCACAGTGGCTCCTTTCTGGATGCTGTGACAAAAATCCCTGCAAAATATCTTAAGGGAAGAAGGGTTTCAAACCATCTCTGTCCACCACAGGGGGGGAAGGGAAGGCATGGTAGAACATGGCGGCAGGGGCACATGAGACAACCACAGTTCACTGTTCACCTGCCGATGCTCGCTCTGATCTGAAGTTTGGGGAAAAGAACCCTAAAGCTGGCCTTCTGGAATCTGGATGGACCCGTTGACTCAGATAGGACTCATCTAGAAAAAACAAAAGGAGATTCCGAATATGAGAGGACTGGGCATCCTTCTCTGCCTTGAGCTTCTGTCTGCTCTGCACCTGTTCCATAGCTGCAGGTTCAGGATTCCATGCCCTTTGTTCACACTGGATGGTCAGGGCATTTTGTTTGTGACTGTCACTTATGACTAAGCAAGTTTTCCTGGCACTGTTAGTGAGGCAAGATGACCCAGATGAGTTCTGAAGACCCAAGTGAGCTCCTAAGTTCCCCTCAAGGGCTCACGCTTACTACATTTCTTCCAGCGAATGAGTAGAAATCACAGCATTCAGGAATCCTATCTCAGGCTGAGCACAGTAGTCCCTCCCTGCTGGAAACCCAGCCACAGCTGCAGAAGTTCCAGCCCCAGAAAGAAGGCAGACACTCCACCCAGAGGGCGCTGTTTGTTCAGTCTCAGCAGCTGGCACGGTGGGGCTCAAGTGCACACTTTTTATTAGTAAGTTGCATAGGCAATGTCTCAAAGCCACAGTCCCAGAGACTGGACCAGTGTACGCTGTGTGAACTACTCCCATCCCTGATGAAAGGTATGTGAGAACTGAGCTGCGTTCCGGCTCCTTGTCTTCTCACTCCAGGAGAGTTATCAGCATCTTGGTCCTGTGTGGTCCTCTGTGCTGTCCCAGGCTCTATTCATTGTCTACAACTGTCAATCTCCTGTAAAGCCAGCCCCAGCTCCGCTCCCCTGTGTGGCCAAAGTCCAGAGTTTCCAGTAGAGCCTGGCATGGGGGGTAACTTCTTCAGTTAGGTGATGGTTAATCTCACCAACTTGAAGGGACCTGGAGCCAAGAAATACCAAAGGAAGATGATCCTCCTTGAGAGTAGGCAGCATCCTCCAAACAGGCAGCCCAGATATAAAGAGGTCTAAGGAAAAGGCAGCCATGCCTTCTTGCCTTTTGCTGGGTGGGTGTGCCTATTGCGCTTGCAGCTTCTGCTGTTGATGATGATGTCAGTGGTGGTGGATGAGGGTGATGGTGATGGTGGTGATGATGATGATGATGATGATGATGATGATGATGGTGGTGGTGGTGGTGGTGGTGGTGAGATGTTATCCTCAGCTGACATCTGACTCCAGTGCTTCAGCTGGGGTGAAACGAATAATAAAGTAACCCTACACAGTGTGTCTAGACTGTGAAGGTCAAACATGTTGGATGCCCGTCTGCCTGGCTGTCTATGTGTAAAGGGTCAGGAGAGTTAGCTGGGGGGGATGAGGACCAGCCCACTGCAAGTAGGAGAGAAGCAGACATCCTCACTACCAAGGTCATGTGATCTAGTATAAGGTTAGTGCAAGAATGACCACCAGAGAGTAGCCGGTATCCCTCATGTCCCCAAGCCAGACTTTTTATTCCAAGTTTGGGAACTTGAGAAAGCATTCACAAGAGGAGGGAGCTACAGAAAGCCACATACTCAGGGGTGTTTCCCTGTCTGGTAGCACAAGGGGACAGAGCCCCTGAACGGAATGGTGTAGAATACCGGTGCTACACAGGACAGATCCTGAGAGAGGTGGGAGGGGAATAGGTAGGATCCCACGGAGAATCCTTGGTCCAGAGTTCACTAGACAAGAGGAGTTCACTTCCCATTGCTGACCTGTGGCCCTCATTCCCACATCTCGATCAGAGACTCTAACTCAAAGAGCCCTGTGTCTCTGGCATGGGTTCCTTTGAGAGAGGCCTCCAAACACGCCCCCAGCACCCACACACAGCTGTTGTTCCGGCTGCCTCAATACTGTGAGGCTCTCAGACGTCTGGGAGACGTCCTAACTTTAATAAAACACCAGCGTACTTTATAATCTTTCACAGTGAGCAATTTTGAAACACTCAAAGACAAATTGCCAGTTTGCAGAGCGTATTTCAAAGCGGCTTCCTATTTGTTTAATTTTCATGGCTTCCACAACTTGAAGCTTCTCACCAGGACTCCAGACTTGCTTTTTACCACTGAAGGACTATTGTTCCCCCATCTCCAGAGGCATCATTTACCATCCACTCAGAAACTACCTCCTCTGCCCGTTAGGTGGGGTCCCTTCCCCATCTCAAATACAGTTCAGTTACAAAACACAGCCTCTCCGCCAGACACCGAGGTCCAAAGCTATGCTTAATATGTTTTTACTTTCCTCTACTTAGAAAAACATCTGGGCTCAGGGGTGTCTGCTCAAACTACAGCACGAACCAAGGGCAATACAAGCAGTAAACATCAAACCCCTACTCTGATCTAGACAATGGACAGGACATTCTCCACAGTTATGTGGAGAGTGGGGACTGACTCTGACATGAACTCTGGTGCTCCATATTTGACCACTTCCCCTTGGTGGGGAGGCCTGGTGGTACTCAGAGAAAGAACAAGCAGGCTACCAAGATGAGACTTGATAGCCTATGACCATATAGTGGGGGAGGAGGTCCCCCTTTGTCATAGACCTAGGGGAGGGGAATAGGGTGAAAGCAGGAGGGAGGGAGGAAAGGGAGGATACAAGTGATGAGATAACAATTGAGATGTAATCAGCATATATTAGTAAAATAAAATTTTTTAAAAAGAAAAAGAAAAACAAAGACCAGGACCTAGGGAGATGGGCCAGTCAGTAAAGTGCTCACACTGCAAGCACAAAGACCTGCATTCAGTTCATAGAACCTACGTAAAGGTGTGAAAAAAAGAGGTGAGCAAGGTAGTGTACACTTGTTAATTTCAGCTCTGGGAAGGTAAAGACAGGTGGATGGATCCCTAGAGGTTGCTGGGCAGCCAACCTAGGCAAAGTGATTAGCTCTAGGACAATGAGAAAAACTGTCTCAAAACACCGAGATGGATGCCATCTTGAGAAATGATACTCTGGCCTCCATATGAACACACACACACACACACACATGTGCACGGAGGTGCACCTATTTGTAAACATATGTACATATACCCATACACACACACACACACACACACACAGAGAGAGAGAGAGAGAGACAGAGACAGAGAGAGAGACAGAGACAGAGACAGAGACAGAGAGACAGAGAGACAGAGAAACTCCTCCATGGTTTCTGCTTCAAAGTCCTGCTGCGGCATCCCTTGACGATAGTCTAGAATCTATAAGATAAAATAAACTTTCTGCCCTGAGTTGCTTTTTGTCATGGTGTCTGTTGAAACCACAGGAAGCAAACTAAGACAGCTCCCTTCTCCTACATTGGACAAAGGACAGCTTCTTCAGTTTAACTCTTCCGTGGTGAGCCTCTATCGGTATCTGTCTACTGTATCCTTACGCAGGTGTGTTCATTAAAACCAGATACAACCGTGGGTCTGGAATCTGGACAGAGGGCGTGGATTGAGGACAGATGGGAGCATCTCTCTGCCAGGCACCTTCTGCTTTACCCGTCCCCCCCACCAAGGGCTTTTCCTAATTCCTGCTCAGACGTCCAGAAGTCTGCTCCCCCATGGCCCCCCTTCCACCCTCACCCCACCTCCCGCTACAAAAGCTTAGAGGAAGTACAATTGAAGGGATTCAAAATGGTTGTCCAAAATGGGCCCTCTTCCCTTCTGTCTTACCACACTGCAAATATGACTACACCCTTCACAGGGATTCAACTGCCCACTTGCTCCAACAGAAGGTTCTCCTGTCTGTCATTTTCCTGTGCATGGCAGAAGCAGCCGGTGGAGTGTGAGTTAAGCTCCCAGCCACAGCAGAGCAAGGAGCGACCATAGATACTGAGGGGGTGAGGGGTACCATGTTCCCAAGACAGCAGCGCACAGGCCCAGAGCAGATGACAGAGGCTGATAAGGCTACAAGGACGTGTGGGGAGGGGGGGGGAAGGGGGGGCGGGGACGGGCGGCACGGCGGGTAAGCTCTGAGAGTTCACTCACAGGTCCCTTGTTAACAGGCACGCAATCACTAAGAGGACAGATTTGCAGAGTCCTGGTGATAATGGAGCCTATCAAGTACTTTATTTAATTAATCACAAAAAGGAAATTTCCCCCCAAGCAAGGCCTAGATGTAGAGGCCCCCTCTATAGATGGTGAGAATAGATGATTCAATTAAATTTCACAGACTCAGCTAGACTGCTCTTACTTAACTCTGTGAAACTGCCAGTCTCTGGAACCCCGCCCTGCCACCACACACCCTCTGCAGCCTGTTGGCTCATCCGGATTGCTGTGTTTACAGGAGAATGGGAGAGGGGTTGACCTTGGGATGTGATATCCTTTCTCCCCACCATCCCCCCCCCCGCATCCCCCACCTCCCCCAGCCTTCTGCTTCTTTCTCAGGTTCCCTCCCTCCGTGTAATCAGGAAACTGGTTCTTTTTAATATCAGCCGCATCAGATATTTTGAAACATAATTCTCCTGGGAGGAAACGGTTATTAAAAAGGTAATTAATTTATGCCGAAGGCATACACAAATCATAAATCATCCAGGGTTATTTGCCCTGAGCTTATCCCCTCCCCCCCCCCCCCCGCCCCCCCCCACCGCCACTGGCGTCTTTTCCACCAGGTAAACAAGGTGTGTGCTCCTGTGCTCACAGTTCAACGGTGTGTTGTTCCTTAACTCAGAGCACACTGGCTGCCTCCCTCTTCCTGCTTTAGATAGTCACTGTTTCCTCAGACCCCACCCCCATGTCTGCCAGTGCTAATAATGTGCGCTTTTTACCAAGACAAGAGACTACCCAGGGAGGCAGTGGCAGCCAGGAAACAGAGCCAACTTCTAAAAGCTTTCTAGCTGCCTAATTGCATAAGTTATGCATATTCATTACTACCAGACCAGGGGTTTGAAGGGGACTTAGAATCACTGGCAGGCAGAAAAGACCGGAAATCACTATAAACAGCTACTTAGAGGTAAATCAAGTCACGTTGGGCTTGGAGACCACACCTGTCATTCCCAGCACTCAGGGAGGCTGAGACAGGAGGATTGCTGTGAGTTTGAAACAAGCCTGAACTACATAATAAGACTATCTCAAACCCCACCCCCGCAACTCCCTAAGAGTCTCAAATCAGGAGTAATCAGATTGAATCGGTGCCATATTTCACGCCTCTAAGATGGGATGTGTCACAGGCAACATGCAGATACTCGAGATCTGGACTGAGGGCTGTCCACGCTTGACAGGACAGTCCTCTGCCTTTCATCTTGAGGTTTCCACTCTAGTCAGAACTCCCTGGCCATGGAGAGCTCTAGAGTATGTGCTAAGTGAGGCTCTGGAAGTTTCCTTAGACACCTTCCCTCCCAGTGAGAAGCTATGGGGGGCATGAAAGATGGAATAGGAGCCGAGGGGCATTTCCAGGCTGCAGAGACAAGGGGTGGCTGTCCCTAAATCTATCCAGAATCCTCTCTGACCTCGGTAAGCCCTGGTTTAGTCCTCTCTTTGAACTTCGAGGTTGGAACAGTGCCTCCTGCTGGCCTGGAGTACCAATGGCAGCTCTCTCCTTAAGCCCTAACTGCAAACTCCCACTGGGAAGACTCCTCCCCAGCCACCCCCCAGGCGTGCTGAGACAGCACATTACTTTGGTCTCATCTGAATCCCTTTGGAATTAATAAATGATGTATTTTGGGCATGAGTGTTAATACTAGTTCAACATCTAAAGTGGATCCACTTATACCAAATAGGGAAAGGCAGATCCCATGGCCTGGGTTGTGGGCGGTTAAAAGCTTGACATCAGGGAAATCTCCCACTCAAGCATTCATCAGGCCCGGCCCAGCTTAGCTTCGAAGACCGGGCATACTAAGATGCAGTTTCACAAAGGAGGCAGGTCTGGGTCCTTGCCCATCCTCAACCTAGACACTTCACTACAGGAGACACTTGGGGAAGACCCAGGATGGGCCCCAAAACCCCTCATCCCCAAAAACCCAAACTCCCAGCCTAGGGCCTCCTAAGTAAACCAATCCAACAATGGCCCCAGAGGCTCATACATTTGAATGCTTGGTCATAGAGAACGGCCCTATTAGGAGGTGTGGCCTTGTTGGAGGAGGTGTGGCCTTGTTGGAGGAGGTGTGGCCTTGTTGGAGGAGGTGTGGCCTTGTTGGAAGAAGTGGGTCACTGTGGGGGTGGGCTTTGGGGTCTCAGATGCTCAAGTCTGGCCAGTGTAGCTCGATCTTCCTTCCTGCTGCCTGGCGATCCGATCTAGATGTAGAACTCTCAGCTCCTTCTCCAGCACCATGTCCGCCTGCGCGTCTGCCATGCTTCCCGCCATGATGATAATGGACTAAACCTCTGAAACTGTAAGGGAGCCCCCAGTGTTTTCCTTTATGAGAGTTGCCATGGGCATGGTGTCTCTTCAGGGCAATAGAAACCCAAATGACAGCAAGTGTCCATTCACCCGCTGATTAAGGGAGAGGACTTGCTCAGTCCTGGTGTCCCCAAGGGCCTTCCCAGGGCTGCGGCAGAACCAGGCTGATTGCACTTCCTTGCCAGGGCTGCAGTGGTGACAGCTTGACAGCAAGTGCCGTCAACTCCAGCCAGCAGCTCTGAGAGCGTGGGAAAAAGCAGAGGACACAGGACGGGAGGACCTGTGGCCACCACTCAACACAAGACCCTCAGAGGAAGGAGAAACCACAGGTCTGATGGCTCCTGCTCTGTGATGGGGACACAGCTTTTCTTTCCTGCAGGAGACCTGACCTCTCAGGGCTCCGGCTGCCCTTTTAGAGCTGCGAGGGGTCAGTCGCCATCCATCCACATCCCTACCAACCTCCCTTCCTTCTCTTCTCCACCCTCCCTCTAGATGGACCGGCAAACACGCAGAGATGCCTAGACACCAGGATGCAGTGGCGCGATGGTCAAGAAGACACGTGGCTCTCTCAGAAGCAGCTCTGTGAGTCTCTCAGCACCAGACAGATGGCTGCACCAGCCATGGATGCTTCCTAGAGTCAGTAAGGGCCCAGGCAACAGCGGTATGGGGAGGGCACCACCTTCAGTGAGGCACCGGTTCCTTCTGCCACCGAGCACTCGGGTCACATGACTAGCCAGCTATAAGGCAGGCTGGGAAATGAAGTCCAAGCCAGTGTAGCCTAGAGGGAAGATGGACTCAGGGGCGGTCCTAGGTCTTGGCCATGGCTCTGATCACACCCTGTCATGTACTTCTCAAGGAGCCTTAAGCATCCAGGCCCTGCTACAATTTATATTGCAACTGCACCACTCTGTGGGGGAATATTACAGAGCAGAGAGCTCAACTTCACTCTCCTTGCTGAGTTGCCAGCAAGGAGGACGTTTCTTCTCAGACATGCATCAGTACCATGCTATGAAGTGCCCGAGGCTCCTTGGAACCAGGTCCAGTGGAAAGTGACACTCACAAATTCAACGTCTACAATTGCATTTCTTTTTTCTTTTTTTCTTTTTTTTTTTTTCTTTTTTTCTTTTTCTTTTTCTTTTTACAATTGCATTTCTTTTATCAGACGCCAAGTTCAGGCAGAGAGGATGACAGGCTCAGTAGATACTATCCTTCAAAAATGACACTAGGGTGGCTCTCTCAGTAGCCTACGTGGGCAGGTAGGCTGATGTCCTCTGCCATGACCACGGGCTGCCAAGCCCTCCTGCCATGACAAGACAGACAACATTGGGTCAGTAGCGCCTTGCAGCTCACCTCAGTGTCTGTCACCATAGGGTCTCAAGGCCACTGTGAGCCTCTGAGCTCAGGCTGTTCAAAGGTCAGGAGTGTCCTAGCTGAAGAGGGCGTCGTTTGCACATATGGCCTTTCCCAGGCTGGTCAGGCCACAGCTCTAAGGACTGTGCCTTGAGTATAAGCATAAAAGCTGTTTACTGTCTGGCTGCCCACATTGATTCAATATGAAGCAATGCTCAGTGGGGCTCTCAGAGAGTCTCCTTACCAAGACCTATTTCTACAATACATCTACATATCCTACGATTCTGAGATACCCAAATAGGGACGCCCTCAAGGAGTGTGAATCAACGAGGCGGTGTCCTAGGAGCCTGCAGCCCCCCAGCATGCACCTCACCAGGGCACAACTGAAAACACAGGGCTCAGTGACCCATGCTGCAGCCTAAGTCACCACAGCCTCTACCCAGAGCCACAGGCAGAGGAGTTACTCGGCTGAGAACCAGACAGGATCTGCCTTACATAGCCCCACCCACCCACCCAAGGCCCACAGTACATGTAGATCATTTATACTTCCCAGAGGCCTGCAGAGGAGTTACAGGGCTGAGGAGAGAGGAGCAGAGATGCTCTATGATGTTGTCAGGGTCACATTACACAAGCATGGGGCCAGACTTCCCAGGGGCCTAGGAAAACATAGGTTCTGGCAACTGTGGCCACAGGTAAACTCTGAGGAGGAGCCAGGTGTCATCTGTGCGACGGAAACAGAAAGTGAGAGTTAAGTGGTGTTCCCAGGGATGTTGAGTGAGGATTCCAGGATGACTGAAGCTCTACAAGGAGTGTGAAAAATGAACCCCAGGGTCCCTCACCACCAGACACCCAGAGGACAGACACAAAGAAGCAAGACAAGTGGTGAGAAGTGGCACTGAGGTACAGCCAGTTACCCTAAGATGATGGTGTGCCAAGGTGGCATTACATGGCCCCTATGAACCATATTATTCGCAGCCACATTTAAAATAAAACAGAGAAATAGGCTGACCATCAGTAGCCCAGCAGCCTAAGCAAAGACCTGAATTAGTCACTGTAATCTAGAAGGGAGGTGGAGACATTGACTCATTTAAAGTGTAATAAATTAAATGCGCATGTTAAAGGGGTCTTTCAATCTGCCATTGCTCTCACCGCCCTCTCAGGACTGTCGAGGGACCAAAGAGTCCCAGTGACATTACAGGTACCTGAGCTCTTAGAATAAGAAACATAGGTAGATGTAAGGTTGTCACACCAGCTAAGTGCATGGGGACTATCTCCCGATGCCCAGAGCAATTCTACCAGAGAAGGCAGCAGACACTGATAGGACAGATGGGACTGGAATGTGACAGGTGTGATTTATGGTTCAGTTCATTTAAATAAACAGAGTCAACCCTCAAAGCAGTTCAGCACCTTCCATCAGAGACCCAGGGCCCCTGTCAGCAATAGCCATCTCTCAGCCGCCAGCCCCAAACAGGCACCTTTCCCCACCACACACTCAGCTTTTCCCAGCCCCCAGCATGTCCCCAGGGAGCTGGACAAAGCCAGCTTAGAGCTGCCTCCTCCCGCAGGATAGACCACAGCTGTGCTCTCAGGAACTGTGCCCTTGGTTTAGAGGTATATCGGTGACACAAAGGGCTAGCCTGGGCCAACTCAGAAGAGAACTGGACACTAATGCAACCTGAGCTGGCAGGATCTGGGCACCTCTGGTGGCGGGAGGCAGGCACCAGAAAATGGGACCCAGCAGAGTGGGCAGGGGTGTATGTCATAACCCAGGACCCTCTGTGCAGGCCTAGCTGATGATCTGTCACCCATCTGGTCCTCCTGGGCTGGAGTCTCAGAATCCATAGGATGAGCCTTGACTGGTCAGGTCACCATACTTTCTCCAACACTGCCTGGACCTGGAGATGAATAGAACCATGGTGAGGGACTGCATAGGATGATGGGAAATGGGCGTGGCCTGTGCTAATCAGTCTGTTGCTCACATCACAGATATCCAAGGACACTTTATAAGGAGGATGGGATGGTTTGGGCTCACAGCCTCTGTCTTCAGTACACAGTGGGCTGGCTCACGGCTTGCGCCTATGGTAAGAAGAACATCATGGTGGTAGTAAGTGACAGGAGAGGTTGCTCACCTCGTGGCAGCTATGAAGGAGAGAAACAAGGACAGACAGGCCAGGGACAAGATGTGCCCTTCCAGAGCACACTCCAGGGACCATGTACCCTAGCAGGTCCCACATCCTAGTTTGTACCAGGTCCCAAAGGCTGACAGATATGAACCCACCTGTGGATCAGTCCCCTGATCAGCTCAGAGTCCCTGTGACCCCTGACCTCTCAGTGACACGATCTACCACGAGGACCAAACATTCAACAATGAGTCTTCGTTTTATCTCCAAATCACAACACCCCCCAATGATGTGACACCAAAGAGCAGGTATCAGCCAGTACAAATGTCCCTTTAACGGTGAAGGGGAAGGGTGGTGCAGTCTGTGGCTGGCTGCCCCTGGCAGATGAAGATAGCATTGTCAGAACATTCCTGATCTCTGTGTTTCCCTGGCTTCACTTGGGAACCAGGAAGGGCAGCAAGTGTACCCAGGTGACTTTGGTACTAAAAGAGTCTATGACAGACAAGTGTCCCCTCTCCTGTTCCATACCCATAACCCTCCTCAGAGCAGGAAGAGAGAAAGGGGTATAGGAGTTGGAGAGGAAATAGGGCACATCACCCTCTAAGCTTTAGGGTACTCACCTGCTGAGTCATCCTCTTTCAGGTGACAGCACTCAGGCCAAAGGTGGAGGAGATGTGTGACTGGGCAGGGTCACCATCCTGGAGTTGCTGGGCCCACTTGTTTGCAGCTGACCAGGAAAGAGTTGGAGCCTTGGCTTTTTCGGGCCAGGGAACATTGTGGCAGCCAGAGTGTGCACATTGTTTCGACTGGAGGAAAACAGAATATGAACAACACTCAAAGAGATTGCTTTTTGTCATCTCCCCCGCCCCCTCCTTCTCTGGGATGCCTCAGGCAAGCTCTGTTCTCTGGCTTCTTTGTCCAGAGCAGAATGCATCTCCCAGCCTCGCCTCTGCTCAGCAGCTGAGAAGAGTGATTGGCACAGCTCAGGGCAGATGCACACCATTGCCAGCTTCAACTAGCAACTGGGGCTTCATAGCCCCAGATGTGAGTAGGAGTAGTCAACGGATTGATGGGAGATTGAGCCAGTAAAGACACGTATCCAGGGGTCAGGTGAGCAGGTTCTGGAACACAAGCCCGGGTGGGCAGGGACAGGTACACAGGACCATATATGGGGAGGGGCTTGGTGTTCAGGGTGAGGTGTACAGGGTGAGAGAAGTGGGTTAAGGTGGGTAAGACCAGCTGGGAAGGGGTGAGGTACACAGGGCAAGGTGAGCAGGGTAGACACCTTTGGTCTGCAGATTTGGGCGGTAGCTCTCTGTGGCTCTGATACCGAGATGCGCCCAATCCAAGCCAGGAAGGTGGGGCTGTGTTTGTGGCCAGCGGCCAGTCTGATAAACTGTCCCCAGTCTCAGTGCTCTGTGGAGTAAAGGCTGGTTCCTGCTGGGTGCTTTCCATCATCCGAGAACACATGGCTAGAATGTCACTTCTTGTCACTTTCACACTACTCCCTGTGGCAGACAGAAAGATAAAAAAAAAAAAAAAAAAAACCTGAATCCCCAACGTTTCTACACAGACCGTTGTCATCATCGTTTCTTTTAACATTTTTCAGGACAAAGGCTCAACCAGGCCAGTTATTAAAAGATCCATACCCTCCACCATCACCCCTGGGGAGGACAGCAGGCACCTGAGCAGTACCATGGTCTTTGGACATAGTTTCATCCCCTCTGGCCACTTTCAGACCTTAGAGAAGGCTGCTGGCTACTATAACAGTTACCTTTCTGGTGCCATCCCACAATACCTGTCAGAAGCAAGGTAAAGAAGGGAGGGCTTGTGTTTGACTCACCGGGACTGGCTGCTCCACATGCTCCTGGGCATCGGCTGTCTCTCATCTTCTGTGTCACCATGGGGGTCTGGGACGCACAGTGAGTGCCTCATTGGCTATGTGAGAATCTGGGAGGCTGATGACTAAAAGTGTTCAAGAAATGACAGTGAGGCTGTCCTGCGTTCCTAGTACCCAGCTCAGAGTCTACCATAGCTAAGTCCTCAGGGAGGGTGACAAAGGGATGAGCTGGACAATTTACACACTGTGAGCTATGTGAAAAGGGGGCCCCAGATAACCTGACCCTGGAGGCTGCTGGGAAACATAGGGTGCAGGTACAGAGAGAAAGATGAGGGCAGCGGCTTGTTCACTGGCAACCAGGGAGCATGGGTTGGGAGCCTCTGGCGCTACCGTGGGCTCCATGTCACGGCAGCAGACAAGCAATGTGAGGACACATCCAGTTAAAATGGTGTCTGTGGTTGCAAAACTCACACAGGTTTCACAACAGTGGCTCGGAACTGTTCTGTGCTGACCTGTCATTTGCTTAGTGAAAAAATGGCATGATTTGCATCAAGATAGCACCACAGATCGTGTGGCCAAAATATTGCTAGTGAAGCTGGGCATGGCATCACACATCTTCGGTTCTAGGCAGAGGCAGGTGGATCTCTATGAGTTCAAAGCCAGTGTGGTCTGCACAGCAAGTTCTAAGCCATGCAGGGATACATAGTGAGAATGTATTAAAACAACACACACACATACACACACACACACATGTAAGAGACGGGGAAGGCAGAGAGAGACAGAGAAAATTATATATATATATATATGTATATATATATGTTATATATAACAAATGGGCCAGCTTTTAATTTTCTAGTCTGCATAGTGATTCCACTTTAATTTCACAGTAACTAAGTGCATTGTCCTTGTATCTGATTAATGCATGAATATTTAGGGATTTTAAATTAGAGACAATTTAAGTGAAGCCTCTATAAAAAAAAATGACTCCACTTTCTCAAAGAAATTGATGACATGTATAAAAGGGATGCTCAGCACAAAAGGAGGAGGAGGAGGAGAGTGTGGCTGTGATGATGATGATAACGGTGATGAAGGGGGGGGGATGATGCGAATACTGATGATGACAGTCCTGATGGCAGTGGTGCCATGAAGCTGGTGATGATGGTGGAGAGTGGGGCACAGCGGCACACGCCTGTAATCCCAGCACTCGGGGCGGTGGAGGCAGAGGCAGGCAGATCTCTGTGAGTTCGAGGCCAGCCGGGTCTATAAAGCGAGTCTAGGACAGCCAGGACTACACAGAAAAACCCTGTTCCAAAACACATACACACACACAAAAAAAAACCCACAACACAACAAAAGAATGATGATGGAAATACGATGGTGATAACAGTGGTAATGATGGAGAAAATGGTGATGATGGAGTTGGTGACCATGGTGATGATGATGGTGATTGATGGTGGTACAAGTGGTGGCAGTGATGGTAGACATGATTGATAGCGGTGATATGGTGGTAGCGATGAGGGATAATGCAAGGATGGTGCTGGCACTGCTGCTAATTATGGTAATGATTATAAATGAAATATTAATACTGATGAGGGCGAACCTTGTCCATTATCCACTGGCTTGTGTCCTTGGACAAATGAGTGTGTCACTTCTGTGACTCAGTTTCTTCCTCTCCAAACTGAGCCAAGACAGCCTCACTCTTGGAGTAGGGACCAGTGGGCACGTCCTATAATCCGAGCTTCCATGGGTGTGGCCAGCTCAAGGCCAGCATTATCAATGTTGGTTCCTCACATTGGTCAGGGGAGACCCATTGCTGTCCCCCTCCAGACCCACATGTTACTCCTGCCAGAATGCCCTTGGCTGGGCCGTGACTCCCAGGAGAGTGGCTTTTCTCTTTCAGCTGTCACTACAGAAGCCCAGGCTGACTATTAAACAAGCTGTTCTGACTCCGTGCCATGCTCTCCTGTCAGTGGGAAAACTACAGCTTCAGAGGATGGATCTTCTATGAGGAGAGACAAAGTGTCACCAGCAGAGATCAAATCAAGAGTGAGTCCTTTGGTAGCAGGTGTCAGCCGAGCTAAGAGAAAGACAAGGCCACTCTGCTCCAATTTGTTTCATTCAAAGTTGGTATCTCCCAGCTGTCCGCACGGCTCACGCTCACATTCAGAACTGGGACTCTAGCGAGGAGCAGTGCATGGAAGTGGGATGACGTCATGGCCATGAGGTTACTGCGGGCTGTGATGTGAGGATGTGAGTGACCAGGGATTTCAGGTGACAAAGACTCTCTGACCTGTCTTTGTGATCCACCATGAGAGCCACAGCTATACCAACAGAAAGGCTGTGTCCAAACCTCCCAGGGAGGGGTTTGGGACAACAGGCGGGTCATCTGAAAGTATGAAGGAGAGGCCCGTGGGACATTCTGCACTATGCGGGGTCAGTGGCAGCAAGATGTACAACAGTGCTGAGAGCTACCCAGAGGTGGCCTTGATATTGGGGATGTAGAGCTTGCTTGACACTGGCCTTGGGGATGGCAGTCTGGGAAAGGCAAAGCAAAGATGTATCTCTCAAAATGAGAATCTGAGCCAGCCCAGGGAGACCAGACAAGTGTTGGCAGAGCCAGCTGTTGAACATGTGGATTGTGGTGATAGACGCCTGGGTTTAGGCCCTGGACACAGTGGAGGACGCTTTTCATCTTCCCATCACTGCAATAGGTGGGGGTGATACCTATCTTATGGGCCTTTGTTCTCTCTTCGATTCCATTCTCCTCTTTACTGACACGATGACCCAGTTCTCTGAGACAACACCGTATGAGGCCTGCCCTTCCTGCCTCTGAACACAGGCTAATTACTCATTATCTCAAAGCAAGGTGAGGCCCAGGCCACATGAGGAGGGAGCTCAGGCTACGGGCACGCTTAAACACATGGGTGTGGGTTCTGCCTCTCCAGAGTAAGGATGGCCTTTACTCCTCTGCCACGGAGTTACAGTAACTACCATATCACCGATAGGCAGCATCCTTGGGCAGCATCCTGAAAGCTGCTTAAGCATCCTTCCTCCCCCTCTGTGGTCCTTCCATCATTAATGTGGAGCCAGTGCAGGTCCTTGAGCAGAGGCTGTGCCTGGGGCATATTGTCTATTCTCTCTTCCCTGTCCTTCCTAGGACAGAAGGAACGTCTTGCTTTTGTTTCCGTGCTCCAGGGAGGTGACCACCCTCTGAGGACAGCACCTTTCCCTTAAAGCCAAGGACATGACAAGGGCATCCACCTGCCATCCACATCAAGGGCATTTTCTGCTCCAGGCAGGGAGCACGTCTATTTATAGACTGAGCTGTATACTGGTCTTGATCATCAATAAATTGCTGCTGGTACCCAGTACTGGGTGGGAAAGAGGCTCATGTTAGAGTATCGCCTCCAGTGAGTCAGAGAGGAGGTAACTTAAAATTACATCTCAGGTGGCCCTGAACCTGAACCTCCATGTTGAACATCCCCCAAAGTCTTCCAATGATCCCATTGGAAGCTAAGCAGTGATGCTCTGTGTTGGCTCAGGGATCGGGACTCAGTAGTGGCCTGGGTACAAAAAGGCAACGGCATAGGCAGACTGCAGTGCTCTGGGGCAGTCAGGACCCTCTGGGACCCCGCCCCCAAGCCTGCTTCTCTGAGGCGCAGCTCCTGTCAAGGGACCACAGCCTGGGGACAGCAGAGTTCTTCCTCAGGAGAAGGAAGAGCAGCCCAAGAAACCAGACCCCATGTCTCCAGCCTCGACGTAAGTAATGGGATTTCATGGAATTACAATTTCAATTACTGCACTATTACTGTCTCACAAATTCGATTCTCTTCTTTTGAAATGGATTAGTGGGATTGACTTGGCCTCGGTACAAATCGGCATTTATGGCTGGATCATGGACAGATGCTGATATCTCCCACTGTCCCTGTGCCCAGTCCCCTCTGCCAGGCTCAAATGGCAGAGTCCATATTAGTCCAAGCTGAAGTCACAGTGCAGCCTGCCTTCTTTGACCTTTGGGACACAGGTGCCCATGGCTGAGATGCATTGCCTGGAACCCAAACGGGTCCCGGGCAGCCCAGCTGAGAAGCCATCTGAAACAAATGCGTATTGGTCTGCAGCCCAGTATTCACTCAGGACCTCTTCCTGAACAAAAATACTTGAGACCCTTCTGATTGGTGGGGGCATGGGACAGTTGACAGGACTTAGGTGCAAGGTAGTGGTCTCACTACAAGAAAAAGTTGGGAAGTGGGATGCTGGTCTCCTCTGCAAGACAGCAAGAACCACTGTGACAGAGGAAAAACGTCTCTGGTAGGATGGCATCCTCAAGGACCACAGTGCATTTGATCTGTAGACCTATCATCTATAGAGAACCACCCCTTGCTCCCCTCCCAGCCATATTCCCATACACCAGGCCACCTCAGCTTCCTGTCTAGAATAGTAGTCTCCATAGCTCCACCCAGGCCTTACTCAAATGTCCCTTCCTTACATGAGCTTTCCCTGCCTACCTGGAGACAACCTCTCCACCCATCACTGTGGCTGGCACACACCCCACATCAAATGAGGTGCACGGAGAGGAGAGTTCAGGTGACGCAATTCTGACCCCCTCCTCCTTCTAGCAAGATTCGCCCGTCTTTCTGCTCAGCTTCCCAGACAGATTCCAGACACAGACTCTCAGAGATCTTTAAATCAGACGTGCCTCCCCACCCCCACCCCACACCCCCAAGGAATGCCTTAGGGATGAGCCCGAGCCACTGGCGTGTAGTTGCGCATGCGCAAGCCCTTCAGCGGGCTGCTTGAAAAGCCTCCTGTGGCAGCACGGCCAGGCCAGCGTCCCTTCAGCCCATGTCCCAGGCCCCTCGTGCCAGGGAACAGCACTGACTGTCAGGTTCGCAGCTTCTCTATGGGTCTGTGTTTCCACCAGCACAGATGTTCTAGGGATGCCGATGTCTAAAGTCAGAGGATTTCCCACCCAGTGTGCCCTCAGTGCTGTGGATTCAAACTTGCTATGCAGGCAAAGGTGGCCTTGAACTTCTGGTCCTCCCACCTGTGCATCCTAAGTGTTGGGATTATAGGTGTGTATTGTGTCCAGCAGGCTCTGTGTCTTTCTGCCTAAGTGAAAACAAATGCCACATACACCCCTTAAGCATTGAGCACCAAATTGCAACACACACACAGACACGCACACACACACAGAGTTAGTTGCTTAACTGTGGTGGAGTCAGGTAAAGTGAGAAGTCACAAGAAAAGACTGACGCCTCTTGAGACTCTCCTTTTGGCAACACTGAGTGGAATGGATGCATTATGGCTGCTGGTTCCCTCCCTGCAGGCTGGCTGACTTCCTCTGCGACCAGTTGGTCTTGAGTGTAGACCAGATTACCAGATGCTTAGGGCAAGTCTGGGTGTGTCTGTGTGAGGCTGTTTCCATGGAAGACTAACCAAGGTGGGGAAGACTTGTCTTAAATATCGGTGACATCATCTAGTCAGTGGGAGTCCCACGTAGAGCCAAATGAGAAGAAGGCAGCCAGCCCATACCAGCTGTTCTTCATAAGCTAGTACTATCTACCACACCTCATCCATTACCCATGAACACCAAGCCTCTTGTTTCTTCAGTCCTTAAATGGACTCGCACCAGAGACTCCTTAAAGAGCTTCCAGGTCTTTAGCATTGAGCTAGCATCGCACTATTGATTCCTTGTTTATGCCTGTAAGTCTTCTGTCTGCTTTACACACGCTAGAGTCATCTGTGAAGAAGGGACCTCGACTGGGGAACTGCCTCCCTCAGACTGGCCTCTAGCTATGTCTGTGGAGCATTTTCTTGATTAATGACTCATGCGAGAGGGTCCAGCCTACTTGTAGGTATTGCCAGGCCTGAGTAGATGGTCCTGGAGTATGAGAAAGCAAGTTGGCAAACCATGGCGAGCAAGTCAGAAAGCAGTGTTCCGCCAGGCGGTGGTGGTGCACGCCTTTAATCCCAGCACTTGGGAGGCAGAGGCAGGTGGATCCCTGTGAGTTCAAGGCCAGCCTGGTCTACAAGTGAGTCTAGGACAGCCAAGGCTACACAGAGAAACCCTTGTCGGAAGAAGAAGAAGAAGAAGAAGAAGAAGAAGAAGAAGAAGAAGAAGAAGAAGAAGAAGAAGAAGAAGAAGAAGAAGAAGAAGAGAAAAAAAAGAAAGAAAGAAAGAAAGAAAGAAAGAAAGAAAGAAAGAAAGAAAGAAAGAAAGCAGTGTTCCTTCATAACCTCTGCTTCTGCTCCTGCCTCTAGGTGTCTTGCCTTAACCTCCTGCCTTGCCTTCCAGCATATAATGAACTGAGATATGGAAGCGTAAGGCAAATAAAACCTTTCCTTGCCAAGTTGCTTTTGATCCATGCCTCATCACAGCAACAGAAAGCAAACTAGGACAGCTTTGTTTTGAGGCTTTTGGACTGAACAGCAACCATGTCCTCTGCTTTTCACCCATGGAGTTACTGTGGAATTATTCAGCCTCTGATTGTGTAGATGAACCCAATAATTCCCCTTTCATATCACACACACACACACACACATACACACACACCACGTATTTTGTTGGCTCTATCCTCTAGAAAGCTATAACTAATATACTCTCACATCACCACTGAAATGGAATTGCACCCAGGAGTCACAGTTGTGGGATCTTTTGTTAGTGTTTCTAAATAAAGCAACCAAACCTGCAATTTCAGTTTTCTTTCTTAAACTCTTCCAATATATTTACCAGGTCTCTGTAGTTGCTTCAACTGCACGGTACTCAGAGGATCTTCCTTAAGTGCTGCCTTCAATCCAGCTTTCATGGCAGTGGCCCATTTGTGTCTTCTCATCACCTCGGCTTGTGGAACGTCATTGAGACACCTAAATTCAATAGCCCGTAGAAACAGTACAACGTGCTAAAGGCAGGTGAGTTGTACTTCTTGCAGAAGCAGATATGTAGCTAGGGTGGGTAGGTTGTTTCTCCATATGGCCAGTTGCCCAGGGCTGTGGTCAGCAAATGTGGAAGGAGCAATGCAGTTTCCATTGTGTGCACTCTGTCTCTGTCTCTGTCTCTGTCTCTGTCTCTCTCTCTCTCTCTCTCTCTCTCTCTCTCTCTCTCTCTCTCTCTCTCTCTCTCACACACACACACACACACACACACACACCTGTAAACGACTTACAGGTAAAAGCATTGGTACTATGACCCAACCTGCAGGGTTCGACCAGAACTCGGGAGGAAGGTCACCTGTTGAGAAATGCAAGACACAAAGAAGGAGAGAGCAAGTCTGATTGATCAAACTCTCAAACTTTATTAGTCAGGCAGTAGCTTTTATAAGTCAGATGGCAGGGAAGCATATTGCTATAGCAACCAAACTACAGGCCTTTCTCAAAACACAGGGAATTCCAGGCAGGGTCATAATGTCCAGCCACACAGGGCATCTTGCTTTGTCTTCATCTAGCTTTAGTCTAACTGCTGACTCACAGCAGGGTCGCTTCATCCCTATCTGTCTTTAGTCTAACTGCTGACCCACAACAGGATCAGCTAGTTTCTGGTGAAAGGCAAGTTTTGGGAATGACAGAGACTTAAAGGTGCAGACTTGGACAAGATGGCTGAACATTGGCCATATGGCCTATCGTCCCCAACAGTACTAGCGCACAGTTTCAGAGACCCCAGTCCATAGTTGCTTGGCTCTATGTGATTGGAACATGCAGCAAAGGAAATCACTCAGCTCATGATAGGCAGGAAGCAGAGGAAGCAACAGGACCAGGGACTATACACTCCCAAGGACCAGCCCCTTTTGCTAAGCCCCGTCTCTTAAAGTTTCCAGACCCTTCCAACATTTGAAGCCTAGCTCCTCCAACACAGGATCTGGGGGGTACGGGGGGAAGGCCCTTCGTATTCATGCTGGTTGGCTTAAATCGTTAATACATTGCAACCTAGAATTACCTGGGATGAGAGTCTCAAAGAGAATGTTCTTAATTGGCCTCTGGCCGTGTCTGTGGTAGATCACCTTAATTAAGTTAATTGATGCAGGAGGCCCCAGACCACTGTGGGAGGCTCCATTCCCTAGACAGGGTATTCGGAACTGTTTAAGAAATAAGAGCCTAAGCCTGGAAGCAGGTAAGCATGCATACGTGCATTTCTCTCTGCCCTACACCGTAGATGGGATGTAACTCAGCTGTTTTAAAGTTCCCGCCACGACCGTGGCCTAAAATAAGCACTTTTCCCTGCAAAGTTGCCTTTTGTACGTTATCACAGCCACAGGAAAAGAAACTAGGACAATATTCAAAACGTAGCTAACCAGAAGTAAATGTGGAGTTTGCCATGTGGAGCTCAGCTAAGGAATCATCTGTTTATTTACTATAATGTGAGCAATAGGATCCTGCCAGGTTTCCAAGTTCCGTGATTATTCAATGTAAATGTCTGTGCTCAAAACGGCAGTTGGGGGGGGGTGGTCAGACCACCCAAATGCAGAAGGTTTCCAGTAGGTTTTGTGTTCAGAATGGCCCTGCAGAATGCCAGACCCCCTTTTGTTTACTTTGCATACTTTGTAAACTTTGCAGGAAAGTATCTGAGCCCCTGCTGAGGAGCTTGAGCCCTCTGGGCTGGCTGCTTCAAGTTTTGCTTCTGGGCTCCTCCTACATCTTTCCCTGGGTGACCCCCTCTTCAGCTCTTAGGCTCCTCCTGGGTGCCACCTGCTGTGGACCCTCAGAGGAGTGCTCGGATCTTCCGGCTGTGCTGCTGGCCTCTCTACACCTCTGGACAGCAACACCTCAGGACTCCAGAGTGGCTGAGGCCCTGGGACCCGAGATCACACGCCTGGAGGAACTGAGAAGCTGCAGCCACAGTTAAAGCAGCTGCACCCAAGGCCTCAGTTAAAGCTGCTGCTGATAGGGAACTCAGGGGAAGGGAGGCATATCCAACTTGAGCTAGTCTATGAGCTCCCGGGCTCCATCTTTGTGCCGATAAGGTATAAACTAGCCATTGCTCTGAGGCAGAGAGCTTTACCTGGTCTGACACTGCCAGCCAGGGACCAGAACTAGAAATCTGACCCCTTAGTATGAGTCCGTAGCTTAGTTGAGGAAAGCTGTTTTGTTTAGAGTTCAAGTCTGTGTAAACCCCTTAGGGTGTGAATTAATAGCCCCCCTCCCCCACACCACTCTAACTGTAAGGAAAGTTGTTTTGTTTAGAGTTCAAAAGTCTGTGTAAACCCCTTAGGGTGTGAATTAATAGCCCTCCTCCCCCACACCACTCTAACTATAAGGAAAGTTGTTTTGTTTAGAGTTCAAGTCTGTGTAAACCCCTTAGGGTATGAATTAATAGCCCCTCCCTCAAAATGGCAGTTCTAGCCTCTAACTGCCACAGGCTCATCTCCAGCCCCTCAGTGGGACCCCTTCCCAGATTTATGCTAATTTTAGGTGAAAAGGCTGAACAAAACCCCACCAATCCCTAAGCTTCCCCAAAGCTGAGGACTTGAGATTCCCATCCATCCTCACTCTGGAACTCTCTGCCCTAGAAAGCTCTGGCCCTAAAATATTCTATATAAAGGCTGTGTTTGCCCAGTTCTCTGCTGTCTTCACCTGGGAGCAGAAGCAGCTACTCCTGGACTCATCCCATTTCTCTAGAATTCATCCCTTCGATAAATCTCTCTTAAGGAGACTCGCTGCCTGGTGTCACCCTCTCATCACAAGAAGCCCAGAAGAGAAGAAGCTAAGAAGAAGGAGCAGAGCTCAGGCTTCTAAGATTCCCCAGAGCATCAGGGTTACCAGGGTAACCCTCCCGGGGAGCTGAGGAGGCCTCCTCTCAAGCTGTGTGGTTCCTGGGGTTCCCTTGTCTCAGGGTCCCCTTCCCTTGGGACACTGGCCTATCTTAGAGCTGGGATACCTTCCCAGGCCTCGGAGTTGTGGGTTTCCTGGACACCTTCCCACCAGATCCGGAAGGCCAACACAAACTAAAGGAGTCATAATCTTCCCAGATTCTGACAGAGTCAGTCCGGCAGATGCTCTGCCCACTGTCCCCATTAGTTTGTTGTTGTCGTTTTGCTCTGTTTGACATAACCTCGGATCATCTGAGACGAGGGAACCTCAACTAAAGAATTGCTTCAATCAGATTGGCCGGAGAGGCTGTCTGTGGGACACCTTCTTAATTAATGAAACATATAGGAACGTCTATCTCTTCCTGGCCTGTGCCACCCCAGGGCAGGTGGTCTCGGGTTGTAGAAGAAACTAGAGTGAACAAGACATGGGAGTAATCAAGTAAGTGGCATTCCTCCACAGCCTGAGCCTCAGTGCCTGCCTTTAGGTTTCTGCCCTGAATGACTTTGTCGTCACATGATGGACCGTGATGGAGACCTGCAGCCCTAAGAAGCCATTTCCTTCCCACGTTGCTTTCGGTGTTGGTGTTTATCACAGCTATAGAAAGCAACTAGGACAGGCACCATCATCACGTTACCAAGCTGAGGCCAAGTGGACTCCTGGGCTTGTCACAGTGTGTTCATAGCCTGTGCGGAGCTGGCGCTGGATTTAAAGGCTTTATCAAACACTTTGATATTTTTTTTCCTCATCACTCGCACTCCAGATGTTGATATTTCTTCCTGTTAAATGTACACTGTTATCCCTCTCCAGGCTGCATCGAGCTAGATTTCTTAGCACCTCTATCTGAATGCTGAAATCTATTCTCTAGAATTTTCATCTGTTAGATGAAAATTGATTTTCAGATTTCCTATGATCTTGCCACTCTTGCATGCTTATGGATTACTGAGATTTAGTCAAGACATGTTTGGTTTCTCCGCACACATGCGCGCACGCGCGCGCACGCGCACGTACACACACACACACACACACACACACACACACACACACATACACCTGCCAGCGGGAAGAAGACATCTCCCAGGCATGCAGTCAGCTCAGTCGAGAGGAGTTTTAATTTATACCTGAGAGACAGCAGGAATTGCTCAGCCTTCCTTCCTGGTCCCTCAGGCTCCATGCTAGCTAATTTCCTTCTTCTCTCCCACTACTTTCTCATCCTCACATTCTAGCATACAAACCTGACTGACTCTCAACACAAGGGAACACACACCCCTTGGGGAAGCCTCCGGGGCCCTGCATGTGGATCAGAACCTCCATCTTAGTCTATGCGGATTGCTATAACAACCACCACAGCAAAACTAGACTGAGTAATTTATAAAGAGTAGAGATTCGCTTCTGATAGTGCTAGAAGCCGGGAGCCCATCACTCAGGAGCTGGCAAGTTCATCTAGCAAAGCAACTCTCTGTTCCCTAACCGCTGCTCCCTCTGGCCCTGGGTAAGATTCCCCAGTCACCATCAGGAGGGCTTCACTGTTATGTCATAATCATCTCGTGTCTCTTTATAGCATTGTTGCATTGGGAATTTGAATCACATCAATTTTGAAGGGAACCCAAACATTTCAATCATAACACCCATTTCTAGGGCACGCAACATCTCCCTTTCCTTTCTCCCATCTCTGTCCCAACCTGTTCCCTCTGATAAAGAATGACCCAGGAGACCCATCTTCTCCAGCACACAGAAGGGCTGTGGCTTTGCCTAACCATGCTTCTTAGACTCAGGGAGATGCTGATGATGGTTCAGATACTATATAGTACACAGTTGAAGGTTATTACATAGGTGAATCAGGAGTCTTCCGGAATGCCATCTTAGTTCAGCATTGTGATGCTTAGTGCCAGTTGTCAACAGGATCTACAGTCTCCTGGGAGATGTTCCTCTGGACAGGCCTGTCAAATGTGTCTTCATTAAGTTCATGAGGTAGGAAAAATTGCCCACTGTGGGTGACACCATTCCCTAGGCTCTACTAAAAGAAAATACCCTCGCTCTCTGCCTCCCGATTGTAGACATGGCCAGCTGCTTCAAGTTCCTGCTGCCTTGACTTCCTTTGAACTGTGGACCCAAATCAATCCTTTCTCCTATATTGCTTTTGTCATAGCGGCAGTAAAAAGAAACTAAGACAATCATACTCTGACAAAATTCTCCAGTTTAGGGGGGCTGAAACAACAGGAATGTCGTCACAGTTTGGGAGGCTAGAAGTCCAAGGTCAGGTGCCGGATAGGGTGCATTCCAGCGAAGACTGCTTTCCAAATAGTTCTCATGGCATCTTCCCATGAAGAAGAAACAGGGGGCCCTGAGAGTCCTCTGTCGCAAGGGTGCTGCTGGTCACTTTTACAGCTGTGACTAAAATACCTAAGAGAACAGCTTAAAGGAGAAACAGGAAGCAGGTACAGCCTTTGGAGTTACATCCAGTGATCAACTTCCTCCATCTAGGTCCACATCACCTACAGTTTCCAGAACCTTCCAAAATAGTGCCACTATATTGAAAGGAAAACAAAAAGCATTCAACCTATGAGCCAAAGAGGGTTATTCAAGCCATACAAAGCACAAATGCCATCCTGAGGGCTCTACCCACACCTCCATCCCTTTCAAAAGGCCTGCCTAGCCAAAGGATCAGAAAGAACAAGGCTAGGCGCATCAAGTAACAGAAAGAGCTACCCGCAACTACCTCACTGTGGGGCTAGGGATTAGGGGTATGAAGTTAGGATGGAAGGGCCCAGTGGAATTCTAAACCTCCAGCTGGGTCTGGCTGGGCAGATGTCACCTTGTCACATCTCACTGCCTCTACTTTCCTGGTGTCACCTCCAGGTGAGTTTAATTCACAGAGCTTAGCCTCACTCCTCTGTTCCTAGCCAGAATCAGAGAGGCCTGGTCCTGCTTCAGTGATGGAACCCAGTGGAGTAGAAGTACCTTGGGCAAGAGTCTAGTCCTAGACTCAGGCTAAGTCACTGCAGAGTTCACTGTTGGCTCCAGGAAAGACTCTGCCTCTCCCTGCAGAGCACAGTGTTCTGGGACTCGTGCCTTGGCCTGTGTGCTGGTTAGATCAGGGAGGAATTCCACGCTGCTCCATAAGTGATGGTGTGTGGCTCTGAACTGCCAGCAGGAGGATAAATGGCTCCCAAAAGCTGGTGGTGTAGGTGTGAAAGCCCAGATCATAAAGAGCAGTTTTCTTAACAAAATCAATCTTTAGATGTATGGTTTTCACAGTCGGGATGGGTAAGGCACAGAACACAGTCATCTTAACAGAAAATGAAAACACTCTGGCAGATCCAAGAGCTTTCTGCTCCGGGAAGCAACGGCTGGGCCTCCACCAGATTTGTTTAGAAACGGCAGCATCACCCCTGCCAGTTAGAAATGCAGACTTACTAGTCACTTGCTCTGCCTTTTGAGACTCTGTAGGATGCTGTACTGGGTCCCTTCTGATTTTTGTTCCATCTTAAGGTCAGCCCCACCCGTGACAATGGCACACACGACCTTAGGGATGGCAGTCCGCCTGGTCCTGTGTTTCCTCAGGGTTTTAGAGCTTTTTACATGAGTATAAACCATCCTCACAGACTCATGCGTCTGAACACTTTGTCTCCAGATGGTGGCACCATTTGGGGAACCTGTAGAGCCTTTGGCATGTGGGGCCTAGTAGGAAGAAGTGAGTCACAGATCACTAAGAGATGCATCTTGGGGTTTATAGCCTGCCCAGTCTACTTTCCCATGATCCATCGAGACATGAGCAGGAAGCCTCCCACCTCCACTCCCACCACCGGAGCTGACCACCCACTGACACGCTTTGCCCAACATGATGCTCTACATCCCCTTGGACCCTGAGAAAAAGAAACTCCCCCCTCCCCAAGTTGGTTCTTATCTGGCTTTATAACAAAAGAGAGAAGACACTTCATCTGGTTGATGGAGAAAGAACTTGAGACAAATTCCCCTTCAGAATGAGCTTTATTAGGAGAAAGAGAACCCTGAGTCAAGAGGAATATGACTGGGCCTTGAGGTCAAAGGTCACTGAATGCTGTCTTAGTTAGGGTTTCTATTGCTATGATGAAACACCATGACCACAAAGCAAGTTGGGGAGGAAAGGGATTATTCTTACACTTCCACATCGATGTTCATCTCCAAAGGAAGTCAGGACAGGAACTCAAACAGGGCGGGAACCTGGAGGCAGACGCTGATGCAGAGGCCACAGAGGGGTGCTCCTTACTGGCTTGCTCCCCATGGCTTGCTCAACCTGCTTTCTTATAGAACCCAGGACATCCAGCCCAGGCATGGAAACACCCACAATGGGCTGGGCCCTCCCCCATCCATCACTAATTGAGAAAATGACTTACAGCTGGATCTCATGGAAGTATTTTCTCAACAGGGCTCCTTCTCTAATGACTCTAACTGGTGTCAAGTTGACACCCAAAAATAGCAATATAGATGGCGTATGATATTCTGACTTTTATAACTTTGGGGACCAGGCTACTCCTCCCCATCACACATCACAGCAAGGTCTGTCAGTTCTTTGTGGGGGATGGGGGTAGGGGTGGGGGATAAACTGCAGGGTGGACATGGCTGATTTCTCCAAGGTGAGAATCTCCTTTCTTAGTGTAATACGCACTTCAAAAGTGGTTCTGAGCCCCTCAAACCCCCCCCACCTTCACACAGCCAAGGAAAGGAAAATAACAAATACAGTGGCTGTAGGCATTGGATTCCTCTTGCTGCTCTCAAATGTTACTGACGTAGACAGGATTTCTTACTACTCTCCTGTTTAGAAATCAGACACATATGTCATAGTGTGAATCAAGGGGTCAGTGAGATGCCAGGGGAAGCCCTGTATCCTTGCTCACTCAGCCTGTTAGCGTTAGAGCTTCTCCCATGCCATTTCTATATAAAGGACATTACTCCATGTCACTCACTTGTCCACCTACTCTGACTTGAAGTCAAACTTCTCAAGATCACAGTGGTCATTCTCTGGAAGCAGTCGAGACGTGGATGGACTCACAGACACTAATGCCAGGAAGGGACCCCAATGGAGCAAGTGGTGGAGATGGAGAGCACTCAGCACTGCCTGGCTGCTCCTCCAAGGAAATAGGGAGATTAGCAGGGAAAGGGGAGGAGCAGACAGAGATGGAGGGTCTCCTGGTCAACCCTAGGCTCTTTACCTTCCAGCTCCTTCTTCCAAGTCTGATACTTCTCCACTTTGACACATCTCACTGAAGAGCAGATTTTCTGTGGCCACCTCTGTGGCTGTGTCAACACACTGCCCAGGCAAGATGACAGGAGAGTTCAGGTGGGGGTCCAGCTTCCCTGATATGTTCCTTCCATGGGCACTGCCGTTGTCCATCCATGTAGTTGAACAAGGGACCTAACATCAGCATCCAAGAAAAAGATAGAGAATAGGAAATGCATGACATCTAGCTAGAGCTCACGGGTCTACCTTCCATTGGTCAGAACTTAGCTACAAAGGAACATGGGAAGTGTAGTCCTCCTCAGCCTGGTAGCCACTCACTCATGTTGCTAAGTGTAGAAGCTTCATTGAAAATGGTAGAAGAGTTTGAAAGTTCCCTGAGCGTGTAAAGAGTTGGAGATGCTAATTATCCTGATCTGCTCATTAGGCATCATTTACATATATCAAACTGCCACATGGTTCCCATAAATATATTTGATTCTTAGAAATGATTTTGGAGGGGAAAATGATAGAATACATAAAGTCATACATCAGTCTTTGCAGCAGCTACAAGAGCCTGGAGCTAGTCTGTGGGGAGGGAGGTGCCTTCCTTCCATCTGTGGCAGGGTCCTCAGCCTGGTGTTGCAGAGTGAGTTTATGGTAACAAAGGGGATAATAGCTTAAAATAACATTCTGTAAGACCCCCTATTGGATGGGAGTCAGGACCCATGGGGTGTCATTTAACCTGCTGGTCCAGCTGAGAGTGGTTATCCTGCTGGACCGATAACAAGGATGGGCCATAAAAGAGCCCGATAGACTTTAATAAACTTACTAGACAGGAACGGAAACTAGCCAGCTTTGCCAAAGCACCCCTTTGCTTCCTATGGTATGCAGATTTTGGGAAGAAAAAAGCCCAGCATGCCAATCAGAACACCTTTGACAGTCCCTGGGTGTATACACCAGAAAAGTGGAAGAAACCCATTTGCTAGTTATCGGTGCATACTCTATTAAACTCATGGAACATTGAAATAAATTTAGCTAAATTCTGCAATGAATTCACCATCAGGTGGAAATCAAGCATGAAAAATTTAATTCCTAAGAGGAAGCTTTTAATAAAGCCATGTACAGCTGAAAATGAGGTGGCTAATGAAATTATTTCTGAGAGTGTCTGGTAGGTTCACATATACACACCGACAAAGGGTGCAGAGGGGAAGTGAATCGGCTGTGGGGATGATGCGGGTATTCTCTGGTGCTCAGGATCGACATGGAAAGGCCTCAGGTACTGAGCAAATATGCATAGCCATCACAGGGCTCCTTGTGAAGAGTACAAGAACATTTTTTGATGATTTTCCAGGCATTTCTCCAATTCCAGGAAACTGTCCATTGACACTGTGGTGAGAAGTGGGGCTGCCTTCCTGCTAAGCCTACTGAGTTTAGCCATTGCTCAGGTTTGACTCATTTCTGTCCTCCAGGGTCCGCTAGTTAGTGTCCACTGGAAACAGGGCAGGATATGGAGAGGTGACTTCGAGGAACACCATGAGGGAACAGGAACTCCAGCAGACTCCGTGACAGTCCTATGGAGCTGTGAGTGCCTGATCACGGAAATTCTTGTGTCCTGGCTCTGCTCAGACAGAATGGATGTCAGAGTTTGACACAGGGAAACTCTAGAACAAGCTATTACCCTTTTCCCTTGCCAGGCCCTGGCTCCAGGGACTAACTCTCAGCATGACCTCTGCCTGTGTAATCAGAGTGACCATCAGACCTGCCCCAGGCCTAATAGGAACAATCCAAAAGGATCGTCTGCACCAAAACAAAGCCAGAAGCCTCAGTGACAACTAATCTGAACTCAGTTCTGATGGCGTCATGGAATCCTGAGCTACCTCCCCATCACCACATGACCCCTGCCCCCCTCTTTCCCCCCTCTTCCTCCCCACCCACCCTCACCCCTCCACCCCAGCTAAAGCCAGGTCGTGCAGTCTTGTTTCAAGAAGCTACGCCTCTTCCTTTTTTGTTTTGTTTTGTTGTTGTTTCTTGTTTTTGTTTGTTTTGTTTTTTGTTTTGTTTTGTTTTGTTCAGAGCACCAGGAAACCTGGAAAAATGCGATTTTGAAAACCAGGGCATAAGTAGATAGGACAGTGGGTTTGGCCTGTTCTTTCCTCCTCAGAGGAAAATGGCTCTGTTGAGCTGCCCCAGGCCCTCCTGTGTATCTGGACATTATAGTGAATCATCCTTCACTCTTTCAGGGTACATCAAGAAGTTTAAATAAAATAACCCTCCTGAATCGATTGCTTTCCCGGCTCCTTGGGAGCAATAAATCTCTAGCAGTGACACCTTTATCTCAGAGATAAAAAAAGAGCTACATGGACATTCCATATAGACTTGCTTCATAAATCTTCCTGGGTTACATACAGCACACTCCCCAGGCTGCCCAGTTGCCTCCCCACATCAGAGGCAGGCCTTGAATCTGACGGTTGTAACTGTCAGGCTGGTTGTGGGTATCTTGGATTTAGGACGGTTGGGTCTCTTCAAGAATGGAGCCGACATTGCCCATCCCAGAGCTCAGAAAGGAGATGAGGCCAGACATCTTGTTAGGTTGAAACAGGAATGATTCAGCTGGACCACATCCTAGAATATGGCTCCTCTTCGTCGTACACATAACCTGACTTTCCACTGTGGGAATATGGCATACATGAAGTGGTCAATGACCAGCCAAAGTGTGCACCACGGAAGAAGTCACTCCTAGTTAAGTGCTGCCATTGCACAGAATCGCCAGGGGACCACCTTCTCAGGATAGCCCTAATCCATCCCCCTTGTTAGTTGTTGGTGGTCTCACCCCGGAAGCAGGAGTCCATTGGCCCTCCTCTTGAGTATCTAGCTGCTACCCCTAGCTGTTTGTCTGCAATTCTGCCCTAATTGCAGGTAGCAGTGGGTCTCAGGGCAGGAGTATAGTATATAGGTTGAGGAAAGTTAATAGAGAAAGGCTCCATCCATACAGCTATGGGGAAGCCATCATCCATGCTGGGTGAAGACCTTCCGGTATGGCTGCTTTCAGATCACCGGCAATTCTGCCCATAACTCACCTCTGCTCCACAAGAACTCTAATAAACTAGTGGGTTCCCCCCCCTCCCCCAGGGTGAACTTAGGTGGAACTGAACTTTGGTTTGTCACTGAGACCCAATGAGGAGGAAGCAAATATTACTTAGTTCACAGGCACGCACAGGCATGACAAAAATCTTGCGACAATATGGATCCCAGATGTCCCCCATGACTCTGGTCTGTGGGACAAACTGGGGAGCTAAACCATCCCTCGGAGCCACTCAGCCAGCCCAAAACGTCCTTCAGCTCTCCCCCAACCATGTCACCTGTCCCTGATGCTCTCTGAGGGCTGTGGAGAGTCGAAAACGGGCTCTGTGTGAATTAAAATTGCATCAAGGCTCTCAGAAGACATCAAAGTCAATTTCAGTCTTCAAGAACAAAGTATATGTCTCAGAAATCCATTTTAGTTCCCAGCATTAAGAGTGGCCCGGGCCCCTCTCAGCACTATCTCTATCGCTCACTGCCTAGGTGATCTGTACAGTGACGCTCACCATCGTTTTAATCACAAGCTTATAACACACAAACATGGTTAGGAGGAAAAGGGGTGCAGGCTCCCTCGAAGGGCAGCTATGTGCTTGTTGCAGCTCATTTGTTGTTTTATGGGGTGTGTGTGTGGGAAGCGGCCCACATGCCCAGAAAAGTCTTAGTGGAGTTTGGCGCCAGTTGCTAGTGTTGAATGTACCCCAACTTCCAGGACCTCACACTAGCCAGCTGTCAGTATACAAATGACCTGAGTCGTTGATGGCTGGAGGGTCAAAGGGTGTCTCTATACACTGCCCTTCGACCCTGAGGGACAGTCAGTAATGACTGCTGCCTGCCTTGGACCAACCATCCTGTCCGTCATATGTTTAAGATGCTCTGGAATGTCAGCCACACTCAGTGGTGCTACTTGCTGCTAGACAAGGGACCCCCGGATGGCCAGCCAGCTGAACTACACCCTGAATGCATCTCCTCCCAAGGGGCTGGACTCTCCTCAGCACTGAAAACTCAGCTCAGGTAGCTCGGTGGCAGCGGCGGCACACACCTTCAATCACAGCACGAGGGAGGCCGAGGCAGGTGGGTCTCTGTGAGTTTGAGGCCAGCTTGGTCTATAGTGTGAGTTCCAGGATGGCCAGGGCTACACAGAGAAACCCTGTACTCTTAAGTAAAAATAACCTTTAGAAAGAAAGAAAAGAAAGAAAGAAAGAAACTCAAGTCATCAAAACAGACTCATCTGTCAAATTCACAGCCCAGAGAAAGATTCCAAGAAGGAAATGCACCCTAAAGACAGGGTTTCAGGGCTGAAGAGATGGCGCAGTGCTTAAGAGCGCTGGCTGCTCTTGCAGAGGACCCAGGTTTGGTTGCTTCATAACTGCCTGTAATTCCAATTCCAGGAGATCCGACACCTTCTTCTGCGAGCACCAGACAAGCATGTGGAACACAGGCGTGCATGCAGGTAAAACACAATATAAACAAACAAACTCACATCACTGAACAAAAGCACTGGTCAGTCACAATGACTTGTCACGGAGAAGGCTATCACCAGTTGAAGAGCTGCACCAGGTGCATCCTTCGCTCTCACCTAATATCCCTGCACCCAACCATGTGTAGGGGCTCTTGCTGGCTGATAGAATGTAGTAATTTTTCCTCTCTTGGTTATTATATAGATTCAACTTTTCTTTAAAAAAAAAAAAAACTAAGTTTCTTCTACAGTAAATATATTTTGCAATAAGAAGTTGTTTTTAAAAACAGAAAACAGCAGATACCCTCGCAATGACTGACAGCTGCTTATCGGGGAAATAAAGACATTAGAAAAAAAAAATCAGAACAAGATATCTAAAGTTAGGCCAGAGTACACTCTTGAATACTGGGAGTTAATTTAAAGATACAAATCTTACAGGTTCGTGGCTACTTATGAGACTGGTGAAGCATCTGCTTTTCTTATCTTAAATTATGTTGGGTGTGGGCTGGAAAGATGGTTCAGTGGTTAAGAGCACTGTCTGCTTTTCCAAAGGACCCAGGTTCAATTCCCAGCACCCACATGGCAGCTCACAATTGTCTGTAACTCCAAGATCTGACACCCTCACACCAACGCACATAAATTAAATAAAAATATTTTTAGGGCTGGAGAGATGGCTCAGAGGTTAAGAGGTCTGCTCTTCCAAAGGTCCTGAATTCAATTCCCAGCAACCACATGGTGGCTCACAACCATCTATAATGAGATCTGGTGCCTCTTCTGGTGTGCAGGTGTACTTGCAGGCAGAACACTGTATACACAATAAATAAATGAATAATTAATTTAAAAATATTTTTAAAAAATATGTTGGGTGTAAGCCAGGCAATGGTGGCACACATCGTTAATCCCAGCACTCAGGAGGCAGAAGCAGGTGGATCTCCATGAGTTCGAGGCCAGCCTGGTCTACAGAGTGATTCCAAGACATCCAAGGCTACATAGAGAAAGCCTGTCTTGAAACAAACAAGCAAGCAAGCAAGCAAACAAACAAACAAACAAAAGGGAACAAAGAAAAAAAGCCAGGTGTAGTGGTATACACCTTTAATCCCGGTATTCAGTCGGGAGAAGCAAGCAGATCTCTGTGAGTTGGAGGCCAGTCTAATCTACAAACCAAATTCTAGCACAGCCACCGCTACATAGAAAGAACTTGTATCAAAAACAAACAAAAGATAAAATGTGCTGTTGTTGGCACAAAGCTAAAGTTTTATATCCTTCCCCCCCCCCCCCTCAGTGATGAAGCATTTTGTACTCAGGAGGTCCTGAGTTCCACCCCAAGCACCAAGAAGAAAGTGTAAATACAAACCTCTGTGGTGGTGTGTGGCTCCAGGACAGCCAGTGCTATACAGAGAAACCCTGTCAGGGGTGGGGGAGGGGAATGTGCACCTGATGGCTAGGTGAGGTCCCTGCAGGGTAGTTTGGTGATCAGGAGAGGCTCCTGTGGACGAGGGACTCCTCACAGAGATCACTTTTTCTCATAGTCAACTGTACCTTCCTGGCCGCAATTGCCCTGGGCAGGAGCCTGGGCTAAGTCAGAAGGGAACTGATCATCTGTGCATGCAACCAAGTCTCCTCCCACAGCCTCCAGTCTGCGTGGATTTTTCACTAAGCTTTGGGAGAAACGGATGACATCATCTCAAGCCAGCACACTGCTGGTACAACTCCCGCCACCCTCGGCCATCATCACCTCCTGCTGTCTCTTAGGTAGGTGTGCCCTGGGAAGAAGCTCTCAGGCAGCTGGGAGAAAAAGCAATGATTCAACTGTCTCTGGAGGCAGAAAAGTACAAAACAGCACCCAGAGTACCATCTGCCAAAGTCCCTGCCTTGGCCTTGATGGCAGGGGCCTGGCTGGATGCCCTCCTTAGGAACATCTGGTTGGGGAACTCTGAGCCTTGCTGCTGCCCAGGGACCAGGGCTCTGCACCATGGCGTCCCTGGCCTACACCCTTCTAACTGCAGAGGTCCACATCAATACCTGTCACCTAGGCAGAATCAAGGCCATGAGGACTTTGTAAATGCTGTATGATGAAGGTTCTGACAATGGGGTGGAGTAGGGGATAGGTTGCTCTCTATAGTTAGCCCACAGCTGGCCAGGAAACATTCCTCGTGTGACCTATGGGTCAGGGTGAGTGTGAGCAACCTCAAACCAGGGGATCTGATACAAGATGGAAGCCATCTTTCATCAAAAATCAGGGTGGAAAATAGAGTCCAGAGCTGGCTGTGTGATCAACCACTGTTAGGAAAGGGCCTGCCCTGCCCTGCCTCTAGTGTACCTTCTATATTTGACTTCCCCTCAAGTCCCACCATGGCTGCTGAAGCTCCAGCCTTCATATCAACATTCCCCCAGCATGAGACAGGAAGGCCACCATCCTGCCTGCCTCTAACCTGGCCTGCCCTCGCCTCCTCTCAGCTTGGGCACCAGCCACGCACGGCAGCCATGGCCTGAACCCTGGGAAAGGCAAAGTCATTCTCTCAGCAGGACCTGAGGGGAGGAAGGGCACTGCATGCCCCAAACCCCAGGCCACGAGGAAGGGGTCTGGCTAGTGTCTGTCTATAGCGCACAGGGAGAGAGAAGAGACCGGCCATTCCATTAGAATGATTACAAGGGAGCATGGGATCCGCAAAAAGACTCAAGGGCAGTTTGGCTGTTAACACAGTAGGAGCCCGCCCAGCCAATTACCAAAGAGCTGCTGAGCTGCCGGCAGGGGGCGCTGAGAGCCCAACTCCCTGGACAAACTCCATTAGGCGCGCACTTCTCTCCTGATTAAATCGCCTCTGAAAGCGGCGGGGGGGGGGGGGGGGGGGGGAAAGGGTTACAGCCGCCTGTTTACAGAGGGTAGCAGGTGCTATCCCCAGGAGCCTTCCTGTACCCCGTAGCTTTGAGCTGCCTTCACTCAAACATGCCCTCGACCTCAGGGAAAAACACCTTCTGCCTCTGACCAAGCCCACCCTAGCTCTTACCTGGTTCCATCTTCGCCCTCTCAGTAGCATTTTTCAAGGACCGTCCAGTTCCTCCACCTTGGAGATTCATCGTTTCCTCAGAATCATTTTTCCCCGAACGATGGTTCTTCATCTATCTCTATCACTGTTTTTTTTTTCCCCACCCTCTCTTTGGAAGCCCTCCCTTGGGAGTCAATCCAACACCGGCTCTCACTCTCCAGATGGGCAACTCTTGTTTCTGCAGATCCAGTTCTAACTCCTTCCCCTGACTATGCCTCCCTCTGACCAGCCAGGTGGCATCTCTAACAAGTGCACCTGGATGCCAAGTGCACCTGGATACCAAGTGCACCTGGATACCAACTGCACCTGGATACCAAGTGCACCTGGATACCAAGTGCACCTGGATACCAACTGCACCTGGATACCAAGTGCACCTGGCATCCAACAGCACAGTCACAGCTATCCCCGTTCTCACTTTCCCCAAACCTCACTGCCCTCCCCGAGTCCTCCCTAGGCTCTCTAGATTACCCTCCATGCTACAGACAGGCTCTTGGGTCTGTCCCACACAACTGACAGTGATGGCTTCAAGAGCAGGAATCCTCCAAACTGAAGATCAGGGCTGCCTCCCACTCCACCCACCACCACCACCACCCCCGGCAGATCCCAGGTCTACCACGAAGAGAGACCTAGGGAACTACCTTGTGAAGGTCCCTCCTGCGGGGACCCATTGCACCTCAAACCGACCCCCCACGAGGACATATGAAAGGCAAAGGCAATACATCAGCAGTCAGACCTTTCTCGGGCAGGTGGTCACCCGGTGGACACAAATTATCAGCTTCCAGCATGCAGGCATCTGAGGGTGAGATGTGTGATGTTTCTTGGAGGCACGTGACCTCCCCGAAGGGCAGCCAGTTGTGCGGTTCTTACAGGGTGGGTGGCTGGGTTAATGCAAGTGGCACTGTGATATGTCAGTGTCAGGGGGAGAAGTCCTGCTGCTCAGTAACCATGATGCAGAGCTCTCTGCCCCCAGCAGGCCTCGGGTTTGCCATTTGTTCCCTGGCCTCAGTCAGTAAGTGGCTGATGGGGGAACAAATGTGCCCAGAGGCAGTATTGATGGCCATGGCCTCTGGCCAAAGACAGACGCACTCTGAGTTAGAGGCAGAGGATGGTCTTAGCAGACGGAACATGTATCACAACCACAGAGAGGCACTCATTTTCTTACAGAGTGCGTGTTTATTTCCTCATCCTGAGGGTCAATCGATCGTCGTTGAGAGAGCCGTGATCCAAATGGTTGGGAGGAGGCGCACATATACATCTTCAGTGCTGATGGATGCCTCTGCTCTCCGTCTCTCCTCAACAGTATTCGAGGGCCCAGGACAAGGTTTAAAGATCCAAGGACAGCAGAAGATGTCGAGACAGAACCAGCTTTCCTTCCCCCAAAGAGGGTCATAGTGTTGTCAGAATCTGTCTCGCAACTGCTGAGTGGGAAGAACGTTCTGGCCTGGGCCTGAATAGATGGCTTAGTGGTTAGCGCTCTGGCTCCTCTTTCTATAGGACTTCGGTTCAATTCCCAACACCCACATAATGGGTCACAACCATCCACAACTCCAGTTCCGGGGGACCTGATACATTCTTCTGGCATCCGTGGGTTCCGGGCATGCATACGACATCCATGCAGGCAAAACATTCATACACAAAAAGTAATTTAATTTTTTTTTCTTTAAAAGGGAACCTTCTAGATTTAACAATAGATAATTGTAAATATCTGCATGTATGAAGATCCCCTGAGGGCTTAGGAAGACCTGGATCACTGGGCTCTACCCCGGTTTCTGGAGAGCAGGTCAAGGTTCAATCAAGGCCCACTGTCCGTCTGTGTGTTCAGAAGTTCCAGGTGACACTAACGGTTCTGGGGACCCCATGGTGAGAAGCAACAGCAGACTAGTGAGGCAGGAGCAACTTCCACTGTGACCTAAGCCATGGGCTCCTCTGCTCAGAGGAAGGACAGGGCTGGTGCTGACCTCAGCTCTTAGAGATGGTAAACTCCAGGTGCCTGGCTATCTGACAGAAGTCGCACAGATCAACATGAGCAGTTGACTACCATGACACGACAGACCAACCCCTGGGGGTAAAGAATGGAAAAGAAGGTATAAAAAAGAGCCAAGAGCTGGCCCCCGGGGCTGGAGAGACGGCTTGGCAGTTAAGAGCACCTATTTCTCTGTAGAAGACCTGTGAGGCTCGTGCCCAGCAGGATTCCAGGGACAGACCTGACTCAGGCTGTGAGGGAACAAAAAAGAGACAAGCACGGACAGACACACAGACAGAAAGCCTGGACTGGGTGATATGGGATCTCAGCCGAGGAAACCACAGCACCCTGAATCTCCCTGTGTTTATTATGGAGAGTTGAACAGAGAGGCAGGGTTATTGCATACAGCTGAACAAGGAGACAGGGTTCCTGCATACAGCTAAGCAAGGAGAATGGGTTATGGTGCGCAGCTAAATCAAGGTGACAGGTTTAGCTAATCTTGGTAGGAGCAGTCTCTGTAGAACAGTCTTCAGGCCATGAATATCCTGGGGAAGGATGCTATGGTGGGTGCCTTCTACACGCACCATATCTAAATATGGACCAAAAGGACAGCTTCGCCTCTAATCCTCACCCAGGGCTCCGTGGGTCTGAGGCTCGACGGTCCTCAACATGACCACACCCTTGTCAACAGTGCCCATTCACTCAGGACTTCAGTCATTCGACCTGAGTTCACTTCCCAGCAACCACATGGTGGCTCACAACCATCTATAATGTGATCTGATGCCTTCTTCTGGTGTGCAGATGTACACACAGGCAGAACACTGTGTACATAATAAATAAATCTTTAAAAAAGAAAAAAAAGGAGGGGGGAGGGGAACCCCAGGATATGAGATTGCAGGAAACCACAGCCCTGCCCACAGAATGATGAAATGATGAAAAGAAAGCCCCTTCCCCCCCCCCCCAAAAAAAACCAACACCCTATTTAACAGCCACTTTCGCATCCCAGGGACCCATGTTTGCAAGAACAGCCAAGCAAGGCAGTCCGTGAGTGCAGGCACTTCATGGTGACAGAACAACAATCAAACCATAAGAGGGTTGCGAGTGGGCAGGTCTAGTAGAACTCTCAGGGGACTCTGCATTGGCCAGGGCCTCCCTGATGCCACCAGAAACTTGCAAACCCCCAAAATCAGGGGGATGGGGTATCTCAGGTCCTGGTGAGTCTCAATTCCATGTCCTGCCTGGTCCAGATTGCTGGCACCCCATGGGCTCATTTTGTTTCCGCCCCCAGATCTCATTTGCAAAGGCCTGAGTTCCTTCCTTCTCAGAAATTTGGCAAGGCAGTCAGTAACAAAGCTGTCCACAGAACGAAGCCCAGTCCCTTTGCAGGTACTGGGGGAAGAGGCTCCTAGTTACTTGCTGTGGAGAGCTGCTTGGCACAGGAAGTCAATATCTCGTGCCCATCATCCCAGGCACTAGAAGAAGCCAAGATCCCCGAGGACGCTGCAAGGAAAGGCTCCCTCCACCCACTCCTCCATCAGCCCCAGGAGGGAAGTAGGAGGTGACGGAACCCACAGATGCTGGGGAGTGGAAAGCCCACAGCAGACAGTGTTTGCTGAAGACGTATTCAAATCAGCAAGGATATGCTGGGCTTGTGCCAGATGGCTGTCTGCCCTGCATGGCCAGTCTCTGAGGAAGGGTCACTCCACCCCATCCCCCACCCCACCCCGACCAAGCTGTTTTGTACAGATCCAAGGGGACTGTGGGCAGCACCACCTACCTACAGGACTTCTACACATCGGTCACTCTGTAAGGTGTATTTCCTACCGCAGCCTCATAGAGCTCAGACAGGGGCAGCCACCCTCAGATAGCACTTCTGTAGAGAGAGGCAGGCAATGCAAGGTGCTTCCTGGGTGGGCTCTGGGAAGGAGAAGAAGAACAATTGGGGTAGCGGGGGGGGGGGCGGGGGGAGTGCATGGTGTTCTGGGACAGAGACGACCTAGGTGAGAGCAAAAGCTGGGCTGGGCACAGGAGCTGGGCATAGCCTGGTAACCCTGACCACTGAGGGGGCCTCAGACTTGAGGGTGGACCAAGGACAGGGCTATGGTGGTTCAGAGGACGGACTGGTCTCAGAGTTTCCTGTCTTCCCCCCACCCCACCCCCCGCCCAGCTCTGATGGAAGAGAAAGGTCAATGAATCCAGACCCCCCTCCCCATAAGCTCTCCTCCTCACTCAGGAACAACCAAAAGGGTTCCAGGGGATCAAGAAGTCCAAGAGAGCTGTGGTCACTTGTCAGGCTAATTTGCAGCGTTTGGATTCATTACAGAATAATTATCTCATCGATTTGCTGTTGGCGTGTTTATGGCTTCTGCGCTCAGATCAGAAAAGATATAAAGAAGCTAAAGTAACTTTAATTATGTTAGCGCCTGAGAAATTCGAAAGTGTGGCACCTCAAATAATTTTAAATTCTGGAAAACGGAAGTGACCGGCCACAACAAAATTCTAGCTCGGTAGGGCCATAGCCTGGGAGGTCACATCCTGACCCCAGAGAGATGGTCACTGAGAACTATGTCCCTCTGCGTGGGATCGCCCTTCATTTTTAGAATGGAAAGACCTCATCCCATGTATAGCAGATAGTTCTTTCCCCGGGGCCCTAAATATCTGGACCGGCCCTTCAATTCCTGTGAGGGGCCTCTCCTACTCCCCAGCCCTGTGTTTGAAGGTGCTGATAATACCCCAGGCGAGGAAGGACCGTGAGAGTCTTGCTGGCGTATCCTACCTCATGAGGCAAGGTCATCCCAGGAGAGGCCAGAGGAGGGAAGGGTTCTTGTTGAAGGCTGGGCTGAGGCTGCCTCTCTGCCACATCTGGTCATGAAGTCAAAATAGAGGAAGAAAGCGCAAAGGAGTTGAGCTGCTGTGCCTGACCGTGAGACAGGGCATCCACGCTCTGTCACAGTCACTTCTCAGGAAGTGCACACACAGGCACCCAGAAGAGCCACTAACTGCCAAACATAGTCTTGTCATGAGGTGTCACCTCGTTGCCCTCCCAAATGCCCCCCCCAACACACACCCTGGACTTGCAAACCAGAGAGCACTGACTAGAGCTTGGAGAGCTAATGTGACCATAACTTTACTGAATAAAGTCAAATTATACTGAAATTTTAATACAGTGATTGAGGGGAGGAAAAGTTGAGTGACCTTTGTCCCTAACGCAAGTGTCTAAACTGACACGGGTTTGTTTAAAGGACCAGGAGCATAGACTAAGGGTTAGTGAAGCCGGGGTTGCCTCCGATGGCTCCCTCCCGGGTCAGACTGGGCTCTCTCTCTCATGCTGGTCTCCTATCTATGATGCTGTCCACGCAGTCAGCCCCAGTGTCTACCTCTCAGAACTGAGTCCTGCAGCTCTCAACAGAACCCTGAGCTGAAGAGATAGGAAAAGGCACTCGCACACTTCCTGACACCTGTCCCCACAAGAGGATGGACTTTGGTGCATTGTGGCACTCAGAGGCAACCAGAGTGCCTCCTGTGGGTGGAGGTATGAATAATAATAATAATAATAATAATAATAATAATAATAATAATAATAATAATAATAATA
>OU015754.1:20539395-20552677 GCA_907169655.1 Acomys percivali | reverse complement strand
TCTCTCTCTCTCTCTCTCTCTCTCTCTCTCTCTCTCTCTCTCTCTCTCTGTGTGTGTGTGTGTGTGTGTGTGTGTGTGTGTGTGTGCACTCATATATGGAAATCAAAGGACACCTTGTGGGAGTCACCTCTCTTCTTGCATCATGTGTGTCCCAGCGATCAAACTCAGGTGATCAGGCCAGCTGCATGCCCCCTACTACTAAACCAATATGCTAGTCCTGTTTAGAGTTGTCTTCAGGAAAGCTATCAGGTACCCTCAAGGAAGGGAAGGAAAAAGACTGTGATGTTCCCTATGGAGAGAACAGAGCCCATAGCCTGCCTCTCATCAGCCCAGGGAGAGGAGCAAGGACCTCAGGCCACCCCTTTTCTGAGGTATACCACACCATGGAGTGCCACACACCAGGCACAGCTCAGAGTGAGTGGAGAAGAGAGTACAGTTAGGCTGCTTCTGGCTGGCATTTTCAGGAAATGCCAAGGTCCCCTGCAGGTGGGGGCCCAAGGGCCAGGTCAAACTCTGAGCCAGATCCCTAGCCTGTGCCTAGGGGCACAGCCTCATTAGAAATCAGGGGACCTCCTCCCTGAACAGCTATCTCCACAGCACGGAGTCAGATATCGATGCAAATCCCATGACTACAGCTGCTGTCTTTGTAGAAGGGGAAGACTCATGCAGTCTCCTGGAGGGACTGAAGCCTCTGAGTGGGACAAGAGAGCCGTAGCAACAGTGACCCCCACCAACCTCAGCTTGTCCCGATCAGTGTAGTCGCCACACTGAAGGAAAGCACCAGCTCACCTCAAACATAAAAAACACTCAGTAGAACTTATCTCCTTCAGAGAACACTTCCGGCTCCCAGCAGAAGTCCTGAGATGTACAAGATAAGATTTAAAAACAAAACAAAACAAAACACCCGGAGCAATCACCTCAAGTAGGCTTGGCCACAGTGCGAGGCCTGAAGACAGGAAATTAAAAACTTAGAAATATAATATGTTAAAGAATCCAGTGGGAAAGATAATCAGCATACTGTTCAGTAGATAATTTCAGTAGAAAAGAAACTATGAGGAAGAACAACTGCAGTAATATGAGAAACCACAGAGGCAGAAATGAAGAGGTCGACCAGAAGGCCCCGCTGCACACTTGGCACCAGTCACAGAGTGGGTCACTGAGTGTCAACACAGGGCAGAGAGAAATTTCCCAGTGACAGACACAGAACAGGACCAGCAGAATGAATAGAAATGTAGAAACAATAGCAGAGATAAAGCAGGCCAGAGCTTCCACAAACACTGGGACAGAACCCAAACGCAGAAAGTACCCATACTACAAAAAAATTCCAGCTAGGGAAGAGACAATAAATAAAAGCGATAATTGGAGGAATCATTGCTGGGAATTTTCCAAAACTAGTGACAGCAAATCGTACATTCGGGAATCAGCACAACGTAGGATAAACAGTGACAACAAAAACAAAGTCTATTCAAATTGCAAAATGATGAAGAGAAGTTGAACAGCCAGGAGGGCGGCATGGACACAGAGCTCAGTCACAGCATGAGTGTTTCAGACGGTATCTCAAAGAAATGGTCCACAAAGGAAGATACAATGTCTTTAATTTGTTATAGGAGAAAAAAAAACTCAGAATTCCTTGTCCACTATAAATACAAGTGACGGAAAACTGAGGAAGCTTCTGTCAGTGTCTCTTCTCTACCTTCTACCTGCAGGTCTCCTCCACTTCCTGTCAGAGAATCTCCCCTACTTCCTGTCAGCATACATCTTCTATGTCCTGTAAAGTAAGAGCCCCTTTACTCCCCATCAGTGGGCTTCCCCAACATCCCATCAGAAGGTCTCCCCTACATCCTATCAGAGTGTCTCCCCTACTTTCTGTCAGAGTGTCTCCCCTGCTTCCTGTCAGGTGCCTTCCCTTCTTCTCATCAATAGACTTCCTCTATTTTACTTCCTCAGACCCCTTTTACTTCCTGTCAGGAGGCCTCCTCTACTTCCTGTGAGAAGGCCTCTCCTGCTACCCATCAGGATCTTTACCTCTATATACTTCCCAATATCCTGCCAGAGGGCCTTCCCTACTTCCTGTCATCAGACTTCCTCCACTTCCTGTCAAGAGTCTCCTCTGTTTCCTGTCAGCTGGCCTCTATCTCATGCCAGAGGGCCTCTTCTTCAAGCAATGAGAAAGGCAGAGTAAGTTTCCCCCAGCATAAGAACTATAATGTAGGGGGAAATATGGATTAAAAAGAGATGTACAGTCTAAGAAATGGAGGAAACAAAGGTAAGAGATTATGGATTTATTTTTAAGAAAGTTGAAGCAAACAATTTTGAAATGTTTTAAAAAAGAAATTTGAAAGATCAATGCCTAGACAATAGTAGTGCTCTGTGGGCTGAGCGCCTGTGTCCCTTCTGCCTTACTTAGGGTTACTATTGCTGTAGTGAAACATCACGGGCCAAAAACAATTTGGAGAGGAAAGAACTTATTTCCCTCACAGCTTCATAGAACTGTTCTTCATCAAAAGCAATGAGGGAAGGAACTCACACAGGGCAGGAACCTGGAGGCAGGAGCTGATGCAGAAAGCCATGGAGGGGTGCTGCTTACTGGCTTGCTCCCCATAGCTTGCCCATCCTTTCTTATAGCACCTAGGACCACCAGCCCAGGGGTGGCACCACCCACAGTGAGCTAGGCCCTCCCCCATCAACCACTCATATGGCCTCCAGCCAGATCTTTTGGAGACATTTTCTTAATTGAGGTTCCCTCTCCTCAGAGGACTTAGTTTGTGTCAAGTTGACATAAAACTGTCCCTTGCACAGTTAAAAGTCATATGTGTGGGGCCTTTCATATGATTGGTCATGGCGTGGAGCTTCATGAATGGGATTAGTGCCCTATAAGAGATCCCAGAGATCTGCTGCACCTATTCCACCACAGAGAGACACAGCAAGACTTTAGCCATGACCCAGATAGCCCATACTACACACCACAGCTGCTGCTGTCTTGGACTTAAACATCTCAAGTACCAGACCTATACAAAAGTGAGGATTTTGTGTCAACCACAGGTGTCACTGAGATCCTTCCTTGGGGAGGCAACATGAACAATGGTTTCTAAGACCTCCTCCTGAGGTCCTAATGACTCACTAGAACACATTTCCGTCCCAGTTCACCCTGGAGAAGCAGTGAGTTTATTGGGTCTATTTACAGAACATGTGTGAGCATTTGCTGATGGGAGTATGGGTGACCCCAAAGCACTGGAAAGTCCTCAGCCTTTTCTTTAAAGATTTGCTTATTTATTATGTACACAGTGTTTTGTCTGCATGTACAGCATGAGAGGGCACCAGATCTCATTATAGATGGTTGTGAGCCACCCTGTGGTTGCTGGGAATTGAACTCAGGACCTTTGGAAGAGCAAGCAGTGCTCTTAACCTCTCGGCCATCTCTCCAGCCCACCCCCCACACACACTTTTTTTTCAATCAATAAGGAAGATAAAGTAGAATGTGTTTATGATGTTTCCATCATGTACAAGCCATATCGGAAGATACTGGTCCCATACATAGACTGCAACTAGAGAGGCCACAGCCAAGTCGGAATGAGTACATTCTCTGATGTATTCCCGAAGCCCGGTGATCACCCAGTAAAGCATTCCTCAATACACAGTCTCTCATCCTTGAGCAAAGCCTTGCTGTTGGGACTCAGGCAGGGAAAGGGAGAAAGCAAAGACCAAAGAACAAATGGAAAAGCACAAGACTGCTAACGCGACAGCAGTAAGAATCCCATTCCATCAGCAATCGCTTTAAGTATGGGCATGAATGAACGGCAGCCAACACACAAAGATCATCGAATAGGATGAAACAGCTAAATGCATGCTTTCTAGAAGAGGCCCACATTTACATAAAAACACACCAGAGCTGAGTTTAAAAGGAGGATGGTGTACCAGGTACACGTTGGCCGTAACAGAATGGAATAAGCTCATCGATTTGGGCAAGACAGATGTTTGGGGGGAAAGCAGGACATTACCTAATGATAAAAGAGTTCATTCTCCAAAGAGACATAATGGCCTCGAATATCTATGCACCCAACAACAGAACTCCAAATTACATGAGGTGGAAGCTGATATAACTGCAAGAGGAAATTGGCAGATGCACAATTAGAGTCCGAGACTTCCACACAGCGTTGTGGGTAATTGATAAAACACAGAGGCAGGAAATCGGTGAAACTATCAATGAATGAGTCTGGCAGCACTGCCCACCAGCTTGGCCTACAGAACACTCCACGGCACCCTCGCCACCGCAGCACAGTGCGCCTCACCTCGGCTCTGACAGATGCACACTGATTAGCCATCCATATTTTGGACAGCAAAGATTTAAGGGCATAAATCCCAAAAGTGTGTTCTTGAACCATAATGCAATTTAAGCAGAAATCAATAACAGAAAGACATCTGGAAAATCGCCAGCTATTCATAAATGGAACAACACATTTCTAAATAACTCACGAGTTAAAGAGAAGATGCTGGAAAAACATTAAATATATACATTTAAGTTTACTTTCAGAACTGCAGAGATGGTTCAGAGGTTAAAAGCATGGACTGCTCTTTCTGAAGGTCCTAGGTTCAATTCCCAGCAACCACATGGTGGCTCACAACCATCTATAATGAGATCCGGTGCTCTCTTCTGGCAATCAGGCCTATATGTAGGCAAAGCACTGTTTTCATAAAAAATAAATCATTATTTTTTAAATGTTTATGTTCATCTTGTATCTCTGTAACAACTAGAATAGTGTGTGTCCAAATGTGTGAGCTGTGTTTAAAGCAATACTTGCCAGGAGTTTCAGATCATCCCAGGTCCAGCAAAAAGAGGAAACTGTGTGATTGGCAGAGCCTGAGAGCTGAAGTTTGTGCACAGTCTTTCCCATGAAGGGCAGTGTGGACCAGTCCTTGCCCAGAAGCACTCTCTCTTTTAGAGTGAATCTCAAGGGTCCCGAGTGTGTCTGGGTAGTAGAACACTTGCCTAGGACACATAAGGCCCTGGGTTCCATTCCTAGCACCGTATTAAAATAATAATAATATAACAACAACAACAATAATAATAATGGAGCCAGGCATGGTGGCACATGCCTTTAATCCCAGTGCTCAGGAGGCAGAGGCAGGAGGATCGCTGTGAGTTTGAGGCCAGCCTGGTCTACAAAGCAAGTCCAGGACAGCCAAGGCTACACAGAGAGACCCTGTCTCGAAAAACCAAAAAATAAAATAAAATAAAATAATAAAAATGGTAAGACAGATCTCTGAATGTGAAACCACAAGGTATGCTAGCTGATAGCACAGGTCAAGTTTGATGGAGACAGTCAATGCACTTCCCTCTGAATGGCCTCTTCCGGTATAGCAGCTGAGCTTCCTGTCTTACCTTTTAGCACCCTGGATGCATCTATCACCATTAAATTCTGGAGGCAGAGGACCTGAAAGACCCTGGAGTTCCTGCCCTGTGTATTCTCTCTGACAGGATTGATGATGATGATGATGATGATGATGATGATGATGATGATGATGATAATGAAGAAGAAGAGGAGGAGGAGGTGGAGGAGGAGGTGGTGGTGATGAAGATGATGATGATTTATTGTTGTCATTAAACATCTGAAGCTGCCCAGGGCTCCAGAAAACACAAACTCAAGAAAGGTTACCATTAAAACTCCCCCAGCAAGAAACACGACAGGCGTAACTCAACTCTGAAAGAGGAAAAGCCTCGACCCCGTCTGCCCAGAAATGAAAAGTGTTCCCACCAGAGAAGGGACCTGCTGTGCCCTCCCTCCAGGAGCCCTCTACAACAAAGACAGTAATGGCATTCGATTTCTTAGAAAATCTGTGCAATATTACTGATTTGTTGTTGTTGTTGCTGCTGCTGTGTTTTCTTCTTGAAGTCATGTCAGCCTTTAAGAACTGCATTTTGGATGGAAATCCAGCTTTCTGCCTTCCCATGAGCATTCCGAATGTCTGCTTCCCAAGGCTGTATAGTGTGGTCTACACTGAGTGACGGCTGCCGTCCTCACCTGGGTCACATGGTTTTGATTGCTTTGATCCGGTGTTGGCAGCTTGTTTGTTCTTTCCTTGGCCTGGAAGTCCTGGGAGACACTGGCCCTATACCTGCAGCTCCCTGCTATCTCTGCTACCTGGATCTGATCCAACAGTCTCAAGAACTCACAGACAGTATAGAAGGCCAGGTTCAGATTCCACAGGTCTAACAGGGTTTTGTGTTGTTGTTGTTGTTATTGTTTTACAAACCCCAGGGGCAGTGTTTGCTGCCCTGGGCAGGTGGTAGCCAGCCAAGCTCTTGCTGCTGTCACCTGGAAGGTAACCTCATAGACTTACCTTGCCTTTAGGCGACAATGGGAGCCATCTTCTTCCTGGAGCAGGAGTTCCACAATCTGCAGGTGACATATGAGGTTCCTTCATCCATCCATCCACAGAGTGGTGACCGAGGGCCAAGGCATACTGAGTGTCTGCGGTGGGAGCCCCTAGATCAATGGTTCTCAACCATAGGTCACGACCCCTTTTGGGGGGGCGGCTCAGATATCAGATATCCTGTATATCAGATATTTACATCACAATTTATAGCAGTAGTAAAATTACAGTTATGAAGTACAACGGAATAATTTTATGGTTGAAGGTGGGCGTCGCCACAACATGAGGAACTGTATTAGAGGGTCGCAGCCTTGGGAAGGCTGAGGACCACTGCTCTAGCTTTTAAGTCTCCCCCCCGGTCCCCCAGAGACTCTGAAGGACTCCTCTACATCCCAGGGCTACTAGATATGGACACATTGTGACTACATGGGGTTAAGTGGAGGGACAGACACTTTCAGAAGTGACACCAAGAATTCTGTGTGCCTGGGAAACCCAGGGTCACTGGGACCTGGATGCTGGGATGGGTGATAGAGAGAGATCTACACCATGACCTCAGAACCCAGCTGCCACTAGCCAAAGTCACTCAGAGCCCAGAGGCTCTGCCCAGGGTTTGTGGGTGGAGAGAGAGGAAAGAATGGGACCTCACATTCAAACATGCTTGTTTTCTCTTCTCGCTCTGGCTACCCTCTCACAGACCCTCAATGTCACCCTCTGAGCCAAGAGGTACTGTGGAAGTGGGGGTGGGGGTGGGACAGAGGAAGGTCCTGCTCCAAGCATCTCTGAAGATAAAGAGTCTTGCCAGACCTAAAGACACATGATGGCAGCCAGCCCTCCCTCAGACCAGGGCACAGCACAGCCTTAGCATGAGTTACTTCACAGCACGTCGGCATGCCATGGCTTCTATGCCAAAAGCTTCTAATGGGAAGAAAAGTGGCAGAATCAGAGCTTTTTGCAGATATACTGAGCAGGGATGCTGAATCCATAATATTTTGATTAACTGACCTCACTGGCAGCTCCTCACAGAATGAGACCCATCCTGAACCTCATGACCCTCCCTCAGGTAACTCATGGTCTCCAGTTCCTCTGAGGATCTTCTGCCCAAGATGCTGTACATGGTCCAAGCTTGCCCAGGACAGTGGCCATGCCCTCAGAGTCACAGATCACCATCTCAGCAGGCTGGCCTCTAAGCATGGTGCCTAGGCCAAGGGACAGCCTCAGCCAGGACACGCCCCAACTGGTGACCTTGAAGTTGCCAGGATCCCTTCCCCCAGGGACATAAGAAATTATCCCCCATACCCCTAAGGCCTGTGGACCGTTCAGAGTAGTGTCACCAGTGGGAGTGGGTACAGGGAGGCCACCAAGGCCAACATATGCACCGTGGAGACCACACACACAGTGACAGCACCTGGCTTTCCCATCCCAAAGAACACTGTGACAACAGCCTCAAGCCCAATGCTCAATCCCTGCTCTCTAGAAACTCTCAACTAAGAATACACTGTGGAACCTGTAGGTGTTACTTTTTATTCTATTTTAATGGGATTTCTTATACCTCCCTTCCACCAACCCCCTAACACTAGGTAGGAGAGAAAGAAGGTTAGAGGGGGAAGGAGGGTATAGACTTCTTTAGACTGCTTCTGGTTGGTTAGGGTCAAATTCTTTGGGGGCAATACCAATCTCAGTCATTAGGTTATCGAGCAGTCAAGAAAACAGCAAGTGCAGCAGCCTTCTTCCTTCTTAGATCGTCCCTAGAAGCATCACCCCCCCTCTGAGTGTCCCTGAAAAATCTCTCTCTCTCTCTCTCTCTCTCTCTCTCTCTCTCTGACTCTCTGTCTCTGTCTCTCTCTGTCTCTGTCTCTCTGTCTCTGTCTCTCTCTGTCTCTCTCTGTCTCTCTGTCTCTCTCTCTCTCTCTGTCTGTCTATCTCTCTCTCTCTGTCTCTCTGTCTCTCTCTCTGTCTGTCTATCTCTCTCTGACTCTCTGTCTCTCTCTGTCTCTGTCTCTGTCTCTCTCTGTTCTGTCTGTCTCTGTCTCTGTCTCTGTCTGTCTGTCTGTCTCTCTCTCTCTCTCTCTGTGTGTCTAAAATTTATACCCTCTTAGAGTCCTCAAAATTAAACTATCTGCAGCTGGCAAAGACCACACCCACACAAGGCAATTATCAGCTATGGACAAACTAAAAGCAGCCCCGTATCCCACACTTGGGATTAAAACAAAAACATAACTGGGTTTCTTTAAGAGATCAAAACTTCCACTACAGGCGCCCATGTAACATATGGGCTTCAGCAGAATTTCAATAAAGAAGAATAAGTCCAGATTTCCACCATCTCCTTCAGATTTTCCTCTTATTCATCTCGAGGGCTAGCTTCAGCCAGAGCCATCGAATAGGGGTGGTCACACAGGGAAAGGTAGTAGAACTAGTGATCAGTGTCTGCTTGAACTGTGTGTCTAGATAGAAGGTGAAGGTAGACTGATGTCATCCAAGACCCCTCCTCTCCAAAGGTCACCCATTTTCCTTATGGTGAGATGTGAAGTCCGACACATAATTCCAACTATGGGGACAGTTCATAGCTGCTATCAGGCTAGGACTTAGGGTCAGGACAAAGTATAATGATTTCTTTTTCTGGGTTTTATAAGATCCTGGTGTGGGTGACCTGAGATAACTGTACTTGCTAAGTCACCATTGTGTAGGAGGGCCAGTGACAACTGGAGATCTGTGCTACAGCATGAACCATCGCTGCCTCAAACCGTCTGGAAATGCTGGCCAGTTGTCTTAAGCAGCCTGGCTATGTTGCTTCACAGTGGCCTCCGTGCTGCAGGGCCTTCCTCAAGGCTGCTGTACCACCGTCCTGTCAAGCTTGGAACCCTGCACAGAGATATAGGATTGTGACTGGCCTGAGACGTCTGACCTCTGAAGAAGTCTACAGACCCTAGAGGAAAGGTAACTGGCAGACTATCATGAGTATTGAGGGTTTAGGAACCACGGCCAGAAAATACATCTGTTTCTCACCGGCTCGTTTCCAGAGCATCAGAAGTGCCCAGAGCCTGGAAGCTCTGAGGCAGCTCTTTTCCCTGGACCTGTGGACAGCTCAGAGCACATTTCCAGGGACCATTTCCAAGGTGTGTGACTCAGCCCTTGCTAACATGTGGTATGAATGTCTCAGTCATGGCTCGCACTCAAGTACATCCTGCCTCTCATCCTCCCAGAATCCTGACCCCGCTGTGAATGGGGAGACTGAGGTTCAGAAAGGTTAGATGACCCTAAGCCATTCCCACGTACCCTGCCTATCTGTCCTCTTTCTTTCCCTGAGCCCTCTTGAGCCAGGAAACACTAAATTCCCCCCAAACAGGTGACACTTCCTATAGAAAGAAAAAAAATCGCCTTGTCTAAGGTGGGGAGAAGGTATGGGTGCCTTCAGACAGGCTCTCCCAAGAGGGGGATTCCCCCACCCAGACTCCCCTAAGGAACCTGTACTGGATCGTTTTATGTTAGCTTGGCACAAGAGTCATCTGAGAGGAGGGAACCTCAGTTGAGAAAATGTCTCCATAAGATCCGACTATAAGGCACTTTCTCATTCTTAGTGATTGAAGGGAGGGCCCCAGCCCATTGTGGGTGGTGCCATCCCTGGGCTGGTGGTCCTGGGTTCTATAAGAAAGCAGGATGAGCAAGTTATGAGGAGCAAACCACTTAGCAGCATCCCTCCATGGCCTCTGTATCTGTTCCTGCCTCCAGGTTCCTGTTTGAGTTTCCTTGTTTGGTCATGATGTTAGCAATAGTAAGCCTAAGACAGAACCCATGCTCCTGGCTTCTCATGTAGGACGGTCAACGAGTGAGGCTTTCCCAGCCCAACCTATCTTGAAGCCCAGTGAGCTCCCAGACCTCCCTGAGCTCCTCAGAGAGGAGCTGTGTTGAGAGGCATCCTTCCTCCACAAGCTCCAGGCAGCACAGAGCAGTGTCTGTGCCTGAGACACTCTAAGAAAGGTGTCCCTTATTGATTAGTGCCTCAGGCAGGATGAGTACAGCTGAGAATCCCAGTGACCCGCCTTATCACCATCACTCTCTGTAGGTCTCTTGTGTCCCTCAAGGGAGGCTGGCAGAGCTGAGGATTGTGAGCTGTTCTCCTCCTGCGCCTCATTTCCCCCTGCACATGCCTTGGCCAGCTGCGTCAGGAGCATCTCCCAAGGCACAGTCCTCCCGAATCCCTGAAATTCAAGTGCTCTCTAGGCTCCACCTCCATCCCTTGCCCTGCTAACTCTACCAGGGCCTATCAAGGGCATTTGGCAAAAGGAACAGCGCAGGTCTCAAACCACATATTTCCCTTCCTGACCAAGCATAAAACCCATGACTCTCCTGTCTGGTCCACAGCAGGCCACTCACACTTGCACATTGCTGAATTCACTCCACTGTAGCTTGTCGGCACCCCCAAGCTCTTGCAGAAAGACCCGCAGGTCCCAGGCTCTGGCTCCGTGAGTGTGCTAAGCTGTGCACCTGACAGGGCCAGAGCTGGCTTTGTGCCTCAGTCCTTCCTACAGAGAGGGGAATGCAACCCTGGCTCATCACACCCACCCAGAGGGGCAGCACTTTGGTTCGAGATAATGCTTATTTGGACCCAGCATGGTCTCACTGCTGAAGTCTTGACACCCGGAGGCTAACAAGAAGACAAACGCCTTTCCTTCGATTCACTTCTTCCCATTAAAATGATTTAGGCCAGAGAGATTCTGCAAAACCTCAGGACGGGGGGAAAAAGTACTGTTGATTTGTTTCAAGTTTCCTGTCAATCATTCTTTTCATTATTGGTATTCTGTAAGCATGAAGTTAACTGGGAATAGGCAGTAGCGCTACATGCTTTGGAAAGGGCCAGGTCAAGAAAAACAGGAAATAAGAACCCCCCTTCCCCCCCCCCCCCCCCCCCCCCCCCTCCGCAAGAGCCCGGAAGCTACTATAGCAAATGGACAAGACACAAGTGACTTGCTCCCAAGTCATGATGGATGGGCTGCTGGTGAGGCCTTCACAGAATTGGAAATAGGCTCAGATGGACCCATAGCCCTAGGTAGACCAGCAACACTATTCTGGGTTTTTCATCAAAACTGTTGGGAAAGAATTCAGACCTCCTGATGCAGGGATAGCGACGGTTATAGGCAAGCCGCTTTGTACCACATGGGGACAGCCCACGGCACCAAACAAAAAACCCGGTCTTCGAGATGGCCAGAAACACTAGCTGTGTGTTTTCTGTTATACTAGCCAGTAAATCTTGGCTTTTGAACAATCTGCTTTCAGTTGTGTTTTTGCCACTTGAGACTGAATTAGGAGGAAATAAATCCATCTGATTCCTGTGGCACCATGTGAGGATTTTTCAGGGACTTCAAGTTGGAAGAGAGCTCAATACTACAAATGAAGCCTTGGAGCTTGCCACGCGGTGACCGCTGCCAGAGCTCCTTGTCACTGAAAAGAAAGGACCGTGTGTTCAAAACTAGCCCAGGGGACCTTGAGCAAACTGCAGTGTCCCTTAACTCGCTTAGAGGGTCTTGTGTGCCTATGTGCTGTGCGAACCTCTAAATGCACGATACACGGCACTCCTCAGCTATGCCAAACCAGGGAGTCCTGGTTATTGAGTCCACAAGGACGCTTAGCTTCTGATGCGCATGCGTGCACGGACTTTAAGGCAGATCCCGCATCAATCTGACTCGGCAAACACACATCGGCTGCTCAGATATCCGAGTGTCCTCTGCAGGGTCTCATCTGGTGCAATGGCCTCTGCACAGTAGCTTCTACCCTCTACCCGCTCGGAGAGAAAACAAGAGAGATATAAGAAGGGGACGGCTCCCCACTCTCACCCCCTGAACCTCCCTCCAAAGGGATGGCTCTGAAGAAACAGTCCTCAAGGAAGGATCTGGGAGAAAGGGGTGGGGGAGGGCAAAAGAAAGGCTTAAGAAGGGACTGCTGCTTTTGGCACAGGCCCTGGCCAGGGTTGCTCGGTCTCTGGCAAGTCAGCCTGACCACTCTAAGTGGCAGGATGGGGAAAAGGGAAGACAGGGTCGCTGCCAGTTCCAAGCCCTCGCTCCTCCAAGCTGGTGCTCTCAGAAGCCTGAAGTGGCAACGTTGGCTCCAGAATGTTGTATTTGAGTCATCGAACTGGAAAGCAAGGTTCTGGGGGGGGGGGAGCTCCTGTGACCCTCAACATGCCTGCTTTAAATGCAACAAGGACAGACTGGTACCAGGAAGTCTAGGGGGACCCAGCGGGCGTTGTGCCCGAAAGTGACTCCACTGTTAAACGTCCCGCAGCATGTTGTCTGCCATGACTGTCTGTCGCAGCAGACCATAATTCATGGCTGCGGTCCTGCTGCACAACTTCAGCAGATTTTCTAGCTACTTACCATGCACATGAGTTTGATGTTATAGTGTTCACACAGCAGAATGGCTAATAAGCACCAGTGTGTGTTCACTCATTTCCTGAGGTGCCACCTCACTTCTGGAAGTCATTGAACAGATGGCTTGACAAGTAGCCTTCCTTGCTTGACATCTGGAGGGTCGTCACAACGGGGTCCAGGGCCGACAGGCCTCCCTGTCGTGAAGCCACATGCAGGGTGGGACCTCCGACAGGCACAAAGAGATGCTTTCTTTTTCATCTCTTCCCTGCAAGGCTGGAGTTATCTCTGAGGTCCAGCTCTTAGGGGGAACATAATTCTGTCAAATCCTTTATGAGCTCAGGAGTCCATCTGTATCAGCGGCTTCTCTCTTTACTGTGACAAAATGCCCGACAAAAGTAAGTTAAAGAAGAAAAAGGTTTATTTGGTCTCATGGTCGGAGGGCACAGTCCATCATGACAGCAGGAGTGTAAGGCAGCTTCTCACACTGCATCTGCATCCAGGAAACAGAGAGAGAGAGAGAGAGAGAGAGAGAGAGAGAGAGAGAGAGA
>OU015754.1:20490659-20514604 GCA_907169655.1 Acomys percivali | reverse complement strand
AGAGAGAGAGAGAGAGAGAGAGAGAGAGAGAGAGAGAGAGAGAGAGATGAAATTCAACACCCATTGTGGATATAGAGACTCCATTTGGCAAAAGAAGTTAGTAACACCACACAGTGTGACCAAGAGGAAGTCATGGTAGGAAAGTGAGGTCCTGAAGGACAAGTGGAAATCTGCTAGGACCACCCCTGCCAGTGCCTAAAGAATAGCAAGAGTAGGGTGATCACCTGAGTCAGCGAACACTGTGTCACAGCACTGAGGACCAAATGGGAGTCCCCAAAATCCGTATGTTGGTTCCTCACTCTCAAGGCAGTGGTGTGTGTCCATTTTCTCATTGCTGTGACCAACTACCAAACAGAATAACTCAGGGGAAGGACTTTTTTTGTTTTGTTTTGTTTGTTTGTTTGTTTGTTTAATGTGTGTTGTTTTGTTTTGTTTTGTTTTTGCTTGGCTCACTGTGGTGGTTTGGATGAGAATGGCCCCATAGGGTCATAGGAAGTCGCACTATTAGGAGGTGTGGCCTTGTTGAAGGAAGTGTGTCACTGGGGGGTGGGCTTTAGCGGTTCAGATCCTCAAGCCGAGCCTAAAGTCACTCTTTTCCTGCTGTCTGCTGACTCAGATATAGACCTCTCAGCTCCTCCAGCACCGTGGCCACCTGCACACTACCATGCTTCACCCCCCCCCCATGACAATAATGGACTAAACCTCTGAAACTGTAAGCCAGCCCCAGTTAAATGTTTTCCCTTTATAAGGGTTGCTGTGATCATGGTGTCTCTTCACTCAGCATTTCGGAGGACAGGGCAGAACAGAGTGCCTCATGGCACAGTCACTGTGGAGCGAGGGCACAGGGGAAAGGGATAGCACCCTACTGGATTTCTCCTCAGCTAATCTTCCCCGGGAACACCCTCACAGACACACCCACAGCTGCCGATATCTCAAGCTTTTCAGTCCAGTTGACACTGGGATTCATCACAGCACAATAATTAGAAAATGACCCGGATTGTGGGGGAAGAATCTTCAAGAACGGGACCCATGCCCCGATGAGCAATACTCAGAGCACTCACCCCTTCTGCCACGTGAAAACACAGAGACAGCATCCTTTATATGCCAGAAAGCAAGTCTGACCCAGACCCAGAATCTACCAATGTTGGGGTGCTATCCCTTTCTCTCACTTGGACAAGGGGTCTTCCCTGGTTTAAATGCATCATGTTCAAGTGCTTTGCTACAGCGGCCTGAGAGGACTGGGGCGCATGGAATGGGTGACACGGAGTTGAGGACCCTTGCGAGGAAACCGTGGTAAAGTCCCATCTGTCTACCAAACACATCGAACTTCTCTTTCGGGTCTGTCTTGGTAAGGTCTCTCCCTCAGCATCACTGAACATTCCACGACACTGACCACAGCCTGTAAGCTACCCTGTCAATTGATGCCCGCCAAAGCAACAGCATGAGATAGTTACTCACAGAGTCAGGCAAGAGCACATGGTCTCAAGGAGAGACCATTAACCCGCATAGTACCAATCAACCCAGTCATCCCCATCCACTGACAAGTGGACAATCAGAGTAGGGAAAGCCTTAATGTTAAGATGCTCAGAGCAGGCCTGTGGTGTAGCTTAGAGATGAGATGCTAGCTTAAAATGGGGCTGGGCCTGGGCTTTGGTCCTTGGCGTGATGGGCTTTGATTGTCAACCTGACACAATGCAGAAGAATGTCTATGAGGAATTCTCTAGATCAGATTGGCTTGTGGATATGCCCATGAGGGATTTTCTTCATTGGTTTAATTGAGGTGGGAAGACCCACATCCTAAATGTGGGTTGCACCATTTCATAGGCCGGGTCCTGGGCTGAACGTACAGGAGGGCATGCGCTGAGCGCTCAGCGCTGGCAAACGTGCACCCACCCGCTTCTCTCTGTGAATGCTCTGTGACTAGCTCTTTCAGGCTCCTGCTGCCTTGACTTCCTCAAAATGATGAGCTGTAACCTGAAGTCTTGAGCACAGATAAACCCTTTCTCCCCTTGGTTTCTTCTCATCGGGGTGGTTTGTCACAAGAGCCGCAAAGAAAACTAAGAAATCTAGCCTCTGTGAGTTTCTCCAAGAAGAAGGCGTGGCCTCCCTCGACATCAACAGCTACATGAAAATGAGAGCTAAGTGGTCCACCCCTACCCCCGCCAGGAGGCCCCTCCCCCTCTGAACTTATACTCAGAGGTGTAGTGTGGGCTGCTACACACACTATATGTCTCATAACCTCTAGAGAAGTGGCCCTTAACCTCTACTGCTACGACCCTTTAATACAGTTCCTCATGTTGTACAGTGACCACCCCCCCAACCATAAAATTATTTTCATTGTTACTTCATAACTGCAATTTCGGTACTGTTATGAACCGTTATGTAAATATCTGTGTTTTCTGATGGTCTTAAGCGACCCCTGTGAAAGGATGGTATGACCATCCCCAAGGGGTCACGACACACCACAGGTTGAGAGCCACTGCTCTAGGGTCTTGTGTCAGGGAACAGGAAGACCAAGGCTATGAAGCTGTGTCATCTGTGCCACCAAAGACTCTTCTCATTCCCAAGCAGAAACCTGACTCAGAGATGCAGCATTCATTAAGTAGGTGGTGAGTGAGGGGGGGGGTGGCGGTAATGTGGTTGGGTCCCCAATGATGGAGCAGCCAGCAGGATGGATGATCTCCACAGGGAAATGGGGGTGGGGGGGAGGGCTGTGCTGGCTGTAAGCAGTCTGCTTCACAATTCTCCTCCTCAGCAATCCTTGGGAGCCGGGGTGGGGGTGGGGGGTGGGGCGTTATTACAAAATGCAAAGGAGGTCAGCCAGCCGGAAGCCAGCCTTGAAGCTTAATATTGAAGTTCAAATTGCAGAGACGGCGATCCTTTGGGAATGAAGTATTTCAATTCCTTATTGAACCTCCCTTCCCATTTAAGCCTGGATTCTGGCAGCTGTCAGGGCGAGCAAAGGAGCTGAGATATAATCCCCAGCCACAGACTGCAGACAATCCAGGTGAGGCTCTGCAGAGTGGCCCAGAGCTCTAGCCAAACCCAGAAGGACTCAGAACAAAGACTTTTTAATCTCGGCTCCTGCCCCTGCCTGCCTACAGTGGCTCTCAGTGACCTCGATTGCCCTGTCTCTGATTAAGCAACCCTATGGTCAATACAGCTGTGATGCAGCCCGGCTCATCTCCTCCTGGTCATTCTTTTCCTTATGATGGTGTGTCAGTTTCTCCCAGTTCCCTCAGCTGACCATCCCACCCCACAATCAGCCATGAACTTGGAGTTGACTCCATGGCTCATGGGCAAGCCCTATATGAAGTGGGCCGAGTCAGGCACTGCCTCACTCACACTGCTCAGCCATGTTAACAGCTCAGGGATAAGGTCACAATTCAAGAACCTCCAGGGAGCTGTGGTGAGATCCAAAGAGCATGCTGGGGGGCAGAGGCTCACTTCTCTCTGCTGGGCATGACCCCTGAAGGACATGGTACCCCTGGCTAAAAAAAAAGCGGGGTGGGAGGGAGAGCCTAATTGAGAAAGGAGCTCACCCTGGAAAGAGCCTAGGGATGAGGCCCAAGAGCTAAAGCAATGACCCAGCATATAGCGTGTTCTCAGACAACACTTACTGAATATGGTGGGACCAGGACATTGTGTACCTCCTAGCTCTGTGATTCAGACCACACTCAGGCACAGGGCAGCTACTCCCTGAGCTGTCATCCAGTACTTTTGGCCCTGGCTGCCATCTTTCCTCCCGGGTAACTCTTACCTCCCCAGATTGACTCGGGCAGGACATCTGGAAGCTCTGGGTTAGGGTAAAGCGTTGTCAGCTGGGTAGTGACCTTTGACCCATGGCCACAGTTCTCTGTGCCTCGCTCTGCTCCTGAGTGCCTCCCTTGCACACTGCACTCCCAGAATGACACCATCTGCTGGGAGAGGAGACTAAGACCCAGGGCACGGTGCAAGTTGCAGCCTGGATGTGCACGTGTCTGAGTCCCACTTCGGCGAAGCCCAGCACAAGAGCGGTCCTGAAGATCAGCCTGGTATACATTGGCAACCAAGCCCCTTAAGCCAGTTGGGCACATTCAACACACCAAAGCAAACCTAAGGGTTACCACATTTCTCCAAAAGGAATAATGACAGATGCATGGCCAACCGCCTGCTGTGAGTCTGGCTCTTTCCTAGCAGTGCCCGCGGTAGATGGGAAAAACACTACCTATCTCTCCAAGTGGTTAGTCACCACTGGGGTCAGCCAGCACTGGCATCAGCATCCAGGATTTCTACTTTGAGGACACCAGCAACCACAGGCTCAGCTGAGACTTTACCCAGCTCAGCACCCCTGGGACCATCAAAGGAAAATCAACCTGTCCTTCTGAGTCATCACATATGTGCACCCCACATATGTGCTGGCTAGTTTTATGTCAACTTGACACAAACTAAAATCATCTGAAAAGAGAGAGTCTCAATTAAGAAAATGCCTCCATACGACCTGTAAGCAAGCCCATAGAGCACTTTCTTAGTTAATGATTGATGGGGGAGGGTCCAGGCCATTGTGGGTGGTGCCACCCCTGGGATGGCAGTCCTGGGTTCTATAAGAAAGCAGGTTGAGCAAGCCATGAGAAACGAGCCAGTAAGCAGCACTCCTCCATGGTCTCTGCATCAGCTCCTGCCACCAGGTTCCTGCCTTGTTTGAGTTCTTTTTTTTTTTTTTTTTTTAATATTTTATTTAATTTATATGTGCTGGTGTAAGGGTGTCATATCTTGGAGTCAAAGACAGTTATGAGCTGTCATGTGGGTGCTGGGAATTGAACCCGGGTCCTTTGGAAGAGCAGGCAGTACTCTTAACCACTGAGCCATCTCTCCAGCCCCTTGTTTGAGTTCCTGTCCTGACTTCATTCAATGATGAGCAATGATGTGAAAATAAACCCTTTTCTCCTCAACTTGCCTTTTTGGTCATGCTGTTTCATCACAGCAATAGAAACCCTAAGACATCTAAGTATGGGTTGAACTTGAGATGCACTTGACCCTGAGAGCAAGGCCTGGAGACCTCAAGCCAGGACACACACCCCTTCATGAATCCCACTCCAAACTGAGCCCTGGGGAAGAGCCTAGATTCTTGATCAAGCTGCTCCTGATGTCATCGCCTTAACCTTTCAAAGGGTGTGGGAGAGATCTACTTTAGTCCCAGACACTTCCGAGTAAGAGTTTTATAGGGTGTTGTTTTATTTTGTCTTGAATATTTACAACTCAATCAAAATACCTATCTGTTGCATTTTTAAAAGCCTGGGCTGGGCTGGAAAGATGGCTTGGCACTTAAGAGCACTTGCTGTTCTTGCAGGGGCCTCTGGTTCAGTTCCCAGCACCAACACTGGGCAGCTCACCACCACCTGTAAGTCCAGCTCCAGGGACTCCAATACGCTCTTCTGACCTCCTCAAACACCTGTATGCACAGGGTGTACATACATACATACATACATACATACATACATACATACATACATACAGGCACATTAATAAATAATTGTTTTCTTTTAAAGATCTATTAGAAGCCTAGCTTCTCTCTCGCAGACATTCTGGAACCCACATTGAGCTTGGCAGAACATTGTGACCATGGCAGACCTAGCTTGTAGCACTCCAGGTCCCCAACCTGAGTCACCCATTTTTGTCCCCCAATAGCTCTTTTGAGGATCTGTCCCTCTTTAGCCCTCGTCCCGGGGCCTCTTGAAGGTGAGCATGATTCCTAGAGACTCAGAAACCCCAAAACCATGTGTCCTGGGTATGGGGTACCCACCCAAGTTGCTTTTCTTACCTGGGTGAGAGAGCTAATAGAAGCCTTGGTCTACTTTGGCCTTCCAAGGTGTCATCATCTAAGAATCTGGACGTTTGCCATGGTTCCTTGGATCTCTCTATACCAAGGAAACCAGAAGAAAAGCCCTTAAAGCAATTGCTTATGTAGTAGACACCATTGTATACCTTTTGACTCCTTCAGCCAGTACACGCCATGTGCTTTAGGACTGCAGTATGCAGTGGTTAATACTGGTGTCAACTTGGCAAGATCTTAGAATCATGCAGAAGGCAAGTTTCTGGGCACATCTGTGATGGAGTTTCTAGGTTAGATTAATTGAGGAGAGGGGAAAAAAAATCACCCTGGCATGTGCTCTGTGAGTGCATACAAGTTATCAGATGGTCCCCAATGCCCAAGCCCCCTAAGCAGCAAATGTGATCCTTGTAAAGGGCACACAGCAAAAGGAACGCCATTTCTAAACCACTGAGCTTTGCCAAGGCAAATGACACTGCTCCCAAGCCCAGAGCAGCCCTAGGGATAAGGGTTTGCTGTGACAGCTGCAAGTGTCAGAAACAGTAGTACCTTTCCCTGGTGCCACTAAAACCTTAAGGTGTCAGGAAGGTAGATGCTTCTGAGACACAAATGACACTTTGGTCTCAAAGTGACAAGTGGCTGAATCCTAGGTAATAAGAAGCTCAAACATAGAGTGAGATCCTGTTTCCTGCTACCGGACACCATGGGGGACCTTGTGTCACTTCTGGGAAGTCTGAATTCCTGCCCTTGAACTTGTTCAGCATATTAACACTTGGGGAGTCTATTGCATGTGGAGATTAGTAAGCAGAAAGTTATTTTCAAAGAATATGCATGCTTGTCATCTCAGCACTTGGGAGGCAGGGGCAGGAGAATTGGGAATTCAAGGCTAGACTGGACTAAATGATATCCCATCTCAAAATAAGAGAAAAGGCAGGGGGTGGGTGGATAGATGGCTCTGAGGGTAAGGATGCTTGCCACCAAGTCTGACAACCTGAGATCAATTCCCTTAGGACCCACAAAGTAAACAAGAGAGAACGAGCCAGGCACGGTGGTGCACGCCTTTAATCCCAGCGCTAGGGAGGCAGCGGCAGGTGGATCACTGTGAGTTCAAGGCCAGCCTTGTCTACAAAGCGAGTCCAGGACAGCCAGGGCTACACACAAAAAAATCCCTGTCTCAAAAACCAGAGAGAGAACCAACTCCCACTACTGTCACCTTTGCACCCTTGAGCGCATACACACACAAAAAGAGAGAGATTCACACACACAAACCAGCACACACACCCATGAATACACAAGTACACACATACATGTGTTCATATATAAACACCAGAAAGAGAGAATTAAATAAATAAAAGAAAGAGCAAAAACAGAATATACACTTATTTACTGTCAAATTCAAAATAGAGTTGTGACTTGGGACGAGGTTGGGGTGGGGGGCTGCCTGCCTTTATTTTTCCCAATACTGGGAAGGCAGAGACAGGATTTCTCTGTGAGGTTGAGGCTGTGGCTCAGAGCAACCACTCTGTGCTGAGCAAGAAGAGGTCTCCAGGATCTACAGGGACCTGGTCAACATGTGGGAGGCATGGAGTAGTGTTGACCAGATGCAAAGAACCAGGGTCACTGGCGACCCAAAGCCTCCACCGATTACCCATTTCCTACGCCTGGACTCACACAAGCCGCAGGAGGTCCTCCTCCTGGTAAGTCGCCTGTTCTTGCATCTGGGGACACATGTTTCAGAACAAGTGCATTTGAAGGGTCACTGGGACATTTTCACCACATGACTAATCACCAGGACAGTGGGAGAAGTGCTAGGGGGTGGGCAGGACACAGGAAGGAATCCAAGGTACAGACCACAGGCCTGCCACACCCTCACGGACGTGAAAACTACAGATGTAGCATGACTTCCTCTGGAGCTGGGATCCCTCTGGGACAGTGGACTCTCAGAAGCTGGTTCCATAATTCTTGACGGGGCCCTGTTCAGATTGCGTCCGCAGTGGACACAGGCTCCTGTCAGAGTGAGATGTTTCCTGCTAGGGTCAGAGGAAATCCAAGACCCTGACACTCAGGCCCTTCTTCACACAAACAGAACATGCATCTAGAGAGATGAGGAGAGAGCCAAGGGCACCCTGTGAGGGAAGTGGGAAAGAGTCAATAACATGTGTGTGTTCAAGACAGAGTTTCTCTGTGTAGCCTTGGCTGTCCTGGACCAGGCTGGCCTCAAACTCACAGAGATCCGCCTGTCTCTGCCTCTCTGAATGCTTGGATTACAGGTGTGTGCCACCATGCCTGGCTACACATTTTCTTTCTAAAGAGGATGGATCACTGGCAACTCTGGCACATCCTGATGCAGGTGTGACTTTTCTTTCACCCACAGGACAATGGAATTAAATGGCCCTTTAAGCACAACGCCTTAAACAGTTCAGAGTAGGTCTCTATTATCGCAGCGTTAACAGAGTCACGACCTCAAACATAACAAGCCAGGGCGATGCTGAGAATGGTTCAGAACACAGGGCACAAACACCAGCCAATCAGATGTGATCAACACATCTGTTTTCCAGTGCCCAGAGCCTGAACCAGAGGGGACCAGCACGAGGGAGGTAAACACCAAGATGCAGTTTCCATAGCAATGGTGATGCTGAAGAGCACTTAGCTGAGAGGAGGAACAGCCAGGATTTCACAGTATCAGGGCCATGGGGAGATCAGGAGAGGCAAATGCCAGGATGCAGTTTCCACAGTGACAGTGGTGCTGAAGCAGGCCTCACTACCAGAGGGATATGGAGGACTCAGCCACCTGCAGTCACCAAGGAAGATAGACACGCGTGGCAGGCTGCTGGGATCCCAACAGAAGCTGAAAAATCCTGAAAACAATAACAACTGTGGTACGCACCACACACGCACCACACTTGCAGGAGAGAACCAGGTCCAGGTGTTTCAGTCTTGCAGTGTGATGTGTGCACTGTTTATGGACCCTAATGAGTCAAAAGAGGTAACTGACCCAGAAGCCTCCATCGATCTAAGCAAGCAACACTTGACACAGGGGAAGTTCGTCTCCCCTCCTCAGCAGCTCCCATCATAAAGGGTCCCAGGGTAGAATCCCACAGAAAGCCCTATGATGTTTCTGTAGTGCTTCCATCATCACACTTGCTTAACAGAAAGACTCGGGGCCAAATTCAAGCCGCTACAGGACACACAGGCTCAGGTGTTTCCCATAGAGACCGAGTGACACTCTCCACCCCAACCCCTGTCCCTCCCCAGCCACCCACCCGATATGAACTCAGCAATTCAGTTAGACCTGTCGGTCAGGAAGACCTGATGGTCAGGAAGACCTGAAACCCCCCTGTCCCTGCAACCTCCAAAGCTGTGCTCACAGGTGTGTACCATCTTACCTGGCCGGAGACCCGAACTCAGGTCCTCCCACTTGTGCAGCGAGCACCTTACCCACTGAGACATGACATCACCCCAGGCTCCTGCCCTTGTTTGGAGAAGTTAAAACTTCCACGGTAGCAGGAAAGGATGGAAAGCAGGAAAGGGTGGAAAGCAGGAAAGGTGAGACCATCCCGGTGGTTGATGCTGCCTGAACAATCCTTGTTTCTGAGCCTGAAATCTGCTAGAAATAATGAAGTGGGGGAGAGTAGGAAGGAGTTACAGCTATACTGTAACTGCTTACAGTCAGTCCCATGGGCTCAGAGGTGCACCCATGGCTAGATGACAGCAATTGTCAGGCTCCTGGGGTATAGTGTGCCAAGGGACCCTTCCTCTGTTTTATCTGGGATGGGATGGGATGAGTTCCCCGAAGCAAATGCCATTTTTCCTCACTCAGCTATTAAGTGCGTGCAAAGCTCAAAGCCCCCTCACAGTTCCCTTGTAGAAGCGATGCAGAAATCTAGGGCTGTGCGCAAAGATGAGTTGACATTGAACTCCTGGCAAAAGCCATTGCCCTGATGTTCAGGAGGAGGACAGGGCACACTCCAGTATGCAGCCCTGCTCACCAGCCATTGTAACTTAACCATACTAACTCACATTCAAAGTTGAGTGTCTCTTCCTGGGCACTGGGCTCTCTGGCTATGACAGAGCGTCAGGCATGGTACCCAGGGACCAGGATGGAGGGCCAGGCATGATGCACACAGACTCTACAAACACAGTGGAGGCTTTGGACATTTTTTTTCTCTGAGTCTCCCAAGACTTTTCTCTGCAAACCTGCACCGTGAGCGGTGCATCTCTGGTGTAGGTTTTTGTTTGCTTTTCTGTTTGATACTTCTCCTAGAACTCTCCCTAATATTTCCACCCTTTCTCAAGGATCCCCTGCTCAGGAGAAGTTAAAAGAACAAACAGCAGGGCTAAGCTAGGCTTCCTGGATTCTCCTCCAGCCCAGGGCTGGCACAAATACGCAGCAGAAAGTCCACGTGTGCCAAGGTGCCTCAAGGGAAGACGCTACACTTTGCATGAGTCCCCATGCACAAGCTCACAGCTTTCCAAAATGATTTTCCCATCAGCAAATTATCCCTGGCTGTCATCTTAAACTCGCCCGTTGGTGTTAAACTCCACCTGACTCTGGAGTGTGCCCAAGGAGCAGCTGACCTAGATGGAATCACTTGGGCGCTTTCTCCGTGTAATGGAGAGGCAGGGTAGAGCATGTGTGTATTTTATGTGCAGACATGTCATAAGCCGGTTGAAAGTAAGATTAGCCTTTCTATGAGATTCTATCCAGTTCTGAAAAAAGCTATGATTTTAGTGGATATTAAATAGACTGAGGGCAAGCACAATGGATTTAAATAAACTGTGAAAGGAAAACAATGAGATTAATGCCACATCTCAGTGACTTACCCATTTGCATAGGGTATGGGTGCCCGGAGGAAGTAACTCTCAACACTGGGTCATACCCAATGCTACAGACACACACTCATTGTGTGTCCAGGAGCAAGCATCAGATCTGATTGTGTACATTGTGTCCACCCAACACCAGCATCAGGACCACATTAGCCAGAGATGTGGGAAAGGGTCCCATCTTCTTTCCCTTGTTTGTTTTCTTCTTCATCCATGAATGATGTCAGTGGTGGGGGAAGGGGGTAAGTCACACCAGTCCATCATGGGAGTTGAGAGTAGGTCCTGGTCTTGGGGATACAGGCTGTCCTTCACAGAACAGCCAGAGTCTTCAGACATCTCCTGCCACCAGGCAGGTTTTTTTTTTTTTTTTTTTTTTTTTTGGTTACTGTTTGTTTGTTAATTTCCATTGTTTTGTTTATTTATTTTTGTGTGGTTTGGGGGTGGTGGGCTCTTGAAGATCAGAGGGCACCCTGCAGGAATCCATTCTCTCTTTTCCCCTCATGTGGGTCCCAGGGACCTCAACTCAGGCTGCCAAGCTCAATGATAAGCACTTTTACAGGCTGAGCCATCTCATCATTCCCCACTTTCCAGAAGGCTTTGGGGGGAGGGCGGGGGACCTCATCACTATGGTTTTGCCTATGTCCACACGTCATGACCTTTCGATTTCATTTCCAGCATTGAGAAATGGAGATTCCATGGGGAGAGCCTGATGACTGCATGCTTTCTGCAAAGATCATCAACCTAGACTAAGAAACCGCGGGCCGTGGCTGGCTGTGCCACAGCGAGTGGGAGGCACGTCACCTGAATTCATATTCGAGGCGCATTTGTTCTAAATAAAAATGCCACCGGGATCTAGAGTCTTCCTGCTTTGTCAGTCACATGAGCTGTGGGGCTTTGTGGGTAGAGGGGTTCTTTTTTTTTTTTTTTTTTTTTAATTTCATTATTCCACCAGCACTCTGCAGAAATGAATCCAATGGACGAATGAGATACAAGTAAAAAGACATTAGAGATAGCTGTTTGGTGCCATGTGATCATGTTAAATAATCCTGGGAAATGCAGTTTAAAACCCATTTATTATTGTTTAGCGTTAAACAAATGTTTCACATCCAGTGTTTACTGCTTTGGTCTAATTTCTCTGTTGTTTCTATGGAAATACAATATTGCTTGTAATTTGTTGATTCTTTAAGCCTCATTTTGGATGCTTCTTCAAGCGTCTGACTTGTCTTTGATATTGGCTTCATCCAGGGCCCACGGTGCCAGTGCTGAGCCATGTGTATATTATGACAGGGTCTCACTGTCTTACCCCAGCTGGCCTAGAACTTACTGGGTAGATCAGGTCAGCCCCACACTGCCTTCCTCTGTCTTCAGGGAGGGCTGGGATTAAAGGTGTGGTAGTAGGTGCACCATGACACCCAGCAAGAACTTGTATTTGTTTCTTGATTGGATGGTTGGTTTTTCTTTTTTCCCCAAGACCAGATCTCATGCAGCCTAGGCTGGCTTTGGATTCCTGATCCTCCTGCCTCTACCTTTAAAATGCAAGGATAACAAATCTGTGTCATCACACCGAAGAAACTTCATTAAGGTAACTGCCTACTGTAGTCGGTATGAAGGCTTTAAGATTGACTGATTGACTGATCAATTGATGGATGGATGGATGGATAGTTAGATGGATGGATGGATGATATGTGTGTGCACATATGCATGTGCATGCATGCACATATGTGGCAAAGTCCAAAAGATGTCAGACTCCCTGGATCTAGAGTTACAGACAGTTGTGAGCTGCCCAGTGGAGATGCTAGGAGCTAAACTCTGGAAGAGCAGCAAGTGCTTCTAACCACTGAGTTATTTCTCCCCATCTCTTCTTTGTTTGTCTTGGGGGGTTGCTTTTACATTTGTTTGTTTGTTTATGGGGTGTGTGTGTGTGTGTGTGTGTGTGTGTGTGTGTGTGTGTGTGTGTGTACACGTGCCATAGACGTCGGAGGACAACTTGTGATAGCCGATTCTCTCCTTTCACCTTATGGGTCCCCGGAATCAAACTCAGGTCATTCATCTTTGTGCAAACTGCTATATGCACCTGATAGGAGGTTTTGCTTGGGGAATTTCCACTTTCTAGGATCCCCGTAGGTCACGGTGGCTTTGGTCTGGATGTAGTCTGTGGGTATTTGGAGAGAACAGAATATCTGTTCAGGAGACAGCCTCCCCAAGGAAGCCAGAGAGTCCCAGCTGTCACTCGGCCTACAGAAATCACCTCAGGGTCAAGGAACAAGGTCAGGATTAGAGGCCTAGTCATCAGAGGAACTCAGGAAGCCAAACCCAACTTTCATCCCTCCGAGCAGGGTTGGCTTGCCGTCGTTGTTAATGCATCTGAAACCTAAATTGTGTTCTGCTCCCTCAAAGAGAAGAAACTGGGGTCAAAGGAGGGGCAGCTCAAGCAGGCTGCTCTAGGATCTTCCCCCACAATCACGGGGTACTTGAAGGAGGGTGCGCCTGAGGCTCTATGGCCTAGGGTCTGCAGCCCATGCCTCCTCAGGCAAGCAGCTGGTGAAAGTGAGAAAAGATGACAGGAGAGGCATATTCTTCATCCCAACAGGGGGCCTTTCTAACATGGCATCGAAGAAAGGTCCTTTTTCTCACCTCCAGCCCCAGCAGGCCCTGTCTAGCCCTGGAGCTCTACAGGAGACCTTTTCTGATCCATCATTCCAACGGAACCCTCTGCTGATCCATCATCCCAGTGGAGTCGCCTGCTGATCCATCATGCCAACATGTGATAGCCCTCTTGTGATCCATTACCCAACAAGGCTTTCTTGTGATCTATCATCTCAACAGAACCCTCTGCTGATCCATCATCCGAGTACGGCCTTGTCTTAGTTACAGTTTCTGTTGCTATGAAGAGACATCATGACCACAGCAACTCTTTTTGTGTGTGTGGGGGGGCAGGGATTGTTTTTGGTTTTGGTTTTGGTTTTGGTTTTTCGAGACAGGGTCTCTCTGTGTAGCCTTGGATGTTCTGGACTCACTCTGTAGACCAGGCTGGCCTCGAACTCCCAGTGATCTGCCTGCCTCTGCCTCCCTGAGTGCTGGGATTAAAGGCGTGCGCCACCACGCCCAGCGCCACAGCAACTCTTATCGAGGAAAACATTTAACTGGGGCTGGCTTGCAGTCTCAGAGGTTTAGTCCGTTATCGTCATGGCAGGAAGGATGGCAGCGTGCAGGCGGACATGATGCTGGAGGAGGAACTGAGAGTTCTGCATCTGGATCAGCAGGCAGCAGGAAGAGACTGTGTCCCCTACTGGACACAGCTTGAGCATAGGAGACCTCAAAGCCCACCCTCACAGTGACATACTTCCTCCAACAAGGCCACGCCTATGCGAACGAGGCCACACCTCCTAATGGTGCCACATTCAAGCACAGGAGTCTACGGGGCACTGTTATTTGAACCACCACGGGCCTTCTGATTCCATACCCCAGGAGGAAGTCATCTTTCCTCCTCCCTGAGTGTCCCTCATCCTGGAGGTGGCCAGGTCCCCTGTTCTCTGGTTCTGTTGTCCTTCAGACCCTGACTATGTCAACACTTGTCCACCTGGACTTCTGTCATGTGCTCTATATCTTGTCACTGCATAGGAATCCCACCTATGGTTCAATGCTCCAATATGGTCCTCCTGAGCCCTGGGGCACACACTACTGAATATCGTTGAGGTGAGCCTTAGGAGCTATTTGAATCATGGACAATACTCCATCTGCACCCCAACCTCATGCTGATATTACTGGGGTTCTGCCCCTCCCCTCTTGCTCCCTCTGCACTGGGAAGACCTACCCATCCCCCGCCCCCCGCCCCCTGCCAGCTGCCTGGGTCTTGAGTTATGACACTTTTAATTAAATTACTTTGCCAGGGGCTTCTCTACTCAAAAAACAATCACTCTAATTGCTCATTTTGGGATCTGATCTGTTACTTCCTTGACAGAGAGGCCTGTGGCTATGACGTTGATAGAAATTAAATGTCTACATCTATATATCTTATCTATACCCACGGGTGCTTATGCGTGTATGCACACACACACACACACACACACACACACACACACACACACACACACTGTTTTAAAGGACTTTTCACATCTACCTGCCATATTCTACAAACCTCCAAGAAGCTCCATCTCTCTAGTTGGGACCAATCTCTGGTTCTTTCACAGGAAGTTGCCATCAAACACCTCAGTCACTACTGGAGTCCCTGGATCCCCTGCTTGTTTGGTGGGTTTTTTTGTTTGGGGTGTGTGTGTGTGTGTGTGTGTGTGTGTGTGTGTGTGTGTGTGTGTGTGTTTCAAGAAAGAATTTCTCTGCGTAGCCTTGGCTGTCCTGGACTTGCTTTGTAGACCAGGCTGGCCTCGAACTCACATCAATCCACCTGTCTCTGCCTCGAGAGGTCTGGGATTACAGGCATGCACCACCATGCCAGGCAACCTGGCTCCCCTGCTAAGGGGAAAGACCCACCCCAGACTCACAGAGCAGTCCTCTGTAGAGGCTGTGGTCCCTGCAGCACGGGAACCTCCCTACCTGCCCCTGTGTGTTCCTGGACACTCTTTAAGAAGGGAACACCCTGCGAGGCTGGACCTAGGAGTTCCCTGACCTCAGGCAGGAAGCAGCTCGGCAAGCAGAGCTAGGACCGCAAATCTGTCTGTGTGACTTTGGCATGTGCCCAACCCTTCTGGGCCATGGTTTTTTGTCTGTGCAATAGACAGGCAGTTGATTCCGTGGTGAGGCCGGGAAGCCGCAGTGCTATGTAAGTATCTATAAGCATGCCTGTCTCATCTGTGCAGCACGCAGGGCCCCATTGTCTCTCACCTGGCATTGTCTCTCATCCCCCCACCACCACCACCCCGCAACGTCTCTTACCGCCCCCCCCCATCATCTCTGGTCACATCTTTGCCAGCCTGTGGCCAGACCAGCCTCACTGTGAGTGGAAGAGTAGACGCAACTGCACTGTGACTTCCATGCGCCTGAGGACAGTCCGTGAGAGCCTTCATGAGCGCTTCCTTCATAAAACAACTTTTCAGATTACAGCTTGTGGCTGGTGCGAACAGGAATCAATCAATGTTATATTTTTTAAAAAACGCTTCCTTTGGCCTAAGAGCTCATTTTTCTTCCAATTTTAAAAGAAACTAAAACACTTCAGTCATCCCCAAGTCCTCAGGCAGCCTGGACACACTCCAATAAGATCCGCATCCAGCTGGCACCTACCTACCTGCTAAGACTCTCCCTTCCCTGGGGCTTCAGAGAGAAACCCAGGACGGATTATGATTGGGCGCTTAGGTCACGTGACCATCCCTTTAGCCAATGCCAGGATTATGGAGTGGAATATGCTAATTAGAGAATGCCACTCACCCATCCCAAGAGCTGTAAGCCCCCTTTCCATTCTTGGAGTCAGTTGCTCTGAGCAGGAGCACCCAAGCCCCCCTACACCACCGCAAAAAAGCTTGCAGACAGCAGATGAGTGCCAGAAAAGACAGCTGACTTCCCACCTTGGAGACCATGTGACAAAATAGGACATGGTGCAGAGCCACAGCCCTGGGACTCCTTTCCGGGGCTTGCAGAGCTTGCTGTCCAGGGAGGGGTGAAGACCCGACAGACCAGAAGAAACACAACAGACCCAGGCTGACACACCGACATCCACATCTCTGTGTGGGGTTGTCCCCACCAGTGCCTAGAGCCTCCGTCGGGACTGTTACGGCCCAGCCCAGGGCCAGAATCTGCTCCACAGTGATGTTTCATCCTCACAGGATGTGGACACTGGGTCCCTAATGTTCAGGGAGGAAGAGGAAGTAGAAACAGCCCCAGAGAGTTTGGTCCATGGGACCCCCTCCTTCCTGGCCAGACCCTCCCAGGCTTGAACTCTCTCTTGGAAGGAGATGGCTGGACTCCCAAATAGAAGAACTCCCAAAAGAGCGTTCCCCACTTGCTGCCGGGCAGTGACCCTTGTGTTACTCTCCCACTGGTTTGACACTGGCAGGCTTTGTTCAGCAATGGAGCCTCTATGAGCACTCAGTAGCTACTTCTGAGCACACATAGTCTGTCCTTGGTGACAGGGAGTGATACCCTCCTGGGATGCTGACGAAACATCAAATCCCAGAAACCACATCTGGGTATCCTTCTGCCTCCAGGGAGAGTCAGAGCTGGAAACACCGACACATGGGAATGCTTACGTGGACATACACTCTCCACATACACCTGGAATGTTGGTCAATGCTGTGCACATGCCCAGTTTCCCTAATCACATGCTATATCACATATGCACACATGTGCACATAGCTTGCTCTTTTAGGATAGTATCTGGGCTTTTACTTGGCCCTGATTTCCTATTGCAGCTCTGAGTCTTCTGTTTGGGAGGGAGAGAAGGAGATGAGGAAGGGAAGGAGGGAGGGAGGGAGGGAGGGAGGGAGGGAGGGAGGGAAGGAGGGAGGGAGAGAGGGACATCAGGGCTCATGGGTCCCCTGGCACCTGTCCTGATAGAAGAGACCAGGGGTCAGTGAACAGAAGGAGGCCACGGTAGAACTGACAGGAGCAGGGCAACAGGGCAGCATGAAAGGCCTTCAGAGAGCCACACAAGGCCGCCTTGTGTAAGGAGGAGCCTCTCCCAAGCTGGGGTTTCCACACGGGGAGGCTGTGGGGGTAAAGTTCAGCCAGCTGCAATGTGTGGCTTTGTGGGGTCACCCAGGTCTTTTTCTGGCTCCACCCACAAATGGCAAAGGGAATCAGGAAGGAGGCCACAGTGTGGGCAGGGGCGGGGTTACCCGGGTCTATTTCTAGCTCCAGCCATTGAATGGGTCAGGTTTGCTGAATGAGGCATTAGCCCCATGCAGCTGTGACCTCACTAAGAGCAAAAGTCACAGTTCTCAGAATGGGAGGGAGGAGGCCAAGGGCCCAGTTGTGGGAGAGAAAGGAGCTGAGGTTTCTGCACTGGCAAAGAGGCTCCCCCTAGGGACCCAAAAGAAAGAATTTACCTTCTCCACCATCCAGAGCCCCCAGTTGCTATGCAGAGCATCAGGCCCTCCTTACCAGGTGTTCACCTTCCTCATAATCACCCTCCTTCCTTCCCTTCCTCCCTCCCAAAACTGCAGGCCACCACCCCCTCAATGTCCTTGTCAAAGCCAGCAGCCTCCCACCTCAAGGCTACCATCTGAACCGTAGTGCCCAGAAGGTGACCTGGCAGTGTCCACACTCCACAAAGACATCTGGTGAGTGCAGAGAGTGGTGATAACCCATGCTGTAGGCTAAGGTTACTGTGAACCAGCGAATACCACCAGGTTGGAAAGGGTTAATCAAGAGCCCGGATGTGGGGATAGATGCGGTGGTTGTCAGCCCTGAAGCAGGCAGCAGAATCTGGCCCCCAAAGGCCTGAGTTACAGTCCAGGTCACTGTTCCCCTGTGTCTGTTTCCTCATGTATAAAGCAGGAGAGAGAATAATGGCAGCAGCCTGAGGGGGTTTCTGAGACAGGATGAAAGACCACCATGCTGAGGTAGGTCTTCCACACTGAGCACCACGTCAGCAACTTATGGTCCACCCCCCTCAGTCACAGATGAGTCAGAGAGGGATGATGCCATTGTGGTGTGAGGGAGTGTCCCTCTGCCACTCATCCTGTCTGAAACAGCGATGGGCAGCAGGCAGTTCTTGTTCTTGTACCAGGCTTGAAGTCTGGAGGTTCAGTAGACCTCAGGCGGACATCTGAACCTCAGTCACTGAGCCACGGAACCTGACCACGATCGTGGACATTTTTCCCTCCTGAGGGCTGGCGAGACGACTCAGCAGATGTAGGCGCTTGCCATCCAACCGGACGACCCAAGTTCAATCCCCAGAACCCACATGGTAGGAGAAGACCAACTCCCCATTAGCTGCCCCTCGAACTCCACGCTCATGCTGTTGCCCACACCCGTGTGCACACATAGACACATGTATCCACAATAAGTAAAAATACTTTTTAATGTTCCTTGAAGACTAGCAGGAAGAAGAGCAATCTCTACTTACCTGGGTCTCAAAAAAAAAAGAGCATTCATTCCTGCACAGGCCATCAGCAGAAAGTCCCTTACATGTCATGTCCCTTCTGCTCCTTTGGCCTCCCTGGTCAGGCCTGCTCACCTGAGCTAAGCAGGAAGCCTTTGCCAAGCTGGGAGTTCAGGATGGGAGGTGGGGCCAGGTCTCCTGGCTGACCCTATCCCCACTGAGACTGGCTACCTCTGTTGTCGTGACAACCTCAGAGAGCATGCCTCTTCTTCCTAGTGAACTGCCATGTCCATTGAGTGTCAGTGTAAGGAACACAGTAGGCACAAAGTCTCCCTGAAGCAAAGTGACCTCAGGAAAATTAAACCCCAGATAAAGCCCCAGGCCAGAGCCAGCTCAGAACCATAGAGCTGAATTCATGAGTCATAAAAAAGAATATGTCAAAATATCCCCCAGACATCTTGTATGTGTGTGGGGGTTGGGGTATCAGGCTTTTGTGAGAGACTAGGATCCAGGAACATAGGTAGCCTAACAAGCCAATAGAATCTAATATCCTATCACTGTCCCTCTGCTGTGTCCCAGGATGTGCAAGTGCCCGCTCCGTATTCTTCTGCAGGCTGAGCTCAGGTGTCCTAACATAGTGATACATGTGGAACGCCCAGCTTCAAGCCCAGGGCAGTCCTGAAGCTTGGGCCCCAGGCTTCCCCCCTACCATGTATTGCCAGCTCAGCTTCTTGTGTCAATGCCCTCAGCAGCCCACAGCCCAGCAAGGCAGGACCTCGAGACAGAGTCTCCTCTAGGCAGGTCCAGCTGACTGCCCAGCCCTGCCTGATGGCCCTGCCGAGAAAACAGAAGCTCCCATCACATTGAGTACAGTGAACTGGGACAGTGTAAATAAAATCAGCCCCAGACTGGGAAAAAGTGGGGCTACAGACCAGCCTGGAGCTTTACCTGGCAGAATAGAGCCTCTCTCTCCCTCAGGACACCCCTCCAGGGTCCAGAGGAGCCTCGCTCTGAGTGTATAGTGACCTCCGGCAGAAGTAAGGTTGCTTCTTTTAGCGTCTAATCCTCTAGCTTTCTCTTGTGAGAAGCCTGCAGGTGTCCTCGGGGCAAGGAAAATCAGGGCATAGGGTGCGAGGATCCCCCACAGGTGCCCACAGGGGAAAAGAGCTGGTTACATTGCTTTTCTATGGCTAGAATATTGTCTCCTTGGGATATCATCACCCCATCCCCAGGTGTCACCTCCCTGGGATGTTGTCCCAAGCTGCCAGCCTACTTTTGTCACCCAGGCCTTATTTTCTGAGTGACTGCTCCCTTCTAGTATGCAATAAGGGCTGAGACACAGCCACCAGCCTCCCGCTAAATAATGAGAGGTACCAATTAGCCATTTACAGCAGAGCAAGGCCTGGTAATGGGATTTCTAATTCTGGAGGGGAAGAAAGATTTAAACTATGTTCAGAGCGAACACAAGTTTGGCGTCTGAGATGTTTTCAATTCTGGGTTCCGTTCCGGTCATTAATCAGATGGAGGTTGTTAACGTTCCTATGACAAAACATCTGAGAGATGGAGTAAAACTTTCTCTCCAGGAATTAACAGGGAGGAACACACGGATGCTGCCTCAAAGGGCACTGGGTGAAGGTGTAGATGTGCACCTGGGGGCGGGGGACTTTGACTCTTAACAATGCTGACCCCAGCCGGCATGGTGACACACTCCTTTAATCCCAGCACTCAGGAGGCAGAGGCAGGTGGATCACTGTGAGTTCGAGGCCAGCCTGGCCTACAAAGCAAGTCCAAGACAGCCAAGGCTACACAGAGAAAACCTGTCTCAAAACAAAAACCAACCAACCAATGCTGACCTGGGCCATTGCGCATGCGCAGATCTGGGGTCCACATACATAGTGGAGTCCCAGCCCCATGCTGACCATTCCTGGGCAGCCCCCCCCCTCATTTTTTTTTTTTTTTTTTTTTTTTTTTTTTTTTTTGGTGAGGTTAGGATGAGGAGGATTCTACTCTGTGGTTTCAGATACAGCTAGAACATGCGCATGGGACCTGCTGCTTCTGACATCTCCAGAGTGTCCCAGATGTCCTTGATGCCCATCGGCCTTCTTCCTGGGATGAAATATGCTGGTAGGGTCAAGTTATCACTATCCCGAAAAGGCCAAACACCAACGTGCGGGGAACAGTCCACAAAAGGCAACTGGGCAAAGATGTCACCTGCACCTGAGATTTTTTTGTTTTTTGGTTTTTTTGTTTTTGTTTTTCGAGACAGGGTATCTCTGTGTAGCCTTGGCCCGGACTTGCTTTGTAGACCAGGTTGGCCTCAAACTCACAGGGATCCACCTGCCTCTGCCTCCCGGGTGCCGGGATTAAAGGTGTGCACCACCATGCCTGGCATTGCACCTGAGTTTGTATCACTCCCTCACCTGTGCCCACCTCCCTTGCACCTGCATCTGTTCCCCTCCCCCACATTACCCACCTCCCCTGCATCTGAGTCTGTGCCCCTCCCTGATGGGTACCTACCTCCCCCGCCTCTGGGTCTCCTCAAAAGGGAGCTGTCCTGTCCTCCCACAGACAACCCCCCTTCCTTTCTGCCATCCTTACACAGACCCTGAAGAGACACATCTGCTCAGCCAGGAGGCCTGCTGCACCTCTAGACTAGCAGGCTTCACACCCACTCCACAAACCCCTCCCGCCATGTTGAAAGGAATCTCCTCTCCTACTTCTGAGCTGACATTTAATATTCTTGTTTTAACTCCGGAGCCTGGTGGTAGCACAGGACGCGAGCCCTCCGGTTTGTAAACACTGACATTTCACACTCTAACTGGTGTCTCTCTCCCAAGCATCCAGTGCACCACAGACACTGCTTTCCGTCTGTGTTCTCTCCTCAGCCTCAGCCGCCATGAAATCTAAAGGGAAAGTTCAGAGGCCCCCCACCTCAGACTCTCACTGTTCCCCAGTCTCCCAGGCTGTGCTGAGATGCTGAGAGATGCAGTTCATCTGCAGAGCTGCCTTCCCAGAGCAGGAGCTCAGCCTCTCTGGGGGCTTCTCCCCATCCCCCACACCTGCAGGGTTCAAGTGCAAATACAAAATAGTTAACTGTGTCTGAAAAGCCTGGAGGGTTAGCGTGTTCTTCTAGACTGGGTTTCCCTGTGTTGTTGGCAGACGTGTTGTCAACACAGCACTGACACTCTCTGTGTTTATCTTATTACATAAACACTTGCCTGTTATGTGATATGTAATTTATAACACACCCTGCAGAGTGAGCATCATAGGTTCACATATTTAACTCTGACAACAAACACGCCTTCCTTTATTTAAGAAAGAGACTTGGGGCTTTTCTTACTTGGGGGGATTTCACATCACTTTGGGGTGCCTGGCCTTCTTCACTCATGACCCAAGAGAGTTGGACCCAGTGACTTAGGATAGGAGATCTCAGCTCTGTGCAGTGCCATTCATCGTCCCTGCAGGTGTGTTCCCTGTCTGTCCCCATGTGGCTGGGAGCCCCGAGTTCTCCTCTTGTTCACAGCCTGACCCGCACTAGGGACCTGCATGCTGACACTCATGCTATTCCACAGCAAGCGTGTGCATGGAAGGACGTGTTATGGAAATGTTTCCTGTGGCCACACGAGACCAGCACCTCCTCCTCTCTGTGGTGGGATGCTACAGCCTTGCATGCTGCCTGGCTGGTCTGTTTCCAGGTGCCTGAAGTTTGGATTAGATGCCATCACACATGGGAACCCTGGGGACACCACTCTTGGCTCAGTTGGTGGAAGAGGACACCCACTCTCACCTCCATCTTTAATTTGCACTCCCTGGTCTGCGGCTCCTGGTTTTCTATAAGTACAGGAGCCATGTGGGTCCCTTCCAGCACGGCCCGACAGCCCTCAAACCATCTACTTGTCCTGTGTCCCACACACCCCAGCCCTGGTACCTGCCCTGTGCTCTCTGTCTCCATCTGTCCAGGGCATCAGGACATGGATGGAGCCTTGTGGAGTCTGAGCTCTCCTTCCCTTGGCTGCCCTAGCTCACTGCAGACTGATCCACACTGCCCTGCACTCACCATTTCCTGGTAGCCCTACCCTGAGCTCAGCCATGACTGCTGGGTGGGAGGGGCCACAAGTCCACATCTAGGCATAGTCCAAGGGACATTCAGATTGATTCCAGGGTCTCTGGCTATAAATGAAGCTAGGAGCATTTCTCCATGGGGAGGTCTGTGTAGTCACCATCTTTATTTCTTTTGAGCAGAGTTTAGGGCTATGACTCCTGGGAGGTGTTTAACCCATGAGAAGTTGTGGGCCCTGCACCAAGAGAACACCACCACACAGACTTCCTATTGCCTCACCACCACAGCACCATTTGACCCAAGACTCATGGTAGAAAGAAAAGACAGACTCCTGTGGTGTGTGTGGTGTGTGTGTGTGTGTGTGTGTGTGTGTGTACAAATGCACACAAATAAATAATTAATAAATAAATATAATAAAATTAAATCCAACACCAATGAGCACTGGCATCTTAATTACCGGTGTGTCCCGTCCAGCAGGACCAGTAATTACCGGGTCGCCAGGGGAGCCATACCTGAGAGATGGGACAGAAAAGAGAGGAGGCGAGACCAAGTAGCGTTCCTATCAAGGTCTGTTTATTGAATCAAAAGCAAAAGCTTATATGGGGTGGAGGCAGGAGCTAAGCAGTGGGGGGGGGGGGCTGAGAATGCCTCCAGATGATCCCAGCAGGGGAACATCCTGTGGTTCATCTCGGAACAATTCCTATCTTATCTTAGGTAACTATCTCTCGGAAAGTCCCGAGCTAACCTGCTAAACAGCATCTGCAGAGGCTGAAAGGAGGAAGTTCTGCAGAGGCTGAAAGGAGGAAGTTCTGCAGAGGCTGAAAGGAAGAAGTTTAGCTTAGGAACAGGGCATCAGTATCTTTCCACAGCCAGTAGATTCTTTTAGCCTTGAATGACCCCGAGCTGGCTCCAAACACCGGTGTGATAAAATACTACCACAAAAGCAACCTAAGAAAGAAAGAGATTGTAGGGGAGGGGGAGATTACAGTTATAGAGGGACACAGTCCATCATGGTGAGAAAGCCATAAAAGCAGGCAGGGAAGTACAGTGGCTGGAACAGGAAGACAGATTGTCAGGTTGCATCCACGCTCAGGGCACAGAAAGAAATTAATTCATGGCACTGACCGACTTCCTCTCTCCACTTATCCCTAGTCCAGGATCCCAGCCAGGGAATGGTGCCACCCACAGTAGGCGAGTCTACTAAATAACACACACACACACACACACACACACACACACACACACACACACACACACAC